>CM019064.1:426891992-428091992 GCA_009667805.1 Leptobrachium leishanense | reverse complement strand
GTTAAGCATAATGTTATGGTATTTGTACTTATTCACTTAAAGCAATTTACTGCCAGATGAAAAGATGAAACTGAAGACCTTTTATAACATTATTCATGTCCTTCAATCCTCACAATTACAATAAAACCTTCTAAAGAGAATGTTTTTGAATTAATTATGATATTTTTTAGGTTAAAAGGAAAATGTTATGAAAAGCATAATGTGAATAGCTAGAGAACGAAGTCATACAACAAATAAAAAGTGAAAGAACACAAGCAAATATCTGAATATGCGTCTCTTTATTATAATACATCAAAGGCTTCTTATTAATTATGGGGGCGACTGGATAAAAAAAGTTGCATGGCAAGGTCGTAAAAGTTGAGCAGTCGCCATGGGAACAGATGGAATATTCTCACTTATTTAGGCACTTTTAGAACTTTGCCCTTGTGATACTCCGATGAGAACATTTCTGAAGTTCACCGATTCACCATTGTTAGTGAGCTCACACCTCGGTGGGACCCAAAAGGTTAAGGCATGATAATGGCTGCTTGCAGGAAACCTCGAGGAAAGGATCAGAAATGACTACCCCAAAAAGCGTTTTACTTGACTTTAATCCCAGCAATAGTTCATCAAATTCACGTATGTCACTTCTACTTGTGTCATACACCTCATCTCTTATGGTTTACAAATATTTCTCTTTGTAGCACACGCACCACTTGATCAAGGCATTTCACCCGCTTCTCACACGTTATTGTCAAGGTTCATGTTGCCTGGCTTGCAGGCAGTGGCGTCACTAGGGTTGGTGTCACTCGGTGCGGTAACTTATGGTGTCACCCCCCCCCCCCGAGTTTTACGATTTTTTTTTAACTACTCTTACTCCTAAATCAGTACTCCCATATAACACTGAATGCTCATACACACAGCGCACATTACTTTGAGGTTTATGGCTGTGGAGCTCTCTCATATGCTCTCACAAATTTTTGCCAACTGCCAGCAAGTATGGTGCCTGTTCGAAGGCAGTGAAAGCACGCGTGGTTATATATTGCCCCCAGCAGCTCTGGATATATTGCCCCCAGCAGCTCACCCATGGATATATATTGCCCCCAGCTCACATATGGATATATTGCCCCAGTTCACAATTATATATTGCCCCCAGCAGCTCACCCATGGATATATATTGCCCCAGCTCACATATGGATATTTTGCGCCTCAGCTCACATATGGATATATTGCCCCAGACCAGCTCACACATGGATATATTGCCCCAGACCAGCTCACACATGGATATTGCCCCAGCTCTCATGGATATGCCCCCAGCACACATGGATACTGACCCCAGCACACATGGATACTGACCCCAGCACACATGGATACTGCCCCAGCTCTCATGGATATGCCCCAGCAGCTCTCATGGATATGCCCCAGCAGCTCTCATGGATATTCCCCAAAGCTCTCATGGATATGCCCCAGCAGCTCTCATGAATATTGCCAGCTCATGGATATGCCCCAGCAGCTCTCATGGATATGCCCCAGCTCCTCTCATGGATATTGCCCCAGCTTCTCTCATGGATTTTGCCGCAGCTCCTCTCAAGGATTTTGCCACAGCTCCTCTCATGGATATACTGCCCCAGCTCCTCTCATGGATATGCCCCCAGCTCCTCTCATGGATATGCCCCCAGCTCCTCTCATGATATGCCCCAGCTCCTCTCATGGATATACTGCCCCAGCTCCTCTCATGGATATACTGCCCCAGCTCCTCTCATGGATATACTGCCCCAGCTCCTCTCATTGATATTGCCCCAGCTCATGGATATGCCCCAGCTCATGGATAATGCCCCAGCACATGGATACTGCCCCAGCACATGGATACTGCCACAGCACATGGATATACTGCCCCAGCACATGGATATACTGCCCCAGCTCATGGATATACTGCCCCAGCTCATGGATAATGCCCCAGCTCATGGATATACTGCCCCAGCTCATGGATATACTGCCCCAGCTCAGGGGATATGCCCCAGTTCATGGATACTGCCCCAGCTCATGTATACTGCCCCAGCTCATGGATAATGCCCCGGCTCATGGATATACTGCCCCAGCTCATGGATATACTGCAACAGCTCATGGATACTGCCCCAGCTCATGAATAATGCCCCAGCACATGGATTTACTGTCCCAGCTCTTGGATAATGCCCCAGCTCATGGATATACCGCCCAAGCTCATGGATATACTGCCCCAGCTCATGGGATATGCCTCAGCTCATGCATAATGCCCCAGCTCATGGATAATGCCCCAACTCATGGATATACTGCCCCAGCTCATGGATATACTGCCCCATCTCATGGATATACTGCCCCAGCTCATGGATAATGCCCCCAGCTCATGGATATTGCCCCAGCTCATGGATATTGCCCCAGCTCATGGATACTGCCCCAGCTCATGGATATTACCCCAGCTCATGGATATACTGCCCCAGCTCATGGATATTGCCCCAGCTCATGGATACTGCCACAGCTCATGGATAGTGCCCCAGCTCATGGATACTGCCCCCAGCTCATGGATACTGCCCCCAGCACATGGATAATGCCCCAGCTCATGGATACTGCCACAGCTCATGGATTTTCCCCAGCTCATGGATACTGCCCCCAGCACATGGATATTGCCCCAGCTCATGGATTTGCCCCAGCTCATGGATTTGCTCCAGGTTATGGATACTGCCCCCAGCACATGGATATTGCCCCAGCTCATGGATTTGCCCCAGCTCAAGGATTTGCCCCAGCTCATGGATACTGCCCCAGCACATGGATACTGCTCCCAGCACATGGATAATGCCCCAGCTCATGGATTTGCCCCAGCTCATGGATAGTCACCCTAAGGTCGGGTGTCACCTGGTGCGGGCCACACCCCCCACCCCCACGTAGCGACGCCCCTTCCACCATTAGGGCATTGAACCCCTTAACTGTGATCCAGCAACCACTCTGGATACTTGGTTCCATGCCCACAGTAGGCCACACCCATACAAAACCCCACCCATACAACGCACAACCTACATGCACATTGTTGTGTTAAAGAATTTATTTCTTCACACAATTTTCAAACGAATAATTTTAACGAGTTAATAAAATCCACTCAGGCCCCCAGCGAATTGAGGAATCCATTGCACCCCTTCCAGACTTACAAACTGCCACTGCTCTGCTGCTGTAGCGGTCACACACTCATGGCAGCTACGGCCACGGCACAGTAGGTCCCTGTGGCACACGTGAGAAACTGCCGAACACCTTTCTGGTTTAAAAGATACTGTACACTACTGACACACCTGTACACACTGCACATCACAGAGCTCCACAGCAATAAAACTCACTGTAATGTGCAGTGTGTATGAGCGTATCACAGAGCTCCACAGCAATGTAACTCGCAGGACACGCTGGGGTGTTTAATCAGGCACATAATCCACAGCAATGAAACTCGCAGGACACACTGGGGTGTTTGAGCAGACACATAATCCACACCAATGAAACCCACAGGACACGCTGGGGTGTTTGAGCAGGCACATAATCCACAGCAATGCAACTCGCAGGACACGCTGGGGTGTTTGAGCAGGCACATAATCCACAGCAATGCAACTCGCAGGACACACTAGGGTGTTTGAACAGACACATAATCCACACCAATGAAACTCGCAGGACACGCTGGGGTGTAAGAGCAGGCACATAATTCACAGCAATGTAACTCACAAGACACGCTGGGGTGTTTGAGCAGACACATAATCCACACCAATGAAACCCGCAGGACACGCTGGGGTGTTTGAGTAGACACATAATCCACAGCAATGTAACTCGCAGGACACGCTGGGGTGTTTGAGCAGACACATAATCCACACCAATGAAACTCACAGGACACGCTGGGGTGTAAGAGCAGGCACATAATCCACAGCAATGTAACTCACAGGACACGCTGGGGTGTTTGAGCAGACACATAATCCACACCAATGAAACCCACAGGACATGCTGGGGTGTTTGATCAGGCACATAATCCACAGCAATGAAACTCGCAGGACACGCTGTGGTGTTTGAGCAGACACATAATCCACACCAATGAAACTCGCAGGACACGCTGGGGTGTAAGAGCAGACACATAATCCAAACCAATGAAACTCGCAGGACACGCTGGGGTGTAAGAGCAGGCATATAATCCACAGCAATGTAATCCGCAGGAGACGCTGGGGTGTAAGAGCAGACACATAATCCACAGCAATGAAATTTACAGGAAGCAATTTTTTTATATATATTTACCACGATGTAGAAGTTTGGGGCCCGACCTGGCTATCCTAGGTGTCCTCCTCCTGTCTCCCAGTGTAGAGAGGACTCAGGCTGGGGCTGGGCTGCATTGTTGAACAATCCATGTGCTTGCCCTCCTCTTCTGCTGCTGCGTGCTGAACAATGGGTATGATACAGACAGGGTTACAATACATTGAACAACATTTGATAAACTGATACATGAGGAAACGAGGATCCTATTCCTGTGGGAACTCACAATCTAGAAGGGTTGGGTGGAAACAAGAGGAGAGGACTGCAATGTGCGAGTGATGGACTGGTTGGGGCAGTGATGTGTATTAGTGAGTTGGGTGGCAGACTTCCCCATATGGGAATGTCTTATACGAGAGGGAGAGATGAAAATAGTGGAGGGGTTGGTGGTACAGAGGCAGGAGTTCCATTTTAGGATGAATGCAGAGTAAAAGAGTAGAAGAGACAGGGAGCGCATTAATAGACATCTTAGAGAGAGTTCAGAGAAGGGCTACTAAAATGGTGTACGGCTTGAAGGAGAATAGTTACCAGGAAAGGCTTAATGATCTTAACATGTACAGCTTGGATAAAAGACGAGACAGAGGAGATATGATAGAAACATTTAAATACGTAAAGGGAATCCACAAGGTAGAGGAAGGGAGTATATTTAAAAGGAAACAAAGTAGCAAAACAAGAGGATATAGTCTTAGATTAGAGGGGCAAAGGTTTAAAAGTAACATCAGAAAGCATTATTTTACTGAGAGGGTGGTGGATACATGGAACAGTCTTCCAGTAGAAGTGGTAGAGGCCAAAACAGTAATTGAATTTAAGCAGGCATGGGATAGGCATAAGGCTATCCTAAACAAAAGATAAATCCAGGTAAAGTATCCATGTAATTGGGCAGACTAGATGGGCCGAAAGGTTCTTATCTGCCGACATTTTTCTATGTTTCTATGTTTCTATTGTGCAGCAGTATGTGGACCTTGCAGTTCCAATTCAAGCAGGGGAAGGGGGAGCTGGTGGCCAGAAAACCACTGCAGAGCTTGCATGGGAGAGACCAGAAGTAAGAGTAATTAGAGAGAAGTGGAGACAGCTGGAAAGGATGCCTGAAATTAGAGGCCGGTCCTGGGTGGGGGGGGGGGGATGGGGGGGGGGTGAGGGAGGGAGGGTGGGACTGATCAGTGCTGGAATGAAACTTTTGCCGCTGTGTGTTTCTGGCTTGTGATTGCAGAGATGTTCCTAGCAGTCTGATCAGTGTTGGAATGAAACTTTTGCTGCTGTGTGTTTTTGTGTGAAAAGGAAATTAACTCTCTCTTAAGACATTCCTATTTAGGGAAGGCTACCACCCGACTCACTGACGTAACCAGTCCATCATGCTTAACAGTTCTTCGTCTCACCTTGAAGTCCTCTTCTCCCGTTTCCACCCTCAACCATCCTAGATTGTAAATTCCCACGGGTATAAAGGGCCTTTGTTTCCTCCTATATTGGTTTGTCAAAATGTTGTTCAATGTATTGTAACCCTGTCTATATTGTGCCCATTGTACAGTGCTGCAGAATATGATGGCGCTTCATAAATAAAGAATAATAATAACATAAATAAATCAGAGACTTAGCTTACTTAGTTACTGTTTTGCAGCAAAAATCTGAAGATCTAGTTGTAGCCTACCTGTCCTGCTCTCCTCTGTTACTGATTTGTGGTAGGGCAACTCCATTTTACTTAAAGATCAATATATTTGCTAGACAAGTAGGTAAACATTGTTAAAATCCAATCATAAGATTCATCGTTGAGTGAAACTATAATATATGCCATTTTTTACTATAGTGTACACAATGCACAGGGCCAAACTAACCAACTTTTTTGCAACATATATACAAAAACATTTGTCATTTGCACTTTGAGCCTCATATGTCTACAAAAAAACAAAATCTGATCTTGAGAGTTAATATTACATTTGTCCTAGGCTGAATACGACCTCCCCCTCTGAGCTCTCAATCATGCAGCTTTAGAAAAGGGGGACTCCCACAAGCAGATAAAGATGGCCGACTACATAAGAAGTCATCTAAAAGAACTAAAAAAAACTCACAAAACTCTACTGGAAGTTTTCAAATAAAAAGGTTTACTGGTTTAATTACATTACAACAGAACACATATCAAAAATCTCTGCAACGGGCGACGGGTGCACTTCGAGTTCACCCGAAAAAGTCAAGGCAAACCTAAACGGACACCAGTACACATCTTCCTGCCTTTTTTCAGCTCAGAGACAACATGGTGGGTTTATTTATAACCCGAACCAAACAATCCACATTCTGGGGCAAAAAAGAAACGTGGCAAACACAGAGGCAAACAGGACCTGGCTGCGTTATACAGAAAATAGTTAAAAACACAAAAAAAATCTGTGTCTGCTCAACTTCCATTCCCACTCCAAAAAATGTAATGGTCTATTAAGTCAACCAAAAATCTCAGTTTTTTTGGTATGCTTTTTCCATGAAGTGGGGCTGATTACTAACAGCTGCCGCTCTAGTGTAATGGGAGTGGAGCGCTGGATTGATCCTGATGTGTTTTTAACTGTTTGTTGCTAGGGCCAAGAAGACAGAACATTCTAAATGAAGAATCAATCAATCAATAGTCAAACCCATTCGAGTACATGCCAAACACAAGACAGAAGGTAAATAGGCCGGTAAGAAACAGCATGTGAAGGTGATTACAATTATATACTAATAATATGGTGTTTTTAAATCTTTATTTAACCTTTTATTGTTATTTGGGCCAGTCAGAATGCAATATTATATTTCAACTGTACTTTAATCAAGCGTTATTGTTATTTCACACGGTATTTTGTTCATGACAGACGTGTGAATTAACTACCATTTAGACGAACCATAGAAATGCTATTTCATTAAATTTTTATTTTTAACAGGAGCGGGAGCCTTACAGGAATGTAATTTGAGTCTTTAATAATGTCAGTCACTACAGTAAACATACAGGGTTATTCACACAGATCGGAAGTTGACCCGAAAATGCACCGAACAGTGAATTTTCCTGTGCGGTGACATTTTGGAGCCATTCGGCTATTCACAAAGCTGGTAGTTTGCCAAATTTTGGCGAATTGCCAGCAAAATACAGTGCGGTCCGGCGGCAGTGTAATACCCATAGAGAAGCAATGGTTAATCTATTCAGAGACACCGAACAGCAGAGAAATGTCAGTGAAATGCATTGATGTTCGGTGGTTTCATTCAGCAGGTTTATTCAGGCGAATCCCATAGGCTTCAACGCTAAAACTATTCCCATTTTTATTCAATATCTAATAAACTGTTTATTCTTTTATTCTGCAGCTAAAATTTTAAAAAAATTAGGATTTTTTTAGGCATTTTTTACTCCAAATTTTTTTTTAGGATTTTTTTTTATATACCATGGACTCTAACCATCGGTGACGAGAATCCCTCCCTTTGAGGCACCCAAGTTGGTTCCCCTTGTCTAACAGACCTTTTTATTATTATTATTCATAGGACCTTATATGTTAATTCCAGACATTTTCGTCCAGTTGCGTTTGGCGGCAGTCCGGTGGGTTGGCAGCAGGGGTGGCGGGTTGGTGGCGGCGGCCGGTGGGTTTGCGTCAGGTTGGAAGCGGCGTTCAGCGGCCGATTCACTGCAGTTCAGGGACCCTGAGGTGAATGCTGAATTCACCGCAGGGTACGCAAATCAGACTCGCCGAAGTGCAGTGAATCAGTGACATTTCGGTGCTCTCTGAATAACCCTGATAATAACAGGAAACTAACTAAGTAGGAATGGTAATA
This sequence comes from Leptobrachium leishanense, assembly GCA_009667805.1. Classification (NCBI taxonomy): domain Eukaryota; kingdom Metazoa; phylum Chordata; class Amphibia; order Anura; family Megophryidae; genus Leptobrachium; species Leptobrachium leishanense. The sequence continues at coordinate 428,083,934 of CM019064.1, read as the reverse complement.
TACATTACCTGGCCAAAAAAGTCGCCCCCCTGTTGCAAAAGCCTGTTATGATCTGGGGTTGCTTCAGTTGGTCAGGTCTAGGTTCGGCAAGGTTATGTGCCCCATAAAAAAGCTAGTTTTTGCAGGCACATTCCAAGATGGCAATGCCAGGATTCATTGGGGTCAAATTGTGCAAGAGTGGTTCAGGGAGCATGAGACATCATTTTCACACATGGATTGGCCACTGCACAGTCCAGACCTTAACCCCATTGAGAATCTTTGGGATAATGTGCTGGAGAAGACTTTACGCAGCGCTGCGACTCTCCCATCATCAATACAAGATCTTGGCTACAAATTAATGCCACTCTGGGAACAAATAAATGTTGTGACATCGCATGAGTTTATCGACACGATGCCACAGGAAATGCATGCTGCAATCACAGCGAAAGGTGACACAACCAAATATTAGAACGACTGACAATTGTTTGGCTGGGCAGTGTGTGTATATATATATATGTATCTCAATTTATAAAATATGATGCAGATGCATTTAATAAGATGTACATTAACTTTACAGTCCTGTTAGTATTTTCCCCTCCCACAGTCTGGCAGAGGATTCCTTGTGATTGTGGGATTGCTCACAAGTCTGGGTTTAAGTCGATCAACAAATGCAAAGGATTTTCCGTAAAGCAACTTTTATTACATATGGAAAAAAAGACAAGATTATGTTAATTTTCCAATTACTCTCCCAACATGAACAATTTTCTATAAAAATGCTGTAATTCCTACAATTCATGGTATATGGAGGTAAATACCTTCCCATTAAAAACGTCAGTCAGCTCTTATCCGCTTACTCAATGAATTGCATATAACATGGTGTGAGGATCCACAGCAAACAAACCCGTTACTGTCCGTTCTGATTGCGTTGTTCTAATTTGCTCAACAGATTACTCAATATAGGGTAATTTCCTATTAAACAGAAGAAAAAAACAGGTGATTTGAGGGATAAACCCTCAATTCACTAAGAGGGAGTGCTGATTAAAAATTAACTTTTAATAGTTGTAATAAAATACACATTGGTAGAACCGACAGTTATTGTTAAAAAACATATAGACACATCGACATAAGCACAATGTATACCAGGGAGAAAAAAGATATACGGCGAATACAAAGCAAATTGCTTAATTAGAGCTCAAGGGCACAGATATAGACCTTCGGTCAGAATTGAAGGCTACAGTAACTGCGAAAAGCGGCTGCCGCATAGACGTTTGATAACGCAAATTGGAACCTTAATAGTCTCAATAGCACACACTACAATATAGACAATAACCAAAAAATTGGACTGCCAATTGAATAAACCAAGGTTGGTAGAAGCCAGAGTATAGAACTATATTTCAAACCATTCATTTGGCCTGGCTACCTTGTGTAAGAACCTGATCAAGCTGTAAGCTAAAGGTTAATAGGCTAAAAGCCTTTTTTCTCCCTGGTATACATTGTGCTTATGTCGATGTGTCTATATGTTTTTTAACAATAACTGTCGGTTCTACCAATGTGTATTTTATTACAACTATTAAAAGTTAATTTTTAATCAGCACTCCCTCTTAGTGAATTGAGGGTTTATCCCTCAAATCACCTGTTTTTTTCTTCTGTTTAGTGCAATACTAGGTTTAGTCCTTCTGGGTGTGCCCACGCCCGGTGCTTATTGGGTACTCGGGGTGGGGTGATTGTTCACCTCCCTTGAGGAGGCTCCTTTTTCTTTCCTAATTTCCTATTAATCTTTAAACCCCTGAACAACTTAAAAAAAAAAAATTGCTATCAATATGATCACCGCTTATACATTACCAACATTTTCCTGACGCGTTTTACAATACAAAGTGGGAAGTAAAAACAAAAAATATAATCTATAGGGCAAAGGGCTCGTTTCCAAGTTATGGCTCCACTTAGAAACGTTGGGCCCTATTCCAAAGTTCGTGTCTTCAGATATTCCCATAGCAAGGCCCATGTTAGCGTGTTGTTCCAGGGCAGGCGCTAGCTGAGTACCTCGCCCCAGATCCTAGCACTAACCGCTTGGATACTCGCAATAGTGATTCCGTGCCACCGTGACTATCACCTCCTGGAGTCCATAGGACTCCATAGAGGGTTGCACTTCCTGGCCGTGAGACCTGCACGATCGTGCTCTGCTCGTAGTCAGAAGAAAACTAGGGGCCCTATTACATTCTTGACACAAAAACGCAGGCAGAACGCGTGAATTTTTTTGAGAAGCGTTAAACGTTAACGCGCGTAAATCACCGCTGGTATTATAATCCTTGTGCATTTTTTCATCCGTCGAGCAATAACGCGCATAAAACAGATGCGCAAAAACGCGCGCGCAGCAACGTTGCAGGGAGTGCTTTTCTTCTGTAAAAAAAATTATTTTTAAATAATAATTTTCATATTTTACAGAGAAATGCGCCCCCCTCTGTGGTGGACACCTTTCTCTGTAAAACCTATAGTAAAAAAATAATAATAATCATAATTGAAAAAGATTTTTTTTTTCTTTTTAGTTGACCCCCTGTGTTGGACACTTTTCTCCGTAGAAGTGCAATAAAATAAAAAATGGTAAAAACTGTTTCTAAAAAAACACAAACACCTTTCTATATAAAATAGCACAAATTTTCGCTCGAATCGAATCACGTATCAAATCGGCTGTTAAGGTTCGAATCCGAATCGAATATCGAATCGGTGAGTGCCGCTTTCCTTATTCATTATCTCCCCACACAGAGCTCACTTGCGTGAGCGTTAACGTTTGCTGTGGTATTTACTGCATATTGCAACCCAAACGGGTTAAAAACCCCGTTTGAGTTAGGTACCTTGCGCTCCTCTGCGCGAGGTTACTGTACTTTGCGCTCCCTATACTTAACAAGGGGAGCGCAAAGTGTTAATAATCAGAGCTGGATTACAAAGTCCTAATGCTGATTAACATCTGGCTCTGGTCAGCGAAAAGTTAACCAGAGCCAGGACTTGGTGTTAACGAATTCCGCTTCTGCAGAATCCGTTAACAGCAGCCTTAAATATAAAAAAGGTATCTCATATTCACCCTTTATCTCGCGGCAAGGACCGTGGCTCCAACCGCCTCCTCCGGCCGGCGGGAGCAGGGAAAGACTGGGGAAAAAGTCCCCCCAGTCTCTCCCTGCGGATCACTACGCCGACCGGCCGGATCTCACCGAAGTGACCAGCAGGGGAGAACTCAATTTTGTCCTATGGACTCCAGCGAGTGGATGCTCGCGGCTGTGCTGCCGTGAGCATCCAGCATTTCAATGCAGGCAGCATATTTTGCGCCTGCATTGTGATGTGGCGTTAAAACGCGGGTGCAAGGGGGAAAACTGCAGGCGCAGTTCTTCCTCCTTTGCGCCCGCGTTTTAACGCCAACAACGTAATAGAGCCCATAATGTATTATCTCCCCAATCAGAGCAGACCCTCATATAATTTATTATCTCCCCACGCAGAGCAGACCCCCATATAATTTATTATCTCCCCACACAGAGCAGACCCCATATCATTTATTATCTCCCCACACAGAGCAGACCCCCATATAATTTATTATCTCCCCACACAGGGAGCAGGTGTATGGTATGTCAAAATAAGGTACCCCATTAAAATAAACCAGGTACCCCATAAACATACACTAATAACTATTACATTTCCAGTTTCAGCAATTCAGGAGTATAGTTCTGATACAGTAAACTAATGGCATTTCTATTAAACCACCAGTAGATGGCAGCAGAGTGAAAAGCCTTAATGAGGAGCACGTGTTCATGTAAGATGTTTCCCTTAGCAGTGGGAACCAAATAAGCAGACCTTCTGTTTCTGGTAGGAACAAATATTCCGTTGCAATCCTACCAGAACTGAAAAGTCAAGCTTTGTGTCATTTCAGAAAATGTTTAAGTAAAAACACTTCTGGTTTCACCCAGCCCGCTCCATTCGCACATTGGAATTATTGACCATACTTTCAGCATATGTGCAACACAGAAGCCCCCATATAATTAATATGGCCAGTTTTACTTTTAAGCCCCTGGCCCATCCCTTTCCCCCAGCGGCCATCTTCTTCTGGTGATGATGAATCAATAATCCATTCCATCACCTGACTTCACCCTCCTGCAAAAGAAGCACAATATAATGGTGGTGGTGAGTATAACTATTCTGTCACTAACTTGGCTCAGGCCTGCCTGCTCCTCGCTCCTCTGTCCTGGCCAAACATCTCTTCACACTGCAGCTTCCACCGTGCCCGTCGTCCTCAGCCTCCTCTGTGCATCATGTGACAGTGAGACGTCACTCTGACTTATCAGTCTTGCTGGAGGGGGCGGCACCTAGCAGCATGCCATTCCCAGCTGCGTGCTGTGTGTCTGGGAGACACACTGCTTGCTGGGGATGCAGATCACAGCCAGACAAGCTCCGAGACCAGAGCTTCTGATAAGAAAGCAATCGATTTGAAACTTTTTTTATTATTATTATTATTATTATTATTCTTTATTTATAAAGCGCCAGCATATTCCGCAGCGCTGTACAATAAACACAGTATAGACAGGGTTACAGTACATTGAACAACATTTGACAAACAGTACAGGAGGAGATGAGGGCCCTATTCCCGTAGGAACTCACAATCTGGGAGGGTTGGGGTTGGAACAGGAGGAGAGGACTGTAAGGTGAGAGTGATTGATGGTTGCGTCAGTGAGTTGGGGGGTAGCTTCCCTAAATAGGAACGTTTAAGGGAGCGTTTGAAGGAAGAGAAGTTAGGGGAAAGTCTGACAGTACGAGGATAGCGTTCCAGAGAATGGGGGCTGCGCGTGTGAAGTCCTGCAGTCTATCATGGGAAGAGGTGATGCGGGGAGAAGCTAGTCGCAGGTCACTGTTTGACCTTAGGGAGCGGGCTGGGGTGTATTTGGTGATTAGTGAGGACAGGTAGTGGGGAGCTGAGTTAGTGAGGGTTTTGTAGGTAAGGATAAGGATTTTGAACTTAATTCTGCAGTGGATGGGGAGCCAGTGAAGGGACTCGCAGAGGGAGCGGCAGAGACAGAGCGGCGGGTGAGGTGAATTAGCCTGGCGGAGGCGTTCAGGATGGATTGTAGGGGGGAGAGGCGGGACAGAGGGAGGCCAGATAAGAGATTATTGCAATAGTCGAGTCGGGAGATTACCAGGGCGTGTATGAGTTGTTTTGTGGTGACAGCGGTAAGAAATGGCCGAATTCTGGAAATATTACGCAGTTGGTATCGGCAGGAGGAGGAAGAGACTTGATGTGGGGGATGAAGGAAAGAGCAGAGTCAAGTGTAACTCCAAGACAGCGAACTTGGTTTGATGGGGAAATGGTGATACCCTCCACCGTGATAGAGAAGTCAGGAGGTGGGGAGGCATTGGAGGGAGGAATAAGTAGGAGTTCAGTCTTTGACATGTTGATCTTTAGGTGGTGGGAGGCCATCCAGGAGGAGATGCCAGATAAACAGTCACTGACTTTTGAAAGGACAGGGGGAGAGAGATCAGAAGTAGAGAGGTAGATCTGAGTGTCATCAGCGTAGAGGTGGTAATTGAAGCCAAAGCTGTTGATGATTTTGCCCAGGGAGGAGGTGTAGATGGAAAAGAGCAGAGGACCAAGGACAGAGCCTTGAGGTACACCAACAGATAGAGGCAACGAGGAGGAGGAGTTTCCAGCAAAGGACACACAGAAGGACCTGTTGGATAAATAGGATTCGACCCAAGCGAGTGCAGTGTCACCGAGACCCAGAGAGTTGAGGGTCTGTAGAAGGAGGGGGTGGTCAACAGTGTCAAAAGCAGCCGAGAGGTCGAGCAGGATGAGAATAGAATAGTGGCCGTGTTTTTTAGCAGTTAGGAGGTCGTTGGTGACATTGGTGAGGGCAGTTTCAGTTGAGTGTAGGGGACGGAAGCCAGATTGCAGGGGTCAAGTAGGGAATTGGAGGACAGGAGAGAGGGAGAGGCGGTTGAAGACTAGTTTTTCTAAGAGCTTTGATGTGAAGGGAAGCAGGGATACAGGGCGGTAGTTGGATGGAGAGTTGGGATCGAGGGATGGTTTCTTTAGTAAAAGGGTAACTAGCGCGTGTTTGAAGGCGGATGGAAAGGAGCCAGTGGAGAGAGATAGGTTGAAGATGTGTGTGAGAGCAGGGGTGAGGGAGGAGGAGAGGGGAGGAATTAGATGTGAGGGAATGGGGTCGAGCGGGCATGTGGTGAGATGTGAGGAGGACAATAAGGAATTGACTTCCTCCTCAGTGGCTGGGAGGAAGCGACAGAGGGTGGCAGAGGGGACCTCTGGAGTGGAGGTGGCAGATAACTATCTTGTGTTGGGATGTTGCTTCTGATATTTAGAGTTTTACTGAGGAAGTAGTCTGCCAGGTCTTGAGCGCTGAAGGCAGCTGTGGGGGAGGTGCAGGTGGGTAGAGGAGGGTGTTGAAGGTGGACCAGAGCCGTTTAGGGTTGGAGGACAGCGTAGATAGAAGAGATGAGAAGAAGGATTGTTTGGCTAAGTGGAGGGCAGAGGTGTATGACCGGAGAATAAACTTGAAGTGAACAAAATCAGCTTCAGAGCGGGATTTCCTCCAGGCACGCTCTGCAGTGCGGGAGCATCTTTGCAGGTAGCATGTCCGGAGGGTGTGCCAGGGCTGAAGCTGGCGGCGTGGGGCCTTGCAGAGTCGAAGAGGAGCAAGAGTGTCTAGAGCAGAGATATTTTTTCGAATCAATCGGCAAAGTAGAATTCAAATCGAATACGTCCAGCGATTTGTTTTCAAATTTTGAAGCTTTGCAGGTTCCTGAAATAAAACTAAAATAATGATTTGTAAAAAATTTATTTTAAAGTTAAAAAAACACATTTAAAAAAAATGTGTTTTTTTTTGGGGGGGGGTGGCTCCAAATTTCTGTACTTACATGATCCTGATATATAAGGAATGATTTAAGACAGAGCAATAAAATAATAGAAAATCTTTTGTTTTAATTTATTTTATGACATTTTAATAGGAGATGCTGTATCGCACCTTTGTAGTTTTTGAGGACAATTAGCTGGTAGTTTTCCAGAGACAGAAGGCAGAGAGAGCTTTTAATCTACTTAAATAATCAGAGAATAACTAAATAAAAAAATATATAAATAATAAAACACAGACGTATCTGAGCACAGGATTCTTAATCCCTTAAAGATACTAAAAATTTTAAGCTTAGCTAGTGAGCTGCAAATCTGATTGATTTCCAGGGACCGGATCTGAGGACTGCTCTTTTCTAGTTCTAGACGTCCAATTTTCTTCAGAAAGAGTACAATGGCAGAAGCCAGTAGCACCATGTAGTCCTGTTATTATTATTATTATTATACTTTATTTATAAAGCACCATCATATTCCACAGCGCTGGACAATGGGTATGATACAGAGAGGGTTACAATACATTGAACAACATTTGATAAACTGTTACATGAGGAAACGAGGGAACTCACAACCTAGGTGGGTTGGGGTGGAAACAAGAGGAGAGGACTGCAATGTGAGAGTGATGGACTGGTTGGGGCAGTGATGTGTATTAGTGAGTTGGGTGGCAGACTTCCCCGTATGGGAATGTCTTATATGAGAGGGAGAGATGAAAATAGTGGAGGGGTTGGTGGTACAGAGGCAGGAGTTCCATTTTAGGATGAATGCAGAGTAAAAGAGTGGAAGAGACAGGGAGCGCATTGTGCAGCAGTATGTGGACCTTGCAGTTCCAATTCCAGCAGGCGGAGTGTCAGGTACTGTACCGGGGTGGTACAGAAATTGCAGGATTCTGAGCCCAGGATGCGGCGATGCCAAAACAGGGGTCTGCGGTGAGGTTGCTACTGGAGGCAGCAAAAAGCTAATAAATGTGAAGCAGGGAAAAATCAGGAGACACAATACCGGAGGGTCTGGAAACACACAGGTTTGGTTCAATGGCAGGTTTTGGTTTTCAGAAAACCACAGGGGAGCTACAACACAGGTTCTCTCTTGCTGAGCGCAGATACAACTAATGTTTAAGCAGGGAACAGAAGGGGTGTGGCACTTTTATTTCCAGAGAGGTCAGATGACCTGGAGTGTGTGAGTGTTTGTTTTTGTGCATTAACTATTTAGCTGCTGGAACACGGCGCTGTAAACAGGAATGACACGAAGTGCAGGATTTGGAAGGGTGCTGCCCTGCATGGATCAGGATCCTTACACGGAGGGGAGCTGGTGGCCATAAAACCACTGCAGAGCTTGCATGGGAGAGACCAGAAGCCTGGGATTAGTAAGAGTAATTAGAGAGAAGTGGAGACAGCTGGAAGGGATGCCTGAAATTAGAGGCCGGTCCTGGGTGGGGGGGGGGGGGGATGGGGAAGGGGGAGGGACTAATCAGTGTTAAAATGAAACTTTTGCTGTGTGTTTCTGTGTGAAAATGAAATTAATTCAGGTAAGTATCTAGGTGTCAGAGGCCTTTGTAATGGGGGAGGGGCACTAGTGAAAGACTAGCTACATATTCTATCTAAAAATGTGGCAATTTAGAGGCAGTCCTGTGTGTGAAACTACAAAAGGGGTTATGCAAAGAACACCGAATTGGCCACAAAATTGAGCGGTAAATTTCCCAGTACAGTGTAATTTCATAGCCATTCGGCTATTCAAAAAGCTGTCAATTCGCCTAATATTGGAGCCAGATTTGGGGACAGTCTGATGCATGTGATGAGGTAATGATGGAGGAAGCCAGGCACAGGTCATTGTTGGATCTTAGGGGACAGGCTGTGGTGTATCTAGTGTCTAGTGAGGACAGGTAGTGAGGAGCGGTGTTAGTGAGGACAGGTAGTGAGGGTTTTGTAGGTCAGGGTGAGTAGTTTGAATTTGATTCTGCTGTGGATGGGGAGCCAGTGAAGGGATTCACAGAGAGGAGCAGCAGAGACAGAGCGATGGGTGAGATGGATAAGCCAGGCGGATGTGTTTAGGATGGACTGCAGGGGGGAGAGGCAGGAGATAGGAAGGCCAGTCAGGAGGTTGTTGTAGTAGTCCAGGAGGGAGATAACAAGCAAGTGGATAAGTTGCTTGGTGGTAGGGATGTGCATTTCGGGTTTCGGAATTTCGGAATTCTCACGAAATTTCCTGATTCGTGTTTTCGGATGCGGCCGAATTTCCGAAAATTTTTAGATCCGAAAATGGCAGATCCGAAAAGTTTTCCGAGCCGAAACGAAATATTTTCGGAATTTTCGAATGGACTTGAAATGTGTCAAATCTAAATTTATTGCTTTGAAACGAGGAGAACAGACGTTCCAAAAAAACAAAAATTTCCTAAGTTACGAAAAGTCGATACAAAAAACGAGCAAAGTGACACGAAAATACGAAAAATGGTCGATATTCCGAAAAAAATATGTACACGAAAAACGAGTCGAGCCGAACAGAATCGAAACAGATATTGGTCGAAACGAGCCGAATCGAAAAGTTTAAAAATCCGAAAAATCGAACCGAATCGAACCGAAAAAAAAAAATCGGTGCACAAGCCTACTTGGTGGTGTTGGCAGTCAGAAATGGATGGATTTTGGCAATATTGCGGAGGTGATTGAGGCAAGATGAGGAAAGTGATTGGATATAGGGGCTGAAGGAAAGGCTGGATTCGAGAGTCACTCCGAGACAGCGGACTTGGGCTGAGGGAAGGATAGTGATACCGTCCACAATTTCGGAGAGGTCATAAATTGGAGTGGAGTTAGAGGGGCAATTAGAAGGAGCTCAGTATTAGACATATTGATCTTCAGGTAGTGAGAGGCCATCCAAGCAGAGATTGCAGACAGACAGTCACTGACCTGAGAGAGAACAGAGGGAGAGAGATTGGGAGTTACTTTGTGATGGGTTTGATTTTCGTACGTTTGCAAGGTTATATGAAATAGCGCCTCTGTGGATGTCCATGTGTGCATGTTTGTGTGGTTGCCCATGGATATCCATATTTCTGTGACTTCCGTGTGTGCATGTTTGTGTGTGTGTCTGTGCACAGGTATGAATATTTCTGTGAGTGTGTGTGAGTCAGTGTGTGTGTGTGTCTGGCAGCATCTAATTGTGAGAGGTAGTGACTGCGAATACTAAATCACTGTAAATTTTGGATCTTCATCACTGTTTCTTCTCCTCTTGCTTCGCTCTAGATGATGGGAACTGTTCATTTATTCCAACACATTCTTCTTATTACTGCAAATCTCTGTAACCCCCTCTTGAACCGAAGGCTGCTTCTTGGCAGTGTCTGCGCTTATTACGGCTCATTTACATGAAAGAATATTAAAACCTGTTTTATTACAGAACAAATTTAATGGACAATTTACTATTCAAATATTAAATGGATTGAATTTTTTGGTTCCCTTTTAATAATCAGGGAAAACATCTGATTAATTTATCTTAGAAACTTGATGTATACAATATACAGTCAGGTCCAGAAATATTGGGACATCGACACAATTCTAACATCTTTGGCTCTATACACCACCACAATGGAGTTTGAATGAAACAAACACAATGTGCTTTAACTGCAGACTGTCAGCTTTAATTTGAGGGTATGTACATCCAACTCAGGTGAACGGTGTAGGACTTACAGCAGTTTGCAGATGTGCCTCCCACTTGTTAACCCTTTCGCTGCGGAGGACGCGCTCAGCGCGTCCACCCGCAGGTACGTTCCTTGCGGTGGACGCGCTGAGCACGTCCTCACTTTGGGGCCAGCGTTCAGCCGGGTTCCAGCCGATCGCTGGCCCCCCCGGTGCGGGCTGACATCCTCGATGTCAGCCCAGCACCCGGAACCGCCGCCGGAGTGATTAGGTGTCATCGCGGGGGCGCGATGACACCTAATTCAGGCACCCCCCGCATGTGCGGAGGAGGCGCCTGAAAGGGAGGGGGGGGAGGTCCTTCGGACCTCTCTCCCTCCCGATCGACGGCGTGCAGGGGGTTAACCCAGGCACCGTTTGGAAGGGCACAGCCTGGCCTTCCAAATGGTACCTGGCATTAACCCCATGGGGGCCGGATCACGAATCGGCGCCAAAAAGCGCCGGTTCGTGATCCTTTCCCGGAGCTGGCCGACATCTTGGAAGCTTCCGGGAATGCCCCCTGAGGACTGGCGTCATCGTGCATAGCATGATGATGCCAGTCCTGGAGTTAACCCCTAACTGCCACCAATGGTGGAGATAGGGGGTTCCAATGAACCCCCTATCTCCCGATCCGTGGCAGTTAGGGGTTAATGTTTGGTATTGTTGGATCGGCCAGAGCATGGCCGTTCCAACAATACCAAACTTGACTATGAAAAAAGTTTTAAAAAAAAATATTTTTCTTTTTTTTGGTTCGTTAATGCAGCAATATTGTTCCCATTTCAATTATAATGTGAACAATAATGCTGCACTAACGATTTTTGTATGCGGTGCGTTTGTTAAAAATCGCGTAATTTTCCCCAAAAAAAATGTAACGAGACCCCATCTCTAATTTTTTTAACAAGCGCACCCCATACAAAATATAACCGCAATTGCTCGCATGTTAAAATGTGAAAAAAAAACACTTTACACAATGTAAATTATTGAAAATTCATATTTCATTGCATTTTTTGCTATAATATACAGACAGGTCATGACGTATACATATAATAATGACATATTATGAATCTGCCGAGTCTGACGGAAAGAACGATATATAATATGTCTGGGTAATATACTAAAATAAGCCTTCAAAACACGTTTAAACATGATGCGCAGAACTGGTAAAAATGACCTCAGCACAGAGGCGGGAAAAGCCTCAGCAGCGAAAGGGTTAAGGGACCAAAGGTAATGGGACAGTTGGCTTCTCAGCTGTTCCATGGCCAGGTGTGTGTTATTCCCTCATTACCCCAATTACAATGTGAAGATAAAAGGCCCAGAGTTCATTTCAAGTGTGCTATTTGCATGTATTTGCATGGATGTACATACCCTCAAATTAAAGCTGACAGTCTGCAGTTAAAGCACATTGTGTTTGTTTCATTCCAACTCCATTGTGGTGGTGTATAGAGCCAAAGATGTTAGAATTGTGTCGATGTCCCAATATTTCTGGACCTGACTGTATATGCATATGCCTGTCCAAAAAAGTCACCACCTGCCGTAAAAGCCTGTTACGAACTGGAGTTGCTTCAGTTGGTCAGGTCTAGGTTCAGGAACGTTATGTGCCCAATAAAAATGAGGTCATGTGACCAGTGGCGACACTAGGAACAATATATGGGGTGGGGGGTCACATAAGATACCACAGTCAGAATTGGGGGGGCACTCATAATTTCTCACCACTAAATCATATCATCGAAAAAACCTAAATAAGTATACATAACTAAGATTCCTAAATCCCTGAGTAATGTGAAGCGCTGATACCTTTATTTTGTACTAACCTGATACTTAAATTCAATATTTCATTTGGCGGTTTTTGCAGACATCCGGTAACTGCTTCAGAATCAGCAACTCCAGTCTTCGCAAATTATGGCGACCATTCGCTAAATAGGAAATTCACCATATTTTCAGCAAAATGGATTCCCAAAAAATAAGACAAAAAGAAAAGGATCTAAAGATGAATAGATCCTTTTGGATTCTAACTTCCATAATAACCCCTAAAATACCTTAAACCCAGGGATCTACAATAAAAATAATAAGCAGGGTGGCATGTAGCCTAACCCCTGTGAAAAAGTTACATTTTTATTTTATTCTTTTATGATCTTTTTTTTTTACACTGAATATGGTCATGTTGGGTATCATTGGAAAGGTCAGACTCTCCCTTTCCAATGACACCTCAACGACCATGTACAACACACGTGGACGGATGGGTGCTGATCCCTGGTGGGGGGCACATTGGGTGGGCAATAAATAACCTAGGGGGGCAATTGCCCCCCTTGCCCCCTGTATAGATTCCTATACATGTGACTCCCTGCATATACTGAATGAGTAGGTTTTCCCATCAATGGGTTTTTTCTTCCCTGATGGCATAGCAGGCATATTCCAAGATGGCAATGCCAGGATTCATTGAGCTCAAATTGTGCAAGAGTGGTTCAGGAAGCATGAGACATGAGAGCGAAATTGTATGGGGGGGGGCTCGAGAAAATATGTTGCCCAGGGTCCAGTCAATGTGAAAGACGGCCCTGAGGGACAAGTGCTGATGGGACAATGACACTCGTGCAGGTGACGTTGGAAATGGAGCAGACACACTTGAATTCCCACTTATGTTAAACAATAAAAACAGATATAAAAGAAAAAGCACAAAAACAAAGAAGAATAAGAGCAGCGTTGTAAAGAAAAGCTTATGCAGCAGGTTAAGGGCTCTTGTGTTTCTTGATTTGCATTTGTGTACGGCGATGTTTGTTCTTTTCTCACCGACACATTAATCACTTTCCACTGAAAAGCTTTATCCTTGTAAAAGTTTTAATTCAAATCCGAGAGGTCGCCTGTGCAATGCTAAGTACACATAAGAGCTATAAAAAAAAGACGCAACGCATAATTACTAGACCTACTGTAAATCAATTCTGCTTTATTGTAAATACAGCTGTTATGCATATAAAAAATATAATACATGCACCACGCTGGTAAAGGACACCTGGTATTGTTATATAAATGAAATATTAATACACTGTTTAACTACTGCACTTACTGCACCTCCCTCTGCGGTAACGTGACCAGTAAAGTGTTGAGTTCATCTGCTACTGTGATGTATCAATAAAATACACACACACACACACACACCGTATGATTACTGCACCTTCTACTGAAATGGGTATTTTCTTTAGGTTGACCGGGGTACAGTCTGGTACAAAAAAAGATGAACTATACGTAGACACGCAACCATAGGATTTCTTGAAGGAAAAATTCTGTATTCCACAATAGTGGATCTAGGCAATGTTTAGATCCAAAAAGTGGATCTTTGTCAAGCCTCTGGGTAACTTGCACATCTGTGAGGGCGCCATTAATGCAGAAATATATTCACACATTTCGGAGCATCCAGACTTCGTCTTTTCCAAGGACGTCCCTGCATCTTCCATTTTAGAAGCTAGGGTCAGAAATTAAGGTTAGGATTAGAAATTAGGGTTAGTGTTAGGGTTAGGATTAGGGTTTGAAATTAGAGTTAAGGTTAGAAATTCTAACCCTAACTCTAATTTCTAACTCTAATTTCTAACCCTAGCATCTAACCCTAATTTTTAACTCTAGTGTCTACCCCTAATTTCTAACCTTGATTTTTGGTGGTTTACTTGACAGATTACGGGCCATATTACATACTCGGTGCTAACTTAACCAGAGCTGTTGTAAACTGAAAACCTCTATGGGCTATAATGGCTCTGGGAAGTTTACAACAGCTCTGGTTAAGTTAGCACCAACTATGTAATATGGTTTTAAGTTTACAACTGCTCTGGTTAAGTTAGCACTAAGTATGTAATATGGCCCATCATCAGGCAAATCACATAGGATTCAATGTAAAAAAATCCCTGTTATTATTAAATATTTATTCAACTGGCTGGGTGGAGTGGAGGTAACATCACTGGTCTGAGACTGTGGAGACACAGGTTCAAATCCCGGTAAGAGCACCTCTCCAGTAAGTGTCCTTGGCAAGACACCTAACGGTACATACTCGCCACCCAGGACATACTTGAAAACGAGAGAAATCTCAAAGTATCCTTCCTGGTAAAATACATTCTCAAAAAAAAGGTTTCATTCTTTTCACTTGCAGCTAAAAGTCTGCTATTTATTATTTTTTTTAGGGTTTTTTTAGGCATTTTTCTGGATTATTTTGGGGACATTTTTGGATTCCTAAAATATTTTAAAACAATGAGGCTTTTTTCTTTGCTGAACAGAGCGTTTTTTTTTTTCCTTCAGTCTGGCTACGTTCCGCAGAGGCTATCCATGGCGCTGAAACCTATTCAGAACCAAGGACAGCAGGCCCGCGGGGGTACGGAGCAGGAGAATTACCTCTTTTTTTTTACCCTAATCTAAGTAATTAATTAATCCGTTTCACATTTCGGTAACTAATAAAAATGAAATAGCTAATGAAAATGAAATACGAATTAACAATAAAAAAAGAAAAAACCAATGGACCCGAAAAAACAAAATACTGACTGTCCGAATTAACGAATCAACCCAAATATGAATTAAAACTAAAAACCAAAAAATTAATGAATCCTAAAAACAAAGTACCGGCTGTCCGAATTTTCAGATCGGTCCGAAATCCGAATCGGGTTACCATATCGAACGACCCGAAATGGAAAAAAAAAACATAACAAAATGATCCGAACAGAAAAATAAAACGGAGCGAAATTATCCAAAACAAAAATTTTTTGGGCCGTGCACATGTCTACTCCCCATGTTACAATCTTCACGTTAAAACGTGTGAATTTGTGTGCCAAACGTTAAACGTTAACGCGCGTAAATCAACAATGGAATTACAATCCTCGCGCATTTTTTCATCCGTCGAGCAATAACGCGCGTAAAACGGACGCGCACAAATGCACGCGCAGCAACGTTGCGCATACAGATCTGTGTGCGGACTGTTTTTTTCACGCAATTCAGCCAATCAGAATTTTAAAAAAAACACAATTATCTCACGTTAAGTTTTTGCACCTGTCAAAGTCAATCTGAGTATATACAGTGGCAAGAAAAAGTATGTGAACCCTTTGGGATTACGTGGAGTTTTGCATGAATTGGTCATAAAATGTGCTCTGATCTTCATCTAAGTCACAACAATTTGAAAAACACAGTCTGCTTAAAATAATACAACACAAACATTATATGTTTTCATGTTTTTATTGAACAGAACATGTAAACATTCACAGTGCAGGGTGGGAAAAGTATGTGAACCTTTGGACTTAATAACTGGTTAGTACTCCTTTGGCAGCAATAACCTCAACCAAACGTTTCCTGTAGTTGCAGATCAGACCTGCACAACGATCTGGAGTAATTTTGGACCACTCCTCTTCACAAAACTGTTTCAGTGTAGCAATATTCTTGGGATGTCTGGTGTGAATCACTCTCTTAAGGTCATGCCACAGCATTTCAATCGGGTTGAGGTCAAGACTCTGACTGGGCCACTCCAGAAGGCGTATTTTGTTTTGTTGAAGCCATTCTTTTGTTGAAATACTTGTATGCTTTGGGTCATTGTCCTGTTGCATCACCCATCCTCTGCGGAGCTTCAGTTGGCGGACAGATGGTCTTACGTTTTCCTGCAAAATGTCTTGATAAACTCTGGAATTCATTTTTCCATCAATGGCAACAATCCGTCCAGGCCCTGAGGCAGCAAAGCAGCCCCAAACCATGATGCTCCCTCCGCCATGTTTTACAGTGGGGATGATGTTTTGATGTTGGTGTGCTGTGCCTTTTTTCTCCACACAATCAGGGTTATCCAAAGAGATCCGAATTGCTTGAGAAAGGTAACCGAACGCTGAAATTCAGCGTTCGGTTACCTTTCCTGGCCATTCGGCTATCCAGAGAGCAGGCAATTCGCCAAATCCTGTCGAATTGCCTGCACATACGGTGCCTGTTCGGTGCCTGTTCGAGGGCAGTGAAATCCTCATGAAAAAGCACCGCTTCAACTATTCAGAGAACACAAACCAGCAGTGAAAGGTTCCCCTAATGCCCTGCCATTCGGTGGTTTAATTCGGCAAATTTATTCAGGAGAATCCCATAGACTTCAATGTTAAAAATATTCCTGTTTTAATTCAATATCTAATAAACCGTTCATTATAAAATTCTGCAGCAAAAAGTCTCTTTATTTATAGATATTTTAGGATACTTTAAGCATTTTTCTGAATTTTTTAAAAAAAAATTAAAAGTCCGATTTTTTTTTTTTTTTCAGTTTGCTTATTTTTTTTGTAACAGCCCTCTTTATTATCATTCCCTGGACCTCCTGTGAAAATTTCAGACATTTTCGCTCAGTAGTTTCTTTGCAAACAGCGTTTCATTTTCACAGATTCATACAAATGGTTTTTCTAATTTATTCACTGCCTCCTCTACGTCACAGCTGCTTCGGCTCTGTGTGATTCGGCTCCTGTTCGGCTTCTTCGAAGGTTAATCCAGATGTTTTTGCTTGTTTTCAGCGTGCATTCGGTTAGTTTTCGTCAGGTTTGCGGCAGCTTTTCCCTGCAATTCGGGGACCCTGTGGTGCTTGCTGAATACACCGCAGGGTCACCGAAATGCAATCGGCAAAAGGAACCGAATTGAAGAGAACGAAAAGTCACCGAACGTGCGGTGACTTTTTTCGAATCTCTTTGGATAACCCTGATAGTGTTGTGTGTTTTTTCCAAACAACTCAATTTTGGTTTCATCTGTCCACAGAATATTTTGTCAGTAGTGCTGTGGAACATCCAGGTGCTCTTTTGCAAACTTCAAACATGCTGCAATATTCTTTTGGACAGCAATGGCTTCCTCCGTGGTGTCCTCCCATGTACTCCATTCTTGTTTAATGTTTTCCTTATTGTAGATGTGTCAACAAAAATGTTAGCATGTGCCAGAGATTTCTGTAAGTATTTAGCTGACACTCTAGGATTCTTCTTTACCTCTTTAAGCATTCTGCGCTGTGCTCTTGCAGTCATCTTTACAGGATTACCACGCCTAGGGAGAGTAGCAACAGTGCTGAACTTTCTCCATTTGTAGACAATGTGTCTTACCGTGGACACATGAAGATCAAGGCTTTTGGAGATACATTTGTAACCCTTTCCAGCTTCATGCAAGTCAACAATTCTAGATCGTAGGTCTTCTGAGAGCTCTTTTCTGCGAGGCATGGTTCACATCAGGCAGTGCTTCTTGAAACCAGTAAACCCAAAACTGGTGTGTGTTTTTAAAGGGCAGGACAGCTTTCAGCAACACATCCAATAATATCACTCTGATTGGACTCAAGGTTGGCTCACTCCTGGCTCCAATTAGCTCTTGGAGAAGTCATTAGGCTAATGGTTCACATACTTTTTCCACCCTGCACTGTGAATGTTTACATGTTATGTTCAATAAACACATGAAAAGATATAATGTTTGTGTTGTATTATTTTAAGCAGACTGTGTTTTTCAAATTGTTGTGACTTAGATGAAGATCAGAGCACATTTTATGACCAATTCATGCAAAACTCCACGTAATCCCAAAGGGTTCACATACTTTTTCTTGCAACTGTATGCTGCAGCAATAATAAGGTTGGTGTCAGACGAGCGTAGTGTTCACGTTCGTGATGGCGCCTAAGGCTAGGGACAGATGAGCGCATTTTCTGCGGCCACCGTCAAAATGTACGTCGATGCGTGCGCACGCATTTTTTCACGGAATACGCTTAAGTGGTCAGACGATGCGCAATTCTGGACGTATTTCATGACGATGGGGTAAAAAGAAGTCTAGGGAAATCCGGCTGTTTGAACGTTATGTTGGCCGCACACTAGCAGCGTCTGACATCTCCTAATCACACACACACGCTGCTATGCGGCCGCAGCGCACTCTGTACGTCAGTACCAGCGGTTTAACATTCTCGAAAAAATGCGTTCATTTTCCACTTGCGTTGCGCGGCCGGACTTTTGTGCGACCGTACGTCGTATATTGGCCGTCATTGCCTGTCATCTGCTGCTAGTGCGGCCGTGATTATGTGCGCCAGAACGCGCGTTCGCACTGCCTCAGTCTGACCCTAGCCTTAAAGTACGTCCGTGATAGCATGATAGAAAGCCCATCGGAGCCCGACACACGAAGTACGTCCGCACTGAACTGCGGACGCACAATGGCACAACGGACGCAAGGCAGGCAAGAACGTACAACCCCTAGAACGGCCGCACAAAGTGCACTGCGTCCGCAAGGTCTGCATAGCTTTGTGTGTGAGTGATGGAACGTGGTCAGACGGACTGCATTTATACGTCCAGCATTTTTCACGGACACAATGGTTTTGCTTTTTAATTTATTTTCCCTCCTACATCCGTCAAAATATACGTCAGTGAATAAACAGACTGTGTGGCCACTACTGCGTCTTCTGTACTGACGTACGTCCGTGTGCAAGGACGTACAGTCCGTAGAAATCATGTTCGTCTGACCCTAGCCTAAATGCACACACAACCTTTTTTTTTGGGTGTATTTGGTTTCGGCCAGGACATTCAGATTTTCCATTAACACCAGCGTTTAGGAGTTGCTAAAATTATGCGCGCAAAGGCTGTGCGTTACAAACTACGCATAGATTGTGCGCTGGTACGCGGATGATATTACAAACGCATTTGCCCTCACAATGTTAAGTATAGGATGCGTGCAGTAAAGTACGTTCGCGCAGGGTTTGCGCAGGTTCACCCGCAGTAGACGATTACGCGCTGTTGCGCTGACATTGTAATACGACGTTCAGCACAAAGGGTTTAACCCCTCGCGTTAATTCGTTTTTGCACCGGTGCAAACGCGAAGATTGTAATAGGGCCCGTTAAGTATAGGTTGCGTAAAAGTTGCACAAAAACCAATGCGCTAATGAATTACTAACGGGGGTAGCGTCAGGAATATAATATGGAGGCATGCGTTAATTCTGGCGCTAATGCTTACATCTCGAGGTGCTAACATTATCGCCAACTGGGGAATAGCGCCCTTAATAAGTGTCATGGAAAGAAAAGGTGATGTTACACACTGTTTAATAGTCGACTGTCCCAACGTTTGTGAAGTGTGTCGCAGTCATCAGATTTTAAATGAGTGTATATTTTAAAAAGCACATTAAATTCACAAAGTATCAAATAACATGGTAGTAATATGTGTTCAATATAATACAGGGTGAATTGAATTAACAATTGACTCCATTTTTTTTTTTTTTACAGTAGACTGCACTATTTTCTTTCACGTTTTCTCTATTTTCACAGTCCAAGATTAATTATGGGCTTTTTTAGATACATTTATTAAAAGAAACGACTGCAGGTAATTGCCTGGGTTGGATTCTCTGCTATTAATTGGATTTGATACCATGACATTACAATTCAGATCCTGGATGCTCCTTAGAAAAAATTTGCATAGGGGGTTACATAGTATTTTTAATAAACTGCAATTTAACAGCGAGACATAATCGCGCCATAAAACCATATTGGATTAAGAGGAGCCGCTGTGCGGCGATCATACTCATTCTCAAAATTAAATTGATTAATGTAACAATGCAAAAAATGATACTGTGTTCAGAAAAGGAGATTATGTATGTGACGTTATAAAAAATATATATAACAGTTATTTATTTAACAGTTATTTCAATAGTCCTTTGAATTCATGGCCCCATAGTTTATAACACCGACATTTCGGTGCTCTCTCATTCCCGCACTTCAGGGAATCAAATTCCCCCGACCCTGTGGTGAATTCAGCATCCGAAGTGCAGGGCAAGGATCTGAAAATCCACCCAAAAAAAAAATCACTGAAAATCCGCCGAAAAGATTGGAAAATTCGGATTGATCCTAAACGGCGCAGAGTACCCGCCGAGTGTACCCAACGATCTGCGGCAAACCTGCTGAACACATCCAAAAAAGCCGACGATCTGCCGAACACAGTGCCGACCAGGTCCTGGAAAAGACAAGCCGACGAATGGGGTAAAAACAAAAAAACATTGAAGTTTCCAAATTTGAAACGCTGTTTACAAAAAAAACTACTGGATGAAAATGTAAGGAATTAATATATAAGGTCCTATGAATAATAATAAAATGGTCTGTTACAGGAAACATAAGAAGCTCTATTTAAGAAAAATCGGGGAAAAGAAATTTGACAAAAAAATCGTGAAAAATAAAAATAAATATTAAATAAACCTTTTGCTGCAAATTAAAAGAATAAATGGGTTAATAGATATTGGATAAAAACGGGAATATTTTTTAACATTGAAGCTTATGGGATTCGCCTGATTAAACCTGCCGAATGAAAACACCGAACGGCAGGGAATATCACCGACATTACTCTGCTGTTCGGTGTTCTCTAATTACCTATTGCTTCTCTATGGGGACTTCACTGCTGTTGAACAGCACTGCATTTTGCTGGCAATTCACCAAAATTTGGCAAACTGCCTGCTCTCTGAATAGCCGAATGGCCCCGAAATGTCGACGTACAGGGACATTCAATATTCGGTGCAATTTCGGGGCCAGTTCGCCTCTCTCCGAATAACCCTGTTAGATAAGTGGGCCAAACCAACATAAACAATAGATTTTGCATTTGGTTTCCATGAATTGTGATTCCTCCAGATTTTCATTGTACGATGTTTTTTAATTCAGACAAATCAATCACATGGACAAAATACTCACAGGTTTTGTTATTTGTTAAGTTGTTCCTGCGGGGTGAAGCGTTAAAGTGTCGAGTGACTCCCATAACACCCTGTGCCCTCTACTCAGCGTAGTGAGAGAGCGGTATCTCGCCTAGGACATTGTATGCCAACCGGGATCCTCAGGACCCAATACAGGCCAGGTTTGCAGGATATGTGAAGCACAGCACAGGTGATATGATTTGCTGCTCAGTGATTGCAGGATTCAGTCTGCATTTCCCCAAGGTAATCCTTAAAACCTGGCCTGTTAGGGGGTCACTGAGGACCAGGGTTGGGAACCTCTGACCTAGGAGGTAAGTATACACTAATCACCTCCCAACTGTCCAGATACCATTACTGTAACCTGCCCAGCACCATTGGGGTTAAATCTTAGCAACATATGTGCTATTGCATCCTAGTTGCCAATATTGTTCCGGGCCAGTATGATATTGATGAGGGACATAGAAAGAAAAGAGGGTTTGCGCACAATAATAAAGTTAATAAACAGACCAGCGCTCACAGACTCCAGTTTGCCCCAGGACAGCAAAACCGAGTACCAGAAGGGAAGCCAGGTTATTAAAGATGGTGGACATGGCATCGTATCCACCAGTCACTATCCATGTAGGTGGGATCATAATAAAGCACAGTTATGTTATGCCATTGTCCCTCTCTGCAGTCTCCTCCAATCCAAGGGAATCATGGCAGTGGTCCCCAACCCTGGTCCTCAGGTCTGCCTAACAGGCCAGGTTTGCCAGATATGTGAAGCACAGCACAGGTGAGATGATTTACTGCTCTATCCAGAAACTCCACAAACACTGTGACAAATTGTCTACAAGAGATTCCAGAGCTGGACCTAGAGTAATCCATGGGGGAATCACAACCGAACGTGCGACGTGTACGATCAACGTAAAATAACAACTTCGGTCTTTTCAAATGCTTATGTTGATTCTTTTTTGTGTAGCCATATCATCACCATATTTTGCCACACTCTCAGGACTCAGGACACAAAGAACAAAGGGGATAGAGCAGCCGGACGTGCAGCAGCGGAGAAACTAAACGTGTAACCGGAATGGACAGACGCCGGACACCAAGAACCTGGAGGGAAAGTAATGGCGCATGCGCGGAGCCAATGTTTTGATTATTGGGTATAAGCAGTGGAGGGGGTCTCTGGGTATGTCTGTTAGGACAAGGCACTAGCCCTCACCCCGATGCATGCTCTGATTGGAGGCGATATTATATAACTTGTTAATTGCATCAGCTTTTGTATCTTTATTTTTTTTCTTTTATGATAATTTTGTGCTAATGTACTTTTTGTTTTTTAGACTTTTGCTGAAGGTTAGCTTAGACTGCGCAATAATGTGCAGGTATGGATGTTCTAAATGTTCCTCCTTTAATGTTTTAAAATTGATCCCGCTGCCTGTTCTGTTCTCCATCACATAAAGTATGCGACAAATTCTGTTCAGTGCCTAATCCCCTTAAACAATTTGAACATGTGCATTTGAATATGAAATGCACGGATAATTGTAGAGAATAATCTCTTCCAGTATAAACACAAGGAAATGAATTTGCTCTGCAACAATAGGCTGTATGCAGAAAATTTGCGCATTAAAAAGGTGAGAGTGATGGCATAAAAAAAAAAGATAATGGCACCAAAATATCAAGCATAAATGTTTTGTCTGCTCTGTCCAAGCATTACTTTTTCTTTTTTTTTGCTGCAGATCTCACGTGGATTTTTTTGGCACCCAACCAGATCTGTGCCAGATACTGAGAGCAACATCTTGGCTTAAAGAATTCAAAATAAAATACTACAAAACAATAAGGGCCCTATTACAAGGTTCACGCTAAAACGGGGACGCTAAGGAGAAAAACCTGCCCCTGCAGGTTTCTCCTTAGCGTCCCCGTTTTAGCTCCATATTACGGGCAGGCACTAAATCGTCAGCCTGCCACATAACACAGTGCTATGTCTCAGGATGTTTGAGGCAGCATTAAAAACCACCGCGAGCATCCCCTCCATAGAGTCCATCGGACTCCATTAAGGCTTCGACTGCTGGTCACATGACCCGCAGGATCACGCCTCTCACTATATTAACATAAATCTATATCTAAAGACGGGGGGCAGTCATTGGGGTACGGGAGCTGGGAGACATGGTAACAGGGGCGCCTGGCAGTCGACACACATCTTGCAATCCACACAGCAGCAGATGCAGGGGGCTCGTCCAGGCCTGACACCAGCCTGGGCCTCAACTCTAGGCCCGGAGCTCGTCTGGGCCTCGACCTTGCCCAGCGCCCACTTGGGCGGTATAAGATAAAGGGGTGTGTTCATGGTAGGGGGTGTGGGTGCTGTGGGGCGCAGTGAAGATTTCTTGCAGAGGGCTCCCAAAGGACTAAGGCCGGCCCTGTCTAAAGACATGAAACACACTGATGTCATTTGAAAAACTACAGTGGTGTCAATCTGAAATGCCATTTCAGATTGAAACCACTGGGACTGAAAAGCTTAACTCGATCTTGGGCACCTGAAGGGGCTTTTGACGATCGAGGTAACTCAGTTGTGTAAATGAAAGGGATAAGAAAGAAAAATAATTTTATTCTTAACTAGTTATTAAGCCTGCCCGGAGGGCAGTCTATTGTTATTGTTTCCAGCTCAGAATCCATGTCCACATATTTGCTTTTCAATGTCCTATCCAAGAGTATCTCTTTATATAAATGCATTTGTAACGCGTCCGTCGCCGTCCCATCTGCAACGGGAGGGCTGAGTAAGCAGTTGTGATGGGTGCACACGCAGCTGACAGTGCATTACAAAGACATTTATATATTAGAGCGGGTTCCTCTTTCCCCTCTTCGATTGTAAACTCACGGGAACAGGCCCCTCTTAGATTGTAAGCTTAAGGGAACAGGCCCCTCTTAGATTGTAAACTCACGGAAACAGGCCCCCCTTAGATTGTAAGCTTAAGGGAACAGGCCCCTCTTAGATTGTAAATTCACGGGAACAGAACCCTCTTAGATTATAAGTGGGCATATTTATTTATTACAGAGAGCCCCCAGCTCACACATGGATATAATTGCCCCCAGCTCACACATGGATATATTGCCACCAGCTCACACATGGATATATTGCCACCAGCTCACACATGGATATAATTGCCACCAGCTCACACATGGATATAATTGCCCCCAGCTCACACATGGATATAATTGCCCCCAGCTCACACATGGATATAATTGCCCCCAGCTCACACATGGATATATTGCCACCAGCTCACACATGGATATATTGCCACCAGCTCACACATGGATATAATTGCCCCCAGCTCACACATGGATATAATTGCCCCCAGCTCACACATGGATATAATTGCCCCCAGCTCACACATGGATATAACTGCCACCAGCTCAAACATGGATATAATTGCCCCCAGCTCACACATGGCTATAATTGACCCCAGCAGCTCACACATGGATATATATTGCCCCCAGAAGCTCACACATGGTTATAATTGCCCCCAGCAGCTCACATATGGATATAATTGCCCCCAGCAGCTCACATATGGATATAATTGCCCCCAGCTCACGCATGGATATAATTGCCCCCAGCTCAACGATGAGCAGTCCTGACCACCGGCAGGCCCACTCTGACAGAGGGGGCCCGCCGGTGGCCATCTTGAAGTTCCTGCTTGCCGGAGGGTGGGCCCATGTAGGCCCACCGGCGAGCAGGGACTTCAAGGGCCGCCCCCTCTGATGATGTCAGAGAGGGCCCACCAGTCCAGGACTGGCGGGCCCTCTCTGGCATCATCTGAGGGGACTCGCCGGTTGCCATCTTGAAGTCCCTGCTCACCAGTGGGCCTACATGGGCCCAGCCTCTGGCGACCAAGGAGGCACGCCGGCGGTCAGAACTGCTCATCAGAGGGGGCCCGCTGGCGGCCATCTTGAGGTCCCTGCTCGCCGGCGGCTGGCCCCCCCAGGCTGAGGCCTCAGTGCACCGGCAGTAGTTCCGCCAGAAAATAAAAGCGGAGCCATTGGAGAGGCGCGCGCAAAGTGCCGCTTTACACGCGCCTCTCCAACGGCTCCGCTTTTTAATTTCTCCCTCGCTCACGCATGTAACAGTTTGTAATGTCCGTCGCGCATGCGCACTCAGAGCTTGACGGCGACGGACATTACAAACTGTTTTATTATATAGGATTAAAAGCAAAGTTTTAAACATATTTCTCTGTTAGTACTTCTCAGTAGGATTGTCTGTGAACACAGGTTGAACACGAATTACAATCTCATTTCGAAGTTGCCTACAGTGTATTTGAACCGTTATTTTAATTTGCCAATTTAATGGTTTTAGTAAAATCCCATTTAAATTTGCATACAAATAATATGGGCTGCTTCAGCAAAATTCTAGGTTCCTCCCAAATGGGAGTTTGTGTAAATGATGAGAGATGAAAAGTTTAATCAGTATCACTCGATCCCGTTTCTCTCTTTACAGGCCCCTCCTTTTACGGGAGAGTAATCCAGTAAAGTGCAAGAGCAGTGCACAGAAAGAATGGTGTAATATGAAAGCCATACATAAGCAAGTATCAGTGCAACATCCTAAATCAGGAATGCCGAGATTACGTCTAAATTACATAAATGTAATAAATCGAAAATCGTGAGACATTCCAACAACCAACGAAAGGATGAGTAAGAGATTTGGAGGGTTTTAATGACTCTAGTCCTTTGTGTGGGTCTAGAGCAGGGGTTCTCAACCCTGGTCTTCAAGAACCCCCTAACAGGTCAGGTTTTAAGGATCACCTTGGGGAAATGCAGACTGAATCCTGCAATCACTGAGCAGCAAATCATATCACCTGTGCTGTGCTTCACATATCCTGCAAACCTGGCCTGTTAGGGGGAAAGAGGGGTTCATTAGGAGCATTTCTCACTATGCCCAGCTAGCTTGATGAATAAGGGACATTTGCATCTAAACACACCAAGAGAGTTGATAAGGGTGGCAGTGTTTAATCCCATAGTGACCGGGTGGTTTTACAATTGTCAGTCCTTTAGTGCCCGCTGTTGTTTTTATGTTTCTGCGTTGTTTGTGTTTAGGTCAAATTTCCTCTTTGTTTATGCAACCCACACATATTATATACCATTTTTCTTGCCATTAAATGGACTTTTTAATGATACCATTATTTCCATCATATAATTTACTTTGAATATAATTATGAAATATGATGAAAAAAATGGAAAAAACACACGTTTTCAAAATTTAATCCCCTTACAGACGACAGCCAGGCCCCATAAACACGTTGGGCAGGCTTCAAACTTGCCAGTCCGCCATGGGAGCCTGGCCAGAGAGGTTGAGTATAGGGAGGTTAAAGGACCATGACGTACATAGTACGTCCTTGGTCCTTAAGGGGAATTTTGCCCAGGACGTACTATGTACGTCAGTGGTCCTTACCTGCTTGGAGTTACCTAACCTGATTTTCTGTGGACACACATACCACCCTTCTGCCCTGCTTTTGGCATGGTGGAACGTCCTCACTGTCCTACTCTGATATTTGACTAAGGTGATCGCAAGCAAACATTCCAGCACAGCCTGTTTGACACGGTCTCTGTATGGGAAAATATGTATCGGCTTGACTTAACCGGACGGGTCCTTGTCAATTGGATAAAGCAGAACTCTGGAACCCTTCCGCGTTTTTGCAATTCACTGATCGCATTCTGGAATTCTTGGCTTGGCAAATAAAATCAAACATAAACAGAAATGATCAAGCTGCAACGTATGCATGTACATGTTCAAACTAGCAATTTCCCTGCTGATATCCATCTTGGGGGCCATGTTCAAAAAACAGTCAATATGTTCAATCAGTGCCGCACGCTGCGTCTTGCAAACTCTCCGAGCTTATAACTCTTGAGTTTTAGCAGGGTCCTAAGAAGGACAAAAATAATATTTTTGTGTCATAAAATGTGAAAACAAAATAATAATCCAAGCGCACCTCTAAATGAAAAATGTTCAGCGCGAGGTTACTGTAGTTTGTGCTCCCTATGCTTAGCATGGGTAGGGCAAAGAGTTAATTAGCGTTAGGATTACAAAGTCCTAACGCTAATTACTCCCGCTGCGGTTAACTGAAAAGTTACCCACAGCTAGGAGCTGGTGCTAATTTATTCCGCTTCTGCAGAATCAGTCAGCACCAGCTGAAACCACCCAAAAAAAAAATCACATACTCACCTCTCATCCTGCAAGAATGGCGGCTCCATCCACCTCTTCTTGCCGCCGGCAGCAAAGAAAGACGGGGGGAAAAGTCCCCAGTCTCCCTCTGTGAATCACTCAGCCGACCTGCTGGATCTCACGAGGCGAGATCCTGCAGGTCATGTGACCGGCAGTGGAAGCCTCAATGGAGTCCTATGGACTCCATGGAGGGGATGCTTACGGCGGCGCTTAGTGCTGCCTCTAGCATACTGAGGCTTAGCGCCTGCACCGATATATCACGCTAAAACGGGGACACTAGGGAGAAACCAGGTTTTCCTCCTTAGCGTCCCCGTTTTAGCGTGAAGAATGTAATATGGCCCTAAGTGTATATGAGAGGATGGAATAACTAGTCTACTATAGACGAATGGAAATAAGTGTGTTATAGAAACGGGGGGGGGGGGTTGTGTACAAAGTGCCTCCGTCCATCTATAGTAGACTAGTTATTTCAACCTCTCCCTCAGCTATTTATTCCAGGCCGGCTCTTATGGTGGAACCCCCCCTAATCTCCCCCACTTGCAACGCTTTCTCTCCCATTACTTGTACTATTAGAAATATGGATTCCTATTTATGCTCACGATGCTAATTATCATATACACTTACTGTTTCTCCTCCGCTTAGTGGCTCAGACCCTTTAGATCTATGAGAGGTAACTCATTCAGTCTCCCCAATTTCCAAAATATACAGTAATCTGGCCACACTAGTGGACCTATGGTTTTTTGCAGCTTCAGTTGTAGCGTCTTTATTCTGACTTTATACGCTGTGTGTTGGTACTAGGGATGTGCAATTTGTTTCGTACAGATTCGTTTTTCCTACGAAATTTACCACTTTCATGCTTCCCAGGGCAACCCGAATCCGAAATTTCGACCACACGAAATTTCGGATCAATTCGAAATTTCGGGTCAAATTTCGAATTGATAAAAATTATATATATATATAGTGTGTGGAATCATATGCTGCATTATTATACTATAGAAGTGCTGCCCGGCAGTGTGCGGAATCATATGCTGCATTATTATACTGTAGAGGTGCTGCCCGGCAGTGTGCGGAATCATATGCTGCATTATTATACTATAGAGGTGCTGCCCGGCAGTGTGTGGAATCATATGCTGCATTATTATACTATAGAAGTGCTGCCCGCAGTGTGTGGAATCATATGCTGCATT
Organism: Leptobrachium leishanense; assembly: GCA_009667805.1. Classification (NCBI taxonomy): domain Eukaryota; kingdom Metazoa; phylum Chordata; class Amphibia; order Anura; family Megophryidae; genus Leptobrachium; species Leptobrachium leishanense. The sequence continues at coordinate 428,055,393 of CM019064.1, read as the reverse complement.
ATTTTACTATAGAAGTGCTGCCCGCAGTGTGCGGAATCATATGCTGCATTATTATACTGTAGAGGCGCTGTCCGGCAGTGTGCGGAATCATATGCTGCATTAATTATACCGCAGAGAGGCACTTCCCCGCAGTGTGCGGAATCATATGCTGCATTAATTATACTGCAGAGAGGCGCTTCCCCACAGTGTGCGGAATCATATGCTGCATTATTATACTGTAGAGGTGCTGCCCGGCAGTGTGCGGAATCATATGCTGCATTATTATACTGTAATTCGCTGGCTTCAATGTTAAAAATATTCCAGTTTTAATTCAATATCTAATAAACCGTTGTTTATAATATTCTGCAGCAAAAAGTCTCTTTATTTTTAGAATTTTTTAGGATCTTTTAAGCATTTTCTTAAAAAAAATTTAAAAAAAAATATATATATTATATATATATATATATATTTTTTTTTATTTTTTTTAAGAAAATGCTTAAAAGATCCTAAAAAATTCTAAAAATAAAGAGACTTTTTGCTGCAGAATATTATAAACAACGGTTTATTAGATATTGAATAAAACTGGAATATTTTAACATTGAAGCCAGCGAATTACAGTATAATAATGCAGCATATGATTCCGCACACTGCCGGGCAGCACCTCTACAGTATAATAATGCAGCATATGATTCCGCACACTGTGGGGAAGCGCCTCTCTGCAGTATAATTAATGCAGCATATGATTCCGCACACTGCGGGGAAGTGCCTCTCTGCGGTATAATTAATGCAGCATATGATTCCGCACACTGCCGGACAGCGCCTCTACAGTATAATAATGCAGCATATGATTCCGCACACTGCGGGCAGCACTTCTATAGTAAAATAATGCAGCATATGATTCCACACACTGCGGGCAGCACTTCTATAGTATAATAATGCAGCATATGATTCCACACACTGCCGGGCAGCACCTCTACAGTATAATAATGCAGCATATGATTCCGCACACTGCCGGGCAGCACCTCTACAGTATAATAATGCAGCATATGATTCCGCACACTGCGGGCAGCACTTCTATAGTATAATAATGCAGCATATGATTCCACACACTGCCGGGCAGCACCTCTACAGTATAATAATGCAGCATATGATTCCGCACACTGCGGGCAGCACTTCTATAGTATAATAATGCAGCATATGATTCCACACACTGCCGGACAGCGCCTCTACAGTATAATAATGCAGCATATGATTCCGCACACTGCGGGCAGCACTTCTATAGTATAATAATGCAGCATATGATTCCACACACTGCCGGGTAGCACCTCTACAGTATAATAATGCAGCATATGATTCCGCACACTGCGGGATAGCGCCTCTACAGTATAATAATGCAGCATATGATTCCACACACTGCCGGGCAGCACTTCTATAGTATAATTAATGCAGCATATGAATTCTCACATGCCCGGGCAGGACTTCTACAGTAGTGATTGGCGGAACACCCCCGTGTTCGGCTCGCATACAAACTCGAACTTTTGAAAAAGTTTGAATTCGAACGAGAACACGATTCGAACTCAATGCAAGTCTATGGGGCTCAAAAGTTCAAATTTTAAAGTGCCCTCCAAGAGGACATATATGCAAGATATTGGCCATAAAGGTGTATGGAGGTCTGGGTACTGCCCTGGGGGACAGGAAAAAATGAAAATAAAGTAAAAACTATCGAATTTGAAATGAACTATCAAATGGATATTCATTTCATAGTTCATTTCAAATGTTATAAAAGGTGTGGGAAATGTTTTACCCCATAGGCTTCAATGTTAAAAAAGGTGTGGGAAATGTTGCATCCCATAGGCTTCAATGTTAAAAAAGGTGTGGGAAATGTTGCATCCCATAGGCTTCAATGTTAAAAAAGGTGTGGGAAACACTTTACCCATAGGCGTCAATGTTAAAAATGGTGTGGAAAATGTTTTACCCCATAGGATTCACTGTTAAAGGTGTGGTACCTTTGGTTGAGATGTCCAAGGCTTTAGCTCTACTGTAGTAGCCGCAGTTTGTCTTTTTTTTTTGTTTTGGGTGCTGCAGACACCCGACCCCGGGATCCCTTTGCTGGAAGTTTGCTGTAACCATTACTTCTCTATGGGACAATTTCACTGCCGCCGAATTGCACCGTATATTGCTGCCAATTCGAAAGTATTTGGGGAATTGACAGCTTAGTGAATAGACAAACTGGAATATTCTCAAAACTGATCCACTCCTCCCGGCCACCTTTAAAAACCCACCCATGATGTGCTACAAGCGTAATAAAAATCTCCGTGACATTTTAGTTCACACCGATCAACACTCTTTGATACACCGACCCGTTGTGCAAAACCCTGGGTGCTTCAGGTGCACTGGTTGCACTACCTGCAACTCGATGACCCCGGGCCAATACTTTTTTCACCCCCATAGTGGTAAAAAAAATTCTATCCGTCATCGCATCACCTGCACTACGGAGTTTGTGGTCTATCGGCTTACCTGCCCATGTGGTCTTGTCATAGGCGTGCGCAGCCTATTGCATTAGGGTGTGCACCCAAAAGCTCAAAACACACACATATATATATATCACATACATACATACATACAACGACACACACACACCATTACTATGTGTATGCTTCAGGGGTTAAGCAACCTTCGATACCCAGACGTTTTGAAACTACATTTCCAATGAGTCTCATCTATCTTAATTATTGGCCGAGCAACATAGGAGATATAGTTCCAAATGAGCTAGAGGACCAATGACCCCGGTATACATCATGTCACCTCAAAATGCTAGATCAAAAAATTTAAATTTGGATTTTGATCACATGCAGCGTGTAAATTTATTTTACCAAATTTTTTCATCCAAAAGATTGTTAGTTAGCGCGGGCGCACCATATTAAAATCCAAACGCTAATCTGTTAGAAAACCCGTTACCGTTTGGAATCTTGCGCTTTTCAGCTCCCTATACTTAACATGGGGAGTGGAAAGTGTTAATCAGCATTAGCATTACAATCTACTAGCGCTGATTACCGTCCGGTTGCGGTTACTAGGGCTGTGCAATATTGACAAAATAATCATATTGCGATTTCTTGAATGAATATTGCGATTGCGATTTTATTTGCGATTTAGCCAATTGTTTTTGCTTTTTCAAACATGCTACATACATTCTAAATGTATTCAGTATTCAGCACATGGATACTGCCCCAGCACATGGAAATACTGCCCCAGCACATGGATATACTGCCCCAGCACATGGATATACTGCCCCAGCACATGCATATACTGCCCCAGCACATGCATATACTGCCCCAGCACATGGATACTGCCCCAGCTCATGGATACTGCCCCAGCACATGGATATACTGCCCCAGCACATGGAAACGCTGCCCCAGCACATGGAAACGCTGCCCCAGCACATGGAAACGCTGCCCCAGCACATGGAAACGCTGCCCCAGCACATGGATATACTGCCCCAGCACATGGATATACTGCCCCAGCACATGGATACTGCCCCAGCTCATGGATACTGCCCCAGCACATGGATATACTGCCCCAGCACATGGATATACTGCCCCAGCACATGGAAACGCTGCCCCAGCACATGGCAACGCTGCCCCAGCACATGGAAACGCTGCCCCAGCACATGGATATACTGCCCCAGCTCATGGATACTGCCCCAGCACATGGATATACTGCCCCAGCACATGGAAACGCTGCCCCAGCACATGGAAACGCTGCCCCAGCACATGGAAACGCTGCCCCAGCACATGGATATACTACTGCCCCAGCACATGGATATATCTGCCCCAGCACATGGAAATACTGCCCCAGCACATGGAAATACTGCCCCAGCTCATGGATATACTGCCCCAGCACATGGAAATACTGCCCCAGCTCATGGAAATACTGCCCCAGCTCATGGATATACTGCCCCAGCTCATGGATATACTGCCCCAGCACGTGGATACTGCCCCAGCTCACCTCTGTGCGCCACGTGTTCAGCTCCCTGTTAACTTCTGGCGGCATGGAGCTTGGGCGCTCGCCTGGGGGAACCATGTGACGAGCCGCGAGAACGTGGCTCGTCACATGGTTCCCCCTGCGAGCGCCCAAAGCACCATGCTGCCGGAAGTTAACAGGGAGCCGAAAATTGCAGCCTTATGCGATTTATTAATTGCATGGTCAGAAATCGCGATTCGATTGCGATTGCAATTAATTGCACAGCCCTAGCGGTTACTGAACATTTACTCACAACCAGGACCTGGTGCTAATGGATTCCACTTCTGCAGAATCAGTCAGCAACAGCTGAACCCCCCCCCCCCAAAAAATCAGATACTCACCTCTCATCCCGCAAAAAGAACGACTGCTCCATTCACCTCTTCTGGCCGCCAGGAGCAGAGGGAGACTGGGAGAAAAAGTCCCTCAGTCTCACTCTGGGAATCACTATATCGACCTGACGGATCTCACAAAGACTTCAACGACGTGCCGAGTACATCCTCTACACACAAACATGAAACCAGAGGATGCGCTCAGCACGTCGTCAGCAGCAAAGTGGTTAAATGTTAAAAAAGGAGTGAAATTTGAGTAGAGTGGCCCATTTAACCTCTTGCTGACTTGTACCAATACAGTCTCCTACCTGTACCTCACGATGCTGCCAAGACGCTCGCTGTAATTCTTTTTGTGGAGTGCAGGCAGCAGATATTGTGGTGATTTCTGTGCCACAATACAATCCTTTATGGTACAAGACAAGGGGGCAACACCGGACAAGGAAACAGGTGCAGAATTTTACGCAAAGCAGCCTGTTTAAAGACAGATACATGCATTTATACACACAGCCATACGTTCACATACATAACTATATATCCTCCTCCCTACACCCTGGGGGTATGTAGCAATAAAGCCCACATTAATGTGCAGTGTGAATGAGCATATCCCAGAAACCACAACAATAAAACTCACAGTAATGTACAGTGTGTATGAGCGTATCAGAGATTCGCAGCAATAACACCTTCAGTAATATACAGCGTGTATGAGTGTAACAGAGCTCCACAGCAACAATAAAACTCAGCAATGTGCAGCGTGTATGAGTGTATCAGAGCTCCACAGCAATAAAACTCAGCAATGTGCAGCGTGTAAGAGCGTATCACAGAATCCACAGCAATAAAACCAAGCAATGTGAATGAGCGTATCAGAGAATCCACAGCAATAAAACTCAGCAGTATGCAGTGTATGTGTATCACAGAATCCACAGGCATAAAACTCAGCAGTATGCAGTGTGTATCACAGAATCCACAGGCATAAAACTCAGCAGTATGCAGTGTGTATCAGTGTATCACAGAATCCACAGCCATAAAACTCAGCAGTATATGTGTATCACAGAATCCACAGCCATAAAACTCAGCAGTATTTGTGTATCACAGAATCCACAGCCATAAAACTCAGCAGTATGCAGTGTATGTGTATGTGTATCACAGAATCCACAGCCATAAAACTCAGCAGTATTTGTGTATCACAGAATCCACAGCCATAAAACTCAGCAGTATGTGTATCACAGAATCCACAGCCATAAAACTCAGCAGTATTTGTGTATCACAGAATCCACAGCCATAAAACTCAGCAGTATATGTGTATCACAGAATCCATAGCCATAAAACTCACACAAATACTGCTGAGTTTTATGGCTATGGATTCTGTGATACACATATACTGCTGAGTTTTATGGCTGTGGATTCTGTGATACACATATACTGCTGAGTTTTATGGCTGTGGATTCTGTGATACACATATACTGCTGAGTTTTATGGCTGTGGATTCTGTGATACACATATACTGCTGAGTTCTATGGCTGTGGATTCTGTGATACACATACTGCTGAGTTTTATGGCTGTGGATTCTGTGATACACAAATACTGCTGAGTTTTATGGCTGTGGATTCTGTGATACACATATACTGCTGAGTTTTATGGCTGTGGATTCTGTGATACACAAATACTGCTATCACAGAATCCACAGCCATAAAACTCAGCAGTATATGTGTATCACAGAATCCACAGCCATAAAACTGTTTAAATATTTAAAATACACTATTAAAAAATATTTTTCATATATGAAAATTGCCCCCTCTCCTGCTTACCTTTGTTTTTTTTTTGCTTGCAGGGAGGGGGTTGAATATGTATCATTGGTGGTCCAGTGGCACAGATGGGGGGGAGGTCAAAGAGGGGTAACCCGGCTGGCCGCATCTGATGGATAGCCGCCGGGACCCCTCATTTCCGCGGGCCTGGCAGCCTCCGCTTCCCTGGTGGTCCCTGTGGTTCGTGGGGTGCTGCACTGCGCTCTGTGCATGGCGCACAGACCGCACAGCACATCCCTCACTGACACGAGCGGCCGGCGATCTCTGATGACCTGTCACCTGACCGCCGGCGCTTACTGTCTGTGTCAGAGCGCCGGCGGTCAGGTGACAGGTCATCAGAGATCGCCGGCCGCTCGTGTCAGTGAGGGATGTGCTGTGCGGTCTGTGCGCCATGCACAGAGCGCAGTGCAGCACCCCACGAACCACAGGGACCACCAGGGAAGCGGAGGCTGCCGCCAGGCCCGCGGAGACGAGGGGTCCCGGCGGCTATCCATCGGATGCGGCCAGCCGGGACCCAGAATGTGCCGCGGGCCGGCATTAGGGTGTGCCTAGGCACACCCGGCACACCCCGTGCGCACGCCTATGGGTCTTGTATATATTGGCAAAACATCGAACTCCTTGCGGATACGCCTCGCCAACCACCGAGCCGCTATCAGGGGGGCTCTCTCCGGTATAGAAAACCCTCAACCTGTCGCTCGACATTTCCAGGAACATCGCCACCCCCTCTCCTCTCTGCGGGTCATGGGGATAGATCACATCCCCCTGTCCCCTCGCGGAGGTGACAGAGCTTCTGAGCTACTGAAGCGCGAATCCTTCTGGATTTTTACTCTTTCCACCGTGTCCCCTAGAGGCCTGAATGAACATAATAGCCTCTACTGCCATTTCAGCCCCCGTTAGCTTGCTGCCCTTTCTATGGTCCTCCTGCCTTTTTAATTTTCACACTTGTGCACATGGTATGTGGACATATTTTGGTGTTCCCTCTGCCAGTGCTCTGTTTTGTTACTTTCTTCACTTTCTCGGTGTATTTGCATGTTTTTTCTTTGCTTACCTAGTGTGATGATTATACCTGTATTTACCCACCTACGGTGGGCGGGCCCCTTGTTTGGTGCCCTGCCCACCTTACACCTGTGTTGTATCTGTCATTACCGTGCATGTATTTAATGATGCTTCGTGCCCTTTTGTCTTTATCCTGATGAAAGTCCTCCCTGGACTGAAACGTTGATCTTCTGTGAATAAACTCCTCTTGCTCATTGTACCAGCCTCCGTGTGCAGATTCCCTCGGACGTCTATTGTGCTTGACCATTATCTAGCACCGGAGCACATTTACCTCTCCTCTGGGTGTGCGAGGATCTCGGTTTCCTCATTATATATATATATAATATATATTATTTTTTATTTTTTTTAAGAAAATGCTTAAAAGATCCTAAAAAATTCTAAAAATAAAGAGACTTTTTGCTGCAGAATATTATAAACAACGGTTTATTAGATATTGAATTAAAACTGGAATATTTTTAACATTGAAGCCAGCGAATTACAGTATAATAATGCAGCATATGATTCCGCACACTGCCGGGCAGCACCTCTACAGTATAATAATGCAGCATATGATTCCGCACACTGCCGGGCAGCACCTCTACAGTATAATAATGCAGCATATGATTCCGCACACTGTGGGGAGTGCCTCTCTGCAGTATAATTAATGCAGCATATGATTCCGCACACTGCGGGGAAGTGCCTCTCTGCGGTATAATTAATGCAGCATATGATTCCGCACACTGCCGGACAGCGCCTCTACAGTATAATAATGCAGCATATGATTCCGCACACTGCGGGCAGCACTTCTATAGTATAATAATGCAGCATATGATTCCGCACACTGCGGGATAGCGCCTCTACAGTATAATAATGCAGCATATGATTCCACACACTGCCGGGCAGCACCTCTACAGTATAATAATGCAGCATATGATTCCGCACACTGCCGGCAGCACCTCTACAGTATAATAATGCAGCATATGATTCCGCACACTGCCGGGCAGCACCTCTACAGTATAATAATGCAGCATATGATTCCGCACACTGCCGGGCAGCACCTCTACAGTATAATAATGCAGCATATGATTCCGCACACTGCGGGATAGCGCCTCTACAGTATAATAATGCAGCATATGATTCCACACACTGCCGGGCAGCACCTCTACAGTATAATAATGCAGCATATGATTCCGCACACTGCGGGCAGCACCTCTACAGTATAATAATGCAGCATATGATTCCGCACACTGCGGGCAGCACCTCTACAGTATAATAATGCAGCATATGATTCCGCACACTGCGGGATAGTGCCTCTACAGTATAATAATGCAGCATATGATTCCACACACTGCCGGGCAGCACTTCTATAGTATAATTAATGCAGCATATGAATCCTCACATGCCCGGGCAGGACTTCTACAGTAGTGATTGGCGGAACACCCCCGTGTTCGGCTCGCATACAAACTCGAACTTTTGAAAAAGTTTGAATTCGAACGAGAACACGATTCGAACTCAATGCAAGTCTATGGGGCTCAAAAGTTCAAATTTTAAAGTGCCCTCCAAGAGGACATATATGCAAGATATTGGCCATAAAGGTGTATGGAGGTCTGGGTACTGCCCTGGGGGACAGGAAAAAATGAAAATAAAGTAAAAACTATCGAATTTGAAATGAACTATCAAATGGATATTCATTTCATAGTTCATTTCAAATGTTAAAAAAGGTGTGGGAAATGTTTTACCCCATAGGCTTCAATGTTAAAAAAGGTGTGGGAAATGTTGCATCCCATAGGCTTCAATGTTAAAAAAGGTGTGGGAAATGTTGCATCCCATAGGCTTCAATGTTAAAAAAGGTGTGGGAAACACTTTACCCCATAGGCGTCAATGTTAAAAATGGTGTGGAAAATGTTTTACCCCATAGGATTCACTGTTAAAGGTGTGGTACCTTTGGTTGAGATGTCCAAGGCTTTAGCTCTACTGTAGTAGCCGCAGTTTGTCTTTTTTTTTTGTTTTGGGTGCTGCAGACACCCGACCCCGGGATCCCTTTGCTGGAAGTTTGCTGTAACCATTACTTCTCTATGGGCCAATTTCACTGCCGCCGAATTGCACCGTATATTGCTGCCAATTCGAAAGTATTTGGGGAATTGACAGCTTAGTGAATAGACAAACTGTCACAGAATTCACAGATCGGTGCACTTCGGTGGTACGTTCTGCGCTCTTTGAATAACCCTTTAGATATTTTTTTTTAATTCAGCTTATCCATAAATTCAAATTAATTGTTAAAGTTGATATTTCCATTAAAAAGCAGAGGCACGAGTGCTGATAACTGAGCCGAACTTTTACCAGGAATCAAAACGCCTGTATTTAAATCTCCCAACCCTAAAAATGGACTAATGGTGTCCGAAAATACAAAACCTTTCAATAATACGGCCGAATTCAAACAAACCTTTGACAGCTAACCATTAAATCAGTTGATAAAACAGGGTGTCCATATCTTTAATAGGGATGAACCGAACACTCCCTGAGTTCGGTTAGTTGCCGAACCTGAACTTTCCAAATGTTCGGATCCGAACCCGAACCCGAACACGAACTCAATGCAAGTCAATGGGGCTGAAAATTCGGTTCTTAGAGTGCCCTCCAAGAGGGCATATATGTTAGATATTTGCCATAAAAGGTGTATGGGGGTCCGGGTAGTGCCCTGGGGACAGGAAACAAGGACAAAAAGTAAAAAAAAAAGTTTTTAAAGGGACAGTGAGTTTTCCATGAAATAAGGGTTAAAAATAAAAACGAAAAATTCCTTCAAATATCGTGCCTAGGAGGTCCCCATAACCTGCCCGTGAAGTGGCGGATTTCTAGGATGTATAGAAATATGTAAAAACCAAAAAATGACATTTCAAATGACATTTAATCTATCCATAAACAACTGCTTGGGGCGGCAGTCTGTATGAAAAGAGGAGACATTTACGGACACGCAGAAAAAGTTTACTGATTTTTTGGCGGTGAAAAGCAGGAGAATGACTGGAGAATGGAAAATTCTAGACCAAATAGCCGATTTGGAAAGTGAGAAATGGGAGAATTTTTCTGGTTTGGCTATTTTGACCTAGAATTTTCTCTTCAGTCATTCTCCTGAGTTTCACCTTTCTCTGAATAACCCTGTCAGGGTTATTCAGAGAGCGGTGAAGAGCAGGAGAATGACTGGAGAATGGAAAATTCTAGGTCAAAATAGCCAAACCAGAAAAATTCTCCCATATAGGCTAGGGTCAGACTAGTGAATTTTTAACGTGCGTTTAGGCGCACTTAATCACGGCTGCACTAGCAGCAAATGACGGGCAATGATGGCCAATATATGAAGTACGGTCGCACGAAAGTCCGGCTGCGCAACGCAAGTGGAAAATGAACGCATTTTTTCGAGAACGCAGAACCGCTAGTACGGACGTACAGAGTGCACTGCGTCCACTAGCGGCGTGTGTGCGTGATTTGGAGACGTCAGACACTGCTCATGGCCGGCCAACATAACGTCCAGACACCCAAAGTTTCCTGGTTTGGATCCGTAAAAAATCACGCACAAAAATGCGCATCGTATGACCGTTTTCACGCATTCCGTGAAAAAATACGGCAATGCGTTCGGACGCACTTTTTCGATGCGAAAAATGCGTTAGTCTGACCCTAGCCTTATCTCACTTTCCAAATCGGATATTTGGTCCAGCTTGTTCTCTTTTCCTGCCATTCTCCTGGTTTTCACCTTTCTCTGAACAACCCTGAGAGAGAGGTGAAAGCCAGGAGAACTGGCAGGAGAAGAGAACAAATAGCCAATTTGGAAAGTGAGTTAAATGGGAGAATTTTTCTGGTTTGGCTATTTTGACCTAGAATTCTCACTTCTCCAGTTATTCTCCTGATTTTCACCGCTCTCTGAATAACCCTGTGAATGTTTAATCCCGAGGTGAAAAATAACATTGTTTTAGATGTTATTTTGAATTTTTTTCAAACACCAGTTAAATGCAGCATATTAGGAAGTTTTAGGAGGGAAATTAATTCTCAAATCTCAATCAAAAGCAGACACCAGCCCACCCCCTCAGTACCTCAGTATAGTGTGCAATGTATCAAATTGATTACCAGACTAAAAACACCTGGTGTTATGCCCGTTTGTGAACAGAGGTCATTAAGGCTAGGGTCAGACGAACGCATTTTTTGCGTCGTCCGTGAAAAAGTGCAGTCGAACGAATGGACGTATTTTTCACGGAATACGCGATAGCGGTCATACGATGTGCATTTTCGTCCGTGATTTTGTACGGATGATCAATAAAACACTTTTTGCATCTGGACGTTATGTTGGCCGGACGTGTGCAGCGTCTGACGTCTCCCAATCACGCAAACACGCCGCTATGCGGCCGCAGCGCACTCTGTACGTCAGTAGTAGCGGTTTGACGTTATCGAAAAAATGCGTTCGTTTGCCACTTGCGTTGCACGGACCAACTTTCGTGCGGCCGTTCGTCGTATGTTCCCCGGCATTGGACGTCATTTACTGCTAGCACGGCCGTGATTTCGTGCGGCTAAACGCACGTTAAAACTGCGTTTGTCTGACCCTAGCCTTAGAGTTGAGACTCTTTCCACGTATACATTAGTTTTTAATTCAATATCTAATAAACCGTTGCTTATAATATTCTGCAGTAAAGAGTCTCTTTATTTCTAGATTTTTTAGTATTTTTTTAAGCATTTTCTATACTTTTTTCAAAATTTCTATTTTTTTTTCTAACTCGAACCGAACACAACCAAAAAGTTCGAAGTTCGCGAACTTTCGAACTGCCAAGTTCAGGCCGAACTCCGAACCGTCCGAACTCGAACAGCTCATCCCTAATCTTTAACATAAACCCATAGAAAGAAGTCGTCGTTCTTCAGCGAGACATCAATTACTGCAAATGTTTACCTTGACCTTTTGACTGAATACACGGCACCACAACTACATGACCTTCACCTAACCATCATTTTCCAGCAAGATGCTGCACCACCACATTGGGGACTGCATGTTTGTGGCTTCCTAAATGAAGCATTTCCAGACCAGTGGATTGGAAGGGGTGACCCAATTCCCTGACCACCTCGTTCACCAGATATCACTCCCCTCCACTTCTTTCTATGGGGTTATGTTAAAGATATTGTGTATGGAACAAAGGTACGGGACATCATTCATCTAAAGCAGAGGATCACTGATGCCATTGCCACCATTGATGAGGGGATGCGACAGCCAACATGGCAAGAAATCCAGTACCATCTTGATGTGCTTCATGCAACTAATGGTGCCCATATAGAGGTGTATTAAATGAGGCAAAAAACCTTAAATATATACGTCTCATTTTGTAATAATTTTCACTTATCTGTCTTTTCATTTACCTTTGGAATAAATTATTGAAATTGTAAAGAGACTTTATGGACACCCTGTATATTGAAAAAAAAAAACCTTATATAATTATTTTATAAGGAACATTAAAAAAACAAGCCATAAACTCACCTTGGATGCGTTATATAACATAGCGATTTAATAGTCAGACTGGTTTTTGTTGTGTGTAGGCTTTCTGACAGCATGAAAAAAAAGGTTTGAAGGAATTAAGAAAAATATGCAAACAAAAGTGCAATGAGCAAAGCTAAAACGATGCTGCTGTGACTTGCCAACCGCTAAGAGAAAAGAAAAGCTGGAAATAATGATAAAAGATAACAAGCTATAGGAATACCTTAACAAGTATATGAAAAAGCACGACAGATTATTTTCTCCGAAACGTATGGTTCTGGTAACACAGGTTAATACACAGGTATTATGAAAATAAAATAATTTATATATTACTCTAATTTACTGATTAGAACGTGCATTGTATGTGACGTCATTTTGAAGATTACTGGACTCCACTACCTTCTACACATAGTTTCTGCCATCTTTGTTCTCCCTATGGAGGCTGATGGACTCCGGAAGATGCTACTGGGGGTGGTGCTACTACCATGGCCGGGAGCTACCAGGCTGAGACCACACGAGCCCAGGAAGTACAGGGTGAGCCAGTCAAACCTGCATTTTTTAAATGACTGTAAAAAATAAACGGATGGATATTTCAAAATTTTATTGTTACTATCTTAATGTACATTAAAAAGCATTTAAGAAACAACATTCACTGTTTAAAAATAACTCCAGTAAGATGGTGTCCTTCCCGATTGAGACATTCTTGTAGGCGATTTCTGAAACAGCCCATCGCATCACGGAGCATACGCTGAGGAATTCTCTCGATTTCCAACCGGATTCTCCTCTTGAGTTCCCCAAGCGTTGGAGGTCGTTGTTCAAAGACTTTACTCTTCAGGTACCCCCACAAGAAAAAAATCGCACACTGTGAGGTCGGGCGATCGGGGAGGCCAAGAAATTGCTCCATTTCGGGATATCACCCGATTTGGAAAAACATTGTTGAGAACATTCATGCTCACACGGGCTGTATGACTTGTGGCACCGTCTTGCTGGAATAAGGTTTCATTGTTCATTCCATGTTGACGAAGCTGAGGAATGAAGAACGAATGCAACATTTCCGAATAGCGTTGTGCATTCACAGTAACTGCTTGCTCCCTGTCATTTTCAAAAAAATACGGGCCTATGATTCCCAATGAGGACATTGCGCACCAAACTGTTACCTTGCTTGAATGGAGTGGTGTTTGATGGAGTTGTTGAGGGTTTTCATCACTCCAATATCGGAAATTTTGTTTATTCACAAAACCGGAGAGATGGAAATGTGCCTCATCGCTCATCCACAGGTTGTGAACAAGGTCCTCGTTTTCATCAAACATGTCCAACAACGTTTGACAAAAACGCCGTCGAGCTGCAAAATAGTTTTCATTCATAGCCTGAACAACCTGAATTTCGTATGGGTGATGGTGTAAATCTAACCTCAAGATTCTTCGGACGCTCGTGTTTGCCATCCCAAGCGCAGCACTCTGTCGACGCGCCGATCTCCGAGGGCTTCTTTCCACAGCAACTCTCAGGCGGTCAATATTCGCGGGAGTTCGCACTGATCTTGCACTGCCACCCCTTCTGCTTCTCGTTTCACCAATTGCTTCAAAGTTTGTCACCCACAATTTGATTGAATTAACAGACGGCACTGGCTTATTTCGATTAATTTGAAAATTCTTCCGGAAATGACGTTGAGCGGCTGCATAACTACCACTTTGGTAAAACGCTTTCACAGCGAATGAACGTTGTTGTTTAGACCACTGCTCCATGACGACTGAAATGCTTAGTTGTGGGGGACACAATGGTAACCTTGCTAACTCGCTCCGCCCACTTTCACGGCTCTCCCGCCCTTTTCAAAAATGCAGGTTTGAGTGGCTCACCCTGTACATTCATTGTAACAGGCACACTTTTGCACAGACGTACTTGTGGATACCGCATGATGCACATGAATGTTGGCGTTGAGATTAAAACTTGTGAAATATAGAAGCCATACTGTTTAGTCATTCTGTAGTCTCCGCTTCCTACACACGTGGTAGGGGTTTGGGTCAAAGTCCCTACAACCAGGTTCCCTAATGCCAAAATCCCAATGGCCAACTTCCCTACACAAACAACTCCCTGGTGGCCAACTTCCCTACACGGCCAACTTCCCTACACAGACAACTCCCTGATGGCCAACTTCCAGCGGCTAACACTAACCCTACTCCCTAACCCCCTAAACCTAGCCCTAACCCCCTAAACCTAACCCTAACCCCCCAAACCTAGCCCTAACCCCAACCCCCTAAACCTAACTCTAACCCCCTAAACCTAGCCCTAACCCCCTAAACCTAGCCCCCTAAACCTAGCCCTAACCCCCTAAACCTAGACCCCTAAACCTAGCCCTAACCCCCTAAACCTATCCCTAACCCCCTAAACCTGCCCTAGCCCCCTAAACCTAGCCCTAACCCCCTAAACCTAGCCCCCTAAACCTAGCCCTGACCCCCTAAACCTAGCCCCCTAAACCTAGCCATAGCCCTAACCCCCCTAAACCTAGCCCTAACCCCCATAAACCTAGCCCTAACCCTAACTCCCTAAGGGTTAGGGTGTTAGTATTAGGGTTAGCCGCTGGGATTTTGGATGTCTGGAAGTTGGCCGTGTAGGGAACTTGGTATGTCCGGCACTTGCTCTGTCTGGAAGTTGGCCATCGGGATGTTGGCATTAGGGAACCTGGCTGTAGGGATTTTGTCCAGCACCCACGTGGCAAACATCAAATGAGTGCTCGTCTGACGTCCTGTACTCCCACCTATAGAAATCATCTCGTTCGTAGACATGTCTCAATGCTTGTCCTAGCGTTTTGACACTGACTAGAAATACGCACTCGCTCTAACCTGTGTGAAAGCATGAACTACGCTTACATCATGTGTTGTTCCCTGTATGTTCCATCAAAATTCTATGGGCACTAGTCCAATGTTGATGCCAACATGGGGACGCTAACACAGGGGAAATCTGCGCCTACAGATCCGCGAGATCACACAGCGCCGCAAAGTGATTGTGGAGGGAGACTAGGAACTATTTGTACCCAGTCTCACTCGGCTCGCAGGTCAGAAGAAGCGGTGGATCGGACCACCATTCTCGCCGTGGGATGAGAGGTGAGCATGGGATTTATTCCTGGCATTTTAGGGGGTACTAAATGATTTTACAAATGCTTTTAGAAGGTGCTAAAATGTTGTCTCGCGCATCCCGAAGGTAATTAGCGCCAGCACTTTGTAATACCTTACTTACGCTAATTACTGATTGCGCTCCCCATGTTAAGTACATGTTGCGCAAAGTACATTAAGCTTGCGCAAGCTAGCGCAAAAACGATGAGCTAACTTTACAAACGGTGGTTGAGTCGAAAATTTAATATGGGGGACATGCGTTAAACACACTTATTCTGGCGGTAACGCTTACATATCGAGGAGCTAACAGTAGCGTTAACTAGGGAATACTGTCCTATGGCCGGTACCACGATGCGTGTCAAAATGGACACATTTAGTGCGCTCGTGTGGCCCCAGCCTTAGCCATTTTTGAGTTGACCTGTTAAAATAGCTCCTCACATTTAATAGAGCAGGTAATTTAGAAGCCGCTAATGGTTAATGGGCTAGAGCTAGACAAAATACGACCTGGGATTTATTAAAGTTTAATGTCGCAAACCACTCGAATAACCCTTTTAACCCCTTCACTACCGTGATCATTTGTACATGATCAACAGCAGTAGCAGACACAGCAGCCTGAGGTCGTGTTAACGCAATCTGGAGCTATGCTGTACCATTGCAAATGAAATTTGATTACTGCAAACAAAGTTCATTTGCATTTGGGCTCCAGAACATGCCGCCAATATTTTAGCACCTTGAGCATGATCTCCCAAGATGCTAACACTCTTTAAAACCAGCTGAGAATGTGCCACCCTGACATCTCCCCAGCTGGTCCTGTGCGAGCCCAGAACCACAGTAACTTCATTTGGCCAGTAGATGGCGACCTCAGCCTGCCAAACAGGTTATCACAGTATGGGATACATTGGGCATATTCCCAAATATTTCTTACTGTATAATTAATTAAAAATATTTTCTATGAACCCACTGGTTCCTGGCAGAGTTTTTTTAAAAATCACTTGGTAGTGTAGACGTTAAGGGATCGAAAAACTCATAATTACATAGCCTGAAAATAGACATGCGTCCATCAGGTTCAGCCTTTCACACATCACCTACTGCTGTTGATCCAAAAGAAGGCAAAAAACCCAGTCTGAAGCGCTCGCCAATATGCAACAAACTGGGAAAAATTCCTTCTTGACCTCAGAATGGCGTCAGATTTCTCCTTGGATCAAGAAGCTTTTACCCACATATTAAATAGTATGACCCTTAATATTATGTTTCTGCAGTCATCTAGTCGTTGTTTAAAAGTCTGTACAGTCTCTGACCCAAACACCTCAACAGGCAGAGAATTCCACAGCTTTATTGTTATCACCGTAAAATAACGCTTCCTATGCTTTAGGCTGAATTTCCTTTCATCCAGTCTAAATGGGTGACCTCGTGTCCTGTGTATAGTCCTGTTAATGAATAGGTTTCCAGACAAAGGTTTATAATGGCCCCATATATATTTATATAAAGTTATCAGATACCCACTAAGGCCCCGTATATATTTATATAAAGTTATCAGATCCCCTCTAAGGCCCCGTATATATTTATATAAAGTTATCAGATCCCCTCTAAGGCCCCGTATATATTTATATAAAGTTATCAGATCCCCACTAAGGCCCCGTATATATTTATATAAAGTTATCAGATCCCCTCTAAGGCCCTGTATATATTTATATAAAGTTATCAGATCCCCTCTAAGGCCCTGTATATATTTATATAAAGTTATCAGATCCCTCTAAGGCCCCGTATATATTTATATAAAGTTATCAGATCCCCTCTAAGGCCCAGTATATATTTATATAATGTTATCAGTTCCACTCTAAGGCCCCGTATATATTTATATAAAGTTATCAGATCCCCTCTAAGGCCGCGTATATATTTATATAAAGTTATCAGATCCCCTCTAAGGCCCAGTATATATTTATATAAAGTTATCAGATCCCCTCTAAGGCCCAGTATATATTTATATAAAGTTATCAGATCCCCTCTAAGGCCGCGTATATATTTATATAAAGTTATCAGATCCCCTCTAAGGCCCAGTATATATTTATATAATGTTATCAGTTCCACTCTAAGGCCCCGTATATATTTATATAAAGTTATCAGATCCCCTCTAAGGCCCAGTATATATTTATATAAAGCTATCAGTTCCCCTCTAAGGCCCTGTATAGATTTATATAAAGTTATCAGTTATTCTTGAAACTAAACAGGTTTAAACTTGTTAGCCTTTCTTCATAACTTAAATCTTCCATTCCTCATATTAATTTAGTCGCCTCTCTGTCCACACAAGAAACCTCCCCTTAAAAAGCCAACGACAAAATAACAAAGCATTCTCAGCATAAGTTGTAGCATATAATCACAATCAAAGTCTTGCATACAGTAATCTAATTTCCCTTGATATAAAGGTCATAACATGGATATAGATGGCATGTAAAGAACATACAGATTTCAATACATCTGAATTCTTCATACCTCTCCCTCTATGCGGCCATGCTTGGCGTTCTTATCTCCTCAGAGCCATTCTCTGTAACTCAGTCCATCAAATTACTTCACAGTATGTCATGAGATTACACAGATTATTCAAAACACTACCATGGAATACGCCAGCCTGATAAAGTCTATCGCTTTACGAGTACGGTGGATTGTTATTAATGTGAAGAAAAAAAAGGAAAGAAAATGCAGAAATTAGGCAAAATGAGTCAAGTTCGAAAAAAGTAATAAAATAAACTACTTTGATGCTATTGATTTTCCTGTTTTTTTTTAGCAGTGCACGCTTTACAGAATAATCTGTTCACAATAGTCGAATTTTAAATAGACTCCTATAGGTCTATTCAGTGAAAGGAGAAAACCAGGGGAATGACTGGAGAAGTGAAAATTCAAGGTCAAAATAGCCAAACCAAAAAAATTCTCCCATTTATCTCACTTTCCAAATCGGCTATTTGGTCTAGATTGATCTCTTCTCCCGCCATTTCTCCTGGTTTTCACCTTTCTCTGAATAACCATGCTAGTGAATTAATTACTTGGAGCACTAGATTTGGAACTCGTACTGCAGTTGTCCACATTTTTCCAGCAATAAGGAAATTCAGTATTCCAAGATGGCAATGCCAGGATTCATGAGGCTCAATTTGTGCAAGAGTGGTTCAGGGAGCATGAGACATCATTTTCACACATGGATTGGCCAACGCACAGTCCAGACCTTAACCCCATTGAGAATCTTTGGGATAATGTGCTGGAGAAGACTTTACGTAGCGCTGCGACTCTCCCATCATCAATACAGGATCTTGGCCACAAATTAATGCGACTCGGACGCAAATAAATGTGACATTGTGTGACCTTATCGAAACGATGCTGCGGCGAATGCGTGCCGCAATCACAGCAATAGACGACACAATCAAATATTGCAGTGATTGACTTTTTTTTTGGACAGGCAGTGTATATATATATATATATTTTCTTTCCTAAGAATCATATGGCTCCCATTACAGATCCTCTTAACCCCTTCACTACCGTGATCGAGTCATAACATTCATCTGCTCCTGTCAGGGCCGCTGGCCCGTCGGCGCCTGGCGCGGCTGCCTCCCCGAGTTTCCGGCGTTTTCGCCTGGGTCTCGGTGAGGCAGTCTGCGCGGGTGTCCGGTGGTGCAGTGCGGACCAGGACCAGGGCCTTACCTCCTCTTGGTACTCCGGGGTCCCGGGTGGCTCGGGTGCAGGCTCCTTCTCGGGCGGCGTCGCAGCCACCAGGCAGTGGCCTCCGCCGCAGTGCTAGGCTTCAGGCCTTGTCTAGGCCTCTGACAGGGTGCGCGCACGTGGTTGGGCTCCAACAAGATGGCGCCCGGGGAGTGGCACGCACTGATGACATCATGGGGTTCCAATTGGTCCAGAGGGAGATACAGGGTTTAAAAGGCCAGAATGCCATTACATCCTCGCTCCACTATTGAGATAGTACTCCTTTCTCCTAGCTCTGAGTTCTTGCAGAATTACCTGTGTTTGACCCAAATTTGTGACCATAACCTCTGTTTCCTGCCTGATTCCTTCTTGCTCCTTGCCTCAATACGACGTCCCTTGAGTTGTTCACCATCACCTGAGGGGCAACCTGACTGCTCTTGAGGAAGACCTTGTGTGGTAGAAACGCGTTGAGCTGCTTGTTTTTATCCTGCTGCCTCCAGTACTGCTATGCTGTTTTAACTACGCTGAAGAGTAAGTCAAATAAATTTTTATTATATACAATTTGGTGCTTGGCACCATCCTTGTTTATTATTTATTCCGAGATTGTGTACCATCGGATGGATATGATACCAATTCAACTTCGTTTGGGCATCTACTTCATGGCAATCCTTGGAGGAGAATGGGCTGATTTACATCTACCTTTGTGAGTTGCCAAGTGTATTCTACGTACACCCAGTTTGTGGGATATTACCCTATATATTTTTTCTTTTATTTTTAGATTTACCGTATTTTTCGCTCCATAAGACGCACCTGACCATAAGACGCACCTAGTTTTTAGAGGAGGAAAACCGGAAAATAAATATTCTGAATGAAATAGTGTAATAATGGATATTGCCCCAGCTCGTGGATATGCCTTAGCTCACACGTGGATATGCCTTAGCTCACACATGGATTTGCCCCAGCTCACACATGGATTTGCCCCAGCTCACACATGGATCTGCCCCATCAGCTCATGGATTTGCCCCAGCTCACACATGGATTTGCCCCAGCTCACACATGGATTTGCCCCAGCTCACACATGGATTTGCCCCAGCCAGCTCACACATGGATTTGCCCCATCAGCTCACACATGGATTTGCCCCAGCCAGCTCACACATGGATTTGCCCCAGCCAGCTCTCACATGGATTTGCCCCATCAGCTCACACATGGATTTGCCCCATCAGCTCACACATGGATTTGCCCCAGCCAGCTCTCACATGGATTTGCCCCATCAGCTCACACATGGATTTGCCCCAGCCAGCTCACACATGGATTTGCCCCAGCCAGCTCTCACATGGATTTGCCCCAGCCAGCTCTCACATGGATTTGCCCCATCAGCTCACACATGGATTTGCCCCATCAGCTCACACATGGATTTGCCCCATCAGCTCTCACATGGATTTGCCCCATCAGCTCACACATGGATTTGCCCCATCAGCTCACACATGGATTTGCCCCATCAGCTCACACATGGATTTGCCCCAGCCAGCTCACACATGGATTTGCCCCAGCCAGCTCACACATGGATTTGCCCCATCAGCTCACACATGGATTTGCCCCATCAACTCACACATGGATTTGCCCCATCAGCTCACACATGGATTTGCCCCAGCCAGCTCTCACATTGATAATTCCCCAGCTCACATATGGATATGGCCCAGCAGCTCGTGGATGTGCCTCCGCTCACCTGCCGCCGCCGCCGCCGCGTTTGTCTCCCTCTGAGCATGCGTCCGGCGGCAGGAAGCTTGGGCACTCGCCTGGGGGAGCCACGTGACCGCGATCTCGGGAGATCGCGGTCATGTGGCTCCCCCAGGCGAGTGCCCAAGCTTCCTGCCGCCAGATGCATGCTCAGAGGGAGACGAACGCGGCGGCGGCAGGTGAGCGGAGGCACATCCACGAGCTGCTGGGCCATATTCGCTCCATAAGACGCACCCACTTTTCCCCCCACTTTTTTGGGGAAAAAAGTGCGTCTTATGGAGCGAAAAATACGGTATATCCCTTTTTTTGAAGCCTCTATTTGCAAACAGTCATCATATATTGCCCGGAATTGGAGTCGCCGAAGCATTTATCAGACATTTGCAAACACCACCAAATTGAGCCAGATTGGCACAGGCAAATTCCACCAAACTGGACAAAAAAAGAAAATCTCCTATTCTCCTAATAGGAGCTGAATCAATAAAAATGTAGTAATAATGTGTCCGAATAGTTAAAACTTTTTTTTTTTTTAATTATAAAAAAGTCTTTAAAAAATCTAAGAAAAACAAAAATGCTTTAAAAAGAAAATAGAAAAAGATCTTAAAAAAACTAAAACAATAAAATGAATTTTTGCTAAAAATGTAAATAATAAATGATCTTTAATTTTTTTTAAAAGATACTACCTTTTTACATTGAAACCTATTGGATTTACGTGTTTAACCCCTTAGTGACCGGACGGTTTTACACAAATCCGTCCTTTAGTGACCGTTGCTGTTTTTACGTTTCTGTGCTGTTTGTGTTTACGTCAAATTTTCCTCTTACTCGTTTATGCAACCCACACATATTTTACATTGTTTTTCTCATCATTAAATGGACTTTATAAAGATACCATTTTTTTCATCATTTCATATAATTTACTATAAAAAAACATTGTGAAATATGACAAATTAATTGAAAAAACACCACTTTTTCGAACTTTGACCCCCAAAATTTCTTATGTATCAACAACCGTGAAAAAAAATTAATTCCTTAGTAGTTTCTAAATTTAGTTCTGAGTTTAGCAATACCCAATGTTTACATATTCCTCGCTTTGCTCCTTATCTTATGCAACAATAAGTGAAAGTAGCACTTTGCCATTTACAAAGGGTTTACTTTTAAAAGTAGTCAGTGACATTGTAACACTGATATCTGTCACTAATTCCTGAATAACCCTCCACATATACATATTTTTTTAAAGTACACAAATCAAGGTATTAAACTTGGGGTATTTTGACTCTTTCCATGCAAACCATTTTACCACAAATCTATGCCAAAGTTTGAGAAAAAAAAAAGGTTTGTGATTTTTTTTTAATGCAATTTAAGAAAATATGTACTGTGAACTTTAAGGTTTACTGCCAAAAAGCACCCCAAAATATGTTCAGCAACATCTTCTGAGTAAATTGATACCACCCATGTATAGGTATGTCGGGTTATTTGGGGCTAATAGGCCTTATTTGGGGGGTGAGCATTTCAGTTTTCCAACTTGGAATTTTCACATTTCGTCATCATGCACCCATGTCCTACTTGGGACATTTTTGAAGCCGGCCAAAGTAATTTACCCCCATCAAATAATATATTTTTAGAAAGGGCACACCCTAGGGTACTTCAAAGAGTTGTATTTTAACACTTTCCATGCACTAGCTCTATGTCAAACTTTCAGGTAGTCACTTTTTGTGTTATTTTTTCACACACATTGTACTTTAGGCATGAATTGTCAAATACAGTTATGGGTTACTGCCATAAAACACCCCAAAATATGTTAGCAACATCTTCTGAGTAAAGTGATACCACCCATATATAGATTTGTTCTGTTGTTTTTGGGGTGCTACACCAATCTTTTGACATGTGCTTGTCAATTTTCTAATTTGACATATCTTCTTTGCTTATCTTCTTATTAGGGGCCTTTTTACATACCCCAATTTTATGAACGTGCTATGAACGAATATATTTGGTAAGCTAACACCCTAAAGTATTGTAAATGGAGTGTTTTTATTCTATGGATGCAACCGTTTGCTCCAAACAAATTGGATACTGTTTGGTGGTCATTTTTCATTTTCACACCCACATCAGTTTTGGACTGTGATTTAGGAGACACGGTTGTTTGTTACTGCATGAAAACTCTCCAGGTTGTTTTCTGCAAGGTCTCCTGAGTACACCCATGCCCCCCATGCATAGATTTGCCAGGATTTTGGGAAGGTTCAAATACAATTTTTATGACTTTGTCATTGGAGTTGAAATTGAGATTATTTTTCAGCTAGGCCTAGCTTTGGTTTTGGGTCTACCGCATACCCCAGTTTGAATTATTGCCAGAAAATTGTTTATATTTGAAATGTTGACACCCCAAGGTATTGCATATGGAGTGCTGTGATGCCATGTATGCAACGGTTTTAGCCCAAAACATTTGAGAAGGTGTGTGGCGGTAATTTTTTATTTTTACGCTAACATTAGATTTGGACTGTGATTTAGGAGACACTGTTGTCGGTTACTGCATGAAAACTCTCCAGGTTGTTTTCTGCAAGGTCTCCTGAGTACACCCATGCCCCCCATGCATAGGTGTGCCAAGATTTGGCAAAATACAGCACCAATTGTAGAACATAAAAATGTAGGAATAAAATGTAAAAGTCTGGTGCAGTAAAAGAAAAAAAAAACTAAACTGAACTAACTAACTAGACTGTAAGAAAAAAAAAAATCACAGATCACGCACAGTGTGATTCATCTTGAAACAGTCCCCAAGACACAGACCGGGTTGTCCAGGACATTCTGGGCAGTTAAAGATTGTGTCTCTCCTCTGCCCCCTCTTGAAACACACCCTGCATCTTTTTTGGGGTTTCTGTTTGCCCTCAGTAGGGGGGATTTTAAAAATAAAATGTGTAGCCCCAACTCTGTCCCCCATCACCGCCCGGGGAGCAGGTGCATCCTGGTACAAAAACCCCAAAATGACCTGGAGCTGAAACTGTAAAAAGGACAGCGTCACTCCGGGGTTTGCCTTTTTGCAGAGCAAAAAGGCATTGTGGGTTGCAATTTGCATCAGGTAAATTGCAACCTTATTGTACCAGGCCCTTGATTTCCGCATAATCTGGTAGGGCTGGAGCAGCTGATCTGCCAGATCAACCCCACCCATATGCCGGTTATAGGCTTTGATGCACACTGGCTTCCTGATGCGATCAGCTCTGCCACGTACAGAGACCTCCACAGACCTCTCAGTGTGGATGGAAGGTATACATCCTTCTTGTCTCTGTACTTGACCGCCAACAGCTCCTCTTGGCGCAGAGCTGAGGTCTCCCCCCTTTTTAACCGGGTGCGGACAAGCTGTGCTGGGAAACCTATGCGGTTCTTGCGAACAGTACCGCATGCTGCTGTATCAAAACAATACAGCAGCTTGAACAAAGCGACACTCGTATAAAAATTAACATACAAGTGGTACCCTTTGTTCATCAGGGGAAAAAGTAGGTCCCACACAATCTTGCCACTGGTTCCCATGTGTTCTGGGCAACCTGGAGGGTCAAGGCTACTATCCTTTCCCTCGTACACCCGGAAGGCCTGAGTATACCCACTCTCGCTGTCACAGAGCTTATACACCTTCACTCCATACCTGGAGCGTTTGGAAGGAATATACTGCTTAAATCCCAACCTTCCCTTGTATTTCATTAGGGATTCATCCACGCAGATATTCCTTCCAGGTGTATAAGCCTCTGCAAACCTGGCGGCGAAGTGGGTAATCAGGGGGCGGATTTTATACAGCCTGTCAAACTGGGGATGCTCTCTAGGAGGGCACAGGCTGTTGTCACTGAAGTGCATGAAACGCAAAATGTTTTCATACCTTCTATGTGACATTGATTGGGGGTAAATGGGGGTAGAGCAGATGGGGCTACTGCTCCAGTAGGAGCGAATTGAGGGCTTCTTTATGATGCCCATCAGCATAGTAAGTGCCCAGAATTTCAGAAATTCTGGCACATCTAGCGGGGTCCATTGCTGCCTTGCCAAGTAGGAGTCTGGCTTCGCAGCACAATGCTGATGGGCATACAGATTTGATTGGGCAACAATGTGGCCCAACAAATCATCCCCCATAAACACCTGCAAAAACTGTGTGGCGGTAAATCCTGCAACATCAATATTGATGCCAGGATTTGCCGTGAAAGGAGGGATATCTGGCCTCTGGTGATGAGGCACTACCCACTCCTCAGCTGGAGCTGTGCGTCTCCTGCTGGTAGGTGGTGGCCCAGGATCTGCATCAGAAACATCACTAGGAGATACATCAGCCAGCGTAGATGATGTATCTAGCGATGTCTCTGAGCACTTAGCGGGGTCAAAATCTGGGTCGGAGTCCGACGCAGATGCCTCAGATTCTGACGCCAGGATGGCATATGCCTCCTCGGCGCTGTACACCCTCTCAGACATTATATATAATAGATTAATAAAATTTTATAATTATTATATATATAAGCGGATTATTGGTTCTCAAAAGAACCGTTGGGTTTCACAAGAAAATACAAATAAACACCTAAATCTCACTAAATCCCTCTAAACCTGCCTCAATTGTTCTAAATCTCCCTAAAATCTCTCTAAATCTGCCTCAATTTTTCTAATCTCACTAAATCTGCCGAAAATCTCTAACCTGTCAAATCTGATCTCTCTCTCTCGCTCACCAAAACACAAGTGAGGAGAGGGAGGGAGAATCACAGAGGTCATGGCCAATATTTACAAAATATTGACCTGACCAGACAAATTAGAAATTTTATTTTGATTTTTTATAACTTCTGATTGGATGTTGCTATCCTGCCTCTCTGATGAGGCAGGGTAGGAACATCCCACACAGCCCCAAGATGACCCTGCCATTAGAAGGGCAGCACCATCTTGGCTGTCACTTTTATTTTATTTTATTCATTTTTATTTATTTTTCTTTTTTTACACTTTTTTTTACACTTTTTTTTAGTCTGCTGGGTGCCTTGATCCCTCGAGGCACCCAGCAGAGCACCTGATCACTTATGTGATCTTTTTTGTACTGAGTGCCACGATACCTCGTGGCACTCAGTACTTCCTGCCGCTACCGGAAGTGATCGCTCGTGGGGAGCGATCACGGACGGACCGGCGGCAGGTAACCATATTGCAAGGATGACTCGATGTCGAGGCATCCCTGCAATATACTCAGAGCAGCTGGAAGCGATACCGATCGCTTCCAGCGCTCTGTAGAAGTGCGGGGCACCTTTCCGGTCAAACCGGATGTTGATCGCTCCCGGGGAGCGATCACAAGGGGCCCCGGCACTTCTAACCGCCATTGCACGGATGCCTAGACTCCCAGGCAGCCTGCAATGGCGTTTGAGCTGCTGGAAGCGATCCGATCGCTTCCAGCGCTCAAAAGACCGCAGGACGTACCATGTACGTCAGCGGGTCTAAAAGAGACCCACGGCCGTGACGTACATGGTACGTCCGCGGTCACTAAGGGGTTAAACCTGTCAAACTGAAACACAGAAAATCTAGGCATTTCACCGGAATTTCGATGCAATTCGGCGTTCTGTGTATAACCGAATCAATAGCAATGAGACAATTTCGCTGCCGCCTAATGCCGCTGAATTGCAAAATATTTCTCTGTTATTTCACCTTTTTTGGCAAATTGACAGCTTTGTGAATAGTTGAATTGTCCCAAATTTTCACTTATGGTGAAATTTATCATTTGGTGCAATTCGGTGGCAATTTTGGAGGTTAGTGAATAACTTTCTGTGTACCATAAACCAGAATATCGTAAACTTCTGATATTTCAGTATCGGAAGCGACTGAACTATTCACCCATTTTCGATTTTCGTGACTGTACAGGGTTATTCAAAGAGATCTGAATTGCTGGAGAAAGGTAACCGACCAGTGAAAATCAGCGTACGGTTCCCTTTCCTGGCCATTCGGCTATTCAGAGAGCAGGCAATTCGCCAAATCCTGGCGAATTGCCTGCACATACGGTGCCTGTTCGAGGGAAGTGAAATCTCCATAGAGAAGCAACGCTTCGGCTATTCAGAGAACAAAAACTAGCAGTGAAAAGTTGCTGAATTGCCCTGCTGTTTGGTGGTTTAATTAGGCAGATTTATTCAGGCGAATCCCATAGGCTTCAATGTTAAAAATATTCCTGTTTTAATTCAATATCTAATAAACCGTTTATTATAATATTCTACAGTAAAAAGTCTCTTCATTTTTAGATTTTTTTAGGATCTTTCAGGCATTTTTGGGGATTTTTTTGCAAACATTCTCTTCCGTTTTTTTTTAATCGTTTTTTCTTTTTTCTGTAACAGCCCTTTTTATTATCATTCAAGCGTACTGTTTTTTTTTTTTCTTCACCTCCTTCGTCTGCGGTGTCGGTTTTTTCCGGCGGCTGCTCTGCACTCTGATCGGCTCCTGCTCGGGTTTTTCCGGTGTTTTCGGCGGGTTAATCCAGATGTTTTTGCGGGTTTCGGTGAGCGTTCGCCCTCGTTTTGCAGTGAGTTTTCGGCGGGTTTGCGGCGACTTTTCCTTGCATTACGACGGCCCTGTGGTACTTGCTGAATACATCGCAAGGTCGCCGAAATGGGATCGCCAAATCGAACCGAATTGAGGAGAACGAAAAGTCACTGAATGTGCGGTGGCTTTTTGATTCTCTTTGAATAACCCTGATAGTGTATAAAATATACTAACCTACAGAATGATGCAAAAATGGCTCCAAATTCATGCAAGGAATAATGCCCATGCACCAAAATAAAGGATACAACAACACTTATGCTCCAAAAATGACGACAGAATAAAGAACATGTTCCAAAATTATGCACTGAGTGACACGAAAATGCTCAGAAATGACGCACAGAATGAAGCATATGCTCCAAAACGACCACAGAATGACACAGGAATGACACAGTATTAAGCACAGGCGACAGTAGAGACTTGGCGAATACCAAATTAATCCAAATAAATCCATTTTGAATCCAGCCGATTATTATCAGACCAGTTTGGATCAAATGGTTCGTATATCGGCAACTCGGAATCCAAATCAATCCGAATTGGTTCTAATTCAGCTGAATATCGATTTGGGCTGAACTGAATCGCACCTGTCAGGCTCTCCTTTTAGACTATAGAGTGGAACCAAAAGACATATTAGATCCAGCTGACAGCTTACCTAATCCTGCCGATATTAGAAACTAACCACAACTCTGCTCTGTGGCTCAGATGTTTCAACAGCTTGCTGTAAAATTAATTGCTCTTATACTTTATATACTTTTTATTGCAGCCGTTTGCAACTAGAAGGAGAAAAATTTGTTATTCCAAGGTAGCTCGTTCTTCTCCTCTGGAGCCTGTATAGAAAAAAACCACAAGCTTTCAAAAACTGGTGTTAAGTGATTTTACCAACGCAAAAGCACTTAACATGTCAATACACGCCAATACAAAGCAATAAAGAAAATCCCTTACATAACAGAGATCCCTTCCCGCAAAGGGCAAGTGATTCAATGCTTCCTATGGCCATAAGCAGTAGACGACTATGAACAGATACTTCCCAGTGTTCTTCCACAGCCCCTGAACAATCGAGCTCTTGCAGAGTGCGTGTAGGGTTGAAATGGGCTCTATGAAGTCCTATGGAGTCCAGGAGCCAGCTGATACCCATGGCGGCGCACAGCATCTCTGCCGGTATCAGTGAATACTGAAAAATATATTCCGACTCAAGCTGCTGATATAGCGGATTGGCCACAATAGGGGCTTCAATGGCGAGATACAAATGGGGAAAGGCTCTCTCAACTTTTCCATATTTGTGACTTCCCATTGCGTCGCACCCTTCACCTTTCCAACCTGGTGTTTAAAAGCTTTTCTGGGAAGCTACCACCCTACCTGAATAGGCTGCTTCCCCCAGCAGTTCCCTCATCCTATAACCTCCGATCCAGGACCAGCACCTTACTTGCAATACCACAATACAAAAAGAAAGTGTCTCGATCCTCATTTTCCTACAGAGCACCACAAATATGGAATAACCTCCCAGACACCATCAAATCTTCCCCCAGTCTAAAGTCACTTAAGAGATCTCTATTAACATACCTCAATACAGAATGCACCTGTAAACATGTAACATAGTGTCACGTACTGGTACCGGGGTGGCACCAGAGTATGAGGGGGATGGTTGAGCCCAAGTGCAGTATACTGCACAGAGACAGGAATGGGTGGAGGTGGATGGAAAAACAGACTGACCAGATTGCTGAAGATGGTAAGTGCGGTTGCTGGAGTCCAAGGATTTGGTGAGTGGTTTGAAATACAGGAGCAGATATTTGGATAGGGATTCCAGACAAGATTGGGGTTATACAGGAGCCACAGAGCACAGCACTTCTCTCTGTGGGGAATGAAGCACAATGATGAAGCGAGGATCAGAGGTGGGCGTGGTGCCTTTATTTTGGTGTGTGGTGTGACGTGCTTGGTGTTTTAACTACTTGTATACTTGAAACAGTGCTGGATCAGAAAGAGCAGTTCCTGAAGCAAGCCACTAGGGGAGTTCCAGAATGTCTGTTGTGATATGAAAGCTGGTTGCAGACAATGAATGCTAAGTGCAGGTTCAGGGGTTCCAAGGATGGGACGTGACAGTAGAATGCAGGTTCAGGGGTTCCAAGGATGGAACGTGACACATAGTGACTATATACAGAATGCACCTGTAAACATGTAACACAGTGACTATATACAGAATGCATCTGTAAACATGTAACATGGTGACTATATACAGAATGCACCTGTAAACATGTAACACAGCGACTATATACAGAATGCGCCTGTAAACATGTAACACAGCGACTATATACAGAATGCACCTGTAAACATGTATATATAAATATTTTTCTAGGACATTATTACTTATGGAATATAAAATAATCTAAATGTAATGAATTCTTTATTAAGCAGGAACTCGGCATATCCGCCCCAAATATTAGCGCACAGCTAAAAACAAACTGCCCACATGGTGGGATGTTCAGACCGTTACAGGACAGTCATTGTAGTTCATTAGAGGGTCTATTCACAAAGCACTGAAATTGAGTGAAATTTTGGTGCTTTGCTTTTTGCCGCATTTTTGCACACTTTGGAGATTCCAATTAGCTGAAAATACAATGAATTCAATTCAATATTTATCGAATGGTCACCGTATTTTGACAAATTTAATTAGGTTAATTAGATATGAATAAATAACTAGATCAATAGCTATATAAACAAACAACTAGATATAGACAATAAGGGGTGGGAGTTACTCCAGTGGCGCAAAAAGGGGAGGTAATTAGCGTAGAAACTGCGTGTAATGTGAAAAAAGCAGTTTAAAACAACTGTAGGAGCACAGTTTCAGAGCAGACCAATGATAAAGTGCTATCTTGAGTGTACACTAGAAAAGTGCAAATGCAATCAAAAGTGCATATAGTGCAAATGGCATCTAAAAACGTTGTGCACGTTAATGGCGTACTGTGAAAAGTGCATTAATAGAACAAATTCCGTAATAAGAACAGTTCATAAAAACACATAAAAGCACATAAAAAGGCATAAAAAACAGCAGCACACGCTTTTGTGCAAAGGTGCAAAGATAAAGTGCAATTATAATGACACAAAAATAGTAATAAAAAATAGTCCAAAGGTTGTGCAAAAGTCTAGTAAACAGTCTTATTCGTGAATGGATAAAAGGAGGGCTTAACTGAATTGTGTGAGCCTCTCACTTATACCGTCCATATACGGAGATCCTCAGAATAGGGGAGAAAAAGGTCTTGTTCTTGTTGTCCTAGTGGATTCTGTGTTCTAGTGGGTTCCACGTTCTCGTAGTGCGGGGAAGGGAAAAAAGGAAAAAAAGAGAAAAATAGTGCAATATTGTCTGGATATGTGAATCGTGGACAAAAAGGGGACTTTTTGCCCCTTTTTCCCTTGATTAAGGACTGAAGAAGGCACGTGAGCTGCCGAAACGCGTATCCTCCATCATTTTCCCCTTTTTCCCTTCCTCCCCATTGTTATTTTAGATTTTTCAATAAACCACGTTTTAACTTATCCATCCGTGGTTTTGCTGCCGTTTTCTACGGTCTATTTACTCCATCCACCCTTCCGAGCCGGTAGAAGACCGCCAAAGAGGTGCAGCTAAAGAGATGACGGTGCCCACCGAGCAAAGGAGCACTATCTGCCATTAAGTTGAGCCTGGAACAAGGCTCCACCATCGGTGAGTGAGACCAACTCTATCCCTACTAATGTATCTAGCCACCATTCAAGTTGCGCTATGAATACTCTGTTCCTTTATATCCGAGGTGAATAACAACTTCAAAAGAAGGGCAGAGGCCACTCTATACTTGGCCCAGTGCACTTCGAACCAGAGCCTGGAACACATAGGCTCTGGAAAGTGTAAGTGTGCACTTTTCTTATATTTGTCCACGATTCACATATCCAGACAATATTGCACTATTTTTTTCCTTTTTTCCCTTCCCCGCTCTACGAGAACGTGGAACCCACTAGAACACAGAATCCACTAGGACAACAAGAACAAGACCTTTTTTCTCCCCTATTCTGAGGATCTCCGTATATGGACGGTATAAGTGAGAGGCTCACACAATTCAGTTAAGCCCTCCTTTTATCCATTCACGAATAAGACTGTTTACTAGACTTTTGCACAACCTTTGGACTATTTTTTATTACTATTTTTGTGTCATTATAATTGCACTTTATCTTTGCACCTTTGCACAAAAGCGTGTGCTGCTGTTTTTTTACGCCTTTTTATGTGCTTTTATGTGTTTTTATGAACTGTTATTATTACGGAATTTGTTCTATTAATGCACTTTTTACAGTACGCCATTAACGTGCACAACGTTTTTAGATGCCATTTGCACTATATGCACTTTTGATTGCATTTGCACTTTTTCTAGTGTACACTCAAGATAGCACTTTATCATTGGTCTGCTCTGAAACTGTGCTCCTACAGTTGTTTTAAACTGCTTTTTTCACATTACACGCAGTTTCTACGCTAATTACCTCCCCTTTTTGCGCCACTGGAGTAACTCCCACCCCTTTCCGTACCTTAAACACATTTCTGTCGAGGTTTTGTGTTCTTCTCCCAGTAGGCTGCATACATATTTTTACCTATATCCTATTCACTTTAGCGCCTCCTCCGTACCACAATCCTTGATAGATATAGACAATATACTGTATACTGTAGATAATAGATAGATAGATAGATAGATAGATAGATATGTGGGTAGACAGATAATTATATTGGTAGATAGAAGATATATAGATGTAGACAAATGGCTAAGTAGGTATGAATCAACCGATATGAGTAGAGATAGATATGGATAGATAGATAGATAGATATGAATAGTGATAGATAGCTATGGATATAGTTAGATAGATGGATAGGTATGGATAGAGATAGCTAGATATGTATAAATAACTAGATAGAGAGATAGATACTGTATATATGAATAAATAAAAAACTAGCTAGATCTGGATAAATAGATAGATATGAATAAATAACTAGATAAATAGATATATATGGATAGAGATATAGATAGAGGGATAGATATGGATAGAGAGATAGATATAAATGAATAGAGAGATAGAAAGATATGGATAGAGAGATATAAATAGATAGATATGGGTAGATATATAGAAAGATAGAGAGATATAAATGGATAGATATAGATAGATAGATAGAAAGATATGGATAGAGAGATAGAAATGAATAGAGAGATAGATAGAAAGATATTGATAGAGAGATAGATAGAGAGATATATATAGATAGATAATTAGATAGGTGGGTAGATAGAGATGAACAAATGGATATGTGGGAAGATGGATAAATAGATAGATCTAGACTAAATATATATGTATATGGATAGCTAGACAGAGGAATAGAGAGATAGACAGAGAGATAGATAGATAGATAGATAGATAGACAGAGAGATAGATAGACAGAGAGATAGATAGACAGAGATAGATAGATAGACAGAGATAGATAGATAGACAGAGATAGAGAGATAGATAGATAGACAGAGATAGAGAGATAGATAGATAGATAGAGAGATAGAGAGATAGATAGATAGACAGAGAGATAGATAGATAGACAGAGAGATAGATAGATAGACAGAGAGATAGATAGATAGAGATAGATAGATAGATAGACAGAGAGATAGATAGATAGAGAGATAGAGAGATAGATAGATAGATAGAGATAGATAGATAGATAGATAGATAGATAGATAGACAGAGAGATAGATAGATAGAGAGATAGAGAGATAGATAGATAGATAGAGAGATAGATAGATAGACAGAGAGATAGATAGATAGACAGAGAGATAGATAGATAGAGATAGATAGATAGATAGATAGACAGAGAGATAGATAGATAGAGAGATAGAGAGATAGATAGATAGATAGAGATAGATAGATAGATAGATAGACAGAGAGATAGATAGATAGAGAGATAGAGAGATAGATAGATAGATAGACAGAGAGATAGATAGATAGACAGAGAGATAGATAGATAGATAGATAGATAGACAGAGAGATAGATAGATAGATAGACAGAGATAGATAGACAGAGATAGATAGATAGACAGAGAGATAGATAGATAGATAGATAGATATGGATAGAGAGATAGATCTGGATAGATAGATAGATAGATAGATAGATAGACAGAGAGATAGATAGATAGACAGAGAGATAGATAGATAGATAGATAGATAGATAGACAGAGAGATAGATAGATAGACAGAGAGATAGACAGATAGATAGACAGAGAGATAGACAGAGAGATAGATAGATAGACAGAGAGATAGATAGATAGACAGACAGACAGACAGAGAGATAGACAGAGAGATAGACAGAGAGATAGATAGATAGACAGAGAGATAGATAGACAGACAGACAGACAGAGAGATAGATTTGTAGATAGTTATATATGATCCAGTTTGGTCGGTGAACTTGCTTCTGTGTTCACAGTGTGTATATTCACGTGGCTTTATAGGTACTTTTCGCCAATATAATTGTAATATATCTACTCGAGCAACATCTCATTTTTTCACTTTAAATTAATTTTAACAGTTTATCACGTTAATCCCAGCCCTTACAGGAAACAATAACCCACACATCATCATCATCATCATCCAACAAAGGAAGCCCTGGCCATTAACACATCTGTCCGCTCCCTATGTGTATGATATGCGGGGTGTGTTGTTGGTGAATCATTATCATATTGTTATTATTAATTAGAATATATAGAACATATGAGTTAGAAGAAATCACAGGGGTTTATTACAGGCTCCAGAGACTTTAATCCCACCAGCAGATATGGATATTGTCAAGTTTTTTTGATGCTCCTGGCAGGTTGAGCATCAGAGGACACACAGCAGCAGATATTGAGGTGGCCTATACAGGACCATCTACAGCCGAGGCAGGCAACCTTGGCTTTCCAGATGTTTTGAAAATACATCTCCCACGATGCTCACTCACTTATTAGGTTTGGCAGAGCCTCATGGGGAATGTAGTTCCAAAACGTGTGCATGGCCAAGGTCGCTGAGCCCTGTTCTATGGATTGTATACTGTGAACACACAACACATTTTTGCCCCACAAGTCCCGCCAAGCAAACTTCGTCCCATTAAATCTCCACATTGCTTCAAGTCATTCTATCCACAGCATTAACAGAGGAACATCCTGTTGTGTTTATTTTTTTAACTTTCCCTAAACCAATTCAGTGTCAGAACCAGCATGTTTCTGATTTATACCCAGAATTTATTTAACCTCTTGAGGACCGATGACGCAACTGTTTCGTCGTAACTGCATTGACTTTAAAGACACTTGGTCCCTTAAGGGGTTAAATTTGTGTTATTTCAGTTAAAGAGAAGACTGCTTCTTTCTGACCTGAATACGCGCCGTTACTGAAAACCAAATTCTTTTTTCCTGTTTCTCCGGGTCTGAAGTGGCACAGCAGTGCATGGCAGAGTCAGACGTGACGCCAAGCGTTTACGTCTGGAAGGAGATGTCCGTGGACTCCTCTTACTAAATGAAATAACTCTTGGTGTGATTTAGGAAAATACTTGTTTTCACGTGCACGGAAACGAGAAAACCCTACAGAATTACCTTTCACGAATATTTAAAAACTACCAACAGCTTCTGGGGTGTGGTACAATAAGTAAATAGTACAGAGAAGCAGGTATGGAAAGGTAAGCTTGTCCTACAACAGGTAATAAATGTCCAGCACAAATATATATGGAAGTATTGAGAAAAGGTAAAGCAGTAACTGGTTATCTTATGAATAAACACAAATTATACCATGATTATCCAAAAAAAGTCCCCGCCTGGATGTAACTAAACCAATAGCTGTGAGCCTTCCATTGGATAATTACTGCAGTGATTAACCCCCCTGACGGTTATTCCGAGTGTGTCTCGGGGGTTACATTTCACCGCTGAAAGCAGTAACCCCAAGACACACTCGGGCTGCATACATCACCTCTCCGTGCACTCCCTCGATGTCCCCCGCAGTCTCCCCCGGCGATCGCAGCATTTTACTTCCTGGATTCCTTCTCGCGAGGGGGGAACCAGGAAGTATGATGGTTACGATCGCCGGAGGAGATAGCTGGGGACATCAAGGGAGCGCAGGGACAGGTGATGTAGCCAGCAGCATCCCGAGTGTTGCTCGGGGTTACCGCTTCCAGCAAAAGAATTTAACCCCGAGCTACACTCGGGATGCCGCTGGGGGGGGGGGGAATTGAGCGCTTTGAGACAAGAACATTTTAAATAAATAGACAGCCAGAGAGGTTAATATGTTTCAGCATAAAATGAGGTCATGTGACTCCCTGAATATACTGAATGAGCAGGTTTTTCCATCGATGGGTTTTTTCTCCCCTGATGGCACAGCGGGCATATTCCAAGATGGCAATGCCAGGATTCATCGAGTTCAAATTGTGCAAGAGTGGTTCAGGGAACATGAGACATCATTTTCACACATGGATTGGCCACCGCACAGTCCAGACCTTAACCCCATTGAGAATCTTTGGGATAATGTGCTGGAGAAGACTTTACGCAGCGCTGCGACTCTCCCATCATCAACACAAGATCTTGGCCACAAATTAATGTGACTCTGGATGCAAATAAATGCTGTGACATTGCATGAGCTTATCCAAACGATGCCCCGGCGAATGCGTGCCGGAATCTGCAGCAAAATGCGACACAACTTTATTAGTGTGTGACTTTTTTTCGTTTTGGTCAGGCTGTGAGTATTTATAGAAAAGAAAGTGACATGAAGCCCCTAAACCACATGGCCGGTTCATATGAATCCCTGGCTATGGCCCTCTGATAGGAGGACATACTGAAAGGCTGCAGAGTTGGGTGGATGACTGACTGTCTTTTGCTGTCATTGTTTCTTTATAAAACATTTCTCTGTGGATGTCGTGAGTTTTTCTACCTATAGAGAATGGGATAAAATGACAGACCTGCTGAGCCGTCTGCTGCTTTGCAAGGCAGATATCTTCTTTAATGTTCGCCTTTGTGAACTGTTACAGACTTTTCCTTTTTTTGTGAAGACAGTCCTTCTCTTTCTGGAACAGAACCAGCTCAGCCTAATTTCTTCCTGACCTGAGAAACTTTGCCAGCCTTACCCCAGCCACTGATCTGATGCTATCATGACAGAGCAGACGAACTCCCAGCCGAGAACACACATCTGCTGAAAAGACATGTTTTAATTCTCTCTTACTAGTCAAATCACTGTGTCTGTCATTTATCTTATGAGCACATGGCTCAAGAGCGCCAGAAACTCATCAGGCATTCAACATACAGAATTATTATTTAGGAAATGCAGACATAGACATTGTAAATATGTGTGTGTGTGCCAGCTTTATTTATCCACTAAAATATGGACAGATAGATACTGTAGATATCAGAATGAATGGATAGACAGATAGACAGCTACATAGAAAATGGATAAATAAATATCAGAATGAATGGATAGATCGAATGAATATGGGTGAAAACACAAATAGAATGAACCGATAAATATGAATATATTGCAGATAGACAGGTATAATGATTATTAGATAGATAGATATAGCAAACAATTAGCTAGAATGAATAGATATCTATATGTGGATAGATAGAGATAGATAGATAGATAGATAGAGATAGATATAATATATATGGATAGATAGATATAATATATAGGGATAGATAAAAAGATAGGGATAGATAGATCTGGATAGAGAGATAGATATGGATAAATAGAGATAGATATAGATAGATAGATAGATAGATAGATAGATAGGGATAGATATAGATAGATATATAGAGATAGATAGATAGATAGATAGATATGGATAGAGAGATAGATATGGATAAATAGAGAGATATAGAGATAGATAGATAGATAGATAGATACAGATAGATAGATAGATAGATAGATAGATAGATAGAGAGATATATATGGATAAATAGAGATAGATAGATAGATAGATATGGATAGAGAGATGGACATGGATAAATAGAGATAGATAGATAGATAGATAGATAGATAGATAGATATGGATAGAGAGATAGATATGGATAAATAGAGATATATAGATAGATAGATATGGATAGATAGAGAGATAGATATGGATAAATAGAGATAGATAGATAGATAGATATGGATAGAGAGATGGACATGGATAAATAGAGATAGATAGATAGATAGATATGGATAGAGAGATAGATATGGATAAATAGAGATATATAGATAGATAGATATGGATAGATAGATGGATAGATAGATAGAGATAGATATGGATAGAGAGATAGATAGATATGGATAGAGAGATATATAGATAGATAGATATGGATAGATAGATAGATAGATATGGATAGAGGGATAGATGGATATGAATAGATAGATATGAATAGAGAGATAGATAGATAGATAGATAGATAGATAGACATGGATAGATAGATAGATATGAATAGAGAAATAGATAGATATGGATAGAGAGATAGATAGATAGATAGATATGGATAGATAGATATGAATAGATAGATAGATATGAATAGAGAGATAGATAGATAGATAGATATAGATAAATAGATAGATATGAATAGAGATATATAGATAGAGAGATAGATAGATATGGATATATAGATAGATATGAATAGAGAGATAGACAGATAGACAGATATGGACAGATAGAGATAAAGATATATAGATAGATAGATAGATAGATATGAATAGAGAAATAGATAGATATGGATAGAGAGATAGATAGATAGATAGATATGGATAGATAGATATGAATAGATAGATAGATATGAATAGAGAGATAGATAGATAGATAGATATAGATAAATAGATAGATATGAATAGAGATATATAGATAGAGAGATAGATAGATATGGATATATA
This sequence comes from Leptobrachium leishanense, assembly GCA_009667805.1. Classification (NCBI taxonomy): domain Eukaryota; kingdom Metazoa; phylum Chordata; class Amphibia; order Anura; family Megophryidae; genus Leptobrachium; species Leptobrachium leishanense. The sequence continues at coordinate 428,016,805 of CM019064.1, read as the reverse complement.
GATAGATATGAATAGAGAGATAGACAGATAGACAGATATGGACAGATAGAGATAAAGATATATAGATAGATAGATAGATAGATAGATAGATATGGATAGAGAGATAGATAGATAGATAGATAGATAGATAGATAGATAGATATGGATAGATAGATATGAATAGACAGATAGATAGATAGATAGATAGATACAGATAGATAGATAGATAGATAGACATGGATAGATAGATATATATGGATAGAGAAATAGATAGATATGGATAGAGAGATAGATAGATATGAATAGATAGATAGATATGAATAGAGAGATAGACAGATAGATAGAGAGATAGATAGATAGATAGATATGGATAGAGAGATAGATAGATATGGATAGATAGATAGATAGATAGATAGATAGATAGGCATGCATTGATGATGAATAGACAGGCAGACAGACTATTGGACAGATAGATATTGATGGATAGGTACTATAGATAATAAATGCAGAAACAGCTGGGCAGACAGGCAGAAAGACAGATTGTAGACAGGCACACAGAGATTATCTATCTATCTTTCTTCTATTAGCATATATACTAAATAACACTTATAATGATTGTATCTCTTGAAATCATTATGCATTATTAGACATACTGTATATATTCTTCCAATTTAACCCAGTGTCCACTCCAGCAACTCAGCACTTAAGAACATGTAAACAAGCCAACACGTGTGCAGCCTTACATCCTGCAGACCCTATAATATGCATCTCCAAGAATGTAACAATATAATAATCATAATAACAACAACACAGTGTGTAACTTTGTTGCCAGACTGGCCAGCACCTCCAGCAGCACAGGCTCCATGTCTCAGTGTGACAGGTCACAAACATTGCTACAAAATACAATCTGAGCTTGAGACACTCTGTGTCTGTGTATGACTGTGTAGACATTAACCCCTTTAGTGCCACAGTCCTCTCCATCACGTTTGCACAGGATGGGATTCTCAGCCCTGGGAGGCTCATGGGCTAATTAAGTTTTTCATTAAGTCTGCATGTAGTCCTGTAATTATTATTATTATTATTATTTTGTTCTGCTTCCAAGGAGTAACAGAATCATCTTCCACAAAAATGATAACACAATGTAACCTGTCTGAGCTCCCCTTCAGTCACACACACAGCCCTGTCATCATCCTGCAGCTGCCTGGGGTAGCAGCTGACAGCACAGCATCCCTGGCTGGATGAGCAGGAGACTGTGCACAATCAGGGATGGTGGGAGAAAGGGTACCAAAAACCTCACCTGAATTCCGCAGCTTCCTGTTCTTCAGGACAGAGATGATAACCAGCAGGCTCCCCATGATATCTATCACTGTGGTGAAGATCAGGACGCTGGACAGAGCAGTGACCAACCAGGCAGCCCTTGGAGCTTCAGAGTCCAGCAAGTCTCCTTTCTTCTCACAGCAGTTCCTTGAGAGTGAGACATTCTGCATCATCTCTAATAATTTCTCAGCCTGCCCTCTCATCTCATGTCCCCAGCATTGAGTGCAGGGCAACCAGCACAGGTACCTCTCCACCTCCTCCTCTTTCTCCTCCTCACCCAAAGTGAGGTGCAGGTGGACAGATGCTCACTGGATGGACACCATCCAGACATATAGGTAGGGTGGCATATGTTTCATGGTCAGCTGACTCCACTTGACAAGTTACCTCTGCCTCCCCCCCCCCCTATTTTTTTAATATTCAGGGCGTTACAGGACAATTGTGGGCTGGGGTGGGGTGGGAAGGAGGATGATGGGGCTGGGAGGGGTTGTTAAGGTTTAGCAATGCAATATGTGTGAACATGTACAAATCAGCCCTGGCAGGGAGGCATCAGGGTGTCTGGAGTCAGCAAGCAAGGGCAGGAGATTTTTGAGGCACAGGGACACATTGCATGGTAGGTGGGGAAAGAGGAGATGTCACCTTGGGAGCCAATGACATCACATTGAGTGAATGTGCCAGGAGATAGTGAGGGAGAAAGGGTTAATGGATAGTGACAGTTCTTGCTAGCTGATGTCCTCATGGAATTTCTGGAGCTCTGATGGACAGGAGAGAGTAGATGTCTACAGGAGCTCTGACTGGTGCTGCTGCTGCTGCTGCTGGAAACTTATTTCTTCCATATCCTCTGGCATCAAGGGATGTGCTTTAACCAAACCTGGATGGTGCAACATCCCACACCTCTGATAATTAACTATACATCACTCACAGCATTGAACTCTCTGTGAATAAGGCTGGGAGACTAGAACAAAGGACATGAATGTGCCCACTAGTTCATATAGGTGGTCTTCACTCTCAATTAGTGCAGGCAGGAGAGGAGAGACCTGAAAGTACACATTGTGTCCAGCTGCTCATGAAAGTTCCAAGAGGTAACTAAGTCAATAATTCAAGAGGGAGTAAAAAAATAATATATATATATATATATATATAAAAAACACCAGAGTATATCAGTATGTAGTAATAGCTTTTTTATTGGAATAACATATATATATAAAACAGGGTGCACGCAAACACACACATATATATCTTTTTATATCTTTTCATGTGACAACACTGAAGAAATGACACTTTGCTACAATGTAAAGTAGTGAATGTACAGCTTGTGTAACAGTGTAACTTTACTGTCCCTCAAAATAACTCAACACACACAGCCATTAATGTCTAAACCGCTGCCAACAAAAGGGACGGCACCCCTAAGTGAAAATGTCCAAATCGGGTCCAAAGTGTCAATATTTTGTGTGACCACCATTATTTTCCAGCACTGTCTTAACCCTTTTGGGCATGAAGTTCACCAGAGCTTCACAGGTTGCCACTGGAGTCCTCTTCCACTCCTCCATGACGACATCACGGAGCTGCTGGATGTTGTCCTGTCCTGTCTGCTTTGCCTAGTATTGTTTATATCCGATCAGTCCCATCCTATCATTATACATTATTCATTGTCTCCTTTGGTTTATCCCTGTTATTGTTGTTGTTTCCTGTTCAGACGCCGGCGTGAATTTCATTCGGCGCTCAGCCAGCGATCATCGAAGAGGATGCTGCCGGGCGCCGGAGGTACGCGATACCTGCCTGCCATCCACTCTTTGGTTTGGAGCTGCCATTCTCTCCCTTTGGTCCAGTCCGTTCCCATAAACTCTCTTCCCACACTCAGGTCTGGTCTTTTGCAAAGACACATTCCCTCTAATACAAGTCCCTTGCCCAAACTCACTCCCTTCCACCTCCAGACCCTCGCTCAGCTTGTTCATGAGATTATTGTAAAGGGACATTCTACGCCCCCTGACAAATAGCTTACGGGAAAAAAAAGGGGGGCAGGGGATGGATTTTTATTCATAATATTCCTTTTAAGTAAAACCTTTTTTTTCATCCGATGAATTGATTATGAAAATCGTTCGTTGCAGCCCTAACGCATTTTATGATTTGCCTTGCTGAGCAACCAGTAGAGCACAGATGAATGGCTGAGCATGATGGGAGAGGTGAGTCTCTTCTGGATGGCTGTACTTCTAACCTGCAGATATTCACTAGTCACCACCGAGAGACAGAATTGCTGTGTGAGGATGTGCGGTGTTCCCTGCTGATCCTGACAAATGGTAACCAGACATTATGTGATCATAGCATTAGAGCACCTCATCCTCTTCCTCTCTATCTGCAGCCTGGCATGCACGTTGCACACACAGATACCTGCATGCATGCGATGATATGATCCCAACCTGTTATCATTAAGCTAGAGAGCAATCCCTGGAAACCATCACCCTGTCAGATTTAAACATACACTATATTGCCAAAAGTATTCGCCCATCCAAATAATCAGAATCAGTTGTTCCAATCACTTCCATGACCACAGGTATATAAAATCAAGCACCTAGGCATGCAGACTGTTTTTAGAAACATTTGTGAAAGAATGGGTCGCTCTCAGGAGCTCAGTGAATTCCAGCGTGGAACTGTGATAGGATGCCACCTGTGCAACAAATCCAGTCGTGAAATTTCCTCGCTCCTAAATATTCCACAGTCAACTATCAGCTGTATTATAAGAACGTGGAAGTGTTTGGGAACGACAGCAACTCAGTCACGAAGTGGTAGGCCACATAAACTGACGGAGCGGGGTCAGCGGATGCTGAGGCGCATAGTGCGAAGAGGTCACCAACTTTCTGCAGAGTTAATCGCTACAGACCTCCAAACGTCATGTGGCCTTCAGATTAGCTCAAGAACAGTGTGCAGAGAGCTTCATGGAATGGGTTTCCATGGCCGAGCAGCTGCATCCAAGCCATACATCTTCCAAGTGCAATGCAAAGCGTCGGATGCAGTGGTGTAAAGCACGTCGCCACTGGACTCTAGAGCAGTGGAGACACGTTCTCTGGAGTGACGAATCGTGCTTCTCCATCTGGCAATCTGATGGACGAGTCTGGGTTTGGTGGTTGCCAGGAGAACAGTACTTGTCTGACTGCATTGTGCCAAATGTAAAGTTTGGTGGAAGAGGGATTATGGTGTGGGGTTGTTTTTCAGGAGCTGGGCTTGGCCACTTAGTTCCAGTGAAAAGAACTCTGAATGCTTCAGCATACCAAGACATTTTGGACAATTCCATGCTCCCAACTTTGTGGGAACAGTTTGGAGCTGGCCCCTTCCTCTTCCAACATGACTGTGCACCAGTGCACAAAGCAAGGTCCATAAAGACATGGATGACAGAGTCTGGTGTGGATGAACTTGTCTGGCCTGACCTCAACCCGATAGAACACCTTTGGGATGACTTAGAGCGGAGACTGAGAGCCAGGCCTTCTCGTCCAACATCAGTGTGTGACCTCACAAATGCGCTTCTGAAAGAATGATCAAAAATTCCCATAAACACACTCCTAAACCTTGTGGACAGCCTTCCCAGAAGAGTTGAAGCTGTTATAGCTGCAAAGGGTGGACCGACGTCATATTGAACCCTATGGATTAGGAATGGGATGTCACTTAAATTCATATGCGAGTCAAGGCAGGTGAGCGAATACTTTTGGCAATATAGTGTATGATGTCATTCAGGATGGGAAGGTGTTAATTGACTCTGTAATGAGGGGTGATGCTTCCTTCATGGCATTTGTTATTATATCTGAGGACACACAGGGATTGGGGTTGTAGTACCCCTCTTCCCTCAATTATCTTCCCTGGATATGAGATCTAGACACCAGCAGGACCCTAATATATCTATAAATGACAGATAAGGGATTTGTATCCTCACTGCTGAGCTATTTCTTCAGCAATATGCATAATCTAGAAAAAATGGAAAAGAATACACTGACAGATAATACAGTATTCCACTGTTACTTAATGATTACAGGCTGACACAGTTTAGCATTGCATCTATTGTGATGCAGGAGTTTGGGCGTGTGGGGGAGGGGAGTCTTTTGGGACAAATAATTATCAATAGTAAAAAATAAAGTAGTCAACAGACATACTTCTATCCTTGTATGACAATGTTTAGGAGAAGGTATATCATTCAGTTGTTACATTGTTGTAATTTCTTTAGCAGATAGGCCATCTAAGCTCATTAATACCTGGCTGGACATTTAAAGCTACTTTTCTTACATATGTCATTACTGAGCAGCAATCCCAAAAAAAAATTACCAGGTCACTGCTTTATCATTAAGCAGATTTCCTTATATTTTTTTAATCGTGGTGAATTTTTTTTTTTTCTAAATACAGACAAAACTGTTATGATGCTCTTTTGGAACAGCACCTAAACTACATAAATTACAACCTTCCAATCTATGTGTGGGGACAAGATCAAATGTCACGCTGACCACACTCACTGCTCTCTAATATCTAGGTATGTGGTTAGACCCAAATCTATCCTCTGGCCCCCACATCGAAAAACTCTCATCTAACCTTTACCCCAAACTAGGTGCCCTGTACAGAAACAAATCCTGCCTGAGCCCCACGGTAAGAAAGCAGATTGTACAACAAATGCTTATGTCGGTCATTGAAGACAGAAATGGTGTATGCAGCGGCCCCGCAAACACACCTTCATAAACTTACTACATTGTATAACTCATTCTGCCTCTTTGTGCTACAATGTAACTACATGACCCACAACTGTGACATGTTAAAAGAGCTAAACTGGTCGTTGCTGGAATCCAGCACACCCTTCACCTTTCCAACCTGGTGTTTAAGAGATTTTCTGGGAAGTTACCACCCTACCTGAATAGGCTGCTTCCCCTAGCAGTTCCCTCATCCTATAACCTCCGATCCAGGACCTGCACCTTACTTGCAATACCACAATACAAAAAGAAAGTGTCTCAATCCTCATTTTCCTACAGAGCACCGCAGTTATGGAATAACCTCCTAGACGCCATCATATCTTCCCCCAGTCTAAAGTCGCTTAAGAGATCTCTATTAACATACATCAATACGGAATGCGCCTGTAAACATGTAACATAGTGACTATATACAGAATGCACCTGTAAACATGTAACATAATGAATATATTTCCTACATATTTATTTTCTGTGTTAATCTGTATATTTGTGTATTGTTTTTAATATCTTGCATTTTATTACTTTGTATTTCTGTAACGGCTGTAACAATTCAATGTTCTTGAACCCAGGACATACTTGAAAACGAGAGAAATCTCAATGTATCCTTCCTGGTAAAATTACTTTATAAATAAATAAAATAAATATTCATTTAAAATGCATATAAATTCACGCATATATCTGGATAAATTATTATGATTGTATCTTATTAAATTATTAGAATTTGCTTTGCCAGTCATTTGCCAATAGGTTATTAAAGAGATACTCTACATTCGGCGGTTTTGCTGAGGTTTTTCGAATCGTTTCGGTGGTTTTGCAGTGAACTTTCGTATTGATTCGGCGGTTTTGACTTGGTATTTCAGAATGATTTGGAGGTTTTTCAACTCATTTGACGGGTCGATTCAAGGCACTTCAGGGACCCTGCAGTCAATGCTGAATTCACCGTGGGGTCAATGAATTTAACTCGCCGAAATGCAGCGAACGGGAGAGCACCAAAATGTTGGTGACTTTTTGATGCTCTCCGAATAAGCTTGATAGTGTACTCATAGAGGGAGCAGAGAAACCTGCCCATAGTGTACCATAGATATGTGCTTTTCGTTTACTTCTGAATCGCAATTTGGACAAAATTATACCAATTCGTTTTTTAGAAGAACTTTCGAAATAACAAATTGATTTTGTCCAAAATGGATCAAAAACTCAATGAACTGAAACGGTATATAACAAATTTATTTGGTTATTATGAATCAATTCATTATACTATTTCACTTAGCCTCGGCACCGCGTCCCTGTCCATTGGCCGTGGCGCTGAATCTGTGCTATTCAGCACCACAGTGCGATTTGGCGGCAGTGAAATTCCTCAGAGAAGTAATGCTTAATCTATTCAGAGACCGCCGAACAGCACCAAAATGTTAGTGAAATGCCCTAATTTTCGGTGGTTTCGTTCAACAGGTTTAAACAGGCGAATCCCATAGGTTTCGAAATAACAAATCAATCCGAAATACGAATCACAGGAACATAACGAATGCACTGACACAAACTAAAAAAGGTATTGAATCATTCTGAAGCTAAACAAAATGTATTTTTTCATTGTGCCTATGTCTAGTGTACCAATAGAAGGAGCAGAGAAACCTGCACGTAAGGGGTTATTCAGAAAACACAGTATTTTCAGTGAAGTTTCAATGCTGTCTCGTTCGGCACACTTCGGTGATCTTCACTATTATGCAAAGGGTCCCTAAAGTGTGCCGAACAAAACAAAAACTGAACTCAGCTATTCTTTAAAAGGTGCTTAAAACAATAAAAATGCATGAAAATGTGTGGAAATAATAAAAAAGGTCCTATAAAACATTATAAAACTGTCTGTTACAGAATCCAAAATTTTGCCTATAAAATACAAATAAAATTCCAAAAAATAAATAAAAATAAAATAGTTAATCATCAAAAACGAGGGCATTTCACTGACATTTCGATGCAGTTCGACGTTCTTTCAATAGATTAACCATTACTTCTCTATGCCGCCAAAGATCGCTGAATTGCGTCGATCTGCAGCGAACTGCACTGTATTTTACTGTCAATTCGCTTGTATTTAACGAATTGACAGCTTAGCAAATAGACGAACTGCCACGAAATTGCATCGTACCGGGAAATTCACCCTTCAGTGTAATTAGGTGGCAAGTTCGACGCTTATTGAATAACCCCTTACAGTTTACTAATAGAAGGAGCAGAGAGACCTGCACAGTCTGCAATGATAGAACCACAGAGCGTTGCGCATAACGTGCATGTAGTATGTACTCTGTTATCACGCATTCCTGCAAGACTCGACCCATCATTGAATTTGAGCAATTGTTCTGATTTTTGCTTTACAATGTAACTTTTAGAAGTGGTCTATGTATATCAGATGTAGCTTTGGACTGTACAATTATACACTATTCCCACCCAATAAAGTTGCCTGGCAGGGTTATTCAAAGAGCTCCGAATGGCTGCCGAAAGGTAACCGAACGCTGAAAATCAGCGTTCGGTTACCTTTCTTGACCATTCAGCTATCCAGAGAGCAGGCAGTTCGCCAAAAGTTGGAGAATTGCCTGCACATATGGTGCCTGTTCGAGGGCAGTGAAATCCCCATTGCTTCGTCTATTCAGAGAACAAAAAACAGCAGTGAAAAGTTGCCGAAATGCCCTACCATTCGGTGGTTTCATTCAACAGGTTTTTCAGGCGAATCCCATAGGCTTCAATGTTAAAAATATTCCCGTTTTAATTCAATACCTAATAAACCGTTTATTATATTATTTTTTTCACTCCATTCGTCTGTGGTGTTGGGTTTTTCCGGCGGCTGCTCTGCTCTCTGATTGGCTCCTGCTCGGGTTTCTCCGGCGTGTTCGGCGGGGTTAATCCAGATGTTTTTTTGGGTTTCGGTGTGCTTTCGCTAGGTTTTGCGGTGAGGGTTCGGCAGGTTTTCGGCGGCTTTTCCCTGCACTACGACGGCCCTGTGGTGCTTGCTGAATACACCGCAGGGTCACCGAAATGGGATCGCCGAACCAAGACGAATTAAAGAGAATGAAAAGTCACCGAACGTGCGGTGACTTTTCGATTCTCTTTGAATAACCCTGTGGATAAACAAAGAATCATGCAATTTCATAACATGTGAATTCAAATCCTAATTTTAAAGTTTGTTAGTTTGTTCTTCTATCACTGTCTGGATCTCACATGAGGGAGAAGGTGCCATTTTTATTCCATCCAGAAATAGGATCCAAATCGTATCGTGAGCCATGTTTTTCTACTTGTTTTTGGTTCAGACAGATCCGTGGCATCTTTGTTCAGCTTCCAGCCATCCAGCAGCCAAATGCAATTTGCGAGTCAATGAATGCTTCAATGAATACTCCTCATGTAGCGTTTCTTGGTGTTCCTACATATTGTTTCTGTTACTGGTTGGTTTTTTTGCACTCTTTGGCTGAGCACATTTTTTCGAGTGTTTTTTTACCGCGGTGGAAACCTTTCAGCAGTGCGTGTGCAGGGCAATATGATAAAAAACATACCAACAATTCCTTCGGAGTCGAGTGAATTCAGTAAAGGCTTTGGGCTCGGTTCCCGATATGCTGTTTACTTTTCCTACTGTTGTAGATCAACTTCTTTTACCGATCATTGTACGTGTATGTTTCTTATACTTCGTGCAGGAAGCACACATTTTGGGGTAGCAAGGAATAAAAGCAGGATGCGATCTGTGTCTTTACATTTGTAAAGCACAGAGACGTGAAATTGCACAAATGCGTTCTTGAATGGGTATTGGTTAGGATAAGTATATATCTGTATGTTTATGTATACTGTATATATATATACTCAGGGCCGGTGCATCCATTAGGCCAACTAGGCAGTTGCCTAGGGCACCACTAGGAAGAGGGTGCCATTATGAGCTAATATAGCCACAGGCACTTTGGCAGAGGTTATGTCTGTTTTGAGTTGACGCAGAGCTTGTAGCAGCTCTCTCCTGCCGTTAGCCAAGAGCTCTCTAACTACAAGTGCCCTCTGCCTGCAATCTCACTCTCTCAGTCTCATAGTGAGCAACCCTGCTGTCCCCTGGTCTAGACCCCACAGGAGTTTGAGACGTATTAAGGGAGAAGACACAATATTTGGTGGGAAACAATGGGGAGCAGAGGGGCAGCTTAATATTTTTTTTATCTAGGGTGGAAAATATCCTTGCACCGGATCGGTGTATACTGTATGCTTTTGTCCTTCAGAGCTGCAGATCGAGATAACTCGATATCGGTACCTGATTGTGCCTTTGAAGTCCACTCCTGAGTTATCTCGATCTCGGCAGCGAAGGAGTTAATCAATTTAAAATCATGCAAATTTGGTCATTTATAAAATTTCATGTATTCTTTTATCCTTTGCAGAAATATTTCTGGGATGAAATGTTCTAAACTCTAGACAGTGTCTCTTATCTTGACAATGTCACATGGGGTCTGCAATCCCTCTAGACTGTAAGCTCTACACCTCTTGTTTACATCCCAAGTCCATTTATCTGGATCTTGTTCCCTTTTGGTTATTGTAAAGCACTGCAGAAACTGTTGGCGTTATATAAATGATGGCAATATTAATAATAATAAGCATACAGACAGAAATGGCCTTTTGTGTGAAATACAGTGAATGCGATGCAGACAGATAATCCAAATGGTCAGATATTCTGCTTATGTGGATCTTATTTAGTTATTGTGATAAAGGCACTGGATGCAAGGTTTGGTTGTCCCTCTTTCTTTTATTAAAAAAAAAGTCCCCCCAGTCTCTCCCTGCGTACCACTACGCTGACCGGCCGGATCTCGCAAGGCGAGATCCGGCTGGTCTTGTGACCGCCGGCGTCTGGCTCAATGGAGTCCTATGGACTCCATCTAGTGGCTGCACGCGGCTGCGCTCAGTGCTGCCGCGAGCATCCTGGGGCGTTGCGTACAGCATTTTTTGCGCCTGCATTGCAATCCCCTGTTTGAAAGGGGGCGGTAGGGGGAGAACTGCAGGTGTAGTTTTTTCTCCCTACCGGCCCCGTTTTAACGTGGGGATTGTAATTTAGCCCAAAGTATTTTACCAGGAAGGATACATTGCGATTTCTCTCATTCTCAAGTATGTCCTGGGTACAAGAACATTAAATTTTTACATGCATGATTAAGGCCTAAGGGCCGAAACATCGAATTTTTGTCCTGTTTTCTTGCTCCTAATAAACCCGTGGGATTGATTCTCTGTACCCTTGAGCACGCTGACTTCGTTTGTTACTGAATTTTTTCAGATGGTACAGAAATACAAAGTAATAAATGCAAGATATTAAAAATAACACAAATATACATAGTAACACAGAAAATAAATATCAGGGTTATTCAAAGAGCTCCGCATTGTGGCCGAAAGGTAACCGAACGCTGAAATTCAGCATACGCTTACCTTTCCTGGCCATTCGGCTATTCAGAGAGCAGGCAGTTCGCCAAATGTTGGCGACTTGCCTGCACACACGGTACCTGTTCGAGGGTAGTAAAATCCCCAAAGAGAAGCAATGCTTCGTCTATTCAGAGAACACCAAACAGCAGTGAAAAGTTACCGAAATGCCCTGCCATTCGGTGGTTTCATTCAACAGGTTTATTTTATTCAGGAGAATTTCATAGGCTTCAATGTTAAAAATATTCCCATTTTAATTCAATATCTAATAAACCGTTGATTATAATACTCTGCAGTAAAAAGTCTCTTTATTCATAGATTTTTTTAGGATCTTTTAGGCATTTTTCAGGATTTTTTAGCAAAAAACTTTTTTTTTTTAAATCGTTTTTTTCTGTAACAGCCCTTTTTTTTTATCATTCATTGGATCTTATATGTAAATTTCAGACATTTTCGTTCTGTAGTTTCTTTGCAAACAGCGTTTCACTTTCAAACATTCAAGCATACTGGTTTTTTTCAGTCCATTCGTCTGTCTAAGGTATGTCAAAATCAGGTACCCCATTAAAATAAACCATACATTATGAAGTAAACTAATGGTATTTCTATTAAACCACCAGTAGATGGCAGCAGAGTGAAAAGCCTGAATGATGAGTATGTGTTCATGTAAGATGCTTCATGAGCAAGGGGGAACCAAAGAGCAGAGCTTCTGTTTCTGGTAGGAACCAAAGTACAATCCTACCAGAACTGAAGTCATGCTTTGTACTGCAGGTAAGAGGGAGCATATCCAGGGTTATAAACAGAGCAAAAGTGATTCAATTCACATCCCTGTGTGGAGAAAAGGCTGTTATTATTATTATTATTATTAGTAGTAGTAGTAGTAGTAGTAGTATTTATTAAGCGCCAACACATTCCGCAGCGCTGTACAAGGTGTAATGGGTAAAGACAGGACAATTCTACAATACATACAGGAGACAGGTCAGTATTTCTGCCAGCAGATACATGAGGATATGAGGACCCTATTCCCGTAGGAATTTACAATCTAGTTGCGACTGGTGGGTAATTGGATAAAATACTATACAGATGTCAGTGGGTTGTGCTGATGTTTCATAGGGCACCAGCATACAGGGAATGTGGTGACTATAGGATCTCATGTTATATTGTATTGATTATATTGCACCATTAGCCCACTACAGTGCAGATTGAGTAATCACATATCTGTACATGTTCAATTGTTTATTATTTTCTATAAGGACGTTATTCCTGCATAGGTGAATGTTACTGTTGTATATCTAAATGTGTATTAATGTATAAGGAATAAATATTGAAGTACAATCCTACCAAAACTGAAGTCATGCTTTGTATTGCAGAAAACTATTAAATAAAAGCACTTCTGGTTTCACCCAGCCCGCACCCTTCGCACATTGGAATTATTGACCATACTTTCAGCATATGTGCAATATCTGCGGTGTCGGGTTTTTCCTGCGGCTGCCCTGCACTGTGATCGGCGGCTGCTCGGGTTTCTCCAGCGTGTTCGGCGGGGTTAAACCAGATGTTTTTGCGGGTTTCGGTGTGCCTTCGCCGAGTTTTGCAGTGAGTGTCCGTCGGGTTTGCGGCGGCTTTTCCCTGCACTACAACGGCCCTGTGGTCAGTGGTGTATTTAGGTTTTGTGCTGCCCTAGGCCTGACTAAACTCATGCACCCCCTAATTTAAATTTGACACACCCCTTCCTGTCAAGGGTACACCTCATCCTGGTTAATTCCCACCCTTCCTCTTTAAGCTCCACCTTTTCTTCTTAGAGCTCCGCCTTTTCCTCTCTTTATATTAAAAGTGGATACCAAGTGCCTACTTGTATATTTTGTATACCATTTCAAATGTATCTATTGAGATAAAGAAAATTATGAAATGTTTAAATTCAAGCATTTTTACAAAGAACAGCCACGCATGTCAAGTAAACGGGATCACAGCCGTTCTAATTGGTTGAACAATAAAATCCACAGAAACGTGCACTGCATATGAGCGTATCACAGAGCTGCACAGCAATAAAACCCACAGAAATGGGCACTGTGTATGAGCATATCAGAGCTGCACAGCAATACAACCCACAGAAATGTGCAGTGTGTATGAGCATATCACAGAACTGCACAGCAATAAAACTCACAGTAATGTGCAGTGTGTATGAGCGTATCCCAGAGCTCCAGGGCAATAAAACTCACAGTAATATGCAGTGTGTATCACAGAATCCACAGCAATAAAACTCCCAGCAATGCAATGTGTGGTGTGTGTCAGCGTATCAGAATCCACAGCAATAAAACTCCCAGCAATGCAATGTGCGATGTGTATGAGTGCATCAGAATCCACTGCAATAAAACTCCCAGCAATGCAATGTGCGGTGTGTATGAGTGCATCAGAATCCACTGCAGTAAAACTCCCAGCAAACCGAGTGTATATGAGCACACAGCAATTATGCTGTGGAGCCATCTTGTCAGCAGTGGGGTGCCACTGCCAGAGGGTGCACTGTAGCTTTGATTCCCTTCCCGGTGGGTGTTCAGTCCAGAATAGAGTCTGTGTTAACGAAAGGGCGGGCAGCTGCGCGCGTGCGTTTCACGTGGTTCAGCCAGTCATGTGGTACTGAGACTCAGAGAAATGGCAGTGAAATGCCCTGATGTTCGGTGGTTTCAATCAGCAGGTTTATTCAGGCGAACCCAGTGGTGTATTTAGGTTTTGTGCTGCCCTAGGCCTGACTAAACTCGTGCACCCCCTAATTTAAATTTGAGGCACCCCCTCCTGTCAAGGGCACACCTCTTCCTGGTTAATCCCCACCTTTTCCTCTTTAAGCTCCACCTTTTCCTCTTAGAGCTCCGCCTTTTCCTCTCTTTATATTAAAAGTGGATACCAAGTGCCGACTTGTATATTTTGTATACCATTTCAAATGTATCTATTGAGAAATAAAATTATGAAATGTTTAAATTCAAGCATTTTTACAAAGAACAGCCACGCATGTGAAGTATACTGGAACACAGCCTCTCTAATTGGTTGAACAATAAAATCCACAGAAACGTGCACTGCATATGAACGTATCACAGAGCTGTACAGCAATAAAACTCACAGTAATGTGCAGTGTGTATGAGTGTATCCCAGAGCTCCAGGGCAATAAAACTCACAGTACTATGCAGTGTGTATCACAGAACCCACAGCAATAAAACTCCCAGCAATGCAATGTTTGGTGTGTGTCAGCGTATCAGAATCCACAGCAATAAAACTCCCAGTAATGCAATGTGTGGGTCAGCGTATCAGAATCCACAGCAATAAAATTTCCCAGCAATGCAATGTGCGGTGTGTATGAGTGCATCAGAATCCACTGCAATAAAACTCCCAGCAATGCAATGTGGTTGTGTGTGTCAGCGTATCAGAATCCACAGCAATAAAACTCCCAGCAATGCAATGTGTGGTGTGTATGAGTGCATCAGAATCCACTGCAATAAAAATCCCAGCAAACCGAGTGTATATGAGCACACAGCAATTATTTATTCTACATTTACCAGCCTCTGTCCGCGGTAGGGCTGTGTGCAGAGTCAGCAGGGACTGTGTACAGACTCAGCAGGAGGTCCCTCCAGGCCACGTTAGGATCACAGCTGTGCCTGTGCGTGGAGCCATCTTGTCAGCAGTGGGGTGCCACTGCCAGAGGGTGCACCGTGGCTTTGATTCCCTTCCCGGTGGGTGTTCAATCCAGAATAGAGTGACAGTCCATGTTAACGAAAGGGCGGCAGCTGCGTGCATGCATGTCACGTGGTTCAGCCAGTCAGGTGGTACTGAGACTCAGTACCACCTGACTGGCCTGACCGAGTGTGACCTGCACGCAAGCAGCCTCACCAGGAGCCAGGCAGCTCAATGACAAATTTCTATCACTGCAGTGCTGGTTAAGGAAAGGTCCACTTTAAACAGCAGTAAGCAGACAGGGCTTCATATTCTGCTGATAAACCCCCCCCCTTACCTGCCGTTTACTGTCATCTTCTCTCTCTGGAAACAAATCACATCCCCCTCCCCTCTCCTAGAGCTGCTGCGGGGCAGGGGAGGAGCTATGGAGGGAGGAGAGGGGGATTTTTATTCTTTTCGATTTTATTCCGTATGCAAACGCCATGCTCCGCTGCTCGTTGTTTGAGAACACAGCTCAAAGCTGACACACAGTGACAGTGGCACCTCCTAGTACCCCCTAATGACACCCCAATAATCACTGGTACCTGGGGCGGCCTGCCCTCCGCCACTCCTCTAAGTAACCACTGCTCTGGTGATATGCTCACACACAAGTTTGGCGAACTGCCAGCAAGTACGGTGCTGTTTGAAGGCAGTGCAAATCCCCATAGAGAAGTAATGGTTAATCTATTCAGAGAACACCAAACAGCAGAGAAATGTCAGTGAAATGCCCTGATGTTCGGTGGTTTCAATCAGCAGGTTTATTCAGGTGAACCCCATAGGTTTCAATGTTAAAAATATTCCTGTTTTTTATGCAATATCTAATAAACCATTTATTATTTTAATCTGCAGTAAAAAGTCTTTATTTATTTATTGATTTTTTTTGTACCTTTCAGTGATTTTTCAGAATTTTTTGGGCTAAATTCCCCCCCTTTTTTTTATTAGCGGTTCTTCTTTTCTGTAACAGAACTTTTTATTATCAATCATAGGATCTTATAATGTAAATTCCAGACATTTTCGTTCAGTAGTTCTTTTGAAAACAGCAGGCCATGGGTTTGCGGTGGCAGCATTCAGCGGCCGACTCCATGTACTTTAGGGACCCTGCAGTGAATGGTGAATTCACTGCAGGGTGGGGAAATTTTATTCCCCAAAGTGCAGGGAACTACAGAACACCAAAATGTTGGTGTCATTTCGGTGCTCTGTGAGTAACCCAATTAGTGGTGAGGTTTTTTGTTGCCCCCTGGAAAGTGAAAGCCTAGGGGACATACCCAGGACATACTTGAAAATTAGTGACATCTCAATGTTTCCTTCCTGGTAAAATAGTTTTCAAAAGTAAAAAAAAAAAAAAAAATTTTTTTTTTTATTTTATTATTTTTTAGGGGTGGGGCCACCCTGCGGGCCGCCGCCCCCTGGAAAGTGCCGCCCTAGGCCTGGGCCTTGTTGGCCTAGGCCAAGATACACTAGTGCCTGTGGTACTTGCTGAATACACCGCAGGGTTGCCGAAATGGGATCGCCAAATCACACGGAATTGAAGAGAATGAAAAGTCACCGCACGTGCGGTGACTTTTCAATTCTCTTTGAATAACCCTGTATGTAAGAAATATACTCGCTGTGTTACATGTTTACAGGTACATTCTGTATCGAGGTATGTTAATAGCGATCTCTTAAGGGACTTAACACTGGGGGAAGATTTGATGGCGTCTGTATTATTATGTTATTATAATACTTTATTTATATAGCACCAGTATGTTCCGCAGCGCTGAACAATGGGCACAATACAGGCAGGGTTAAAATATTTTGACTAAACAACATTTTGACAAACTAGTACAGGAGGAAACGAAGGCCCTATTCCCGTGGGAATTTACAATCTAGAAGTGTTGGGGGTGGAAACAGGAGGAGAGGACTGACTGTAAGGTGAGAGTGATGGACTGCAAGGTGAGGGTGATGGACTGGTTGCGCCAGTGAGGTGTATCAGTGAGTCGGGTGGTAGGCTTTCCTAAATAGGAAAGACTCAAGGGAGCGTTTGAAGGAAGGGAAACTAGAGGAAAGTCTGACAGTACGACGAGGGAGAGCTTTCGAGTGGATGGGGGCTGCGTGCGAGAAATCCTGCAGTCTATCATGGGAAGAGGTGATGCAGGGAGAAGCTAGGTGTAGGTCACTGTTTGACCTTAGGGAGCGATCTGGGGTGTATTTGGTGATTAGTGAGGACAGGTAGTGGGGAGCTGAGTTAGTGAGAGCTTTGTAGGTCAGGGTAAGGATTTTGAAATTAATTCTGCAGTGGATGGGGAGCCAGTGAAGGCACTCGCAGAGAGGAGCGGCAGAGACAGAATGGCAGGTGAGGTGGATGAGCCTGGCAGAGGCATTCGGAATGGATTGTAGTGGGGATAAGTGGGAGAGAGGGAGGCCAGATAAGAGACTATTGCAATAGTCAAGACAGGAGATTACAAGGGCGTGGATGAGTTGTTTTGTGGTGTCAGCAGTAAGAAATGGCCGGATTCTGGAAATATTACGTAGATGGTAGCAGCAGGAGGATGAAAGAGACTGAATGTGGGGGATGAAGGAAAGAGCAGCGTCAAGTGTAACTCCGAGACAGCGATCCTGGCTTGTTGGGGAGATAGTGATACCATCAACCATGATAGAGAAGTCAGGAAGTGATCGACAGTGTTAAAAACAGCTGAGAGGTCAAGCAGGATGATAATAGAATAGTCACCGTGGTTTTTAGCAGTTAGGAGTCATTGGTGACTTTGGTTGCAGTTTCAGTTGAGTGTAAGGGACGGAACTCTGATTGCAGGGGGTAAAGTAGGGAATTAGAGGACAGGAAGAAGGAGAGGTGGTTGAAAACTAGTTTTTCCAAGAGCTTAGAGGTAAATGGAAGCAGAGATACAGGATGATAGTTGGGTGATGAGTTGGGATCGAGGGAGGTATCCTTTAGTAGAAGGGTAACTAGCGCGTGTTTGAAGGTGGATGGGAAGGAGCCGGTGGAGGGAGATAGGTTGAAGATGTGTGTGAGAGCAGGGGTGAGGGAGGAGGAGAGAGGAGGCATTAGATGTGAGGGAATGGGGTTGAGCAGGCATGTAGTGGGATATGAGGAGGAGTATAGAAGGGAATTGACTTCCTCCTCAGTATCTGTGAGGAAGTGGCAGAGGGCGTCTCTGGGAGTGGAGGTGGTGGATTACTAGTTTGTCCAAATCAAAAGAAGCAGGTCCTCAAGTGGAAGAAAGTGCCGGTAAAAATCTTTATTCAAGGGGAATTCCCCCTGAATAAAGATTTTTACCGGCACGTTCTTCCACTCGAAGACCTGCTTTTTTTGATTTGGGTATCTTGTGTTGTGGTAGCGGCACCCCTGTTGTAGCAGTGACCTCGCGGTGAGTGTGGAGTTGGACTCCCACCGGTGTTGATTCAGCATCTTCTATTGTCGATTACTAGTTTGTGTTCAGGATGTTGCTTCTGATAGTGAGAGTTTAATTTAAAAAGTAATCCTGAGCGCTATAGGCGGGGGTATGCAAATGGATTTTTGATATGCTAGTGATGCTTTTCCAATGTATTACAGTGGGAAGAAAAAGTATGTGAACCTTTTGGGATTACGTGGAGTTTTGCATGAATTGGTCATAAAATGTGCTCTGATCTTCATGTAGGTCACAACAATTTGAAAAACACAGTCTGCTTAAAATAATACAACACAAACATTATATGTTTTCATGTTTTTATTGAACAGACCATGTAAACATTCACAGTGCAGGGTGGAAAAAGTATGTGAACCTTTGGACTTAATAACTGGTTGACCCTCCTTTGGCAGCAATAAACTCAACCAAACGTTTCCTGTAGTTGCAGATCAGACCTGCACAACGATCTGGAGTAATTTTGGACCTCTTCACAAAACTGTTTCAGTGTAGCAATATTCTTGATGTCTGGTGTGAATCGCTCTCTTAAGGTCATGCCACAGCATTTCAAATCGGGTTGAGGTCAGGACTCTGACTGGGCCACTCCAGAAGGCATATTATATTTGTTGAAGCCATTCTTTTGTTGAATTACTTGTTTGCTTTGGGTCATTGTCCTGTTGCATCACCCATCCTGTGCGGAGCTTCAGATGGCGGACAGTTGGTCTTACGCTTTCCTTCAAAATGTCTTGATAAACTCTGGAATTAATTTTTCCATCAATGAAAACAATCCGTCCAGGCCCTGAGGCAGCAAAGCAGCCCCAAACCATGATGCTCCCTCCGCCATGTTTTACAGTGGGGATGTGCTGTGCCTTTTTTTCTCCACACATAGTGTTGTGTGTTTTTTCCAAACAATTCAATTTTGGTTTCATCTGTCCACAGAATATTTTGCCAGTAGTGCTGTGGAACATCCAGGTGCTCTTTTACAAACTTCAAACGTGCTACAATATTCTTTTTGGACAGCAATGGCTTCCTCCGTGGTGTCCTCCCATGTACTCCATTCTTGTTTAATGTTTTCCTTATTGTAGATGTGTCAACAAGAATGTTAGCATGTGCCAGAGATTTCTGTAAGTCTTCAGCTGACACTCTAGGATTCTTCTTTACCTCATTAAGCATTCTGCGCTTTCCTCTTGCAGTCATCTTTACAGGACGACCATGCTTTGGGAGAGTAGCAACAGTGCTGAACTTTCTCCATTTGTAGACAGTCTGTCTTACCGTGGACACACAGATACTTTTGTAACCCTTTCCAGCTTCATGCAAGTCAACAATTCTTGATCGTAGGTCTTCTGAGAGCTCTTTTCTGCGAGGCATGGTTCACATCAGGCAGTGCTTCTTGAAACCAGTAAACCCAAAACTGGTGTGTGTTTTTAAAGGGTAGGACAGCTTTAAGCAACACATCCAATAATATCACACTGATTGGACTCATGGTTGGCTCACTCCTGACTCCAATTAGCTCTTGGAGAAGTCATTAGGCTAGGGGTTCACATACTTATTCCACCCTGCACTGTGAATGTTTACATGTTATGTTCAATAAAAACATGAAAACATATAATGTTTGTGTTGTATTATTTTAAGCAGACTGTGTTTTTCAAATTGTTGTGACTTAGATGAAGATCAGAGCACATTTTATGACCGATTCATGCAAAACTCCACCTAATCCCAAAGGGTTCACATACTTTTTCTTGCCACTGTACAATGCAAAATCAAGTTAACTCCTTTGCATTAGTGATAGGGTTTAGATACATTAAGTCGGAAAATGTACATTGCCTACTAATATGAAATTGCACAGAAAAAGAAATAACATACAGAAGAAAAAAAACAAGTTATTTTCATGGCAACAAATATAGGAAGACCTGGGACTCACAGGGACCATGCCCCTGGTTAGGTCCTAAATGCTGGTGTCTCTTCTCCCTAAGGCCCCGCAGGGTCACTGCTTTCCTTTCTCTTTCGCTGTCTTTTGTAGTTTTTATCCTTTTCATGTCTTTATCTCTTTGCAGCGCGCTGAGCTGTGTTGGTGCGCAGGGATTGCCACATAAACTTTCCTTGCATTATTTTTTCCCTATGAAAAGTGGCATAATTTTTTTATTCTTCTGTATATAAAGGTTGTCTTTTATAAAACCCTTGTGTATACTGTAAGGCACAGATATTGTTAAGTGAGCCTTTTCAGTGCATCCCTTATCCATCCTCCCATATTTAGAGCTTCTTTTGTTATAATCACCACTTACTCCACGGACTCCATACAGGTAATCAAGATATGGTTGTATTCAGGGATTATGATGTCATATGTAAATGCCGTTATAGCGCAAGTAGTTTTATGCTTTAAATACTTAAATAAATGTCATAGGGCTCAATTCCAGTCGAGCCATAGCATCAACTCGCACAGACGTAATATTAACTGCATGAGCCGCTATAACAACCAATCAAAACTCATCATTTGCTGCTTGGATGTTCCTGTGGATTACTGGTAAGGGGTTATTCAAAGAGCACTGACATTTCACTGAAATGCTCTTTCATTCGGCACACTTCAGCGAGCTGAATTCGCTGTCCCTGAGGTGAATTCAGGATTCGCTGCAAGGTCATTGAAGTGCGCCGAATGGATCCGCCGAACGCTGCCGATATAGTGCCGAATGCATCCGACGATCCACCGGACAGACTGCCGAAAGCTTTGATCAGCCCCGGACACCGCCGAAAAAAAACGACCAGCCACCAAACAGAGGTAAAAAAACAAACGGCAATTGTTAAAAGGTGTTTAAAACAAAACGAATGCATGAAAATGCCTGCTAATAATACGTGTATAAGGTCTTATGAATAACAATAAAAAGGTCTGTTACAGAATAAAAAAAACAGGCCATTTAAAAAAAATCTGTATCTGAATTTTGCTGAAAATGTCTAAAAAATTCTAAAAACTAAATTAATAAAAAGACTTTTTGCTGCAAATGAAAAGAAAAAACGGTTGAATAAAAACAGGGGAATTTGTTTTACATTGAAACCTGTGGGATTCACCGGTTTAAACCCGTCGAACGAAAGTACCAAAAATCTGGGCATTTCAACAGCTTTTTGGTGCTCTCTGAATATATTAACCATTAATTCTCTATGGGGAATTTCACTGCTGCCGAATTGCACCGTATTTCGCTGGAGATTCGCCAATTTTTGGCGAGTTGCCAGATTTTTAAATAGCTGTATTTCCACGAAATTGCAATGTATGGTGAAATTCACTGTTCGGTGCAATTCGGTGGCAAGTTCGGCTCTGTTTGCATAACCCCTTAAATTAATCATCCCTATACTTTGTATACTTTGTATCGTAGGTTTTAATTGACAGCAATCCAGAGAAGAGCGAGCTATTCCAACATAGCTCATTGTTCTTGGCTGGATATGGTACATTGCAAAGATAACACATTCAAAAGCCCTGGAGTTAAGTGATTCTACTATTGCAAAATCACTTCACTACCAAGAGAATTAAAAAATAAAAATAATTTCAGGAATTATCAGGGTTATTCAGAAAGAACTGAAATGTCGCCGACATTTCGATGCCCTCTCGTTCCCCATGCTTCCCTGCACTTCGGGGAATCAAAGTTCCCCATCCTACGGTGTATTCAGCGGGGAAAACCTGCCGCAAACCCGATGAACACCCGCCAAATACTCACCGAACACTCACCGAAAACCCTCAGAAATAGCCACAAAAACCACGCCGAAAACGCCGGAAAAAGCTGACGAGCCTACAGAAAACAGAAAAAACACTTAACAAAGAACAGAATTTTTTTTACCAAAAAAATCCTAAAAAAATAAAGAAATAAAGAAACTTTTTACTGCAGAATACAATAATAAACGGTTTATTAGATATTGGATTAAAACGGGAATATTTTTTAACATTGAAGCCTATGGGGTTCGCCTGAATAAAAATGCCAAATGAGGCTAGGGTCAGACGAACGCATTTTTATGTTGTCTGTGAAAAAGTGCGTTCGAACGAATGGACGCATTTTTTCACAGAATACGTGATAGTGGTCATACTATGCGCATTTTCGTCCGTGATTTTGTACGGATCATCAATAAAACACTTTTTGTGTCTGGACGTTATGTTGGCCGGACATTAGCAGCGTCTGACGTCTCCTAATCACACACACACGCCGCTAGCGGACGCAGCGCACTCTGTACGTCAGTACCTGCGGTTTTACGTTCTCGAAAAAATGCGTTCATTTGCCACTTGCGTTGCGCAGCCGGACTTTTGTGCGACCGTACTTCGTATATTGGCCGTCATTGCCTGGCATCTGCTGCTAGTGCGGCCGTGATTAAGTGCGGCTGCACGCGCGTTCGCACTGCCTCAGTCTGACCCTAGCCTGAAAGCACTGAAAAGCAGGGCATTTCGGCAACTTTTCACTGCTGTTCGGTGTTCTGTGAATAGATTAACCATTGCTTCTCTATGGGGATTTCACTGCCTTCAAACAGCACCGTACGTGCTGGCAGTTTACCAAAATTTGGCAATCTGCCTGCTCTCTGAATAGCTGAATGGCCCCGAAATGTCACCATACGCTGAATTTCAGTGTCCGGCTACATTTCAGCGACATTTTGGACCTCTCTGAATAACCCCTTTAATTTCTCCACAGGGGGCACATTAATCCTGCATCACAAAGGAATGCAATGAGGGTATTAGATGCTGAATTTCCATTGTGTTACATTGGTTTGGTAGTGATAGGGTTAAGAGTCCAAATCTTACAATAAAATAAAGGAAAAAATACATACAATATTCATTTTATTAGTATTTACTCCTTCTTTTTTTTATTTCTGCTAAAATGTGATGATTGCATGCAGTTGCGGTAACATTCCTGACGGGCGAATCCCATCGCGAGCGAGTGCAGCGATGAACTTGATATTTATTTTATTACATGGCTGAGCAAGATAAGTTCAATTACCGCTATCCCTGTGAATAAAAAATAACTGCCTCATGCAGATGAATAATTTAGAAACCCATGAGTAAAACTAATCACTGCTGTGATCACAGAGAGCTGGAAGTGTTTCACATAGAGATGCGCAAAGAAGAGCCCAATGCTCATTTACAGAAGATTAAGAACATCGAGTGATAATAAGGACGTCTGGCCAAGGTTCCTGAAGAATACGTGTCCCCATAAGAAAGTGTCCCGCAGCCTCGCAATCTTCGAAGATCATTTAGAAAGGGTCTTCTTCCTTCGGATCAAACCCGGACTCCTTCTGGAGCCGCTTTATGGCTCATTCTTTTTTTTTTGGGGGGGGGGGTGGTTCGTGGTGGTGTTTTTAAAGGCTTCCCACATCCAGCTGAGGGAGAAGAGGGTCCATTGTATTTAGTGCTGGTGTAGAAGTAACCACTCATTAGTTGGTTCACCCGTGTGCATGGGTCAGTAGAAACATTATGGGTGGCGGGGCATTGTTTGACCCTGGCCCCCTAATATGGCGTCATGTGCATTGGATGTTATACAGCCATGCAAGCCCAATGACTTCAATGAGACATGACATACCATACAATGTATTTTTGTGCAATAACGTAGCAATACCTTAAAAAAATCCATAATATGCCTAGTGTTATTTCTACATCAATGTAGCCTTTTACCAAAAAGGACCCCGCGCTGAGAAGCTTACTGGCAGGCACATGAACATACTTGCTATTTGTCCTGTAATCGCAGGCTATTAAATCCTTATACTTCGAGATGATCTTAATTTCTTTAGCATATTTTTGTATTATGGCAGTAGTGGGTGTAAGATATGCAGGGTCATTCATATAGATCTGGACCCAAAGTTTTCATTATATATCGTGAAGAACAAACAGAAACAAATGAGAAATGTTCCTCCTCTTATGTTGAGCGGTGTGCTCAACATAAGAGGAACATTTCTCATTCGTTTCTGTTTATTCTTCACGTGGTGAAGCAAATGCTGCACGTGGCTACTAGGTGGCATCACAGCTACGATAACAGCAAAGCCTCCAGACTAGCACCAACCACAGAATAAAATAGCTTACTCTTTGGAAGAGCCCAGGGTTACTTCCAGCAAGATGTCTGACATGCCACACCACACGGGAGTCAATGGCAACATTCCTGAGGTTTTTTTCATGATTGTGTCGTTTTCAAGAATCTTTGGCCGCTCCAGTATCCCGATCTTACTTCTTTTTTGTGGGGCTGTCAGAAGGAAGGAGTGTACTGTAACAAACCCCGAATGATTGACGCCTTCGCGGATAACATTAGGTATGAGATCCAAAACTTTGATGGTGCAATACTGAGACTCGATAGCAACAACATTCAGCACCGCATAGACATGTGTCTACAACAGTAACAGCAGCGACGTATGCTATGTGCTCTGTGCTCAACATAAGAGGAAGTACGGTTCCTAAAACTATCATTAACTTCCATTAATTCGTTTAAGATCTATGACAAAAACATTGAGTTCAGGACATATGAATCATCCTGTATTTTCTCTCCAATCTGGATGTTGTCTGGATTGGAATTTGTTGTAATATCCTTAAAATACATATCCTTTTCTTTTATTGGATGATATATACATTTCTGATCTACTTAATATATTCCTAGTACAGATGTAATTTTTGTATTTAAAATGTTATCAATGAGACCGAACAACTCTTACATTGCGTTGTTATAGCCCATCAGAACGGAAAATGAATCAACCCAGAAGGGGTTATTCAGAGAGAACCGATCTGGCCCCAAAATGGCACCGAACAGGGAATTTCCTCGTACGATGACATCTCGGGGCCATTCGGCTATTCAGAGAGCAGGCAGTTTGCCAAATTTTGGCGAACTGTCAGCAAGTACGGTGCCTGTTCAAGGGCAGTGAAATCCTCCATAGAGAAGCAATGGTTAATCTATTCAGAGAACACCGAACAGCAGAGAAAAGTTGCCTAAATGCCCTGCTGTTCGATGGTTTCATTCGGCAGGTTTATTTAGGCGAATCCCATAGGCTTCAATGTTAAAAATATTCCCGTTTTCACCCAATATCTAATAAACCGTTTATTATTTTAATCTGCAATAAAAAGTCTCTTTATTTATTGATTTTTTTTTAGGATCTTCTAGGCTTTTTTGAGGATTTTTCTCGGCAAATTTTTTTCCTTTTTTTTCTTATAGCGTTTTTTTCTTTTTTCTGTAACAGACCTTTTTATTATCATTCATAGGATCTTATATGTGAATTCCAGGGATTTACGTTCAGTAGTTTTTTTGCAGACAGCATTTCAATTTTGACACTTTCAAGCGTATTGTTTTTATGATTTTTTTTTTACCTGTCCGGCGGCTTGTCGGCTTTCTCCTGTGACTGGTCGGTGCTCTGCTTGGCGGCCCATCGGCTGCGTTTGGTGGCTGTCTGGCGTGTTTACGGTGGATGTTCGGCGGGTTGGCGGTGGCGGGTTTGCGGTGGGTTGGCTGCGACATTCAGTGACCGATTCTCTGCACTTCGGGGACCCTGTGGAGAATGCTGAATTCACCGCAGGGTGGGGAAATTAGATTCCCCGAAGTACAGGGGACGAGAAAGCACTGAAAAATGTCACCAACATTTTGGTGCTCTCTGAATAGCCCCCAGAGTAAGGAGTGTGGTGGACTATAGATGCCATCCATGCTAAAGGGAATAAACTAGTGTGCCTTACAAACCTCTCGATATTTGTTGCTCAGAAATCTGTGCCTAGAGTATTTAAGGCAAAACTAATCATGGGTAATTACAAAATCAATAGGGTTAAGACAGAGCTGTCCTCCTAATGCAGTTGTAGTACATTCTGTACGTCCTTCTTCATAAATCAGTGGTTGATGCGAGCTCGATAATTCCAGCTCGTCGTGTAGTCACCCTTAACAGGTCCTAAGGTATCATAGTTTGTGTCTTATGGAATAAACTCTCTACATTCGAGTACAATGGAAACGACCAATTCTCTTAGTGGTGAAAGAATCGCTTTATGATTTTTCTGAAAAACAATAAAAAGAGAGGATAGAAATATTTATGGTCAGAGAATTTGTTGAGGTTGTTCAAAATGTTTCACTGTTGTGGGTGCTGGTGGTAGAGGATGATTGACCCATTTAGCAGCAGAGGAGACACCAACATTTTTAAGCGGCGCGTAACTAGTTAATGTCTGACCCGTAAATGATCGTGGCTTCACTGGCGTCAGGCTCCATAGTTTGCCAAGGATCTAGTACTCGAAACTAGACATATGCGATTGGGTTCTCGGACCTATTCAGAAATGGTCTGAAATATACACATTTGAGATCAATTCAAATTCCTAATTGCCAATTTCCGAAATAAATCATTTTCCAAATAAAAATTCACAGGGATCCGAATTTTCCCGATTTCTAGTTGGCCAGGTCCGAATATAATTGGAAAGGTTTGGATTTAATCGGAATATTAAATATTTTTTAAAAAAGGTAACCCTAGACCTAACCCTAACGCTAATCATATGATACCCAGAAACTGTAACCCTAGCCCTAAACCTAGCCCTAACCTTAGCCCTAACCTAACTTTAGGCCTTGCCTAATCCTAGCATTGATCCTAATAATGACACACAGAAACTGGTACCCTAATCATAGCCCTAACCCTAACCCTTGCCCTAGCCCTGACCCTAGTCTCCCAACCAATTTTTTAACGTATTATAAAAAACAGTTCTGAATATTGGAAATGGACAAATATTATTGGAAGTTTCTGATATTCCGAATTCATCCAATACCTAAATATTGGAAGCTTCTGATATTATTTCAGAATCCAATATTTTCAGATTCAGAAACAATCCAAACCAAACTGAGCTGAATTTTTCAGCGCTGCCCATGTCTACTAGAAACCCTGTCTTCTAATAAAGACGAGATTGCAGAAAGTTCGAGCCCGTGAAGAATGTCATTGTAAAAATTAACCAGTGGCTACTTTATAACTTGATGATTATATTATTAACACTACCAGGGTTATTCAAAGAGATCCGAATGGTTGCCGAAAGGTAAAATCAGCATTCGGTTACCTTTCTGCAGCCATTCGGCTATCCAGAGAGCAGGCAGTTTGCCAAATTTTTATTTTTTTGAGAAAGCAATTTACCAGGAAGGATACATTGAGATTTCTCTTGTTTTCAAGTATGTCCTGGGTGGTGAGTATGTACCGTTGGGTGTCTTACCCAAGGACACTTACTGGAGAGGTGCTGTTGCTGGGATTGAACCCATGTCTCCACAGGCTCTCTCCACGCAGAGCAGTGATGTTACCTCTACTCCACCCAGCCGGTACTATGTTGGCGAATTGCCTGCACATACGGTGCCTGTTCGAGGGCAGTGAAATCCCCATAGAGAAGCAATGATTTGTCTATTCAGAGAACACAAAACCAGCAGTGAAAAGTTGCTGAAATGCCCTGCCATTCGGTGGTTTCATTCGACAGGTTTATTCAGGCAAACCCCATAGGCTTCAATGTTAAACAATTTCCCGTTTTCACCCAATATCTAATAAACCGGTTGTTATTTTAATCTGCCATAAAAAGTCTCTTTTTTTATTGATATTTTCTTAGGATCTTTTAGGCTTTTTTGGGGATTTTTCTATGCAAACCTTTTTTTCCTTTTTTTTATAGCGTTTTTTCCTTTTTTCTGTAACAGACCTTTTTATTATCATTCATAGGATCTTACATGTAAATTCCAGGGATTTTCGTTCAGTAGTTTTTTTGCAGACAGCGTTTCAATTTTGACACTTTCAAGCGTATTGTTTTTATGATTTTTTTTTAACCCGTCCGGCGGCTTGTCGGCTTTCTCCTGTGGCTGGTCGACGCTCTGCTTGGCGGCCCATTGGCTGCGTTTGGTGGCTGTCTGGCGTGTTTGCGGTGGATGTTCGGCGGGTTGGCGGTGGTGGGTTTGCGGTGGGTTGGCAGCGACATTCAGTGACCGATTCTCTGCACTTCGGGGACCCTGTGGAGAATGCTGAATTCACCGCAGGGTGGGGAAATTAGATTCCCCGAAGTGCAGGGACAAGAGAGCAATAGCCCCCAAACTAAGGAGTGTACTTGTCAAGCTGTGGTTGACTATACATGCCATCCACGCTAAAGGGAATAAACTAGTGTGCCTTACAAACCTCTCGATATTTTTAGCTCAGAAATCTGTGCCTAGAGTATTTAAGGCAAAACTAATCGTGGATAATTACAAAATCAATAGGGTTAAGAGCTGTCCTCCTAATGCAGTTGTAGTACATTCTGTACGTCCTTCGTCATAAATCAGTGGTTGATGCGAGCTCGATAATTCCAGCTCGTCGTGTAGTCACCATTAACAGGTCCTAAGGTATCATAGTTTGTGTCTTATGGAATAAACTCTCTACATTCGAGTACAATGGAAACGACCAATTCTCTTAGTGGTGAAAGAATCGCTTTATGATTTTTCAGAAAAACAATAAAAAGAGAGGGTAGAAATATTTATGGTCAGAGAATTTGTTGAGATTGTTCAAAATGTTTCACTGTTGTGGGTGCTGGTGGTAGAGGATGATTGACCCATTTAGCAGCAGAGGAGACACCAACATTTTTAAGTGGCGCCTAACTAGTTAATGTCTGACCCGTAAATGATCGTGACTTCACTGGTGTCAGGCTCCATAATTTGCCAAGGATCTAGTACTCGAAACTAGACATACAGTCATGGCCGAAATTGTTGGCACCCCAGACATTTTTCCAGAAAATCAAGTATTTCTCACAGAAAAGTATTGCAGTAACACATGTTTTGCTATACACAGGTTTATCCCCTTTGTGTGTATTGGAACAAAACAAAAACAGGGAGGAAAAAAAGCACATTGGACATAATGTCACACAAAACTCCAAAAATGGGCTGGACAAAATTCTTGGCACCCTTTCAAAATTGTGGATAAATAAGATTGTTTCAAGCATGTGATGCTCCTGTAAACTCACCTGGGGAAAGTAACAGGTGTGTGCAATATAAAAAATCACACCTGAAAGCAGATAAAAAGGAGAGAAGTTCACTTTGTCTTTGCATTGTGTGTCTGTGTGTGCCACACTAAGCATGGACAGCAGAAAGAGGAGAAGAGAACTATCTGAGGACTTGAGAACCAAAATTGTGGAAAAATATCGACAATCTCAAGGTTACAAGTCCATCTCCAGAGATCTAGATTTGCCTTTGTCCACAGTGCGCAACATTATCAAGAAGTTTGCAACCCATGGCACTGTAGCTAATCTCTCTGGGCGTGGATGGAAGAGAAAAATTTATGAAAGGTTGCAATGCAGTATAGTCCTGATGGTGGATAAGCTGCCCCAAACCAGTTCCAAAGAAATTCAAGCTGTCCTGCAGGCTCAGGAAGCATCAGTGTCAGCGCGAACTATCCGTCGACATTTAAATGAAATGAAACGCTATGGCAGGAGACCCAGGAGGACCCCACTGCTGACACAGAGACATAAAAAAGCAAGACTACAGTTTGCCAAAATGTACTTCAGTAAGCCAAACTCCTTCTGGAAAAACGTCTTGTGGACAGATGAGACCAAGATAGAGCTTTTTGGTAAAGCACATCATTCTACTGTTTACCGAAAACGGAATGAGGCCTACAAAGAAAAGAACACAGTACCTACAGTGAAATATGGTGGAGGTTCAATGATGTTTTGGGGTTGTTTTGCTGCCTCTGGCACTGGGTGCCTTGAATGTGTGCAAGGCATCATGAAATCTGAGGATTACCAAAGGATTTTGGGTCGCACTGTAGAGCCCAGTGTCAGAAAGCTGGGTTTGCGTCCGAGATCTTGGGTCTTCCAGCAGCAATGACCCCAAACATACGTTAAAAAGCACCCAGAAATGGATGGCAACAAAGCGCTGGAGAGTTCTGAAGTGGCCAGCAATGAGTCCAGATCTAAATCCCATTGAACACCTGTGGAGAGATCTTAAAATTGCTGTTGGGAAAAGGCGCCCTTCCAATAAGAGAGACCTGGAGCAGTTTGCAAAGGAAGAGTGGTCCAAAATTCCAGGGGAGAGGTGTAAGAAGCTTATTGATGGTTATAGGAAGCAACGGATTTCAGTTATTTTTTCCAAAGGGTGTGCAACCAATTATTAAGTTAAGGGTGCCAAGAATTTTGTCCAGCCCATTTTTGGAGTTTTGTGTGACATTATGTCCAATCTGCTTTTTTTCCTCCCTTTTTTTGTTTTGTTCCGATACACACAAAGTGAATAAAAATTTGTATAGCAAATCATGTGTCACTGCAATACTTTTCCGTGAGAAATACTTGATTTTCTGGAAAAATTTCTGGGGTGCCAACAATTTCGGCCATGACTGTATGCGATTGGGTTCTCGGACCTATTCAGAAATGGTCTGAAATATACACATTAGAGATCAATTCAAATTCCTAATTGCCAATTTCCGAAATAAATAATTTTCCAAATAAAAATTCACAGGAATCCAAATTTTCCCGATTTCTAATCAGCCAGGTCTGAATATAATTGGAAAAGTTTGGATTTAATCGTAATCTTGAATATTTTTAAAAAGGTAACCCTAGACCTAACCCTAACGCTAATCATATGATACCCAGAAACTGTAACCCTAGCCCTAAACCTAACCCTAATCGTAGCCCTAACCTCAGCCCTAACCTAACTTTAGGCCTTGCCTAAACAAACCCCCACACTCGTCTACCGCGGGTGGACCTGCGCGAACCCTTTGCGAGCTTACTGTACGTTGCGCGTCCTATACTTAACATTGTGAGCACAAATGCGTTTGTGCGCTGGTACGTGGATGTTATTACAATCTATGTGCAGTTTGTAACGCACAGCCTTTGGGCGCATAATTTTAGCAACTCCTAAAAGCTGGTGTTAATGGCAAATTCTATCAACCTGACCGAAACCAAATACACCAGCCCCAAAAAAAATACAGAGCAAAGTATAGTTACACATTCTACACATACCCAAACCAATAAAATGGAGAAGTTGTGTGTGCATTTTTTATTGCTGCAGCATATATGCACAGATTGACTTTGACAGGTGCAAAAACTTAACGTGAGATAATTGTGGTTCTTAATTCTGATTGGCTGAATCGCGTGAAAAAAACAGTCCGCACACTGATTTCTGCGCGCAACGTTGCTGAGCGCGCGTTTGTGCGCATCCGTTTTACACACGTTATTGCTCGATGGATGAAAAAATGCACGAGGATTGTAATACCAGCGTTGATTTACACACGTTAACGTTCAACGCTCGGCGCACAGAATTCATGAGTTGCGCGAGCGTTTTAACGCGAAGATTGTAATAGGGCCCAAAGTCAGCTTCCGACTTGTACAGGGTGATACTATGGGTGATGACGATCTCACTTTGATTTCAGAAGTATCACAAAATAGAGCTACGGGACATGCATGGAACTGACATGATATTATATCGCACAAATATGTAGAAATCTGCTTTACTATGAACTCTGATGATATCTAAATGAAACGTATCAAATTAAGAAAGAAAGTGGGGAGAAAAAGCAGTCCTACTACTGTGCTGTTAAGCTATATTTAGGTTACCCAAATGCCGCTGAGATTCGATTATCAATAAGACATAATTCTAATCTAATTGATAATCGAATCTCAGCGGCATGTGGGTAACCTAAATGTAGCCGCTTTAACACTAAATATAGCTGAACAGCACAGTAGTAGGACTGCTTTTTCTCGCCCCTTTCTTTCTTAATTTGATACGTTTCATTTAGATATCATAGTAAAGCAGATTTCTATATATTTGTGCAATATAATATCATGTAAATTCCATGCATGAAGCTCTTTTTTTGTGATACTTCTGAAATCAAGGTAAGATCGTCATCACCCATAGTATCACCCTGTACAAGTCGGAAGCCGACTTTTTATGTTATTTTAATTGGTTTTATGTGTGTGTTACTCATAAAGACTTATTGTCTGTGTTTGTGGTCTTCAATTAGCAGCCAGGATATACTGAATAAAATGAATTCCTAGTTTTGTAGTTTTGTTTTCACCCTGCACGGATCTCCGGCTATTGACTGGTTGGGTTTAGGCCAGGATCAGTACTCCTTCCAGATACTGACAGCGAGAGGAGCTTTATGTACGTGGATATGGGTACTGATACCTACGTTACGCTGGTGGAAGCGGTGAGACGCTCCCTTGTACGTCCAGATCGCCACTGGGATCACATTGAATGCAACAGGTCTACTGAGGAAATAAGCAAAGTACTCTCAAGGACCTTCTGGAGTCTTGAGGTCAGAGCGCCAGCAACAAATAGAAAGCCACTCTAATTGCCGAGCTCATGGAGAGTGAGCAGGCCCTCCCCTGGCAGTAATCCAGCTACAGATTGTACCAAGATGTCAGAGGTAGTACAACGGGATATACAATTGCGCCTGTCACTTTATAGCTCCACTCCCCCTCAGGAGGTGCCTGTCACTTTATGGCTCCACTTGCCCTCAGAAGGTGATCTCCCAAATCATTCCAGACACCACTTGGCTCAAAATGCTAGAGATCCAGAAGGCTATTGAGGAGCAGCGACAGCAGACCAGGGAAGCCACAAGAAACTCCTTTATGACGCCTAGTGATGTGTTAGACGGTCGACCACATCAGGGTTACGCGACTAACCCTGAAGCCTGATAATTGCAGCATAAGGATGGCAGAGGTACAGTACCTTGGGCATCGGGCAGACCATGGGAAACAGCGTCCTGTGCCAGCTAAGTTCAAGGCTGTTGCCCACCAGCCTACCACCACGACAAAAACCTAGTTCTTAGCTTTTTTAGGGACAGTGGGGTACTATGATAGGTTTGTCCCGTCTACGGCACTATCGCTAAACCCCTGACCGACCTGACAAAAAAATAACTTTCCCTAACAGGTGCTGTGGTGCCCAGAGTGCGAAGCTGAGTTACAGCACCTTAAATGGGCTCTGTTCCTCTACTTGCTGCCCCTGACCCACACAAACGCTTCTGTGCTAACACAGATGCCTCCATTTTCAGGCTGGGAGCAGTGCTAAGTCAAGTGAGAGACAACGACATTCAGCACCCTGTTGCCTACATCGGTTGCAAGATGCTACCCTGGGAAGTAGGGTACACAGCTGCAGAGAATGAATGTCTATCACTGGTGTGGACTCTGAACAAACTGCAACCATAACTGTATGGACAGTCCCTCACAGAACACAACCCTTTGATTTGGCTTAACAGAGTCTCCGGGGAAAATGGACGTTTATTGAGATGGAGCCTGGCCCTTCAGCACTACAATTGTACTATTCAATACCAGCCTGGGAAGCAAAATGGCAATGCAGATGGCCTTTCCCGGCACACTGACTTGTTGTCATATCCTACGCAGTCTATGTCACCCGTCAGCACCTCCTCGCTGCTCGCTGGCCGGCTGCAGTGAAAAACGGACGGCCACGATCACGTGGTACTCCATGGGGCGGGGCAAAGCGTGATCACATTCAAAATCAGCAGCCTGAGACAATTCCGGTGCCCTGATGTGGTTCTCACTCCTCTCAGTGCTTATGTATTTTCTGATCGTATTTTTTGTGTATCGACTTGGCTTGTGTGACTCTCCTCCCGGCTCTTAACCCCTGGCAATCCTTTGCCTACCCGATTTGATATACGACCTCTGGCACTTGGCTCACACTCTACTCTGGCGATACGACCCTTGACATTCCTGATAACCTGCTCTGGTATATGACTCTTGGCATTTCTCTGACGTTCTGTATTGTATTAACTCCTGGTATGTTACTGGTTACTTACTCCTTCGATTCCGATATAGGTAGACGCACCGACCACTCGAAGGATCGGAAGTGTAGAATAGCTGTGCTGCGTATAGGGATCATACAGTCATGGCCAAAATTGTTGGCACCCCAGAAATTTTTCCAGAAAATCAAGTATTTCTCACAGAAAAGTATTGCAGTAACATATGTTTTGCTATACACCTGTTTATTCCCTTTGTGTGCATTGGAACAAAACAAAAAGAGGGAGGAAAAAAAGCAAATTGGACATAATGTCACACAAAACTCCAAAAATGGGCTGGACAAAATTCTTGGCACCCTTAACTTAATATTTGGTTGCACACCCTTTGGAAAAAATAACTGAAATCAGTCGCTTCCTATAACCATCAATAAGCTTCTTACACCTCTCACCCGGAATTTTGGACCACTCTTCCTTTGCAAACTGCTTCAGGTCTCTCTTATTGGAAAGGTGCCTTTTCCCAACAGCAATTTTAAGATCTCTCCACAGGTGTTCAATGGGATTTAGATCTGGACTCATTGCTGGCCACTTCAGAACTCTCCAGCACTTTGTTGCCATCCATTTCACTACCCCAAAACATCATTGAACCTCCACCATATTTCACTGTAGGTACTGTGTTCTTTTCTTTGTAGGCCTCATTCTGTTTTCGGTAAACAGTAGAATGATGTGCTTTACCAAAAAGCTCTATCTTGGTCTCATCTGTCCACAAGACGTTTTCCCAGAATGATTTTGGCTTACTCAAGTACATTTTGGCAGACTGTAGTCTTGCTTTTTTATGTCTCTGTGTCAGCAGTGGGGTCCTCCTGGGTCTCCTGCCATAGCGTTTCATTTCATTTAAATGTCGACAGATAGTTCGCGCTGACACTGATGCTCCCTGAGCCTGCAGGACAGCTTGAATTTCTTTGGAACTTGTTTGGGGCAGCTTATCCACCATCCGGACTATCCTGTGTTGCAACCTTTCATCAATTTTTCTCTTCCATCCACGCCCAGAGAGATTAGCTACAGTGCCATGGGTTGCAATCTTCTTGATAATGTTGCGCACTGTGGACAAAGGCAAATCTAGATCTCTGGAGATGGACTTATAACCTTGAGATTGTTGATATTTTTCCATAATTTTGGTTCTCAAGTCCTCAGACAGTTCTCTTCTCCTCTTTCTGTTGTCCATGCTTAGGGTGGCACACACAGACACACAATGCAAAGACTAACAGGGTTATCCAAAGAGATCCGAATTGCTTGAGAAAGGTAACCGAACACTGAAAATCAGCGTTCGGTTACCTTTCCTGGCCATTCAGCTATCCAGAGAGCAGGCAATTCACCAAATCCTGGCGAATTGCCTGCACATACGGTGCCTGTTCGGTGTCTGTTCGGTGCCTGTTCGAGGGCAGTGAAATCCCCATGAAAAAGCACTTCTTTGGCTAATCAGAGAACACAAACCAGCAGTGAAAGGTTCCCGAAATGCCCTGCCATTCGGTGGTTTAATTCGGCAAGTTAATTCAGGAGAATCCCATAGACTTCAATGTTAAAAATATTCCAGTTTTAATTCAATATCTAATAAACCGTTCATTATAAAATTCTGCAGTAAAGAGTCTCTTTATTTATAGATTTTTTAGGATACTTTAAGCATTTTTTTTTTTTAAAAGTCCGATTTTTTGTTTTTTTAAGTTTACTTATTTTTTCTGTAACAGCCCTTTTTATTATCATTCCCTGGACCTCATATGCAAATTTCAGACATTTTCGCTCAGTAGTTTCTTTGCAAACAGCTTTTCACTTTCATACAAACTGTTTTGCTAATTTATTCACCTCCCTCTGTCTGCGGTGTCGGCTTTTTCCGGCGTCTTCGCTCTGCGTGTGATCGGCTCCTGCTCGGGTTTTTCCGGCGTCTTCGACGGGTTAATCCAGATGTTTTTGAGGGTTTTCGGCGTGCATTCGGCAGGTTTTGCGGTTAGTTTTCGTCAGGTTTGCGGCAGCTTTTCCCTGCAATTCGGGGACCCTGTGGTGCTTGCTGAATACACCGCAGGGTCACCGAAATGGGATCGGCAAAAGGAACCGAATTGAAGAGAACGAAAAGTCACCGAGCGTGCGGTGACCTTTCGAATCTCTTTGAATAACCCTGTAAGTGAACTTCTCTCCTTTTTATCTGCTTTCAGGTGTGATTTTTATATTGCCCACACCTGTTACTTGCCCCAGGTGAGTTTACAGGAGCATCATATGCTTGAAACAATCTTATTTATCCACAATTTTGAAAGGGTGCCAAGAATTTTGTCCAGCCCATTTTTGGAGTTTTGTGTGACATTATGTCCAATTTGCTTTTTTCCTCCCTTTTTTTTGTTTTGTTCCAATACACACAAAGGGAATAAACATGTGTATAGCAAAACATGTGTTACTGCAATACTTTTCTGTGAGAAATACTTGATTTTCTGGAAAACTTTCTGGGGTGCCAACAATTTCGGCCATGACTGTATATATATATAAATATTGGGGAGGTTCGTGACACTTGTCATCCTGAACAACCCAAAGCTGACCTTTACTGGTTCGAGCCAGGTCTGCCAAACTACAGAATTGAGGAAGGGCATTGGCACGAACCCTGACTATAGTGGCCTATGTTACTCAGAGTTTCTGCTTCTATGTCCAAGTGACCCTGTGCCTGTTAAGGTACAGGGTGTCTGTGTTATGTATATTATTAATGGTAGTGTGTGACTGTTATTGGCTAGGAGAGTTTTATGAATGTGGATACCCATCCTCTGTACAATGGGCACAATATAGACAGGATTACAATACATTGAACAACAATTGACAAACCGGTACAATAGGAAACGAGGGCCCTATTCCCGTGGGAACTCACAATCTAGAAAGGTTGGGGGTGGAAAGAGGAGGAGAGCACAGCAAGTTGAGAGTTATGGACTGCAAGGTGGGAATGATGGATTGCAAGGTGAGAGTGATGGACTGGTTGCGTCAGTGAGTCGGGTGGTAGGCTTCCCTAAACAGGAATGTCATAAGGGAGTGTTTGAAGAAAGGGAAACTAGGAGAAAGTCTGACCGTACAGGGAGAGCGTTCCAGAGGATGGGGCTGAGCGTGAGAAATCCTGCAGTCTCTCATGGGAAGAGGTGATGCGGGGAGAAGCTAGGCGCAGGTCACTGTTTGACCTTAGGGAGCGGGCTGGGGTGTATTTGGTGATTAGTGAGGACAGGTAGTGGGGAGCTGAGTTAGTGAGAGTTTTGTAGGTCAGGGTAAAGACTTTGAATTTAATTCTATAGTGGATGGGGAGCCAGTGAAGGGACTCCAGAGGGGAGCGGCAGAGACAGAGTGGCTGGTGAGGTGGATGAGCCTGGCAGAGGCGTTCAGAATGGATTGTAGGGGTATTTGTGTCTTACCTATGCCCTCCATTATCAACAGAGAAGTAACAGAGTGGAAGTTTGTTCCTTGAAAGGTATTTGTATAATATATTATGGTAAATTGAAACAAGTTGGGGAAATAATGGCAATTTTTGATTTAGATACACAAATTTAACCCTTCATTTCTGTGAAATTAACACTGCCGAACGCTTTGCTAACGTACACCCGTGTGACTGAATGACATCATGAAAGTGCAGTTCAAGCTTGTCCTTCAACCTCACCAGTCTCTTGTTCTTCGTCTGCTCCTACGTCAATGAGATAAGTTTCATACTGGCTCTGCTCATAATAAACTGTATAAATGTAAGTTAAAAAGGACATGTATTGAAAAGAAGACATTGAAATCCATATAATGTATACTTTTGTAGAGCGATATAAAAGAATAAAAAAAATCCAGTCCTTGAAAGGAATCATTCCCCAGCTTTTCTCTAATACGTACACATAACATTTTATTAGATGAGTGAGATCGTGTCTGTTATAATTAGTAATCTTCGGGTACATATTATTCTCCTATGACAAGGAGATTAAGTCTAAATTGTTTTGTTCATTCTTTTACTTGAAGGTTAAGGAGCTAATTTGACAAATGTGCAATACATGAAGGGATTTAGCAAGGTCAATTTCCTTATCAAGCAAGGGTTAATTCATGCAAAGTGATTCTTCCACGGGATTATCTAGTTCAGTCCAGTGCGGATAGTGATAAACCAAGGACCATTGTTAGGCACCGAGAATGGATTTGAGATCTACAGACTTAACAGACCCATGCTAGACCTTGTGAAAATAATGAAGAACCTTGGGAAAGGGTAGATACTGGTAGAAACGCCACCATAATTGGACTCTGTTCAAGAAAATACTCTTTAAATTAGGTTTTTACATTTTAAACGTTGTGGTTTTACTTTCTCGATTACCATGAAAAGAGGCGCACAATTCATTGACGAATGTTTAATCTCAAACTGAGAAATGTGTCTTTGTGAATTCCAAGGAAGACCCATTAATAGAGAGGATGAATGTTATATACCAAAAATAAAGAATTAGAAAGAACTAGACCATTGCAGCAGTCGAGGAAAAGACACTGTTTACGATCTCCTTTCAATCCTCTTGAAATTCTCTATGTGTATTCTCCAAAACGTTGCTTCGCTGGCGGCATACTTGTCTGAATAAAAACAAATAAATATATGCAAACAGATGGTGTGATATCCTTACCTGCTCACCTTCACACCTGTAAGCACTATTTCCGAATTCTACTAGTGCAATCTACAGGTTGTCCATAAAGTCTCTTCACAATTTCAAAAATTTATTCCAAAAACAAATGAAAAGACAGATAAGTGAAAATTATTACAAAACGAGACGTATATATTTAAGTTTTTTTTGCCTCATTTAATACACCTCTATATGGGCACCATTAGTTGCACGAAGCACATCAAGACGGTACTGGATTTCTTGCCACGTTGGCTGTAGCATCCCCTCATCAATGGTGGCCATGGATCAGTGATCCTCTGCTTTAGATGAATGTATGGTGTGGGATCATGTGCAACCGAATCATTGGTCTGTTTTTCTTTGGCAAGACATCAATTACTGCAAATGTTTACCTTGACCTTTTGGCTGAATACACGGCACCACAACTACATGACCTTCACCCAACCATAATTTTCCAGCAAGATGTTGCACCATCACATTGGGGTCTGCATGTTCGTGGGTTCCTAAATGAAACATTTCCAGACCGGTGGATTGGAAGGGGTGACCCAATTCCCTGGCCACCTCGTTCACCAGATATCACTCCCCTCCACTTCTTTCTATGGGGTTATGTTAAAGATATTGTGTATGGAACAAAGGTACGGGACATCACTAATCTAAAGCAGAGGATCACTGACGCCATTGCCACCATTGATGAGGGTATGCTACAGCCAACATGGCAAGAAATCGAGCACCGTCTTGATGTGCTTCGTGCAACTAATGGTGCCCATATAGAGGTGTATTAAATGAGGCAAAAAAACCTTAAATATATACGTCTCATTTTGTAATAATTTTCACTTATCTGTCTTTTCATTTGCCTTTGGAATAACTTTTTGAAAAGAGACTTTATCGAAACGCTGTATTGTAGGTTTCACTCCTCTATATTTTTGTTTGCATGGGCATAGGCCATTCAAAGCACAAAGAGCAGTGAGGATAGAGTTCAGAACTGATTTTATGTATTTTCTGCGGTCCCCACCATATTTTCTTGGGAATGAGAATAGTTTGGACTGGTCAGGATGAGGGGGGACCTCTGTTCCTTTTAATATTTTTTTTGACTAAAGCAGTATTATTTAATTATGTTTATTTTTAATAAAGCAATATTATTTTTTATGTTTTTTTCTGGTATTTTGATGAAATTTGATGATTAGTTAGAGAATTGCTGTAACAATATATAACTTCTAAGCAAAAAGCTTTTATCTATTATATCTATTGTAAGAGAAGCTATGTTGTTGCCGTTGTTGTGAGGTGTGTGTAATATACAGTATATATATAATATATAACTATTAATAAGATACAGCAAAGGAATAAGATACTACGGGCCCTATTACATTCTTCACGCAAACGTTAACGCGTGCGCAAAAACGCATTAACGCGAGGGGCAAAACCCTTTGTGCTGAAT
The DNA here is from genome assembly GCA_009667805.1 of Leptobrachium leishanense. NCBI lineage: Eukaryota > Metazoa > Chordata > Amphibia > Anura > Megophryidae > Leptobrachium > Leptobrachium leishanense. The sequence goes on along the minus strand of CM019064.1, from coordinate 427,976,616 downwards.
GTTGTATTACAATCTCAGCGCAACAAACGCGCGTATATGTCTACCATGGGTGAACCTGCGTGAACGCTGCGTGAGCTTACTGTACGTCGCCCCTCCTATACTTAACATTGTAAGCACAAATGCATTTGTGCGCTGGTACGCGGATGGTATTACAATCTATGCGCAGTTTGTAACGCACAGCCTTTGCGTGCATAATTTTAGCGTCTTTTAAAAGCTGGTGTTAACGGCAAATCTGACGGACCTGGCCGAAACCAAATACACCAGCCCACAAAAAAAATACAGCAAAGTATAGTTACACATTCTACACATACCAAACCAATAAAATGGAGAAGTTGTGCGCGTTTTTTTTTTTGATACAGCATATATGCGCAGATTGACTTTGACAGGTGCAAAAACTTTACGTGAGACAATTAAGGTTCTTAATTCTAATTGGCTGAATCGCGTGAAAAAAAAAGTCCGCCCACTGACTTCTGCGCGCAACGTTGCTGCGCACGCGTTTTTGCGCATCCGTTTTACGTGCGTTATTTTTTGATGGATGAAAAAATGCGTGAGGATTGTAATACCAGCGTTGATTTACGCGCGTTAACGTTTGACTGTGCATTTTTGCATGAAGAATGTAATAGGGCCCTATATAGGCTAGAAAAAAACTGTAAGTGCCAAGGCTAATCTCAACGAGTCTCAAACCTCTGCATATATCCACCAAATAGACAAACAACTAGCATCAAATAGCATAAGAAGGTATAACAAACCATAAAAGAGCCTATATTGGTACCCAATGTTTAAACGATAACACACCTTTATCATGGTAACCCTTGATAAAGGCGTGGTATCGACGAAACATTGGGTACCTCGTTAGGCGCTTTTGTGGTTTGTTATGAATTTATGAATTGAGCCGATTATATACATTTGATATTTAAGATTTTTTTTATGATATTTTGTGGTTGTACCATCTAATTATTTTTGTCTTATAATGTAAATGATCATTTGCATTAACTAAAAACCTCAGTGCTTTTGTTTAGTGTGGATATATATAGGGGAGTCAAAGAGCAGATGACAGTTTTTCCTATTATTGCCAAATAAAACTAAGACAGAGAAACCGAGAAGCTTTACTTTGGGAAATATCCATTGTGAGAGGTACTGTTCATTATCTTTACGTTGAATTTCAGAAGAAAACTCAGTGAGAGACATTGATGCATGGTGGCATGTATGATAGAAAGGCATTACACTCAGCATGGCAGCTTTCCTTTTACATCATTAGAAAGAAACAAACTACATTGTCCATACTGACAATCTGTACCAATCGTTATTTCCGTAAACAGTTTGTTGACCCAATGGAACCAATGGGGAACTAGCCAGGAAAAAAGATAGTACAATGTTGTACATAATCCTCACCTTTGGAGATAATAAAAACAGAAGTGTAGGCTTATGACAGTCTGCATTTTCAATAGAAATATGGTTTTAGATGCAAAAAAATCTCAGTTATCTTGGTAAGCTTGTCTATAGTTCTTTCTTTTACCACATATTAAACATTGATTTGCAAAAGTGAATGTTGGAAAACATAACTAATGTTTTAAATGTTATAACTGATTCTAATAGCAAAATGTAAATCGTCAGGTTATGTGATGTAGAACCCAGATGCGGAGGAAGGGAAATCAAGGTGTCGGTACACAAGGGGTTAATTCAGGAAGAGTGGTCAAGGAGTTCTGAAGTCAGGGCTGGTCATCCCTCCAGTCCTCCTCCTACGGCATTGGAGCAGAGGGGGAGACCCATACGACACCCGCGCCCGACACCCGTGCCGAGGTCCGAGAGAAATCAAGGTGTCGGTACACAAGGGGTTAATCTGGGAAGGGTGGTCAAGGAGGTCAGGACTGGCGGCAATTGAGCGTAGTCAGTAAGGAAAGCAAGGTTCGGTAATGTAGTAGGCAGATAGACAGTATACTCAGGGTCTTGCTTCTATGGAGGCACGAAACGAGTGAGCACCCTTGTTCTAGTGCTCAGGGTATATATAGGGAGCCAGAAGGAGCCAGGAGACGGCCACACCTACCCCATAGCCCCCTCAGTCCAGTCTTCCTCCACCATTGGAGTAGAGGGGGAGACCCATTCGTCATTGTGGCCGTCACTCTACTGCAGACAAAACAGTCACACACCCCTCCAACACAAGAACAACGGGGAGACACCACCACTGCAGCGGAGGGAGGACCCTGACACCCACGCACAGGTACGAGGGCCGCACGCTCTGGCCAGGAGGGCATGGCACAGCCCCCATGCCCCGCCAAAGGACACCGGGTCAGTATACAAAGCAAGGTTCTCAGGAATAGCAGGGTCAGAACACAAAGCGAGGTTCTCGGGAATAGCCGGGTCAGTACACAAAGCGAGGTTCTCAGGAATAGCCGGATCTGTACACAAAGCAAGGTACTTAGGAATAGTCGGGTCAGTACACAAAGTGAGGTTCTCAGGAATAGCCGGGTCCGTACACAAAGCGAAGTTCTCGGGAATAGCCGGGTCAGTACACAAAGCGAGGTTCTCGGGAATAGCCGGGTCAGTACACAAAGCGAGGTTCTCGGGAATAGACGGGTCAGTACACAATGCGAGGTTCTCAGGAATAGCCGGGTCAGTACACAAAGCGAGGCTCTCAGGAATAGCCAGGTCAGTACACAAAATGAGGTTCTCAGGAATAGCTGGGTCAGTACACAAAGCAAGGTTCTCGGGAATAGCCGGGTCAGTACACAAAGCGAGGTTCTCGGGAATAGCCGGGTCAGTACACAAAGCGAGGTTCTCGGGAATAGCCGGGTCAGTACACAAAGCGAGGTTCTTGGGAATAGCTGGGTCAGTACACAAAGCAAGGTTCTCGGGAATAGCCGGGTCAGTACACAAAGCGAGGTTCTCGGGAATAGCCGGGTCAGTACACAAAGCGAGGTTCTTGGGAATAGCTGGGTCAGTACACAAAGCGAGGTTCTCAGGAATAGCCGGGTCAGTACACAAAGCGAGGTTCTCGGGAATAGACGGTTCAGTACACAATGCGAGGTTCTCAGGAATAGCCGGGTCAGTACACAAAGCGAGGCTCTCAGGAATAGCCAGGTCAGTACACAAAACGAGGTTCTCAGGAATAGCTGGGTCAGTACACAAAGCAAGGTTCTCAGGAATAGCCGGGTCAGTACACAATACAAGGTTCTCAGGAATAGCCAGGTCAGTACACAAAGCAGAATTCTCAGGAATAGCCGGGTCAGTACACAAAGCGAGGTTCTTGGGAATAGCTGGGTCAGTACACAAAGCGAGGTTCTCAGGAATAGCCTGGTCAGCACACAAAGCAAGGTTCTCGGGAACAGCCATGGTCATTCAAATAGAGGGTTCTCAGAATATAGCCAAAAGTACAAATCAATCAGAAATCGCCAAAGCACTCGGGGGAAGTAAACTCCATGTTAGGGCAATGAGTCGGCCTAAGCAAACTGATTTTAAAGCAGATGTCTTCGCATCATCACATTGCGCCTTGCCCCCTGACCACCCAGGTGACCACCGCGGTTCTATATATCACTCAGCGCCCAACCAGCGAGCAGTGAGGACGGCGCTGCCTGGTATATTAGCAGCTCGACTCATAATATTTGGAAGGTGCAAGTCAGATACAAATTGTTTATAGTAAAATATTTATTCTGTGGCTCATTTACACATAGTTTTCTTAAATAAGGCATATTTTAAAGGTTTAAGCAAAATGTTATTTATTTATTTATTTATAAAGGATTTTACCAGGAAGGATACATTGAGATTTCTCTCGTTTTCAAGTATGTCCTGGGTTCAAGTACATTGAAGTGTTACATTTACAGAAATACAAAGTAATACAATGTAAGATATTAACAACACAAATATACAGATTAACAGAAAATAAATATGTAGGAAATATAGTCACTAGGTTACATGTTTACAGGTGCATTCTGTATTGAGGTATGTTAACAGGGAAAACCGAGCCACTGATGGTTCACTTTATAATCTTTAATCTTTTCCGACACGTAGAATCTTAATCTTGAAGTGCAGCATATTTCCCTCTGATAAGGAGGGCATTACTTCTAAACTGATTTATTCATTTCTCGCCCTGCTAGTTCACGTCTCATGGCAAAGGTTCATGTGCAATACAGGTTAGCAAAAAAGAGATTAATCACTGTTTGGAAGGTCAAATTCTTTTAATAAAATCACAAGGGATTACTGTGCTACGTGGTTGGTGAATATGTCGGTTTACTTTCTTTTTTTGTGTGTAAGGAAGGCGTTACTCTACATCAATGGTTCCCAAACCTGTCCTCAGGACTCTCTAAGGCTGGGGTCAGACGAGCGCAGTGTTCACGTCAGTGTTGCCACACATTTTAACGTCCGTCGTAGCATACAATTATGATCAATAGAGACACACACACGAAGTACGTCTGCACAGAAGTGCGAAAGCATAACGGATGCGGCAAACGGACGCAAGTTAGGCAAGAATGTAAAACCGCTAGAACGGACTTGCGTAGTGCGCCACGTCCGCAATGTCCACATAGCATTATGTGTGAGTGATGGAACGAAGACAGACGGACTGCATTTATACGTCCAGCATTTTGACGGACAAAATGTTTTTCATATTAATTTATTTCCCTCCTACATCCGTCAAAAAAAACACCAGTCACAAAAACGGACTGTGTGGCCACTACCTTGTCGTCAGTCAGAACGTACATCCGTTGTGCACGGACGCACAGTCCGCACAGAATGCGCTCGTCTGACCCGAGCCTAACAGGCCAGATTTCACAGATTATCTTGGGTAAATACAGACTGAATCCTGCAATAGCTGAGCAGCAAATCATATCACCTGTGCTGTGCTTCAGATATCTGTAAAACCTGGCCTGTTAGGGGGCATGAGGACAGGTTTGGGAAACACTGCTCTACATCTACATCTGTGTGGAGAGGAATGACCATGAGACAATTTATCAAACATGTACAATGTTTATAGGCTTGTTTCGATTCTGTTCTTTGTGCTCAAGCAGCTTACTTTAGTGATTGACTTCAAAGTGTCACGACCCCCCTAATTAAATAAATAAAATAATTTCACGGCAACATTTAGCTCTATTCAAGAGGAAAGCAGAAATATATAGGGGGTTATTCATAGAGAGCCGATCTGGCCCCAAAATGTCACTGAACAGTGAATTTCCCCCTCTGGTGACATTTCGTGGCCATTCGGCTATTCAGAAAGCAGGCAGTTCACCAAATTTTACCAAAAAGTACCGGCTGGGTGGAGTAGAGGTAACATCACTGCTCTGCATGGAGAGAGCCTGTGGAGACTAGGGATGAGCTGTTTGGGTTCGGAAGGTTCGGAGTTCGACCCGAACTTTGGCAGTTCGAAAGTTCACGAATTTCAAACTTTTTGGGCGTGTTCGGTTCGGGTTCGGAAAAAAAAAGAAATTTTGAAAAAAGTATAGAAAATGCTTGAAAAAATTCTAAAAAATATAGAAATAAAGAGACTCTTTACTGCAGAATATTATAAGCAACGGTTTATTAGATATTGAATTAAAAACTAATGTGTACGTGGAAAGATTATCAACTCTAAATGACCTCTGTTCACAAACGGGCATAACACCAGGTGTTTTTAGTCTGGTAATCAATTTGATACATTGTACAATATACTGAGGGTGGGGTGGTGTCTGCTTCTGATTGAGATTTGAGAATTAATTTCCCTAAAACATCCTAATATGCTGCATTTAACTGGTGTTTGAAAAAAATCTAAAGCAATGTTATTTTTCACCTCGGGATTAAACATTCACAGGGTTATTCAGAGAGCGGTGAAAAGCAGGAGAATAACTGGAGAAGTGAAAATTCTAGATCAAAATAGCCAAACCAGAAAAATTCTCCCATTTATCTCACTTTCCAAATCGGCTATTTGGTCTAGATTGTTCTCTTCTCTTGCCAGTTCTCCTGGCTTTCACCTCTCTCTCAGGGTTGTTCAGAGAAAGGTGAAAACCAGGAGAATGGCAGGAAAAGAGAACAATCTGGACCAAATAGCCGATTTGGAAAGTGAGATAAGGCTAGGGTCAGACTAACGCATTTTTCGCAGCGACCGTCAAAAAGTGCGTCCGAAAGCATTGCCGTATTTTTACGGAATGCGCGAAAACAGTCATACGATGCGCATTTTTGTGCGTGATTTTTTATGGATCCAAACCAGGAAACTTTGGGTGTCTGGACGTTATGTTGGCCGGACATAAGCAGGGTCTGACGTCTCCAAGTCTCCAAATCTCGCACACACGCCGCTAGTGGACGCAGCGCACTCTGTACGTCCGTACTAGCGGTTCTGCGTTCTCGAAAAAATGCATTCATTTTCCACTTGCGTTGCGCAGCCGGACTTTCGTGCAATCTGGACCAAATAGCCGATTTGGAAAGTGAGATAAGGCTAGGGTCAGACTAACGCATTTTTCGCAGCGACCGTCAAAAAGTGCGTCCACTTTCCAAATCGGCTTTTTGGTCTAGAAGTTTCCATTCTCCTGCTTTTCACCGCCAAAAAATCAGTAAACTTTTTCTGCGTGTCCGAAAATATCTCCTCTTTTCATACAGACTGCCGCCCAAAGCAGTTGTTTATGGATAGATTAAAGGAAAAGCTTTTACCGTCTTTTGAAATGTAATTTTTTGTTTTTTACATATTTCTATACATCCTAGAAATCCGCCACTTCACGGGCAGGTTATGGGGACCTCCTAGGCACGATATTTGAAGGAATTTTTCGTTTTTATTTTTAACCCTTATTTCATGGAAAACTCACTGTCCCTTTAAAAACGTTTTTTTAAAAACTTTTTGTCCTTGTTTCCTGTCCCCCAGGGCACTACCCGGACCCCCATACACCTTTTATGGCAAATATGTAGCATATATGCCCTCTTGGAGGGCACTCCAAAAAAAACGAATTTTCAGCCCCATTGACTTGCATGGGGGTTCGGGTTCGGGTTCGGGTTCGGTCCCGAACAAATGGGAAGTTCGGGTTCGGGCTCGAACCGAACTCGGGCAGTGTTCGGCTCATCCCTAGTGGAGACATGGGTTTGATCCCAGTAAGTGTCCTTGGGCAAGACCCCCAACGGTACATACTCGCCACCCAGGACATACTTGAAAACGAGAGAAATCTCAATGTATCCTTCCTGGGAAATCTTTTCTCAAAAAAAAAAAGTACAGTGCCTGTTCGAAGGCAGTGAAATCCCCCATAGAGAAGCAATGGTTAATCTGTTCAGAGACATCGAACAGCAGTGAAAAGTTGTGAAAGCAGTGCTCTGCTGTTCGGTGTTTTCATTCAGCAGGTTTATTCAGGTGAATCCCATAGGCTTCAATGTTAAAAATTGCAAGTATTTTGGGGGTCACAAATATCTACAAAACATTTGGGAATTGAGGTGATCTTCTGTGTCTTGTCACTGCCAACAAGTTTTTTGGGGGTCACAAAATTCTACAAAACTTTTGGGAATTGAGGTGATCTGTGTCTTGTCAAACAGCCAGTACCACGCAGTATTTTGGGGGGTCACTAATTTTTACTAAATATCTGGGAATTGAGGTGATCTGTCTCTTGTCACTGCCAGCAAGTATGGTCCAACCCTGCACTCTTCCACAATACTACAGAGGGGTTACTGTATGATAGTACTTGCTGGCAGTCTGGCACCAAAAGCACAATATCTGGGTGCACTGACGCCTTTACCAGATTCATATCTTTTTAATATAGGACCGCAAGGTCCACCCCTGCATTCTTCCACAATACTACAGAGGGGATACTGTATGATAGTACTTGCAGGCCTGGCACCAAAAGCACAATATTTTGGTGCAATGCCACTGACGCCTGTATCAGATTCATATCCTCAGAGGGGTTATGGTGTTACGGCACTGTTGCCGACGCTAAAGGCCCAATTTTAAAGCACCTATTGTTACTTTCATCCAAAGCCTGCATAAGTTTCACAATAATTTAGCCAAAAAATCACTAAACATTTTCTGCATGTCTGAAAATGTCTCCTCTTTTCATACAGACTGCCGCCCCAAGCAGTTGTTTATGGATAGATTAAAGGAAAAGCATTTACCGTCATTTGAAACATAATTTTTTGGTTTTTAAGTGTTTCTACACATCCTAGAAATCTGCCACTTCACGGGCAGGTTATGGGGACCTCCTAGGCACGATATTTGAAGGAATTTTTCGTTTTTATTTTTAACCCTTATTTTATGGAAAACTCTCTGTCCCTTTAAAAACGTTTTTTTAAAAACTTTTTGTCCTTGTTTCCTGTCCTCCAGGGCACTACCCGGACCCCCATACACCTTTTATGGCAAATATCTAGCATATATGCCCTCTTGGAGGGCACTCTAAAAACCGAATTTTCAGCCCCATTGACTGGTATTGGGTTCGGATTCGGATTCGAACATTTGGAAAGTTCGGGTTCGGGTACGAACACGAACTCGGGCGTGTTCGGCTCATCCTTACTTATTAGAAGGTACATCCCATCCCAACCACTTTGCTCAGCCAATGATCTGATGCTATCAGTAGGGATGAGCCGAACACCCCCCGAGTTCGGTTAGAGCTCGAACACGAACTTCGTATATATGGGGGTCCGAACCCGAACCCGAACCCCCATGCATGTCAATGGGGCTGAAAATTCGTTTTTTTAGAGTGCCCTCCAAGAGGGCATATATGCTACATATTTGCCATAAAAGGTGTATGGGGGTCCGGGTAGTGCCCTGGGGGACAGGAAACAAGGACAAAAAGTTAAAAAAAAAACGTTTTTAAAGGGACAGTGAGTTTTCCATGAAATAATGGTTAAAAATAGAAAACCAAAAATTCCTTCAAATATCGTGCCTAGGACGTCCCCATAACCTGCCCGTGAAGTGGCGGATTTCTAGGATGTATAGAAACACTTAAAAAAAAAATTACGTTTCATATGACGGTAAATGCTTTTCCTTTAATCTATCCATAAACAACTGCTTGGGGCGGCAGTCTGTATGAAAAGAGGAGACATTTTCGTACACGATGAAAAAGTTTACTGATTTTTTGGGCTAAATTATTGTGAAACTTATGCAGGCTTTGGATGAAAGTAACAATAGGTGCTTTAAAATTGGTCCTTTAGCTTCCCCAACAGTGCCGTCACACCATAACCCCTCTGAGGATATGAATCTGATACAGGCGTCAGTGGCAGTGCACCCAAATATTGTGCTTTTGGTGCCAGGCCTGCAAGTACTATCATACAGTAACCCCTCTGTGGTATTGTGGAAGAATGCAGGGGTGGACCATGTGGTCCTATATTGAAAAGTTTTTGATCTGGTAATGGGCGTCAGTGCACCCAGATATTGTGCCTTTAATGCCAGGCCATCAAGTATCATCATACAGTAACCCCTCTGTGGTTTTGCTGAAGAATGCAGGGGTGGACCATATGGTCCTAAATTGAAAAGTGTTTGTTTTATTATCTATTAATGGGCGTCAGTGCACCCAGATATTGTGCCTGTAATGCCAGGCCAGCAAGTATCATCATGCAGTAACCCCTCTGTGGTATTGTGGAAGAGTGCAGGGGTGGACCATGTGGTCCTATATTGAAATTTTTTTGATCTGGTAATGGGCGTCAGTGCACCCAGATATTGTGCCTTTAATGCCAGGCCAGCAAGTATCATCATACAGTAACCCATCTGTAGTATTGTGGAAGAATGCAGGGGTGGACCATGTGGTCCTAAATTAAAAAGTGTTTGTTTTATTATCTATTAATGGGCGTCAGTGCACCCAGATATTGTGCCTTTAATGCCAGGCCAGCAAGTATCATCATACAGTAACCCCTCTGTGGTATTGTGGAAGAGTGCAGGGGTGGACCATGTGGTCCTATATTGAAAAGTTTTTTATCTGGTAATGGGCGTCAGTGCACCCAGATATTGTGCCTGTAATGCCAGGCCAGCAAGTATCATCATACAGTAACCCCTCTGTGGTATTGTGGAAGAATGCAGGGGTGGACCATGTGGTCCTAAATTAAAAAGATATGCATCTGGTTAAGGCGTCAGTGCACCAAGATATTCTGCCATTGGTGCCAGGCCAGCAAGTCCCATCATACAGTAACCCCTCTGTAGTATTGTGGAAGAATGCAGGGGTGGACCATGTGGTCCTATATTGAAAAGATATAATTCTGGTCAAGGCGTCAGTGCACCCAGATATTCTGCCTTTGGTGCAAGACTGCCAGGCCAGCAAGTATCATCATACAGTAACTCCTCTGTAGTATTGTGGAAGAATGCAGGGGTGGACCATGTGGTCCGACCTATATTGAAATTTTTTTGATTTGGTAATGTGCGTCAGTGCACCCAGATATTGTGCCTTTAATGCCAGGCCAGAAAGTATCATCATACAGTAAGGCTGGGGTCAGACGAACGCAGTGTTAATGTCCGTGTTGCCCGCACATAAGTACGTCCGTGATAGCATACAATTGTGTTAAATGGAGCCCCACACATGAAGTACGTCCGCACAGAAGTGCGGGGGCTGCCGGACGCTGCAAACGGACGTAGGTTAGGCAAGCACGTAATACTGCTAGAACGCGCAGAGTGCGCCACGTCCACAACTTCCGCATAGCTTTGTGTGTGAGTGATGCAACAAGGTCAGACGGACTGCATTTATACGTCCAGCATTTTTGACAGACAGAATGTTCTTTCATTGTTACATAGTTACATAGTTACATAGTTATATAGGCTGAAAAAAGACATGCGTCCATCGGGTTCAGCCTCTCCCACATAACCTACTGCTGTTGATCCAAAAGAAGGCAAAAAACCCAGTCTGAATGCTTGCCAATATGCAACATACTGGGAAAAAATTCCTTCTTGACCCCAGAATGGCAGTCAGATTTCTCCTTGGATCAAGAAGCTTTTACCCACATATTAAATATTATAACCCTTAATATTCTGTGTCTGCAGGAAGTCATCCAGTCGTTTTTTAAAAGTCTGTACAGACTCTGACCCAACCACCTCAACAGGCAGAGAATTCCACAGCTTTATTGTTCTCACCGTAAAATAACCCTTCCTATGCTTTAAGCTAAATTTTCTTTCTTCCAGTCTAAATGGATGACCCCTTGTCCTATGTATAGTCCTGTTAATGAATAGGTTATCAGACAATGGTTGATAATGGCCCCGTATATATTTATATAAGGTTATCAGATCCCCTCTAAGGCGCCTTTTCTCTAAACTAAACAGGTTTAAGCTTGTTAGTCTTTCCTCATAACTTAACCCTTCCATCCCCCTTAGTAATTTAGTTGCCCGTCTCTGCACTTTTTCTAGCGATATAATATCTTTTTTTAAGACAGGTACCCAAAATTGCACGGCATATTCAAGGTGCGGCCTGACCATTGATTTATACAGAGGCAAAATTATGTTTTCATCCCGTGAGTGAACTCCCCTTTTAATGCATGCCAGTACTTTGCTGGCCTTGGCGGCTGCTGTTTGACATTGCACATTGTTACTTAGTTTGAAGTCTATGATTATTCCCAAATCCTTCTCCTGCTTGGATTTCCCTAACTCCGTACCATTTAGGGTATAAATTGCTTGTGTGTTCTTCACTGCAAAGTGCATAACTTTACATTTATCTAGATTAAATTTCATCTGCCATTTAAGTGCCCAGTCCCCCAATCTATCTAAATCCCTCTGCAGCGAAGTAACATCCTGCTCACATTGTATTACTTTTCCTCTGTAATTTATTTTCCCTGCTACATCAGTCAAAAAATACGTAGTATGGCCACTACCTTGTTGTCAGTCAGTAAGTACGTCCGTACTGCATGGACGCACAGTCCGTACAAAATGCGCTCATCTGACCCTAGCCTAACCCCTCTGTGGTATTGTGGAAGAGTGCAGGGGTGGACCATGTGGTCCTATATTGAAAAGTTTTTTATCTGTTAATGGGCGTCAGTGCACCCAGATATTGTGCCTTTGGTGCCAGGCCAGCAAGTATCATCATACAGTAACTCCTCTGTGGTATTGTGGAAGAGTGCAGGGTTGGACCCTGCGGTTCAAAAAGTTAAAATGATATAAATCTGGCACAGGCGTCAGTGCAGCCAAATATTGTGCCTTTCATGGCAGCAAGTGCCTTCACACTGTAACCCTTTTGTGGTATTGTGGAAGAGTTCAGTGCTGGAGGTTTTGTGAATGCAGAAGAGGACATCCCCGATCTATTCCATTACTTCAGCATCAGGGGATTGATAGCTGCTGATCCAGGACTGATTCATTTTTATAAATGTCAGCCGGTCTACAGAGTCGGTGGACAGACGCACTCTTTTGTCTGTGACAAAACCTCCAGCGGCACTGAACGTCCTTTCGGAAAGCACGCTAGATGAAGGGTAACCTAGTAGCTGCATAGCATATTGGCTTAGTTCTGGCCAGTGATCCAATCTCAACATCCAGTAAGCCAGTGGATCATCTGCTGGAAACGTATCCAGGTCTGCCCTTGCCCCTAGGTAGTCCTGCACCATATGGTGAAGACGATGGCAATGGGTGCCTACATTTGACGTCCCTGGGCGTCGAGGACTAAAAAAATTTAAAAAAGCATCTGTCAAGCGGCCCTGGCCTTCACCACTATTCCTCTGATCACCCGCAGTCTCAGAAGCACGTGTGTCAGCACTTGGTAATCTACCAGTGCCTGGAAAGGTGTTACGCAAGTGTCGCTTTAGAGCGCCCTCAAGTTTTTCATCCTGTGCTCCCTCTGTGCGGGCAGGATGAGCTCTGCAACTTTCCCCTTGTATCGTGGATCAAGAAGGGTTGCCAACCAGTAATGATCCCTCTCCTTGATAGCACGAATCCTGGGGTCCTTTAGCAGGCTTTGCATCATTAGGGAGCCCATGCAGCGTAGGTTGGAGGTGGCATTAGCTTACGAGTCTTCCTGGTCAACGAGGATGACCGTATCGTGCACTTCCTCCTCCCAGCCACGCACTAGCCCTTGTGTTTCGGGGCACACAAAACCCTCCCTTGAGGAATCCCCACCTTCAATGCCCCCACTACTTAAATATTCCTCCTCCTCCTCATCCTCTTCCTGTCTGATCTGAGTAGGACCCGCTGGAATGCTGTCTGCGGAAAGACTGGGGCCTTGAGAGCTAGGGAAGGCCTGCTCTTCATCCCGCTGCTCTGCCTCTAGAGACACATCTACAATTCCCCGCAGAGTCTGTTCCAGCAGGAACACTAAAGGAATTGTGTCACTGATACATGCACTGTCCCTGCTCACCATCCTCGTTGCCTCCTCAAATGGTGACAGTACAGTGCATGCATCCTTGATCATCAGCCACTGCGGGGGGGAAAAAAAAACAAGTTGACCTGAACCTGTCCTTGTGCCATACTCACACAGGTACTCGTTGATGGCCCTCTGCTGCTTGTGCAGACGCTTCAGCATTGCTAATGTCGACTTCCACCTGGTGGGCATGTCACAGATCAGACGGTTTGTGGGAAGCTGGAATTCTCTTTGAATTTCTGCCAGGCGAACGCTTGCTGGGAATGACCGTCTGAAGTGGCTGCAGACTTTTCTGGCCTGGATGAGAAGTTCTGGCAGCCCTGGGTACTTGGTTAGGAGACGCTGTACCACCAGATTTAGGATGTGTGCTAGGCATGGTACATGCGTCAATTTACCCTTGCGTAGGGCGGAGAGAAGGTTGCTGCCATTATCGCAGACGATCATTCCCAGCTCAAGCTGGCATGGTGTTAACCATCTCTGCACCTGCCCCTGTAGAGCTGACAAAATTTCTGACCCGGTGTGGCTCCTGTCCCCTAAACAAACGCGCTCAAGCACAGTATTGCATCTTTTTGCTTGAGCCATTGCGTAGACCCTGTCAGGTGTCGGTTTAACTGCCACTTCGCCAGAGACAGAGAAGGAGGAGGAGGAGGAGGAAGAGGTGGTGGTGGTGGAGCAGACAGACCTCATACAAGCAGCTTTCTGAAGGCGTGGTGGATGAACAAGCTCCAGCACAGAGCCCCGTCTTGGATCACTCCCAGCTGCAATCAGAGTTACCCAGTGTGCCGTGAAGGAAATGTAACGACCCTGTCCATGCTTGCTGGACCACGTGTTTAAAGTCACATGCACCTTGCTGCTGACTGCCTTTCCAAATGACTGGATAACATTGTCTTCCACAAGCTGGTATAGTGCTGGAATGGCCTGGCGTGAAAAGTAATGTCGTTTTGGAACCTGCCACTGTGGTACAGCACATTCAGCAAATTCACGGAAGGGAGCAGAGTCCACCAGCTGGAAAGGCAGCAGCTGCAATGCGAGTAATTTTGCTAAGCTGGCATTTAGACGCTGTGCTTGGGGATGGTTGGGACTATATTTTTTCTTTCGCTGCAGCAGCTGCGGCAACGTAATCTGACTGCGTAAATCTTCAGCTACTGGGATGATGTCACATTGTGAGGAAGGACCTGGTACATCCATTACTGTAGCATCATCCCTGTCGGTGAAGGTTGTAGGCAATGACATGGCAGGACATACAGTGGGGGTAGAGACAGATGAGGAGGAGGAGGACCTACGCAAAGTTTGCACCAACAGGATGTGTGGCACTTGTTCATATGTCGCCTCAAGCATGTGGTACCCAAGTGTCCGGTATCTTTCCCACGCTTAAGCCTCATCTGACATAGATTACAAATAGCAACGCTGCGCTCTACTGCACATTTCTTAAAGAAGTCCCAAACAACAGAGTTCCTGCATGTGTTCTTTGAGACAACAGCGCTCTGCACCGGAGCAGCTCTGACATGTGATGCCTTGGACTGGCTAGTGCTACGGTTGGTCACAGAGGATGTTGTGCCTCGTGTTTGCTGTGCCTCCTCCTCCCCCTCTACCTCACTTAATTCCTCTGTTTGATCTGGCACCCAGGTGGAGTCAGTGACCTCATCATCATTGTCATCTTCACCCCCTATCTCCTCATCACTGGAGCCAACTTGGCAGTATGCTGCAGCTGCTGGGGCAACATGAGTGCCAGTTATTTGTGTGTCATCACTGGCACCCCCTTCCTCTAGGTTGATTATACTCCCTTGCTCAACCTCAGAGATTGAATCAGAGCACTGTACTTGCTGCGCATCCTCAAGCAGCATGTCACTCTCATTGTAGTCAAACAATTCAGCTGACTCCTCCGTGTGTGATAGCGAGGCTACGGCAGGAGTAGCTGTGGACATGGAGGCTGCATTAGATGCTTTGGCAGCTGAGGTGGACTGTAAAGCACTAGAAGCCTGGCTGGCAGAGGACTCGGAGGATGAGGATGGCCTGGTTAGCCAATCCACCAAGTCCTCTGTATGTTACATAACAAGGAAAAAAGGTGTCATCTGCGCTCGTTTTTATGTGTTCCATGTATAACAAAACTGAGGTTATTGTTTGTTTCAATGGCCATTGCAACGTAAGCTCACTCTCCACTTCACGGCACCTCTTTACAGAGTGAGGACCTAACAAATGTAACCAAAAGGCCACTCTACTGAGCAGCTCCAAGCCCCTCCTGCTGCTTTTCAGCCAAGGAGAGGCAAAGACATGGTGGGTTTTATTTATACACGCACCAAACACTTCCCATTTGGGATTAAAAACAAAAACATGGAAAGAGGAACAGCTGCAGAACGACGGACTGGTGTTACAAGCATGATATACATAAATACAGAAAAAATGGCGTCGCACCCATACTCACCGGAGCGGCAGCAACTGCCAGGAGTAACAGCCCAGTTAATGTATAAAACATAACAAGGAAAAAAGGTGTCATCTGCGCTCGTTTCTGTGTGTTTCATGTACAACAAAACTGAGGTTTTTGTTTGTTTCAATGGCCATTGCAACGTAAGCTCACTCGCCACTTCACGGCACCTCTTTACAGAGTGAGTACCTAACAAATGTAACCAAAAGGCCGCTCTACTGAGCAGCTCCAAGCCCCTCCTGCTGCTTTTCAGCCAAGGAGAGGCAAAGATATGGTGGGTTTTATTTATACACGCACCAAACACTTCCCATTTGGGATTAAAAACAAAAACATGGAAAGAGGAACAGCTGCAGAAAAACGGACTTGCGTTACAAGCATGATATACATAAATACAGAAAAAATGGCGTCGCGCCCATACTCACCGGAGCGGCAGCAACTGCCAGGAGTAACAGCCCAGTTAATGTATAAAACATAACAAGGAAAAAAGGTGTCATCTGCGCTCGTTTCTATGTGTTCCATGTACAACAAAACTGAGGTTTGTTTGTTTCAATGGCCATTGCAACGTAAGCTCACTCGCCACTTCACGGCACCTCTTTACAGAGTGAGTACCTAACAAATGTAACCAAAAGGCCGCTCTACTGAGCAGCTCCAAGCCCCTCCTGCTGCTTTTCAGCCAAGGAGAGGCAAAGATATGGTGGGTTTTATTTATACACGCACCAAACACTTCCCATTTGGGATTAAAAACAAAAACATAGAAAGAGGAACAGCTGCAGAACGACGGACTTGCGTTACAAGCATGATATACATAAATACAGAAAAAATGGCGTCGCGCCCATACTCACCGGAGCGGCAGCAACTGCCAGGAGTAACAGCCCAGTTAATGTATAAAACATAACAAGGAAAAAAGGTGTCATCTGCGCTCGTTTCTATATGTTCCATGTACAACACAACTGAGGTTTGTTTGTTTCAATGGCCATTGCAACGTAAGCTCACTCGCCACTTCACGGCACCTCTTTACAGAGTGAGTACCTAACAAATTTAACCAAAAGGCCGCTCTACTGAGCAGCTCCAAGCCCCTCCTGCTGCTTTTCAGCCAAGGAGAGGCAAAGATATGGTGGGTTTTATTTATACATGCACCAAACACTTCCCAATTGGGATTAAAAACCAAAACATGGAAAGAGGAAGAGCTGCAGAACGACGGACTGGCGTTACAAGCATGATATACATAAATACAGAAAAAATGGCGTCGCGCCCATACTCACCGGAGCGGCAGCAACTGCCAGGAGTAACAGCCCGGTTAACCCTTTCGCTGCTGAGGCTTTTCCCGCCCCTGTGCTGAGGTCATTTTTTACCTGTTTTGCGCATCATGTTTAAACGTGTTTTTAAGGCTTATTTTAGTATATGACATCGACATATTATATATCGTTCTTTCCGTCAGACTCGGTAGATTCATAATATGTCATTATTATATGTATACGTTATGTCATGTTTGTATATTATAACAAAAAATGCAATAAAATATGTATTTTCAATAATTTACAGCGTGTAAAGTGTTTTTTTCCACATTTTAACATGCGAGCAATTGCGGTTATATTTTGTATGGGGTGCGCTTGTTAAAAAAATTAGAGATGGGGTCTCGTTACATTTTTTTTTGGGGAAAATGACACCATTTTTAACAAACGCACCGCATACAAAAATCGTTAATGCAGCATCATTGTTCACATTATAATTGAAATGGGAACAATATTGCTGCATTAAAAAAACAAAAAAAAAAAAAAAAGTGTTTATTTTTTTTTTTTTTTTTTTTTTTTTAATTTTTTTTATTTTTATTTTTATTTTTTTTTTTTTTACAATTTTTTTTACTTTCATGTTTGGTATCGTTGGAACGGCCATGCTCTGGCCGATCCAACGATATCAAAATTTAACCCCTAACTGCCACGGATCGGGAGATAGGGAGTTCATTGGAACTCCCTATCTCCACAGTTCGTGGCAGTTAGGGGTTAATGCTAGGACTGGCGTCATCGTGCTACGCACGATGACGCCAGTCCTCTGGGGAGTTCCCGGAAGCTTGGCCGACATCCAAGATGTCGGCCAGCTCCCGGAAGGATCGCAAATCGGCGCTTTTCAGCGCCGATTTGCGATCCAGCTCCCCAGGGGTTAATGCCAGGCATCATTTGGAAGGGCAGGCTGTGCCCTTCCAAATGATGCCTGGGTTAAGCCCCTGTGAGCCGCCGATCGGGAGGGAGAGAGGTCCGAAGGACCTCCCCCCCTCCCTTTCAGGCGCCTCCTCCGCACATGCGGGGGGGGCGCCTGAATTATGTGTCATCGCGGGGGCGCGATGACACATAATAGTGGCGGCCACTGCTCCGGATGCCGGGCTGACATCCAGGATGTCAGCCCGCACCGGAGGGGCCAGCGATCGGCCGGAACCCGGCCGAACGCTGACCCCAATGCGAGGACGCGCTCAGCGCGTCCTCCGCATACCAGCGGCAATGCTGAGGACGCGCTGAGCGCGTCCTTAGCATTGAAGTGGTTAATGTATAAAACATAACAAGGAAAAAAGGTGTCATCTGCGCTCGTTTCTATGTGTTCCATGTACAACAAAACTGAGGTCTTTGTTTGTTTCAATGGCCATTGCAACGTAAGCTCACTCGCCACTTCACGGCACCTCTTTACAGAGTGAGTACCTAACAAATGTAACCAAAAGGCCGCTCTACTGAGCAGCTCCAAGCCCCTCCTGCTGCTTTTCAGCCAAGGAGAGGCAAAGATATGGTGGGTTTTATTTATATACGCACCAAACACTTCCCATTTGGGATTAAAAACAAAAACATGGAAAGAGGAACAGCTGCAGAACGACGGACTGGCGTTACAAGCATGATATACATAAATACAGAAAAAATGGTGTCGCGCCCATACTCACCGGAGCGGCAGCAACTGCCAGGAGTAACAGCCCGGTTAATGTATAAAACATAACAAGGAAAAAAGGTGTCATCTGCGCTCCTTTCTATGTGTTCCATGTATGTTGCTGCTGCTTAAGACGGCCAGCACCAGTTAGAAAGGACAAGCGTGCCCCTGCAGAGGATGCACCACGTCCACCACGACCAGAGGCACAGCCTCCCGACACAGGGGCTGCTTGCCCCTCTTATCTGTGTCTGGGAGCGTCTGCCTGTCCTTTTTGTTCTTTCAGACATGGTGAGTGATATATAGATTAATATATACAGAACTCTGATTCAACTCTGGTATGAAGATTTAAATAACTCTGGTATAACTCAGTGAGACACACTGATAGCTGTCAGCCAGTGACGAGACACAGATCACCTCAATTCACAAATGTTTTGTAGAAATCAGTGAGCCCCAAAATAAAGTGTGGTACTGGATGAGTGACGAGACACAGATCACCTCAATTCACAAATGTTTTGTAGAAATTATTGAGCCCCAAAATACAGCGTGGTACTGGATGTGTGACGAGACACAGATCACCTCAATTCACAAATGTTTTGTAGAAATTAGTGAGCCCCAAAATACAGCGCGGTACTGGATGTGTGACGAGACACAGATCACCTCAATTCACAAATGTTTTAAAGAAATTAGTGAGCCACAAAATAATGCGTGGTACTGGATGTGTGACGAGACACAGATCACCTCAATTCACAAATGTTTTAAAGAAATTAGTGAGCCCCAAAATAATGCGTGGTACTGGTTCTGTGACAAGACACAGATCACCTCAATTCACAAATGTTTTGTAGAAATTAGTGAGCCCCAAAACAATGCATGGTACTGGATGTGTGACGAGACACAGATCACCTCAATTCACAAATGTTTTGTAGAAATTAGTGAGCCCCAAAACAATGCATGGTACTGGATGTGTGACGAGACACAGATCACCTCAATTCACAAATGTTTTGTAGAAATTAGTGAGCCCCAAAATACAGCGCGGTACTGGATGTGTGACGAGACACAGATCACCTCAATTCACAAATGTTTTAAAGAAATTAGTGAGCCACAAAATAATGCGTGGTACTGGATGTGTGACGAGACACAGATCACCTCAATTCACAAATGTTTTAAAGAAATTAGTGAGCCCCAAAATAATGCGTGGTACTGGATGTGTGACGAGACACAGATCACCTCAATTCACAAATGTTTTGTAGAAATTAGTGAGCCCCAAAATATTGCGTTGTACTGGATGTGTGACGAGACACAGATCACCTCAATTCACAAATGTTTTGTAGAAATTAGTGTGCCCCAAAATAATGCATGGTACTGGATGTGTGACGAGACACAGATCACCTCAATTCTCAAATGTTTTGTAGACATTAGTGAGCCCCAAAATAATGTGTGGTACTGGTTGTGTGACAAGACACAGATCACCTCAATTCACAAATGTTTTAAAGAAATTAGTGAGCCCCAGAATACAGCGTGGTACTGGATGTGTGACGAGACACAGATCACCTCAATTCACAAATGTTTTGTAGAAATTAGTGAGCCCCAAAATAATGTGTGGTACTGGATGTGTGACGAGACACAGATCACCTCAATTCACAAATGTTTTAAAGAAATTAGAGAGCCCCAAAAAAACTTGCTGGCTGTGTGACAAGACACAGAAGATCACCTCAATTCACAAATGTTTTAAATACATTAGTGAGCCCCAAAAAAACTTGCTGGCTGTGTGACAAGACACAGAAGATCACCTCAATTCACAAATGTGTGTAGCGATGTGTTAAAGTTTACTGTGGCAGTACCCATTTCTCGCCACAAGATGGAGACTATCACGATTTAAGACCCTGGACACTTGAACTACATATCCATGCATGCTTTGCGAAGAAACAGGAAGTGGGTGGGTTTTGTGGAGAGCCTGTACATCCTGCACCTCGTGGAGAACAGGCAGAGCGCGCCAGGGAGCTGAGGAGAGCGGATGCACAGAGACACTCACAGAAGGAGAGATCAAGAGCTAGGCCGGAGCGCAGACAGAGTGGATTGGGCCTCACAATCGGGCCACCCAGCCTTGCGGGAGAGAGACATCACCAGCTGTATTCCGGGTGCAGTGCTGAGGAGAGAAGACCCCTCGAGTAAGGAGTACCGCGGTCGATGGAAGCGGGGAGCAGGCGGTGAGCTGGCTGAGTTGCGGCTGACAGACAGAGGGCCAGACAGCGGATCCGGTGGTCGGCGTCCCCAGTCGATATCGAGCGGAGAGACGTCCTGGGTCAGCGGAGCCTCGGGCTTGCGCTGGATGGGTGAGAGGCCCCCAAGGCCGTGTGTAAATTTAAGCGTACACTGCTGTTTCCTTCTAAAACCCACAGGGCCCCAACTGACTAGTCGAAGACATCGTTAAAGTAAGCTCACTGGCCAGTAGAAAAGTACCCGGGTACCCTACATATATAAATATATATCACTTCAAGTTCTGGGACTTAACCTGTGCAGGACTCTGTTTTCCTTTTTCAAAATCCATACAAGGGGGCAAAGAAAAAGCTACATTCTGAACGATTTTTCCTTTTTTTGTTCCCGCTGCGCGTCTATCGTAATACGAGAACTGTGTATTTTATTGTGTCCCGCTACGCAGTTTTTCCTCGAATTTCGTATCTTTTAATTTTCTGCTCGGTCGGGGGTTTCCGAAAATACGAAGCCCTCGTGTTTTCGTTTCTTTTACCGCTACGCGTTTATCGTGTTACGAAAGTACTGTAAATCTTCCTGCATATACCGTGTCTTAAGAGCTGCAAACCTTTTAGTAAACCTTTTAAATTATAAAACTGTTCAGCGTGTTGGAGTATATTTATTCCCTAGTGCGGGGAGACTGACCCGTGGTTCATTTTCAGCGGCTCCTCCGGGAGTGAGTGCTACACGTGGGGGCTCGTTTCCGGGATTCAGTCTCTGGAAAAACCGCATCTAAAGGGTTAAATATGGATCCAGACACTGCTGCCGAATGGTGTGGGGAGCACAGTAGTCAGTTAGCATGTTGCATAGTCATGGATATTCCCGCAGACACTTGGGCCGAAGATCAGATTCGCCAGGGCGTGGCCACGCTAGCACCAGATCATCGGGGGTTAATCCTGGACATTAAGAAAAACCCAGATACCTCTCACACGCATGTTCTTCTTGAATGGAGAAAAGGTATTCCAGCATGTTTTCAGGGCGCGAGCGTGAAGCTGACCGGTGAGGTGGAAGTCCAACTGATACAGCCAAGTACGCCACGTGGTGATCACGAGAATGTTCCCGATGTTACCCCAACTACAGGGTTCCCTCCTGCTACATTTTTCACCACTATGGGGAAACTGGTGGAAACACTAGCGAAAAACTCTACTGCGTCTCCAAATTACGGATATCGCAAGTTACGGTTTTATTCTGGTAAGGTCCCCGTGCCAACTGGAGAAGAGGACTTTGAGACCTGGATAGATCAGGCAGTGCAGGCAGTGGAAGAATGGGAAGTGGCTGACACCGTGAAGAGACAAAGGCTGATCGAGAGCCTAAGAGGGCCTGCTTCAGAGGTCATTCGAAATCTGAAAAGGGACAAGCCCGGCTGCACTGCTGCGGAGTATCTAGAAGCTTTACAGGAAAATTTCGGGGGAGTGGAGGATTGTGCCGAGCTTATTCACAAGTTCTCTCACACCTATCAAAAGGAAGGAGAAGAATTGTCCGCATATGTCTGGCGGCTGGATAAAATCATCCATCAGGTCATTCTTAAAAGAGGCATGGAACCGAGTCGTGCAAGCAAAGCGTTGCTGGATCAAGTTTTCAAAGGTGCACTCCCACTGGATCCCATAATGTTGAAGTTTCAGACTAGATACCAGAACACAAGGCTGACCTATTCCAAACTAATCAAAGCTATCCGAGAAGAAGAGGCCTTGATTCAGGCTAAAAAGGTTGCAAATGCTTCGCACACAGTTTTCACCGCAGAAGTAGGAACTCTCTCGGTAGCCGATGCAGCAAACATACAGACTGAAGTGCTGGCCTTAAAAACTCAGATGTTGCAAATGATGGAGTTAATGACGTCACTGTTGGCTGAGGACCCCAGAACTGAAGGGGTTGTTGTAGCCTCGAACAGGGGGTCTCCAAGGGAACTGCAAGAAGGAAATATGCCCACACTCCCGAGGAAGAAATGTTTTGGCTGTGGGGAAATCGGCCATTTCAGGGCTCAGTGCCCACAAGGGAGGGTTGAAAAGAAACCGGTTGAAGAACTTCTAAAAGCTGTGGAGAAACTGTTGTCCGCCCTGCAGGCGGGAAACTCCAGAGGGTCCTGGTAAGGGAGCAAACCAGGGGCCGAAGATTGAAACCCGCTCCAAAAATCAAGCCAGGACTAAGAGGGCGAGAGGGCCCAAAGCCCGACCAACTGCTGAGCCTGCCAGGACTGAAAGAGTCATTCCCTTAGCGTCCGGGTCTACGTCATGGGGAAGCAATGCACACCCAAAACCTGCACGGGCCAAGAAAAAGGCCAGGGTCCAGCAAACTGGGTCTAAGCGTCCGGATACCTCCACCAAGTTTCCTGACCAGCTGATAGGTCCTTCTCCGATTGTGCCAATCCAAGTGGAGGGAGTCTATACTAAAGCCCTGTTGGATTCAGGGGCCCAAGTGACCTTGATCTACCGAGATTTCTATGAGAAACACTTGAAACACATTCCTTTGCAAGAGCTGAAGGATTTGGAAATCTGGGGTATCGGCACTGAGAAGCTCCCCTATGACGGGTATCTGCAAGTAAGGTTGGAGATCGGATCTGAAGTCATCGGACAGTCCGGAGGCTGTGATGCATTGGCCATTGTGTGTCCCCGACCCTCGGGTGCGAACAGAAGCTCTCTGATAGTGGGGACGAACACTGATCTAGTGCGGCGTCTCCTGACACCTATTGTATTGGAAGAAGGCTCGACTCGAGGAGTACACCCACTGTTACGTCCGGTCTATCAGAGGATGGTTGAAGAACGAAAGGCACCTGCTGAGGTGGGAAGACTGTGGAGACTGGGTGGGACCGAGAAGGTTCTGCAAGCAGGAGAAGTAGCGAGCTTCCGGGTTTCAGTCAAGTTGAACGGATCGCAACCAGGTCCCTATGTGGTGCTGGGAACCGATGTCAATCATGGGAGTGAAACCGGAGTCGAAGTAATTCCTGAAATAATCTCCACCAAAGCCCTGAAGAGAACCCGAGGAAGAGTCTCGGTCAGTGTGTGCAATGTGACAGATTCTCCAGTGGTCCTTAAAGCACGAATGCCTATCGGGCAAGTAGAGTCTGCTACACCCCTCTCCACTGATTTAGGAGGGGGAGTGGATAAAGAGATTCCAGATGAAAGATTCTACCCTAAAGACGCCCCTATTTCACCTGAGTGGAAGAATACACTCTGATCAGGGAAGAGACTTTGAAAGTAGATTGGTCGGGCAATTGCTGGAGTTGTTGGGAATTCAAAAGACTCGAACTACGCCATACCACCCTCAAGGTGATGCTCAGCCTGAAAGGTTTAATCGCACGCTGCTAAATATGCTGGGGACCTTGTCTAATGTGGAGAAGCAGAGTTGGAGTCGTCACATAGCTACTCTGGTGCATGCATATAACAGTACGGAGAGTGATGCCACTGGATATTCACCGTACCGTCTTATGTTCGGAAGAGAAGCTCGACTGCCGGTTGATTTGGCATTTGGGTTATCTCTAGACCAGACGTCGGTAGCTTCTCATAAAAACTATGTGGATAGACTTCGGAAGAATCTGGCTTCTGCGTTTGAACAGGCTCGTTTGACGTCAGGTAACAGGGAGCAAAGGAACAAGAAGAACTATGATCTGAAAGTTCGAATACAAGATCTACAACCCGGTGATAGGGTCCTGTTGAAGAATTTGGGTGCTGCTGCAAGACACAAGTTGGCGGATAGATGGAGTTCCCAGGTTTACATTGTCTGCAAGCAACTGCCGGGTCTGCCGGTGTATCAAATCCGCCCTGATGGAAAGGCTGGGCCTCTTAAGAACTGGCACCGAAATCATTTGTTACCTTTGAGAGAGGCTGTGAGGATACCAGTTGGGGATGAACTCCCTCAGCCGAATCTGCCTGTTCCACGTTTACCTCCTGTTACTCGGTCTCAACAGACTCGGGTAGTTGACCCTCCGCCGAATCCGCCTGTTCCATGTTTACCTCCTGTTACT
Organism: Leptobrachium leishanense; assembly: GCA_009667805.1. Classification (NCBI taxonomy): domain Eukaryota; kingdom Metazoa; phylum Chordata; class Amphibia; order Anura; family Megophryidae; genus Leptobrachium; species Leptobrachium leishanense. Next base: position 427,951,898 of record CM019064.1, on the reverse strand, counting down.
CGGTCTCAACAGACTCGGGCTGTCGAAGAGAGCGAAAGGGACAGTGAGGAAGAAAGTTTCTGTCTGGACTGGATACGTTCACCGGAGCCTGAAGAGATTACCTCAGTTCCGGAACGATGGGAGAGTAATTTGAGGCCTGAGGCTCCTGAATTCTTGTTGGAAGTCCCTGAGACTGTTGATATCTCTGAGCCGCTTGAATTTCAGTGGGAAGCCCCTGAGGCTGTGGGGATCCCGGTAGCTCCGGAAGCTTATTCAGGTGATTACGGTTCTATGCCTTCACTGGAGGGATCATACTCTGAAGAAACGTCTGCTCCAGTGATAGAAAGAGAAATTGAGCCAACGCCCATAGTACTTCCACCTGAAGAGGAACGGAGGGAGCCTGAACAAAAACGCTCTATTCGGCCGCCCCAGCGTCTTACCTATGACTCACCCGGACATAGCACTGAAGAGGCCATCACCACTGTGCAGAGATTGCCCGAAGTGTCTGCTTTGTTAGCTGAGGTAGCCCAGAACATGAATCAGCTTGAGAAAGTGTTTCTAACCCACTGCATGTATGCTGTATAAACTGTGTGCAAATTGTAAAAAGATAATGTAACTGTTGTACCTCCTTGGAGAGACCCAAGAGTTCTAGGAGGGGGAGAGTGTAGCGATGTGTTAAAGTTTACTGTGGCAGTACCCATTTCTCGCCACAAGATGGAGACTATCACGATTTAAGACCCTGGACACTTGAACTACATATCCATGCATGCTTTGCGAAGAAACAGGAAGTGGGTGGGTTTGTGGAGAGCCTGTACATCCTGCACCTCGTGGAGAACAGGCAGAGCGCGCCAGGGAGCTGAGGAGAGCGGATGCACAGAGACACTCACAGAAGGAGAGATCAAGAGCTAGGCCGGAGCGCAGACAGAGTGGATTGGGCCTCACAATCGGGCCACCCAGCCTTGCGGAGAGAGACATCACCAGCTGTATTCCGGTGCAGTGCTGAGGAGAGAAGACCCCTCGAGTAAGGAGTACCGCGGTCGATGGAAGCGGGGAGCAGGCGGTGAGCTGGCTGAGTTGCGGCTGACAGACAGAGGGCCAGACAGCGGATCCGGTGGTCGGCGTCCCCAGTCGATATCGAGCGGAGAGACGTCCTGGGTCAGCGGAGCCTCGGCTTGCGCTGGATGGGTGAGAGGCCCCCAAGGCCGTGTGTAAATTTAAGCGTACACTGCTGTTTCCTTCTAAAACCCACAGGGCCCCAACTGACTAGTCGAAGACATCGTTAAAGTAAGCTCACTGGCCAGTAGAAAAGTACCCGGGTACCCTACATATATAAATATATATCACTTCAAGTTCTGGGACTTAACCTGTGCAGGACTCTGTTTTCCTTTTTCAAAATCCATACAGGGGGCAAAGAAAAAGCTACATTCTGAACGATTTTTCCTTTTTTTGTTCCCGCTGCGCGTCTATCGTAATACGAGAACTGTGTATTTTATTGTGTCCCGCTACGCGGTTTTTCCTCGAATTTCGTATCTTTTAATTTTCTGCTCGGTCGGGGTTTTTTCCGAAAATACGAAGCCCTCGTGTTTTCGTTTCTTTTACCGCTACGCGTTTATCGTGTTACGAAAGTACTGTAAATCTTCCTGCATATACCGTGTCTTAAGAGCTGCAAACCTTTTAGTAAACCTTTTAAATTATAAAACTGTTCAGCGTGTTGGAGTATATTTATTCCCTAGTGCGGGGAGACTGACCCGTGGTTCATTTTCAGCGGCTCCTCCGGGAGTGAGTGCTACATGTGTTAAAGAAATTAGTGAGCCCCAAAATACTGCGTGGTACTGGATGTGTGACAAGACACAGATCACCTTAATTCACAAATGTTTTAAAGAAATTAGTGAGCCCCAAAAAGACTTGCTGGCTGTGTGACAAGACACAGAAGATCACCTCAATTCACAAATGTTTTCCTCAAAGTTGTAAACCCCCAAACAAATTGCTGGCACAGTGACAAAACACACATCACCTAAATTCCCTGATATTTGGTAGAAATGAGACACACCCAGACCCCCCCAGTAGCGTGGCAGACCGGCAGTAACAAGACACAACTATCTCCTCTGAAATCTCCTCTGAAATGCGTGCAGAAGCGCTGCGTGGAAACGTTATATAGTGTTTCCTCTAGGACTTAGCTCTGTGAGCCCATGATTGGGCAAAATTTGCCCAATCAGGACTCTGAGCGGTGATTGGCATAGTGTTCAACCAGTCTTGCACCAGACCTGTGGTCAGGTGCAAGGCTGTAGCCAATTACGAGCTTCAGGCCAGTGGGAAAATGCATTGTGGTCCATTGTGGTCGAACATGCGGCGAACACCCGGAAATGTTCGGTGTTCGCGATCTGCTCGAACAGGCTAAGTTCAGGTCGAACCCTGAACCGTCCGAACCTGAACAGCTCATCCCTAGCTATCAGTTCCTTGTACCCGAATCCCCAACTCCCACCTTCAGGACTTCTCCCGAGCTACCCCCTTTCTGTGAAACTCCCTCCCCCGCAACATTAGACTTTCCCAGTGTCTCTAGTCATTCCAGAAGTCTCTGAAAACACATTACTTTAGAGAAGCCTATCGGCTCACTCCATGATCCCTCATTGTCATTTCCTGCTCCTCTTCCCATTCAGCCCACATGCAACCCGCTGCTTCACTTACCCTATTCACCCTCACCTAATGGGTCACCCTCTCCTCTTAGATTGTAAACTCTCGAGAAGGGTCCTCCCTGCTTCTGTTCCACGTGTGTAAAGTGTATGTATATTTGTTATTCTGTCTCTCACGTTGTACAGCGCTAAGGAATTTGTTGGCGCTTTATAAATACTTGTAACTGTAATGAGTGTTAACTCTTTTTGTTGTTTAATATGCACAATAGATTTTCAATCATAAAGCACTATTTCTTTATTTCTTTATAAGAGTTTTTTTTTTTTTACGTTGAACAGCTCTCAATGTGTTCACCAGTAATTCAATTCTTGCGTTAAGTGCTATAATCGCTCTGCGTTTTCCATTTAATTATCGAGATACAGTATCATATTTCGTTGCATGCGTTTCCTGTAGTATAAGTTTATGAATGGGGTTGTTATCTGCGTGCAGCACGTATGATTGGGAGTTCCTACGGGAATAGGGCCCTCATCTCCTCCTGTACTGTTTGTCAAATGTTGTTCAATGTATTGTACAGCGCTGCGGAATATGCTGGTGCTTTATAAATACAGAATAATAATAATAATAATGATGTTTCTGCTCGCTTTGCCATTGGATTACTTTAAGTGTTTAAATAACTATTAAGAAGAACACTTAACGCAAGACACTTAAAAGATAAAAAAAAAAGGCATAAAAAAGAATAATTATGAGGGGCTGCATTTTAAATAATCCCCTGTTCCTCTCCACTAAGAAAACACATTCCCCTGTGAATAGATGTTGGAAATAAACTGTGTGTCGGTATAGAGCCTGCTAGCTGTGTTCTGCAAAAATAAAAAATTGCAGACTAAATATTTGTGTATAAGTAATAATTATCTCTAATTTTAAAATAACCACATGCAAAACCTATTTTATACACCTATGAATTATGTAAGGCGCGTAGCCATTTATGTAAATGCATTCACATTATAAAAGCTGTACATTTCGTTGCGACGTATGCTAAGAGGTAATTTCCCATTTATTTATTTGTTTTGCATTTCTGTGCATAACAGCTGTAATTCGGTAACACTTGACAGTAGCTATGACTTTTTTTTTTTTAACATAAAAAAATAAATACCAAACTCCAAAGAATTCTCTGAAATTAACATTATTTGATAGGGATTTTTGTTTCCCCTGTTTTGTTTTTTGTGGCTCCGTTTCATATTGAAGGGAGGTAGGTTTCACGTTCTTTTGGATAAACAGCAATAGCAGAGATAGCAAGGACTGAAAAAGCCGGGCTTGAATCGGGTTGACAGATCCTCTATAATTTCCTGGACGCGTATAATTTATTCATGCTGATGGGCAGTGTGTGAAAAATGCTGCCCTGTAGCATGTAGAAACCATGCGCTGCAGGTAAGAATTCAAAAAGGAATCCCAAGTGACCTGCTTGGTAGACATGTGCGTTTCATTTCATCCAAATTGAAATTCGGACGAAAATCCACCAATTTTAGTTTTCGGAAGCATTTCCGAAAACGAAAATCAGCAATGCGAAATTCCAAATCGGTCCAAAAAAACAGATCACAGTAACAATGAAAAAACCAAACGAAATTGATCAGAGACGAAAAATAAAAAAGAATCAATACAATTTAAAACAAAGCAATGGGTTAATGGCATCTCAAAGGGCACAGCTTATATCCCAGCAAAGGGACAATTTCTGGTCTCCATTGTGCTGAATAGGTTTCCCTGGGTCCCTGTATCTTTTCTTTTTGTTTTTAATCATTATAAAATACAAAATAAAAACGAAACTGGTAACAAAAATTAAATACGAATGGATCCGAAACACGAAATAACTAATAAAAACGAAAAACGAATCGATCCGAAAACGAAATACAGATCGTCCGAATTAATGCATCAGTCCAAAATACCTTAACGAATCGATCCAAAACTAAAACAAACCATAGCGAAAAAATCTGAAACTGAACGAAACGAAAATTTGGGCCATGCACATGTCTACTGCTTTGATTTCCTTCCTGCAGCATATGAATTATACATGTTTCAGAGCAGCACTTTTCTCTGTGCTTCCCCATTGCATCAAATAGTAGATATGCACGTTTCATTCCGCATCGCAATTCGGACAAAATTTACCAATTCGTATTTTGAAAGCACTTCTGTAATAACGAATCGGTTACATCCGAAACAGAGAGAAAACGAAACTGAATTTAATGAATTAATTCCGTTTTTAAGAACTGATTCGTCATTTTGTTTCACTTGTTTCACAGATTCAGCACTACATCCCTGTCCATTGGCTGTGGTGCTGAATCTGTTTGTATTCAGCTCCACACTATGGACAGCACTATGCTGTCGTTTGGTGGGATTCGGCGGCAGTGAAATTTCCAATAGAGAAGTAGTGGTTAAACTATTCAGAGAACGCCAGAGAGCACCAAAATGTCAGTGAAATGCCCTGATTTTTGGTGGTTTGTTCTACTTGTTTAAGGCTGCTGTCAGACGAGCGTAGTGTTCACGTCCGTGATTGCGCCTAAAAGTACGTCCGTGATAGCATGACAGGAAGCCCATCGGAGCCCGACACACGAAGTACGTCCGCACTGAACTGCGGATGCACAACGGCCGCGGCCCACGGACGCAAGGCAGGCAAGAACGTACAACCGCTAGAACGGCCGCACAAAGTGCGCTGCGTCCGCAACGTCCGCATAGCTTTGTGTGTGAGTGATGGAACGTGGTCAGACGGACTGCATTTATACGTCCAGCATTTTTCACGGACAAAATGGTTTTGCTTTTTAATTTATTTTCCCTCCTACATCCGTCAAAATATATACGTCAGTGAAAAAAACGGACTGTCTGGCCACTACTGCGTCTTCCGTACTGACGTACGTCCGTGTGCACGGACGTACAGTCCGTAGAAATCACGCTCGTCTGACCCTAGCCTAAACAGGTGAATCCCATAGGTTTCAATGTAAAAAATATTCCCCATTTTTATTAAATATTTATTCAACCGTTTATTCTTTTCATTTGAAGCAAAAAACTTTTTATTTATTGATTGTTTAGAATTTTTTGAGTATTTTTTGCTACAATTTGTGGATTTCTAATTATTTTAAAACGACGAGGCTTTTTTTCTTTCCCTCAGTCGGGCTGCGTTCGGCAGGTGCTGTCCTTGGTGCTGAAACCTATTTTAGCACCAAGGACAGCATCACCGCAGGGCTCCGGAGGCCAGCGGAGCTGCCGTCCTTGGTGCTGAAACCTCTTTGAGCACCAAGGACAGGTGGATTAGGTAAATAAAAAATCTGTTTCACATTCCAAAATAATGAAACAAATGAAATAACAAAAAGGAAATAACAAATTGATATGAAATATGAATTACCAATCTCCCGAATTCACAAATCGATCTGAAATACGTGTCACGGTAACATACTGAACACACCGAAACAAACTAAAAAACATAAACGATCGATCCAAAACTAAACAATTTTTTTTCGTTGTGCACATGTCTATGAAATAATTATAGATGTCCAGAAAAACATGGCCGACTGGGCTACCCTAGGCTTGATTCTTGTTTTTGAAATGTTGGTCGCTTGTATATCCAGTGCCAGGTCTTGGGAACTTCAAAACGTGAGTGTGAAACCTTTATTCAAAATTTTCTATAATAGGTTAACAGGTCACACTATGTTGATATATTTTCTCTCAAGGTGAATACCGTAGGAGTAATGAGAGAATTTACACCATATCCAGTTTAACTTCCCTGGCGGTCTAATTTTTGTGAAAAATCGTATCTAAAAGCGGTCTATTCTTTTTTTTTTGCCCCCCCTCCCTAGCAGTATTCCCGAGTGTTGCTTGGGGTTAAATTCCTATGTTGGAAGCGGTAACCCCGAGCAACACTCGGGATGCCGCTGGATACATCACCTCTCCCTGCGCTCCCTCGATGTCCTGTCCCCAGCTGCCTCCTCCGGCGATCGCGACCCTCATACTTCCTGGTTTCCTCCTCGCGAGAAGGAATCCAGGAAGTAAAACGCCGCGATCGCTGGAGGAGACTGCAGAGATCATCGAGGAAGCGCATGGAGAGGTAATGTATACAACCCGAGTGTGTCTCAGGGTTACCGCTCTCAGCAGTGAAATTTAGCCCCGAGACACACTCGGGATAACCGTCAGGGGGGTTAACCTAAACTTAGGAAGAAGCGCAGACCTCGCCACATTTTACTGTTGATTCTTGTTTTCTCAGCTGCGATTTCAACATGCAATTATGTTTTATTATTTTATTATTTATGTTTATCACAGTTAATGTATCTAACAGTAATAAGGTCTTTTCTGCCTGTATGATAATAATGCAGACCCAGTTTTAAATTGTGTAAGATAAGGGACACCATCTAGAGCTCAGAATCTTACATTTTAATAATATTTCTGAAATGGATAAACAAATACAATGAGCAAATTGACATTATTTAATTTTTTTTAACTAACTCAGGATAACAATTTCTCCTCGAGACGTCTACTTTAATCTATATTTAACTCTTAGGCTAGGGTCAGACGAATGCATTTTTCACGTTGTCCGTGAAAAAGTGCGTTCGAACGAATGGACGTATTTTTTCACGGAATACGCGATAGCGGTCATACGATGCGCATTTTCGTCCGTGATTTTGTACGGATCATCAATAAAACCCTTTTTGCGTCTGGACGTTATGTTGGCCGGACATGAGCAGCGTCTGACGTCTCCCAATCACGCAAACACGCCGCTATGCGGCCGCAGCGCACTCTGTACGTCAGTAGTAGCGGTTTGACGTTCTTGAAAAAATGCGTTCGTTTGCCACTTGCGTTGCACGGACGAACTGTCGTGCGGCCGTTCGTCGTATGTTCCCCGGCATTATACGTCATTTGCTGCTAGCACGGCCGTGATTTCGTGCAGCTAAACGCACGTTAATACTGCGTTAGTCTGACCCTAGCCTTACCGTCACATCCCATGTTTCAAATAATTGTTATGATAGCATTCTTTTCACCAAAATTCATTTGGTAGTGAATGGAATAAAAACCAGCACGCAAGTATCTCTCATGACTGTTAAAAAGTACATCGTGCGGCTAAGGAGATTTAAAAGTTTGCTCGGGGTAAATTTTATTGAGATTGCTGCTTGAACTTTGAGTCCTGCAACATTTGTAAAGTGGCGATGACCAGACAGAAGGAGATGGCTGGCTCACCAAGCACTCAATAAACCCACGAGGGAGTAACGTTCTCATGCCATCTCCCCGACATCCATTATTTCATGGTTTGGAAGGCGACTTGTTTATTTTCTGTGCTTCAAGGGAAGCTGAAAAAAAACCACCTCCCCAAGCGTCTTCCTTTCCAGAGATGGTCCTCTGCAGAATATAAGCACATGCGTGCTGCCTTCTCTCCAGAGAGAACCTGCTTTGTTTCCATTTTTGGATTTTTTTTGTCATTCAGTTTTCTGAAAAATACTATTAAATAAGTTAGCTATTTCTGAGAAGAGGGACATGTTTTTTCCCGTGGCAGAATAAAATCGAGCAATGTTTACCGTCAGCCACGACAATAAAAGCCGGAACGATAAGCTCTTCACTGTTACCAAGCGATTAAAATGTTTCTTCTACTAATATATTCTATATGTAGGATTACAGATGGACAAATCAATGTAATATTATCTGTACATTCTCGTTCTACAAACGAGCAGTCACTGTTTATAATGACACGGAGCTGATAACCTTTACTTTCACACAAATTTAATTCAACGTGACCATCAGAAAGCAGCATCTGCCCGGCAAGAGATTAGAAGAAACATCTGATACCTTTCCAGGTACTTAAAGTATGAAACATACTGATATCAGTACAGATCCAGAATGAAATAATAAGGCGCTTCCAACATCATCCTGTGCTTCGAGATTGAGCTTCTAATGACGTGGGCTCCATAGTGACCAATATTGGCACTGTGTTTCAGTTGAGACACTAACGACGCAGGCCAACACATGCCTTGTGTCTATAAGGTGCCTCTGGCGTCATTCTGGACATCACGATGAGCGTTGTACATATTAAACATGTGAAATAGTTATAGTCCGAAATACTTTTCGGTTGAAATATTGGCACTTCGGTGATTCCGGAGCATCCAAAATTCGGAATCGAAAAAAAGCAATGAAGATCTATCTAATCGATCATACAGAAGTATTAATCAGAAAAAAAGGGATAAAAAAGAACAGCGCTCCTCTTAGAACATTAAGTTCAGTACATATACAAAATAGAGAAGAAACCTTTTAGACAGGTGACATTTGTATACCTTTTCAGAGTAATAGGTGGATGTTATATAATATAACAGTAATTCACCATATCTCCATATTCACAGGTTTCAACACCACAGGTAAGCGCAGAGGAATTGTCTTGAGTGTACCTCAAAAGGAGAAAATACAATACATAGTATGATATCGTTAACAAATATTAAAAAAATATTTGGACAGGTGAATATACACTCACGCTTTACGAGAGCTGCAAGCCCTCATATGATCGCTTCTCAGGTTATTCAAAGGTTGACCTGACTGCCCATAGATTCCTGGTTCCTTTGATGGTCTTTTAGGAATAATCAAATTAAAGTATGAAACTTCACACAAACCGTGGAAAGTTTTAAAAGATATTTATTTTCCCAGCATGGAAAAAATAGAGTGGCTAGACGCGTTTCGCGCAAAGCGCCTCCTCAGTAGCATAAGATAAAAGATATACAATGCATATAATGACAAAACATATATATAGGCAACCTTTAATTGATTTGAATCCTTCATATCGCCCCTTACTTCCGGTTTCAGTCCAGTTAGCTCCACTTCCGGATTTTATCATTCCGGCTGCAGCCCCAGCTTAGCTCCACTTCCGGTTTGCACACACTTCAATACACTGTGCTAACTCAGCTCCATTTCCGGATTTGCAAACGGCTGCAGTTACATCTCAGCTCTACTTCCGGATTTTTTCATTCCAGCTGCAGCCCCAGCTCAGCTCCACTTCCGGTTTGCACACACTTCAATACACTGTGCTAACTCAGCTCCATTTCCGGATTTGCAAACGGCTGCAGTTACATCTCAGCTCCACTTCCGGATATTTTCATTCCGGCTGCAGCCCCAGCTCAGCTCCACTTCCGGTTTACACACACTTCAATACACTGTGCTGACTCAGCTCCATTTCCGGATTTGCAAAAGGCTGCAGTTACATCTCAGCTCCACTTCCGGATCCTCTTCAGTGGTTTGCGGGGAATTTTACTTTTACTTTTACTGTATAGATGTATACAATTCTAAAAGGCAGACTCCTCCATTAGTGTCCCAATTTTCATTGTATATACCAATAGTCCACAATGGAGTGTTCAACACAGCGGGAAAGAAGGAAGAACGATCCCCAAGAAAAAAACACAAAAAAACAAAAAACAACAGTTTATAAAAATAGCAAAAAATATGCTTTAAAGTTAAAATACAGAGAATAAAATTCTATAAGAATGACTCGCTATATAAACGTTATTCAATAAAAAGCTAAAAAAGTTCATAAAAAATGGCAAATCTCAAAATCTTTATTAAGACCTTTCGGGATAAGCGTATCAAAGCGGAAAATAAGTCTAATTTCTTCCTGATTTATTTTCTTTATAAAATCCTCCCCTCTCCAGTCCCTTTCAACTCTGCGTAAGGCAAAAAATTGGAGGCCTTCCAATAAGCTATTGTGTGTAGATAAAAAATGTGAGGACACCGAATGTTTTTCAAAACCCCGTTGAATATTTCTTATATGTTCCAGTATCCTAACATATAATGGCCTTGTGGTCCTACCAATATAGATTTTCTTACACGGACAGACCAGGGCATAAATAATATTACTCGAATGGCAGGAAACAATCTGTTTAATCTTATATTTGTCCTTACATTCGAAAATGGGGATAAATTTCTTCCCCAATTTTAGTTTCTTACATGCTAAGCAGGAACCACACCGGTAAAAGCCTTCTTTGATCTGCATCACCTCAAAACCCCATGTAGCGTCTCTATTTGGGCAGGTATTGCTTCTAATAATTTGTTGTTTGACTGTTCGAGCCCCTCTATTAATAATCTTTGGTCTGTCTTCCAAAATTGTCTGGAGCATTGGGTCTCTCTTAAGAATATGCCAGTATTTTTTAATTGATGCATTAATAGCTCGAGTCTGACTATTAAAATCATAAATAAGTGGAACAGTAGAATCAAAACAATTTTTCCTTTTTTCTTTTTTTTGCTTGTACTGAATTAGAGTTTTTCTATCCTTTCCTTGAACATTCTTCAACGTATCAAATAAAACCTCCTCCTTATATCCTTTTTGTCGAAAATCATCCAGCATTTTATGTGCTTGGACTTCAAAGACCTTTTCTTCTGTACAATTTCTCCTCAATCTTGTAAATTGGCTCTTTGGAACACTTCTAAGCCATGCCGCAGCGTGACAACTCTTAGAATCAATATAATTGTTTACATCCACTGGTTTTAAGTAAGTTTTTGATTTTAAAATGCCTTCTTCAACATACAACGTGAGATCAAGAAAATGGATCTCGTCCTTACTGAACTGGAGGTCCAACTTAATTCCCCAACTATTCTGATTCAGTCTATCATGGAAGTCCTTTAGGCTTCTTTCGTCTCCCCTCCAGATAAAAAACAGATCGTCTATATATCTTCTATAGAGAACCAAGTCTCGCGCCCAGCCACACAAACCCCCGGCCCACTGAGATTCCCAGTGAGCCATAAAGAGGTTAGCATAGCTGGGCGCGAAACGGGTTCCCATAGCCGTACCCGTACACTGCAAGTAAAATTGATTATTAAAAGAGAAGTAATTATTCTGGAGGATAAACCGAATTCCTTCCAAAATGAATTCTGACTGTTCCTCAGGGTATAGTTGATATTTATTTAGATGGTAAAGCACTGCATCACAGCCCCTATCATGTGGGATGATACTATATAGTGACTGTACGTCACATGTCACCAATAGATAATCCGATTCCCACTGGAAGCCATCCAGAATTTGCAACAAATTCATAGTATCCCTTAAATAAGAGGTGGTTAATTTAACCATTGGTTGCAGGAGAATGTCCAGATATTCCGATAAATAACTCGTGACTGACTGAATACCAGAAATTATGGGTCTGCCCGGAGGTTGAACTGAGTCTTTATGCATTTTAGGAAGAAGATAAAAAACTGGGATTTTAGGGTGAGGTGGATTAAGATATTTCAATTCATGTTCATTCAAAATCCCTGCATCACTTCCTTTAGAAAGTAGGTTTGATAGTTCTATTCTTACAGCTTGAGTGGGATTAGACGGCAAAGGCCGATATGTAATCCCACCATTTAATTGTCGTGAGGCTTCTTGGTTGTAAGCTTCTTTATTCATCACCACTATGCCGCCCCCCTTGTCTGCGGGTTTAATTATGATATCCGAATCATTCTTAAGAGAGAGCAGAGCTTTTCTTTCCTCCTTAGTAAGATTAGGTTGTACTTTTTGTGTATAGATCTTATTCACATCCGCCATCACCATGTACTCAAAAATCCTCATTTCCTCCGAGATCATATCTCTCGGAAAAAACGAGGAGCCCTCTTTCAAACCTGAGTGGACAAACTGTGAGTGAGTTACTGTCCTCTCAATAGGATTTTTAAGGAAGAATTTTTTAAGACACATCTTTCTCTGAAATTTCTTTAAGTCGATGAACATATGAAATTTATCTATCTTAGTACTAGGGGCGAATTTTAAACCTTTATTTAAGGCGCCAATCTCGTCCTTGGTTAACATTCGACTACTCAGATTAAAAACACCTTTACTCAAATCAGAGGCTACCTCTCGTTTAGATGCTTTAATAGTTTTCTTTATTTCTTTCCTTTCTTTACAGGACCTCCCCCCCCTAACCCCTCGTTTATTTTTTCTAACCCCCTTTTTCGTGTGGTTATATCCGACTGGCCTAGAATTTTTACAGTCGGTTCTAGGGGCATATTCGTAAATTTCAACTGTTTTGTGGTTTTTGGACGAAACTTTAAAAAAGAATCCTTTCGATTTTCTGGTTTGCGTTGTAAACCTTTAGTATAAATGGGAGAATCTTTTGATGGTGATCTTCCTTTATTCCATGGGGACTTCCAGGCATATTCTGAAGGACTTAAAGCTGACCCAAAACTTTCATCTTGAATAGCTAAAGCGGGAATCCCACACACAGTTATATCCTTTAGACTCTCTTCCACATGGGGGGATTCTCTCATAGATTCTCGGGGGTCTACTTCGGTATCTGACGTATTAGGGGACTCTTCTGACTCCTTCTCCTCTGGTTTATGTTTATTCCTGTGTATATCAGTTATCACAACGTGATTCGCAATACTGATTTCTTCCAGGAAAACAGTGCTGCAGGGACCCTCCCTTCTTTTCCTCATTGGTAAAGTCTCAGATGTCTGTTCCAAAGGACAGCCGAAAGTTACCATATCTCTTTTAATGGACTCTTAATAGATAGGTTGATTTTTTCTATGTTCATTGATGTTAGTCTGAGCCCGACTTCGAATGGGGGTAAAATTTGGATTCCCTTTAGGGGTAGAGTTGTCGAATTTTTTATTGTTCCTTTGAGATGAGGGATGAGAGTTATTGTAATTATATCTACTCTTGTAATTTTGTTGTGTGGGATAGTATTTTCGTTGCCCTTTTGGTGTAGTGGAATTAGACATAAGGGTGTATTTCTGTTTAATCGTATTATTTCTATAATCTTCAATATCCCTTAGATATTTTTTCTTTTTTATCTCTACGACGTCCTGTGTTATTCTATCCAAATTAGTCCTTAATTCTTGAGATAGCTCTTCAAAATATATTTCATCTGTATTAGTTTTAAGCTCCTCTATCAGGGTTTGTATTTTTAGGTCCAAAACCTGGAGGGCTTCACTTCTATACTGAATAATATAATTCATAGTTTTAAACGCAAAGTCCTCCATCATCTGGATCCACCCCTCCATAAACACATTATTGTCTCTATCAGAAGAAGGCATTTTGAAAAATCTTAAACCACGTGGAGAAATTTTCTCTTTTATATATTTCTTTAAGGTAATCACCTCCCATTTAAATTTAATTTCCTTTATAAGGACTTTCTCCAAAGACTGAGCTAAATCCTGAGCATTTGGTGTCTGTACATTAACCTTCTCAAGCAGTGTATCACCAAAAATCTCGTCAATATTTAGACCAATATTGTTTCTATAATCCAATAGAGACATTCTAGCAGCCAACAACCAAAAGGGAAAAAAAGGGGGACAAAAATTTAGAAATACAATAGGATGTTTTGGATGGCGCTCTGAATAAAAATAGGATCGCTACTAGTTCTTTCAGAGTATGGTGTTCCCTTCACCACAAGAAATGAATCAGAAAAAAAGGGATAAAAAAGAACAGCGCTCCTCTTAGAACATTAAGTTCAGTACATATACAAAAAAGAGAAGAAACCTTTTAGACAGGTGACATTTGTATACCTTTTCAGAGTAATAGGTGGATGTTATATAATATAACAGTAATTCACCATATCTCCATATTCACAGGTTTCAACACCACAGGTAAGCGCAGAGGAATTGTCTTGAGTGTACCTCAAAAGGAGAAAATACAATACATAGTATGATATCGTTAACAAATATTAAAAAAATATTTGGACAGGTGGATATACACTCACGCTTTACGAGAGCTGCAAGCCCTCATATGATCGCTTCTCAGGTTATTCAAAGGCTGACCTGACTGCCCATAGATTCCTGGTTCCTTTGATGGTCTTTTAGGAATAATCAAATTAAAGTATGAAACTTCACACAAACCGTGGAAAGTTTTAAAAGATATTTATTTTCCCAGCAAGAAAAAATAGAGTGGCTAGACGCGAAACGCGCAAAGCGCTTCCTCAGTAGCATAAGATAAAAGATATACAATGCATATAATGACAAAACATATATATAGGCAACCTTTAATTGATTTGAATCCTTCATATCGCCCCTTACTTCCGGTTTCAGTCCATTTAGCTCCACTTCCGGATTTTATCATTCCGGCTGCAGCCCCAGCTTAGCTCCACTTCCGGTTTGCACACACTTCAATACACTGTGCTAACTCAGCTCCATTTCCGGATTTGCAAACGGCTGCAGTTACATCTCAGCTCTACTTCCGGATTTTTTCATTCCAGCTGCAGCCCCAGCTCAGCTCCACTTCCGGTTTGCACACACTTCAATACACTGTGCTAACTCAGCTCCATTTCCGGATTTGCAAACGGCTGCAGTTACATCTCAGCTCCACTTCCGGATTTTATCATTCCGGCTGCAGCCCCAGCTCAGCTCCACTTCCGGTCACGAGTTATTTATCGGAATATCTGGACATTCTCCTGCAACCAATGGTTAAATTAACCACCTCTTATTTAAGGGATACTATGAATTTGTTGCAAATTCTGGATGGCTTCCAGTGGGAATCGGATTATCTATTGGTGACATGTGACGTACAGTCACTATATAGTATCATCCCACATGATAGGGGCTGTGATGCAGTGCTTTACCATCTAAATAAATATCAACTATACCCTGAGGAACAGTCAGAATTCATTTTGGAAGGAATTCGGTTTATCCTCCAGAATAATTACTTCTCTTTTAATAATCAATTTTACTTGCAGTGTACGGGTACGGCTATGGGAACCCGTTTCGCGCCCAGCTATGCTAACCTCTTTATGGCTCACTGGGAATCTCAGTGGGCCGGGGGTTTGTGTGGCTGGGCACGAGACTTGGTTCTCTATAGAAGATATATAGACAATCTGTTTTTTATCTGGAGGGGAGACGAAAGAAGCCTAAAGGACTTCCATGATAGACTGAATCAGAATAGTTGGGGAATTAAGTTGGACCTCCAGTTCAGTAAGGACGAGATCCATTTTCTTAAGAGAGACCCAATGCTCCAGACAATTTTGGAAGACAGACCAAAGATTATTAATAGAGGGGCTCGAACAGTCAAACAACAAATTATTAGAAGCAATACCTGCCCAAATAGAGACGCTACATGGGGTTTTGAGGTGATGCAGATCAAAGAAGGCTTTTACCAGTGTGGTTCCTGCTTAGCATGTAAGAAACTAAAATTGGGGAAGAAATTTTTCCCCATTTTCGAATGTAAGGACAAATATAAGATTAAACAGATTGTTTCCTGCCATTCGAGTAATATTATTTATGCCCTGGTCTGTCCGTGTAAGAAAATCTATATTGGTAGGACCACAAGGCCATTATATGTTAGGATACTGGAACATATAAGAAATATTCAACGGGGTTTTGAAAAACATTCGGTGTCCTCACATTTTTTATCTACACACAATAGCTTATTGGAAGGCCTCCAATTTTTTGCCTTACGCAGAGTTGAAAGGGACTGGAGAGGGGAGGATTTTATAAAGAAAATAAATCAGGAAGAAATTAGACTTATTTTCCGCTTTGATACGCTTATCCCGAAAGGTCTTAATAAAGATTTTGAGATTTGCCATTTTTTATGAACTTTTTTAGCTTTTTATTGAATAACGTTTATATAGCGAGTCATTCTTATAGAATTTTATTCTCTGTATTTTAACTTTAAAGCATATTTTTTGCTATTTTTATAAACTGTTGTTTTTTGTTTTTTTGTGTTTTTTTCTTGGGGATCGTTCTTCCTTCTTTCCCGCTGTGTTGAACACTCCATTGTGGACTATTGGTATATACAATGAAAATTGGGACACTAATGGAGGAGTCTGCCTTTTAGAATTGTATACATCTATACAGTAAAAGTAAAAGTAAAATTCCCCGCAAACCACTGAAGAGGATCCGGAAGTGGAGCTGAGATGTAACTGCAGCCTTTTGCAAATCCGGAAATGGAGCTGAGTCAGCACAGTGTATTGAAGTGTGTGTAAACCGGAAGTGGAGCTGAGCTGGGGCTGCAGCCGGAATGAAAAAATCCAGAAGTGGAGCTGAGATGTAACTGCAGCCGTTTGCAAATCCGGAAATGGAGCTGAGTTAGCACAATGTATTGAAGTGTGTGCAAACTGGAAGTGGAGCTAAGCTGGGGCTGCAGCCGGAATGATAAAATCCGGAAGTGGAGCTAAATGGACTGAAACCGGAAGTAAGGGGCGATATGAAGGATTCAAATCAATTAAAGGTTGCCTATATATATGTTTTGTCATTATATGCATTGTATATCTTTTATCTTAAGCTACTGAGGAAGCGCTTTGCGCAAAACGCGTCTAGCCACTCTATTTTTTCCATGCTGGGAAAATAAATATCTTTTAAAACTTTCCACGGTTTGTGTGAAGTTTCATACTTTAATTTGATTATTCCTGAAAGACCAAAGGAACCAGGAATCTATGGGCAGTCAGGTCAGCCTTTGAATAACCTGAGAAGCGATCATATGAGGGCTTGCAGCTCTCGTAAAGCGTGAGTGTACATCCACCTGTCCAAATATTTTTTTAATATTTGTTAACGATATCATACTATGTATTGTATTTTCTCCTTTTGAGGTACACTCAAGACAATTCCTCTGCGCTTACCTGTGGTGTTGAAACCTGTGAATATGGAGATATGGTGAATTACTGTTATATTATATAACATCCACCTATTACTCTGAAAAGGTATACAAATGTCACCTGTCTAAAAGGTTTCTTCTCTTTTTTGTATATGTACTGAACTTAATGTTCTAAGAGGAGCGCTGTTCTTTTTTATCCCTTTTTTTCTGATTCATTTCTTGTGGTGAAGGGAACACCATACTCTGAAAGAACTAGTAGCGATCCTATTTTTATTCAGAGCGCCATCCAAAACATCCTATTGTATTTCTAAATACAGAAGTATTAAGCCTAACAGTAACCCTACCCTAAACTGTGACCCAACCCTAGAAATAACCCGAAACGTAACCCAAACACAAACAGAACCAGCAAGGCTAGGGTCAGACGAGCGCAGTATTAACGTGCGTTTGGCCGCACTTAATCACGGCCGTGCTAGCAGCAAATGACGTCCAATGCTGGGCAGCATACGAAGAACGTGGCAAACGAGTGGCAAGTGGCAAACGAACGCATTTTTTCGAGAACGTGTGTCACGTTCCCACGTTCCAACCCTGTCTCCCTGCCCTCTGTATTCCTTATGTCTGTGTTTCCATGTGTTTCCCTGTGCTGCTTTCCCTGACATGCAGCTCAGGGGTTAAGTTCATTGCTCGTTGAGCTTCTGCTGGTGATATGGGCTGATTACTCCCCTATATAAAGCTATGGGCCCATATCAACATGCTCTTGCATCCTGGTTCACTTCAGCTACAGATTTGTTCCTGAGAGCTCCCTGTTATTCTATCCTAGTGCTTTCTCAGTGTTTCCCCCTTGTCTGAGTTCTAGGTTTCTGATTGACTTCCTGGTATTGACCCTCTGGCCTGGCTGACGGATTTTCTCTGGTGCTATATCCCCGCTTTGGCTCAAGGTATACGTTTTGGTTTTGACCCCTGGCTTATTCATTGACCACTCTTCTGGACATCCCTAGCTGTTCTGTGCATATTATATTATATGTTGTGTATCCCTGTAGACCACGGCTTTTGTATATTGAAGTCCTTCCCTGCAAGTTGTTGAGTATACTCCTTCAGGTGTCTGTGTTTTCTCCAAGACTCTGCACGGCTACAAAGGCAACCTTTTTCTATTAGTGCAGATTCGGCCACTCTAAGGACCGATCTATCAGTATAGGGCTCCTTCGGTATAGCCGTGCAGAGGTCCCCAGTGTCTCCTGTGGTTTATTCACATATCCCAGATCATTGTGTCACGCATCTCTGCATATAGCGGCTTTTCCTCATACCTGGGCTCTACTTGGTGCATGCCAGGTAC
Organism: Leptobrachium leishanense; assembly: GCA_009667805.1. Lineage (NCBI taxonomy): Eukaryota > Metazoa > Chordata > Amphibia > Anura > Megophryidae > Leptobrachium > Leptobrachium leishanense. The sequence continues at coordinate 427,933,467 of CM019064.1, read as the reverse complement.
CGCCATTGTGGCTGAACGTGACATAATGCAAGAGCCAACCATAAAGTCCGCAGAGCTGCGTAAATTGTTTGATTCCATGCTGCGTCTGTTTGGGGATTTCATGTCTAAGTGGAAGGGGTTAATGGACACTACTTTTCTCCCTTCTAATGATCAAGCTGTTCTAGAAAGCAGGGTACGTGGTCCACTTTCCCTTGAGGAAATGAATAGAAGGCGAACTGACAAGCTCTGCTTCTATTGTGCCAGTTCATTGCATTTTATATCATGGTGCCCACTCAAGCCAGTGCGCGTTGAGGCTGGCAAGATGCCAGTGCGTGTTGAGGCTGGCAAGATGCCAGTGCGCGTTGAGGCTGGCAAGATGCCAGTGTGCACTGAGGCTGGCAAAGTGCCCGCTGTGCCCACGACCCACAGTCGGGTCACCAAAGCCAGGTCCCTTTATAAATCCAAGGTAATCAGACCCCTTGTACCGTCCAGGTTTAGGAGAGCCCTTCCTAGGGCATCCAGACCTGTGGAGGGGGCAACTGATGTTAATAACGTTGCTGAATATTCCGACGATGGGTCAGATGGTGCCAGGCCCCGTACTGGGTTAGATGGTATCAGTCCCTGCCATGTATCCGAGGTCAGACCCCCTTTACCGTCCAGGCCTAGGAGAGCCCTTCCAGGGGTAACCAGGTCTGTGGAGGGGGTAACTGACATCTCAGACCCAGTCGAGTATTCCCCTTCTTCTGATCCCGAGGCACAAATGGACTTTGACTCCCTGGCCGAGAAGGAGTCAGAGGATGAAGCCATGGAGGTTATTCCCATTAATGCCTCTCGTATGTGGCCTCGCCAAACGGCCAGACACCCTAAGGGTGGTCCAGGGCGTAAGATTGTTACAGGCTGTATTACCTGCGGTGCTGTACACTTATCTGCATTACCCACCGCACTCATAGTGCCAGGTGGCAAGGCCGCTATTGTGGGGTCTGGCGATGGGATCACAACCAAGGAGTTTGGTGGGGAAACCGCAATCATGTTGCCTTTTTCTGGCAGTGAAGTTGTCACACCTGTGGCTGGCAAGCTTCCAGTTAAATCAGTCTCAAGCTGTGTGTCAGCGGTGCCAGTCTCAAGCTGTGTGTCAGCGGTGCCAGTCCCGAGCTGTGTGCCAGTCCCGAGCTGTGTGCCAGTACCAAGCTGTGTGTCAGCAGTGCCAGAAACCCAGTCAAGCTGTTTGTCAGCGGTTCCAGAAACCCAGCCAAGCTGTGTGTCAGCGGTGCCAGTCCCAAGCTGTGTGTCAGCGGTGCCAGAAACCCAGCCAAGCTGTGTGTCAGCGGTGCCAGAAACCCAGCCAAGCTGTGTGTCAGCGGTGCCAGTCCCAAGCTGTGTGTCAGCGGTGCCAGTCCCAAGCTGTGTGTCAGCGGTGCCAGTCCCAAGCTGTGTGTCAGCGGTGCCAGAAACCCAGCCAAGCTGTGTGTCAGCGGTGCCAGTCCCAAGCTGTGTGTCAGCGGTGCCAGTCCCAAGCTGTGTGCCAGTCCCAAGCTGTGTGTCAGCGGTGCCAGTCCCAGGCTGTGCGTCAGCGGTGCCAGAAACCCAGCCAAGCTGTGTGTCAGCGGTGCCAGTCCCAAGCTGTGTGCCAGCGGTGCCAGTCCCAAGCTGTGTGTCAGCAGTTCCAGAAACCCAGACAAGCTGTGTGTCAGCGGTTCCAGAAACCCAGCCAAGCTGTGTGTCAGCGGTGCCAGTCCCAAGCTGTGTGTCAGCGGTGCCAGAAACCCAGTCAAGCTGTGTGTCAGCGGTGCCAGTCCCAAGCTGTGTGCCAGCGATGCCAGTCCCAAGCTGTGTGTCAGCGGTGCCAGAAACCCAGTCAAGCTGTGTGTCAGCGGTGCCAGTCCTAAGCTGTGTGTCAGCGGTGCCAGTGCCAAGCTGTGTGTCAGCGGTGCCAGTGCCAAGCTGTGTGTCAGCGGTGCCAGTGCCAAGCTGTGTGTCAGCGGTGCCAGTGCCAAGCTGTGTGTCAGCGGTGCCAGTCCCAAGCTGTGTTTCAGCGGTGCCAGTCCCAAGCTGTGTGCCAGTCCCAAGCTATGTGCCAGCGGTGCCAGTCCCGAGCTGTGTGCCAGTACCAAGCTGTGTGTCAGCAGTGCCAGAGACCCAGTCAAGCTGTGTGTCAGCGGTGCCAGTCCCAAGCTGTGTATCAGCGGTGCCAGAAACCCAGTCAAGCTGTGTGTCAGTGGTGCCAGTCCCAAGCTGTGTGCCAGCGGTGCCAGTCCCAAGCTGTGTGCCACTATCAAGCTGTGTGTCAGCAGTGCCAGTCCCAAGCTGGGTGTCAGCGGTGCCAGAAACCCAGTCAAGCTGTGTGTCAGCGGTTCCAGAAACCCAGTCAAGCTGTGTGTCAGCAGTGCCAGAGCTACATTGCAACACCACTGTACCCATGCCCCACAGAGAGTCCGAGGTTTCCAAACCTCATGGTAAGGCACAGGTAGGCGAGCCTACTCCCACTGTTGCCGTGTCGTGTGGGGGGGTCACCAGTTCTAGATCTCGTTCAAGGAGAAGATGGGAAAAGGTGTCTAACCCTAGTCCCACTGAGTCTATGTCCAGTCTAACTGATGCCAAAAGCCCCCTACCCCGTCATGTCCCTGAGGGCTATGTGCAGTCGCCCTTTGGACTGGTGTTCAGGAAGGACCACTGGGTTGCCATTCAAAGGAACCCTCATAGACGGGGCGTCTTGTGGAGGAGGATGACGACTCTGAGTGGGACCTCAAAGGACTTTGGTGACTGGTGTTCATGATCTGGTTTCCTGATTCTGTCTGTCATGTTTGTTGTTTTAGGTGCACTGAGGTCACCTTTTTTGGAGGGGGCTACTGTCACGTTCCCACGTTCCAACCCTGTCTCCCTGCCCTCTGTATTCCTTATGTCTGTGTTTCCATGTGTTTCGCTGTGCTGCTTTCCCTGACATGCAGCTCAGGGGTTAAGTTCATTGCTCGTTGAGCTTCTGCTGGTGATATGGGCTGATTACTCCCCTATATAAAGCCATGGGCCCATATCACCATGCTCTTGCATCCTGGTTCACTTCAGCTACAGATTTGTTCCTGAGAGCTCCCTGTTATTCTATCCTAGTGCTTTCTCAGTGTTTCCCCCTTGTCTGAGTTCTAGGTTTCTGATTGACTTCCTGGTATTGACCCTCTGGCCTGGCTGATGGATTTTCTCTGGTGCTATATCCCCGCTTTGGCTCAAGGTATACGTTTTGGTTTTGACCCCTGGCTTATTCATTGACCACTCTTCTGGACATCCCTAGCTGTTCTGTGCATATTGTATTATATGTTGTGTATCCCTGTAGACCACGGCTTTTGTATATTGAAGTCCTTCCCTGCAAGTTGTTGAGTATACTCCTTCAGGTGTCTGTGTTTTCCCCAAGACTCTGCATGGCTACAAAGGTAACCTTTTTCTATTAGTGCAGATTCGGCCACTCTAAGGACCGATCTATCAGTATAGGGCTCCTTCGGTATTGCCGTGCAGAGGTCCCCAGTGTCTCCTGTGGTTTATTCACATATCCCAGATCATTGTGTCACGCATCTCTGCATATAGCGGCTTTTCCTCATACCTGGGCCCTACTTGGCGCATGCCAGGTACCGCCATTGTGGCTGAACGTGACAACATCAAACCACTAGTACTGACGTACAGAGTGTGCTGCGTCCGCTACACGGTATCAGCAAAAGAGCCCATACAGTGAGTTGAAGGGTAACTAAACCACGACAGGGCAATGAGACAACTGAGAAACCAGAACTGAATATTCCTAGGTTAGAGGCTATTCATTGGTGGTGCTATTTGATGACAAGGTTTAAATACACGTGGTGGAAAACGATGCTCAGGAACATGAACAGCGCAATACCAGCGACGTGACGCCAGCAACCAAAATTAAAGCTTTAAGATTAACCTTATGGTAATTCTCTTTTTTACTCGTTATGTCCTCATTTATCTCAGAACACTGTGTCCGATTCTCGCAGCAGCATTAACAGGTACCTGGGACCCTCTGACGCTCTACGTCCTTTCCTATATCTCTGAAAAGCGACCATATAGAAAAAGAATAGATAAGGGGCGTTTCCTTACAAGGACCACACTTAGTTGACTTGGAACTGAACAGGCAGAAAAGAAGGAAAATTACAGAGTGTCAGTAAACAAAGTCACAGTCTCTTGGTAAACCAAGAAGATGAGCCGATATTAAGGAATCATAAGTCGACACAATGTAGAAACAAGTTGAATCAAGTATGAGAGAGACAAAAGAAACCTACATATACTATAGGGTATAAGGGTTATGGAAGAGTAATTTTGCTTCTGGCTTAGGCTGCTTTAAATAATCATTATTATTATTATTATTATTATTCTTTATTTATAAAGCGCCAGCATATTCCGCAGCGCTGTACAATAAGCACAGTATAGACAGGGTTACAATACATTGAACAACATTTGACAAACAGTACAGGAGGAGATGAGGGCCCTATTCCCGTAGGAACTCACAATCTGGGAGGGTTGGGGTTGGAAACAGGAGGAGAGGACTGTAAGGTGAGAGTGATTGATGATTGCGTCAGTGAGTTGGGTGGTAGGCTTCCCTAAATAGGAACGTTTTAAGGGAGCGTTTGAAGGAAGAGAAGTTAGGGGAAAGTCTGACAGTACGAGGGAGAGCGTTCCAGAGAGTGGGGGCTGCGCGTGAGAAATCCTGCAGTCTATCATGGGAAGAGGTGATGCGGGGAGAAGCTAGGCGCAGGTCACTGTTTGACCTTAGGGAGCGGGCTGGGGTGTATTTGGTGATTAGTGAGGACAGGTAGTGGGGAGCTGAGTTAGTGAGGGTTTTGTAGGTAAGGATAAGGATTTTGAACTTAATTCTGCAGTGGATGGGGAGCCAGTGAAGGGACTCGCAGAGGGGAGCGGCAGAGACAGAGCGGCGGGTGAGGTGAATTAGTCTGGCGGAGGCGTTCAGGATGGATTGTAGGGGGGAGAGGCGGGACAGAGGGAGGCCAGATAAGAGATTATTGCAATAGTCGAGTCGGGCGATTACCAGGGCGTGTATGAGTTGTTTTGTGGCGACAGCGGTAAGAAATGGCCGAATTCTGGAAATATTACGCAGTTGGTATCGGCAGGAGGAGGAAAGAGACTTGATGTGGGGGATGAAGGAAAGAGCAGAGTCAAGTGTAACTCCAAGACAGCGAACTTGGTTTGATGGGGAAATGGTGATACCCTCCACCGTGATAGAGAAGTCAGGAGGTGGGGAGGCATTGGAGGGAGGAATAAGTAGGAGTTCAGTCTTCGACATGTTGATCTTTAGGTGGTGGGAGGCCATCCAGGAGGAGATGCCAGATAAACAGTCACTGACTTTTGAAAGGACAGAGGGAGAGAGATCAGGGGTAGAGAGGTAGATCTGAGTGTCATCAGCGTAGAGGTGGTAATTGAAGCCAAAGCTGTTGATGATTTTGCCCAGGGAGGAGGTGTAGATGGAAAAGAGCAGAGGACCAAGGACAGAGCCTTGAGGTACACCAACAGATAGAGGCAATGAGGAGGAGGAGTTACCAGCAAAGGACACACAGAAGGACCTGTTGGATAAATAGGATTCGACCCAAGCGAGTGCAGTGTCACCGAGACCCAGAGAGTTGAGGGTCTGTAGAAGGAGGGGGTGGTCAACAGTGTCAAAAGCAGCTGAGAGGTCAAGCAGGATGAGAATAGAATAGTGGCCGTGTTTTTTAGCAGTTAGGAGGTCGTTGGTGACTTTGGTGAGGGCAGTTTCAGTTGAGTGTAGGGGACGGAAGCCAGATTGCAGGGGGTCAAGTAGGGAATTGGAGGACAGGAAGAGGGAGAGGCGGTTGAAGACTAGTTTTTCTAAGAGCTTTGATGTGAAGGGAAGCAGGGATACAGGGCGGTAGTTGGATGGAGAGTTGGGATCTAGGGATGGTTTCTTTAGTAAAGGGGTAACTAGCGCGTGTTTGAAGGCGGATGGAAAGGAGCCAGTGGAGAGAGAGAGGTTGAAGATGTGTGTGAGAGCAGGGGTGAGGGAGGAGGAGAGGGGAGGAATTAGATGCGAGGGAATGGGGTCGAGCGGGCATGTGGTGAGATGTGAGGAGGACAATAAGGAATTGACTTCCTCCTCAGTGGCTGGGAGGAAGCGGCAGAGGGTGGCAGAGGGGACCTGTGGGAGTGGAGGTGGCAGATAACTATCTTGTGTTGGGATGTTGCGTCTGATATTTAGAGTTTTACTGAGGAAGTAGTCTGCCAGGTCTTGAGCGCTGAAGGCAGCTGTGGGGGGAGGTGCAGGTGGGTAGAGGAGGGTGTTGAAGGTGGACCAGAGCCGTTTAGGGTTGGAGGACAGCGTAGATATAAGAGATGAGAAGAAGGATTGTTTGGCCAAGTGGAGGGCAGAGGTGTATGACCGGAGAATAAACTTGAAGTGAACAAAATCAGCTTCAGAGCGGGATTTCCTCCAGGCACGCTCTGCAGTGCGGGAGCATCTTTGCAGGTAGCGTGTCTGGAGGGTGTGCCAGGGCTGAAGCTGGCGGCGTGGGGCCTTACAGAGTCGAAGAGGAGCAAGAGTGTCTAGAGCAGAGATAAGAGTAGTGTTGTAGTGATTAGTGGCAGCATCAGGGCAGGTGAAGGATGAGGTATGAGGGAGGTGGTGAAGTAGGTTGGAGAATTGATGGGGGTCCACAGCATGTAGATTTCTGCGAGTGTGTGTGCGGGGTGGGGGAGCAGGGTGTTTAGGAAGTCCAGATAGGTTGAAAGAGAGAAGGTGGTGGTCAGAGATGGGGAAAGGGCGACAGTTGAACTCAGAAATGGAGCAGAGGTTGGAGAAGACAAGGTCAATAGCGTGACCATCGCGGTGGGTAGGGAGGAGGGAGGATTGTGTGAGTCCAAAGGAGGATGTGAGTGAAAGAAGTTTGGAGGCAGCAGGGGCGGAAGGATCGTCAATGGGAATGTTGAAGTCGCCGAGAATTAGGCATGGAAGATTAGAAGACAGGAAGTGAGAAAGCCAGGTAGCAAAGTGGTCAAAGAACTGGGAGGTTGGTCCAGGTGGGCGGTAGATGACTGCCACCCTGAGAGCCAGAGGAGAGAACAGGCGGATGCAGTGTGTCTCGAAGGAGGAGAAGGAGAGGGATGGAGGTGGAGGGAGATGCTGGTAGGTGCAGGAGGGAGAGAGCAGGATTCCGACCCCGCCACCATTTCTCTCACCCGGTCTGGGGGTATGGCTCAAGTGTAGACCGCCATGTGAGAGAGCAGCAACGGAGGCCGTGTCAGAGGGAGTTAGCCAGGTTTCAGTTAAAGCTAGGAGGTTGAAGGAGTTTGAAAGGAAGAGGTCATGGATTGCTGTGAGTTTGTTGCACACAGAGCGAGCGTTCCAGAGGGCGCAGGAGAAAGAGGACAGGCGCTGAGGGATTATGGGAATGAGGTTGCTGGGCTTGCAGGGAGGTGATTTATGTGCGATGGAGATAGGATGAGATGGAAGTATTGGATGTGTTGTGGGGCCAGGGTTAGGGGATATGTCACCTGAATAGAGTAACAGCAGGAAAGTGAGAAAGAGAAGGTGGGAATGGGATTTGTGGGAGTGGGAGTGATTGGCAGCACAAGAGTTAGAGGGAGACCATGTTCTGAGGAAACAAAGGAGCTCATGTGAGGCCATCATGTGGGACGAGAGGAGGGAGGGAGAGATGCAGATAGTGTAGGGGTCGGTGGTAGAGGGGCAGGACTTGTAAACCCATTAGCCAGCATTTAAAGGACATTTATGGAAAAAGAAAAACCAAATAGTCCAAGCATACAGAAAGCTTGAAATGATACAAAGCAAAAAAGTGCTACAAAGTGCTCAACCTTCTAATCCTAGGGAGGTAATAATTAGGAAGTTCCAATCCTAATAATTCATAGCAGCAACAAAGTTAACCAAACTTTGACAAAGAGCAAACCAAAAACCAACATCCAACGCTCTAAATGGAAAACCGTGATACTTTATCAGAGAACGCCAGGCAGTGAACCTCAGCACTCCAGGTAGCTTAAAACTACACCGTGCATGATGCACCAATGTCCCAAAAGCAGGCTGGACAGCACAGAGCAAGTAGTTCTGAACCATGGTGGGTGTCGAGGTTAATCTCACTCAGGTAAAGTCATAAAAGAGAAAAGGGCAATCCTAGGAATTCCGACCAGACTAATAGGTTTAAGAACCTAAGGTACATACATGGTAATTGGCTGTCACGGTGAACCAAACACCCAAAACAAGTCACAACCTAAACCTACCAGTCTTTGAAATGCCTGGGTGATGCTAGCTAAAGGACAAAACACACAGAAAACAGTAGTACTGTATATACACAAGACGAGGTCAAAACCAAAGGGTGTAGTCATACAAGCCAAGAGTCAGTAACACAGAGAATAATCATACGAGCCAAGTAATCAGGACCCCAGGGATCAGGATACTCGTATTGGATAGCCAGGGTCAGTACGCAGAACAGAGGTCAAGTATAACACGCATTCTCGGTTACTAAAAACCATGATAGGGCACTGCACAGTGGACAAAGAGAGTTTAAGTAGTGTCAGATCTGCTACTATGGGCTTGCATCAAATCAGATTGCCAGAAGGTCGTTGATCAGTGCTAACTGCCAGGACAATGAGGCTATGTCGCGGTGCAATGGTGCTACTTGGTGGCGTCATTAAGAATCCGTGTCAGTGAGCGTTCGCTGTCAATTGGAATGGGGCAATCACTGGAAAGGACACCACTGGTACCATTAAGAGAAGGACGTGAGGAATTATGCATAATAGCAGCACAGGTAATAGGAGTTGGGACATAGGCTTATTTTTTTGGATGTAGTACATTATGTTCTAAATGTCACTGTTTAATATTATGTCCTTAATTTTCAAAGATAAAACTCTCTTTCCATAAGACTATATGGAAGGATTTATAGCTACAAAATAATAGTCCGTCACACCATTGTGACGCTCATGGATCCACCACCATCGTCCCTTCATATGAACATTTCTTTTACACAACATGGAATTTAAACAGTCTGGATGAATTACAGTACATTTGTGCTCCTTCCCTGTAATCATCTGCCTCTTTATGTGATTTACTGGATATCTTCCACAGGAAAAGGTTATCTTCGGTGTATTTATCCAGAAGCAGAAGTTCTACAATAGCACGGGTATTGTGCATGACATTGAAATGTGATTATGGTTTCATTGAAACACATCGTATCATGTGAAATGAATGTAAATGGCAGCCATGAATATTCATATTTATCGAATGCGGATACAGTCATTGTCCGTCCAGGCAGAATATTCTCCCCTACCATTAATCTGTCTCTGACAAATGTGCGGCAATGTTGGTAATAGATATTATCAATGTGAGGTTCATGCACTGCACGTTAATGGTAATTCATTGATAATTGGTTTGACGTTCGCAGGCACTAAACATCAGTCTTCACATTCTCAGTAAAATCCAAAATTTAAAAATTAAAATATGTGGTCATCAGTCCAAATATACTGTAACATTCATCTTTAAAGGGGATACCATTCGGTCCATCTGCTTAGGACTTTGATGTTTTGCACGTAGGCTGTAGAGCAGGAATTTCTAACTCTAGCCCTTCAGATACAGGGCTGGTGCGACCATTATGCTTATTAGACAGCTGCCTAGGGCACCACTCTGGGCTAATGTAACTGTCAACACTACGGCAGAAGTTATGTTCTGCCTGTGCAGCACTACCACGAGAGCAAGATCTTGCAGGTCTTGCGGCCCAGCAGTGTAACCCTCCATGGAGTCCTACGTACTCAAGGAGGTGATACTTGCGGTGGCGCCGAAGGGCTACTGCGAGCATCACAGATGGTAGCGCTGCATTCCACGGCAGGCTGCTGAATTAGCACCTGCTCCAGAATAATGCAGTAAAATTGGGACGCTATGGGGAAACCTGCGACACTGTGAGCTGAGGGGAATCCATACACCCAGGGAGAAAAAGAGACAGCAGAGAGAGGGACAACAAAGTAAAGCACAGAGACACAGCAAGAAACGGTAAAGCAAGAAAGACAGCAAGATAAAGCAGAGAAAGTACAAGAAAAGGTGCAGTGAGAGAGAGCGCGCACAAGAGACAGCACAAGAAAGAGTGTGAGTGACTATGTGAGGGAGTTTGAGTGAGACATTGAGTATGTAAACCAAGAAAGAGCTCAAGTGAGCATGTCAGTGGGTGAATGAGTCTCTGTGTGTGAGTGTTATGTCCTCGGCCCCCACAGCGCTTCCTGGGGGGTCAGGGCGCCCGGTGGCATCGCTGGCTGGTCGGTTGCCAGTAGTGAAAGCTGGCAGAATGGCATCAACGGGGGCGGGGCTTAGCATAATGATGAGGAGCCACCAGCCTTTAAAGCAGGGGGAGAGGATCTGCTCCACGCCCTGACGTGGAGTAAAGTTCCCGCATCGCCTGCTTTTGCATATTGCTAACTTATACTGTTACCGATTTCTTGCTTGTACGAGGACCCTGTATTGTTGACTGACCCGGCTTTCCTATTGACCATTCCCTCGATGTATCCCCTTTGTAATTTTGTCTGTGTGCTATTTAGGTATCTGGTTTATTGTTTTTACCGCCCTGAGGTCTCTGTTGTTTGTTTATTTCTGGTGTGAGCCCTAATCGCAAGGCGTCCAGTTGTGTCTGTTCTGTCTGTTTTTGAGACTAAATCATTGCTCCAGTGGCCTGTTGTATGTACCTCCTGCTTGCAGCCTCAACTCCAAGTTTGTTCATTGTGTGACTGCCCTGCAGGCTGCACAACTCACCTACCTCGCTAAGTATCTGTGTATTCCGAGTCGCTGTACAGAATCCAATCTCTGATTGTAGGCCTGCCCTGCAGGCTACTGAACTCAGTGAGTTCCTATTCTGTATGGTACAAAACAAAAAATAATGGCGTTGCCTCTGCTGTATGTATTTCTTGTATCACGTCATTGTATCCGTTTATTTAGAGTTTTTGTGTTTGCACTAAGCGGTCTTTTGGTCTCGAAACCAATTGAGCTTAGGTCCTTCTCAGGCCTGTCCATTTACTCCCTGGCTTGGGAGATCAAGTCATATCTTTATTGCTTCCTGTACCTGAGAAATCTTTCCAAAAAGGATCCAAAATACGCTATTCGAGGTGAGTGCCATAGCGCACCATTACAGTGAGAGAGCGTGAGTGTGTGAGCAAGTCAGCGGGTGAGTTTGTGAGCGAGTAAGCGGGTGAGTGTGTGAGTGAGTCAGCGGGTGAATGTGTGAGCGAGTCAGCGCGTGAGTTTGTGAGCGAGTCAGCGGGTGAGTTTGTGAGCGAGTCAGCGGGTGAGTGTGTGAGCGAGTCAGCGGGTGAGTGTGTGAGCGAGTCAGCGGGTGAGTGTGTGAGCGAGTCAGCGGGTGAGTGTGTGAGCGAGTCAGCGGGTGAGTGTGTGAGCGAGTCAGCGGGTGAGTGAGTGAGCGAGTCAGCGGGTGAGTGCGGGAGCGAGTCAGCGGGTGAGTGCGGGAGCGAGTCAGCGGGTGTGTGCGGGAGCGAGTCAGCGGGTGAGTGCGGGAGCGAGTCAGCGGGTGAGTGCGGGAGCGAGTCAGCGGGTAAGTGCGGGAGCGAGTCAGCGTGTGAGAGTGTTTTGCTTTCACAGTTGCAGAGATGCTTATATTCAGTTTCTCGGTTTCCCCAGTCTGAGGTCCTGAGTTGCACAGCTTGTGTTAGTTCATACAGTCACAGGTATTTATAAAGCGCTAGCAAGTTTCGTAGCGCTGTACAATGGGAGAGGCAGAATAACAAATGTCCATACAAGTTAAACACACAGAACATTAGGAAAGAGGACACTGCCCAAGAGCTTACAATCTAAGAGGAGAGGAGTGACACACTAGGTGAGGGTAATGTGAAGTATGTGAAGTAGTAGGTGCATGGGGGCTGTGGCCAAGATGGAGCAAGAAATGTAGTTCATGTGAAGCTTTGATGGGTGCAATAGTGGTTGGAGTAGTGGGCGGGGAGGAGGCGGAGAATATTAAGGAAGTAGGAGCTGAAGAAACACCCCTAGCTGAGGGTCGTCAAAAGAGAAGATGAAATGAGAGTTTAAAGAAAGAAAATAAACATTTTTTATACATTTTTAAATCTTTTGTTGATTTATTCTATAGGTATAAAAGTGTTTAAATGTCAATTTAAAAAAAATATTTCTAGACATGCATGTCCCTTGGCCGTTCACTGGCACCGTAGTCGGGCGACCGACTTGGTCACCCGACTACAGGTAACAACATCGGCCGATTAGGGTCATCCACTGGAAGCATCTGTGGATGCCCCAGATTGGCCGATGGACAGGCCGACGGGCCGACGGGCTGCGAGGCCACCTTCCACCTTCTACCTGGAATTTTAGTCTTGTAAATGATATATCGCAGAGCAGTTTTCATTGTTCATTCGTTAATATTCTCTAAATATTTATTCAAACCGATGAATTGCATTAATGAGATTTAAAAAATAGCACAGTCCTTTATTATACTATTTGTAAATGCTTCCTTTTCCAATCTGGAGACAAAGACGTTTGGTTTTTTAATGTTTCTTTTCTTTTACTTTTTAATCGATTGTTTAATCGTTTACAAACGAAAGCACAATCAGATCATAAAGCTCACCTTAGCTTGGCCAACCTATTCTTAAAAGATGGAGCTTGAACAATGTCTGAAAGTTATTTACAGTACAGCGCCGGCAGAATGGAAGTGCAGATTTCTTTTACTCTGATTTATTCAGGCGTAATTTGAATAATAACCCTTTGAGCTTGTTCCCTCTGTGATGTCAAAACACTGTTGTGAGAATAATTTGCCTCCTATACAATGTCTGCTTTCTTCCTTTAATCCATCCGTCGGCTTTCCTTTCAATAACACGATTACTACAGGATTATTCAATATTTATATCTGCGCCGATCTCTTTTGCTCCCCTTCTGTTCACCTTACGACAAGCAGTTTTACCCCCTGGGTCTATGGCAGTTCGTTACCACTCGCATCTGGAGACTGTCACGCGTTAAACTCATGCATATTCCGTTGTTAAGTGAACCCGTTACAAGTTTCCCAGTTCTGCTTCAAACCTCCGCGGAGCTGTACGACGTCAGACACTTAATGAGAGAAGTTTTGGGACAAGAGTTCCAAAAGTGTACCAATCGCCATGGAAACCAGTGAGATGGTCATGCTAGCTGACACCACATTTTTGAAACTTTCACAAGTTTTTGCTCATTATCTATAAGTCGCCATGGCAGTGGTGTCTCTAGAGGCGCTAAATTGTTCAATGTGGTCAAGTTAGAGCCTACTGCCTACAAGGTACTGCACGTAAACCTCAACAGAAATGTGCTAGTGCAAATATACAAAAAGAGAAGGATCCTAGTGGCGCAGGTTCCGGGAGAGCGCAGAGCCCGGGACCCTGTGCTGGGGTGTCACAGGATCAGCAGGACCCCCTGGATACAGCCAGGAGCCCCCTAAAATGGTAAAGGAGGAAAGAAAGGAGGCAGAGGACCTTCCCTGGACCTCACCACTGGTCCACATCTGAGGACAAACCCAGGAAGTGAACAACATCACCATAGGTCGGGTACTCACCCTACTAAGAAGTAGTATCTAATACGGTGGCCATTGCCTTGGAGAATTGGGTGGGAGTTTTGCGCACCCTGAGGCATGACGGTCCAAGTGTACTGTCGATTGTTATGGGTAAAAGCAAACAGGTACATGCAAGCCGGATCAAGTGGCACACTGAAAAAGGCATTTGCTAAATCCACAACAGTAAAATAACATGCAGACGGTGGGATACCAGACAACAAAGTGTGTGGGTTGGAAACAAGTGGGGTGTCTAGTATAGTTGTCTCGTTTATGGCCCGGAGATCCTGAACCATCCTGTAAGCTTCAGGCTCCCCTTTAGGGGTCTTCTTCTTAACAGGGAACAGGGGACTGTTAGAGGTGTAAGGGAGGAGGGCACCGCTATCAACAAGTATGCGCACCTGTTTTGCAATCGCAGCGGATTGAGCCGGATTCAGGGGATATTGGGGCTTGCGAGGTGGTGTTGCGCCACTTCTTAAGGTTACGAGGACAGGTGGGACTTGTAAGCGTCCAATGTCTTCAGGGACTCTCGACCAGAGGTAATCTGGGACCTGATCTAGTTCTGGGATGGGAGGGAAGTAAATTGGGCCAGAGGCGATAGACAGGAGAGGCGGAATGACATTAAGAGCCACGCTGTCATGCAGTGACAATGGCGTAGACAGGGTTACCTGTCCATCCGGTGTAAATTTTATAGAGGCTTGGATGCGAGACAGGACGTCTGCACCTAGAAGATTCAGGGGGCAGGTATTGGACACAACAAATCTAGCAAGGAGATCTGGGTGATTTCCTATTTGTAAGGGCTTTGTCAAGAAACTGGATTGGGGGACGCCATCTACTCCCACACATGAAATGTCAATGTCAGATAGGAATGAGGGATCAGGTAGGTCTGTGGCTCGTATTACGCTACGGGCTGCCCCTGTGTCTACGAGGAAAGTGGTGGGGTTACCTTCAATTGGTAATGTTACTTTAGCGAGTGGCCCTCCCTGTCCCTCCGCAGAGACAGCCATGACCAGGGAGCCTGACACAGGGTTGCCGGTTTCCTAGCGCAGGGGTGGGGGTGGTGGAAAATTATCGGGTACAATGGTAATGTCCGGCTGAAAGCCATGGGCATCCGCCCTGTGGGGGCCCATGGCTTGTGGGGTGCTCTACAATTTTGTCTGATGTGGCTGAGTTTTCCACAGTTATAGCAGAGCCTTGGTGCGCGCCCCCCCTCACTACTAGGCTCCCCTTCCACAGTACCCACTGCCATAAGTGGAGTGGGTTTCTTTGGCAGAACCACAGATTCTAGACCTTCAGCTACCAAAAGGAGGGTGTCTAGAGGGAGCACCCGGTATTCAGATCTAGCTGTAATAAGACCTTTCTTTACATGGTCCTTTAGACCGGAAACAAATGCTGAGGACAACATCTGACATGCGACTTATTGTAAGTATTAAACCCCAGGTCTGAGAAGACCTGTAACAACCTTGCATAAAATTTATGCAGCTTTATCTTGGGTGATGTCATTTATAGTGGTGGCTTGGTCAGCTAGTCTTTCCTTGGCCCAGTCATAAAGTTGTTCACAGAACTCTATACCTGACTGATAAGAGACATCTGCTACTAAGCGGGCAGAGATAAATCCCTTTTCCATTAGGGGCCAGTACCCATCACCATCTTTTATTTCACACATGCTTAAAAGGTCTGTCCATGCAGCAGAGTAAGTCTTTTGAATCTGGACTATGCGTCTATAAAAGGACATAGGGTGTTTTTCTGGGTCAGGTAAGGTGCCTACTAAGGAAGAGGCTTGGGATGGTGTGAAGGTGAGATACATAATGGGGACATCAGAGGGAGCGAAGTCTCCCAGTCTAGGGCTGTTTGGGGGCGGGTGGTCGGGGGATCGGGAGCGTCCAGGTGACATTATTCTTGGGAGTGGGGGGTATTTCCTGGGCGTTTCGGTGGAAAGTGAAGGTGGTGTCGGACTGGTGGGTTGCAAACGTCATGAGAGCTTGGTTCTGGGGTGCAAAGGGCGTGGGTCGGCTACGGGCAATCTGGGGCGTGGGCGTGGGCAACCCGATATGGGACGTGGGTGTCAGGGACTCATTTGTACGATTTACAGAGTCATATGAATGATTGGACAGAGATAATCGACCTGGGTCACCGGTACGGTCTATCGTCTGTAAGGTGGCGTCCAGATTAGGCAGGTGAGGCATAATAGGGGATATAGTCGGTACATGGCCTGTGGCTGCTGATGAAGGCATGGCAGGGCCAGTGGTGTAGTATGCCCCATCTATGCTTAAGACAGGGTAAAGACCTGTTTGCTGTGTTTGGGCAGTTGTCGTTGTGTTTACTATTCTCTTTTTTGATATTTCACCATAAGAAGGGTGTTCGGATTTTATTTCAGATTTTGGGGCAAGGTAATAGTAACAGGTTTTTCCCTTCCTATTCTCCTCTGTTTCTATCCACCCCTCGTTCTCAATCTCTTTTGCAACCTTATACCATGCATGTGCTACATTCCATAATCCATTGTCAATCAACATTCCTCTTTTATTCTTCAATAAGTTTCTCCATTCCTCTATTTGTAGTCTGGGCTATCTAAGCCGCAGACCCTACCTAGAAGTTTCAGTTTCATCACAATCCGTTTTCCTGTTCTTTCCTCAACCAACTTGCGCGGAGGTTCATGGTTACTCTGTTCATTACCCATTCCTGATTGTTAGCTCTTTTCCTGATCATTTCAAGCAATTCACGTAGTTTATCAATAGTCAGAAGTGAGGATAGACCTGTACCTATCGTGTCTTGCTACCAGGTGTGTCTAGCCTGCATCACCTGTTCCTGCTAGACCCCGACAGTAAAGCGTCTCGTCCTCCCCTATATTCCAATTCTAAATATAGTCTATATATACACTATATTGCCAAAAGTATTCGCTCACCCATCCAGGGCTCGAGTCCAGCAGGAACGCGAGGGAACGGCGTTCCCGCACTTTTCCTGCAGTGGGAACGCAGTGGGAACGCAGAGTCACTGGTTGTGATAACGGACCCAGCCGGAGTAGACTGTGAGAAGCGCTGGAGCTGAGCTCCCATGTGATCACAGCCTCTTCCGGCAGACACACTCGCAACTGCGCATCTGCCAGCTGCAGGCACGTGCGCTCTGTGTGTGAGGTCACACAGAGCGACCCTGTAGAGGAGGAGGATCCCACCCCTTTCACTTAAGATGCTGCTAGTGGAGGAACAGCATCTCTCCAAAGTCATCACTACAGGGGAGCAAGGTGTCCGTGAGTGGTCCTGCCCTTTGCATAGTGTTACAGGCAGACATGTCTTTACACAGGAGCAGAAGCAGGCATCCAATGAGAGGTGAGCTGCTGGTCCGGCCTCTCCCGGGGTGGGGGGGGGGCTCATGCTGGCTCTGTACATGTGGAGATTAACAGATCCCCCTGCGTTTCCTCTGGGGAACAAGTGAAGGAGGCTGCATGAGGACACTGGGACCTCCATAAAATGTACCTGTCAGCTCTCAATGTTTGGGGTGCTGGGCATTCTGAAAAGAGGAGAACCTGCTCTGACACAGAGCCCTGGGAGCTGGGATGTATCCAGTGAGGTCCTGGGTGAGGAATGTTATAGTTGTGTATTCCAGATTAGAGGTAAGGGGGACAGGGCTGGCCCACACTGCAGAGACTGGGGGGGGGGGGGTTCCTTTAAAATGCTGGATCTTCTCTAAGCATTGTCCCAGTCATGTGGCAAGTCAGAGGTGACACAGAGACATGTCCTCCTCTCCCCAATCCTGTGCAGGGAGGACACCTCAACTTTACCAAAGTGTCACTTATGCAGTTGCAGCCCACCATGGATGGAGAGAAGAGTTTTGGCTTGCTGTAACCATCAATCACTCCAATACACAAGTCAGAAAGTGTCCTTTCTTCTGCCATGCACTGCAACTCCCATCAGGCTCCTGCAAGCAATCACTGTCCTATCACCACAGGAGGTGCAGTCCCCAACAGGGCGTAAATTATTCCATGCACCTAACCTGGAAACAGCGCTGTGTGCCCATCCTCTGTGTGTGTGCCCATCCTCTATGTGTGTGCTCTCTGAATAACACTTAAAGGGTTATTCAGAAGAGCCGAAATGGCCCCGAAATTGAACCGAACAGTAAATTTCCCCGTTACCGTACGGTGCAAATTTCGTGGCTATTCAAAAGCAGGCAATTCGTCAAATATCGGCAAATTGCCAGCAAACTACGGGTGCTGTTCGGCGGCAGTGAAATACGGTGTCCGAGGGCAGTGAAATACGGTGCCTGTTCGGTGGCATTGAAATCCCTCATAGAGAAGCAATGGTTAATCTATTCACATTGAACAGCAGAGAAATGTCAGTGAAATGACCTGATGTTCAGTGGTTTCATTCGGCAGGTTTATTCAGGCGAATCCCATAGGTTTCAATGTTACAAATATTCCCGTTTTAATTATATATATATATATATATATATATATATAAATAAAACGAGCATACTTTATTTTTTTCCAGTTGGCGGGGTAATGGAAATCTTGGGTGAGTTCCCTCACTTTTTTTCCCAGGACTTGACCCCTGCACCCATCCATATGCGAATCAAGGCAGGTGAGCGAATACTTTTGGCAATATAGTGTATCTTACCACCAGGTATGTCTAGCCTGCATTACCTGTAGATATACATATATAATGTGGGCTGCTACCAGGGATGTCTAGCCTGCATCACCTGCTATTGCCGCTCACACTACCCCGTCTGACCGTCAATCAATTCACGTAGTTTATCAATAGTCAGAAGTAAGGATAGACCTATATCTATTGTGTCTTGCTACCAGGTGTGTCTAGCTTGCATCACCTGATACTGCTAGACCCCGATAATAAAGCGTCTTGTCCTCCCCTATATTCCAATTCCAAATATAGTCTATATATATCTTACCACCATGTATGTCTAGCCTGCATTACCTGTAGATATACTTATATAATGTGGGCTGCTACCAGGGATGTCTAGCCTGCATCACCTGTTACTGCCGCTCACACTACCCCTTTTGACTGTCAGAAAACTACACCTCTATCAGAGATATATCGTTTCCGTCTACCAGGGATGTTTAGCCTGCATCACCTGTCCTAGACCCCGACAATCTCTCTGATCACCAACTAAACCACAATTCCTATCAGGAAATATGCCGTCAAGACAAAGAACAGTGAACAGACGTACAGACAATCAGACAACTGGCATGCGATTCGTGGGTCAGTACACGGGCCTCTGGGCAAAGTTAAATAAAACCCACTTTTTGTGCCTCTCCCAAACACCACGCTTGGATTTCCCGGTGCGGGGACCGCAGACCAGAACACATCACAAGCAGATAACAAAGGTATCTTACCTGTGAGGCACGAAGGTGATCAGGCTCCGTCTCTGGTGTGGTCCCACCAGGAAATCCTTGGTGCTGGCGATCTGGCAAAAGAGGCGTAACATAGAAACATAGAAACATAGAAAAATGTCGGCAGATAAGAACCTTTCGGCCCATCTAGTCTGCCCAATTACATGGATACTTGACCTGGATTTATCTTTTGTTTAGGATAGCCTTATGCCTATCCCATGCTTGCTTAAATTCAATTACTGTTTTGGCCTCTACCACTTCTACTGGAAGACTGTTCCATGTATCCACCACCCGCTCAGTAAAATAATGCTTCCTGATGTTACTTTTAAACCTTTGCCCCTCTAATCTAAGACTATGTCCTCTTGTTTTGCTATTTTGTTTCCTTTTAAATATACTCCCTTCCTCTACCTTGTGGATTCCCTTTACGTATTTAAATGTTTCTATCATATCTCCTCTGTCTCGTCTTTTTTCCAAGCTGTACATGTTAAGATCATTAAGCCTTTCCTGGTAACTTTTCTCCTTCAAGCCGTACACCATTTTAGTAGCCCTTCTCTGAACTCTCTCTAAGATGTCTATATCCTTCTGGAGATACGGTCTCCAGTACTGCACACAGTACTCCAAGTGAGGTCTCACCAGTGCTCTGTACAGTGGCATGAGAACTTCCCTTTTCCTACTGCTAATACCTCTCCCTACACAACCAAGCATTCTGCTAGCATTTCCTGCTGCTCTATTACATTGACTACTTACCCTTAGATCCTCTGAAATAATGACCCCTAAATCCCTTTCCTCAGATGTTGAGGTTAGGACTGTATCAAATATTCTATATTCAGCCCTTGGGTTTTTACGTCCCAGGTGCATTATCTTGCACTTATCCACATTAAAACTCAATTGCCACAACTCCGACCATTTTTTTAGTTTACCTAAATCATTTGTCATTTGGCTGATCCCTCCAGGAACGTCAACCCTGACCCAGGGGCCCCACGTTGGGCGCCAAATTGAGATGGATTTTATCAGTCTATCGAATGCCAGTCTCTGTTCGAATTGGTGGAGAAATCAGTTAAGTCAAGTGCGCACTGAAAGAAATTGACACAGACAACGAATAGGTCAATAGCCTTTCTCGGTCAAAGCCGGGTGACTTCTCTCCTCTTTATTGAAAAGATACAAGCTTTTATGCTACTTTGTGCGTAATGAAAACAGGCTGTTGCCCAACATTCTAATCGTCATTAATATTGTGAAAAATAAACATCAGCTTATCGGTTTGTCCCCTTAGCCGTCAAGGGCGTTGTTACAGGACGTTCCAAGATGTTCCAAAATATTCTCTTCTTGATACTAGAAAAATAAACTACATGTGCTACAAAACAATTGGCTAAGATAGCGTGTTAAGCAATAATATAAATTTGATTCTTATAAAATCAGGTTAATTAATGCCTGCTCTTAAAGACATACTAACTTCTTAAATCCGGATTAACCACTTAAACTACTTAAATGAGCATTTTTCTAAGCCTTTGACTATTATTAAAGCAGATACATATTCTTGTCCATAACACTGCACACCCAAAAGCTGAGCTTGATACATACGAGGCTCCAACATTGGTGAGTTAGACCGATAACAAGCACTTGTAGCATATTTCTATATTCTGTTACACTATGAGAGCGCTGTCTCTCTCTGCATGTTTATTTTTGAGATGACTCGAAAGGCGGAAAGAAGGGGAACGCCACCCTCTATTTGGTTAAAGGCATTTCAACCTAGAGCCGGGCCCCACTAGGATCTGAAAATTGTGAGTGAATTTATACTGAACTTTGTACCAAGCACTGTATGCACTATTGGCTGTTTTTCTCTTTTTCTTCCCCTCTCTTTGCATTTATGTCGAGACCTACAAGCTGGGCATATAGGACATAATGGCTGGAAGAAGTCTTGACAGCGTATTTATTATTTGACTTTTAAGCAGTCAATGAACTTTTTATGAACTTCTACGCACTTTGCATGTGCAGAGAAAGGGGGGGTTGTGAGGATCCTGGGGACGAGCAACAGCACTAGTGGCCTGCTCTATAATGGGTGCCCACTCAGGTCTCACAAGGTTTTAGCTTGCTTGTGCCATTACAGGGATGAATGCTCCATATGCAAATCAGTCTGCTCTCACCCAATGAGGGTGGCCAGTTCTGACTGCCAAGGACGTCAACCCTGCACGAGAGGTGCAGCAACCCCGATGATCGTTTCGGCCTTGTTAGGCCTCATCAGGAGGGTATAGCTGACACCCCTCTAGGCACATCAAGCAAGGGATCCACGTCTGGATGACCCTGTAATCGTGAGAGAAAGGGGAGGGGTTGTGAGCACTTTTTTGTGTTTTTAGGCACTGGCCACTTTAACCTGCTAATTTAGCCGAATAATTTCTTTGCAAGAGGCCTACACTAGATTTATATATGAATATATATATGTACTTTATACTTAGGCTTTTCCTTCCACTGGCTATTATCTGCAATTTAAGATAGATTATATGTATGTGGCCTGAAGCAATATAATGCACAATTTACTATATGCACTTTATGTATGCGCTTTGCACTTGTTGCCTATAAGGTTGCACTTTACCGTTGGTTGTACCTACTGTGTGATTAATGTTGCAAGGTAGGGGATTGGTACTGTTTTTTGCACCATTTGTATTATTTGGCTTCATATTCTGAGTTTACGCTCTATGCATCATACGTAGCACCTAGCATTTGCATAACAACTGTGTGTTCACAGTTGTAGCTGAGATGCATTGACATCAATTGAATAACCTGCGCCACTAGGATCCTTCTCTTTTTCTATAAGTCGCCATGTCTTGATTTCCCGAATGTCTTTCTATCTTTTCAAATGGCCGACATTGTTTAATATTATGTAAAATTTTCGGCATACGCTGGAAGACGAAAAGAGACGACCGCTGATGGATGGCTGATTGCCGAATAATCTGTCAATTCTGACCGTCACATAGGAACCTTGACCCAACATTGATACATATATGTTACAGTTGCCACAATAGGCAATGAACCCTATAAGAGGGGAACCTCTATTGTATGTACATAGGAACCTCGACCATTGATCGATACATCTATGCTTTTGCCTGTGCCTTATACCCCAGGAATGTCATGCGTCAATTGGTAACCTTGCCACGAGTTACTTCGTTCTTATAGCGGGAACAAACAACTCTGGAACATTTTATTATGGAACATTCTGATACAATTAAAGTGTTTTTAATATGAGAAAGAAAACAGTGAAGCGCCTTCAGAAAAAAGGAATAAAAGTACTCGCTACACATTGAACATGGAGGTTCTCCTAAAAACCTGAAAACAAGTATTATAGATAGTCAATGGAGCGCCAGCGAACTGGATGTACGGTTAGTCAATATACATGTCCAATCATCGTCTTCTAATCCATTCAGAAGAAACCCCTACTCCGGATGAGAGAAATTTCTGCAGAAGAAAGAAAATATAATCGCGCAGTATATCGATCCACCATCGGAGGAAAATGCAACAGTTGTAGTCCTACTCACATTCTATTGAGCCCAACCTTGGCTCTAGGATGGATAGCAAATATGGGTCTTCTAGGGATGCTATCCATCCTAGAGCCAAGGTTTGGCTCAATAGAATGTGAGTAGGACTACAACTGTTGCATTTTCCTCCGATGGTGGATCGATATACTGCGCGATTATATTTTCTTTCTTCTGCAGAAATTTCTCTCATCTGGAGTAGGGGTTTCTTCTGAATGGATTAGAAGACGATGATTGGACATGTATATTGACTAATCGTACATCCAGTTCGCTGGCGCTCCATTGACTATCTATAATACTTGTTTTTAATATGATTGTAAGGAAAAGATTTTATCTCTTAGCTATATCTCCTTTCAACCGCCAAAAAAATTGCAGCGTGATGCCCCCTGAGCACATGAATTAAGACACACAACCTCATATCAAAAGGACTATGTTGAAATTTTAGTCATGTCATGTGGATTGAAGGATATTTCATATTCACTGCACAGGGCACATAATACCATACAGTATACACATTAGGAGTAGCTTGGTTTGAACATATGAACAGGTCATGGCAGTATACACACCCGGCCCCCCTGGTTCGCAGTGGTCCACTCGTCAGTCCTTGTCCTTGTCATGGGCAACATGTGCCACAGCCTGATCCCAGCTCTTGTGTGACGCATTGGCCAGACCCATAGCTCTGTTCTTTTGTTGCTCCGTTTCTGTCATCCCACCAGGACTAGTCCCTCTGCTTTGTGGTATGCTCCCACTCCATCACATGTCCCACAGCATGCCCTCACTCCAACTGGGTGATAATAATAACTGTACCACAGGCTATTCTAGGTTATTGTCACGTGTAAAACCTATAGTAAGTGTCCTTGGGCAAGCCACGTAACAGTACATACTTGTCTACCACACAATATCGGCTGTGGAGTCCAGTGGTAACATCTCTACCCTTTGACTGTGGAGAAGCAAATCAAAGTACCATACAGCATATCCTTCCAATACAACTGTGGAGAAGCAAGTCTCGATTTTAAGAGAAGTGGGTTCAACCTAACCACCAGGTCGCTGTTCTACATGGAAAGACGACTCGATCCCACTCAGAAGACGCCACCAGCAAGTGTCATCGGGCAAGACACCAAACGATATGGATGCGCCTACATCACAAAATACGTGTACATCTCATAAACTGTAAGCTCCCTTGGGAACAGGGTCCCCCTGAATCAGGCCATATCATCCATGTGTGGTTTTCTAATATATCAACCCTGGTGCACTCACTGTATCTCGTAAAGCGCTGCAGCATTTGTGGCGCTATATAAATAATAATATACTATATTATGTACTCAAAATACTATATTATATATTATTTATAAAATCTATAATATCTTTCAGACACTTGATATTACTCAAAACAGAAATACACAATAATGTCATCAATTTGTCTCACAAATACCCTTATCACCTAGAATATTTTTCAAAATAGTTCCACTTGTTCACTTATCGTTGAACTCGTTCTCTGGCTACACGAATAAATGTTAACTAAATTTGAAAAAAATAATACATATATATATATTTGCAATTTATTTGTCTTCATTCTACAAATTGATTTATATTTTGAGATTCAGTCTGTTTAATTTTAGGAACGTGTCCTTGACTCATGATACTTTCACCCGGTTAAGATGAATTCCGTAAAATACATTTCAAATTGCTAAATGATTTGGGGCTACGCGATGTCACCCTCGCTGCCAGTCCATTAAGTTATTAAACTAAAACCTAGAGCTGAAATACACATTAAATAAGTGCTGAAACCCATCTGCGTCAACCGGATCGTTGATTGAATAGGACATAAATGGTATTTTACGATCAATGTTCCATCAGCTGTTCTGGTACTTGAACTGGAAAAAAAAACTGTATGTAATTTCTATTTGTCCAAACAAAATAGTAATACCAACAACCTCTGGACTCCGGGACGTACCTTGTCTTGTGATAGACAGCTAATATGACCAAATAAAAGGCGCAACGGTCTAATATGTTCCACCTTTGGGGGAAAATAAAAAGTAAACGAAACAAACAAGAAACAAAGTGAATAAAAAAACAAAAGAAAACTGAGGAATTTTTTGGAAACAAAAAATAAATAGAATTTATGGGCAAGTGGATTTAACGCTTGAAGCGCCGAAGCAGTCATTTTGACTGTTTTGATTTTTTAAATTGTGATCATTTTGAAAATACTTTTAATTTACTCTTCACACGCTATAGGGGTTGTTCAGAGAGAGACGATCTGGCCGCAAAATGTCACCGAACAGGGAATTTCCCTGTACGGTGCCATTTTGGGGCCATTCGGCTATTCAGACAGCAGGTAGTTTGCCAAATTTGCAGGTAGTTTGCCAGGTAGTAGGTAGTTTGCCAAATTTGCCAAAAACTGCCAGTAAGCAGAGTGCCTGTTCGACAGCAGTGAAATCACCCATAGAGAAGCAATGGTTAATCTATTCAGAGACACCGAACAGCAGTGAAAAGTTGCCGAAGGGCCCTGCTGTTCGATGTTTTCATTCGGTAGGTTTATTCAGGCAAATCCCATAGACTTCAATGTTAAAAATATTCCTGTTTTAATAAACCGTTTATTATTTTAATCTGCCGTAAAGAGTCTCTTTAGTTTTAGATTTTTTTAGGCATTTTTTGGGATTTTTACTGCAAAATGTTTTTCCCGTTTTTTTTTAAAGCAGTTTTTCTTTTTTCTGTAACAGACCTTTTTATTATCATTCATAGGATTTCATATGTAAATTCCAGGCATTTTCGTTCAGTAGTTTTTTTGCAAACGGCATTTAAATTTTGACACTTTCAAACGTATTGTTTTTTTGTTTTTTTACCCCATTTGTCAGCTTGTCGGCTTTTCCTATCAGCTGGTCTGGGCTGTCATAAGCGACTCGGTAGCTTTTTTTGACGTGTTCGGCGTGTTTTTGTGGTGGTTCCGACAGGTTTTTGGCGGGTGTTCGGCTGGTTTGCAGCGGGTTTTCCCTGGACTCCAGGACCCTGCAGTGAATGCTGAATTCACCATAGGGTGGGGAAATTTGATTCCCCGAAGCGCAGGGAACGAGAGCGCACCGAAATGCCGGTGGCATTTCGGTGCTCTCTTAATAACCCCCTATGACTTTTCGTCAAATATGCTTTAATGGGGTGCAAAAATTGGCACAAATCTATCTTCATGTTCCAGAGATTTAGATCATTATACCTAAAAGTGCCATACCAGTCATTTTGACTGGTTTCTGTTTCTTCATGTTTTCTCCACATGTTTTAACCCTTTCGCTGCTGAGGCATTTCACACCTCTGTGCTGAGGTCATTTTTACCGCTTTCGCTCATCATGTTTAACCGCGTTTTGAAGCCATATTTTATTACATGACCTAGACATATTATACAGTTGTGTTCAAAATTATTCAACCCCCAATGCTGTAAAGGGTTTTAGGGAATTTAGTGTACATTTGTAATTGTATTCAGAATGAAATCCTACAAGGACTTTTTAAAGAACCATATGCAACTAAAATGACATCAATTGGTTTTGTAATACAGTAGTAAATGTTTCTTTTGTGAGTTCTTCATTGACACAATAATTCAACCCCTTAAAGACTACCACTCTGAAGAACAGAGGTTCATTCAAGTGTTTTCAATCAGGTATTGAAAACACCTGTGGATGTCACGGAGCAGCAATAAAGCATAATAAGCACCAATTAGGCAGCTTTAAAATGACTGTGATACTCAGCTCCTTCTAGACATTTACTGGTGTGGTTACAAACATGGTGAAGTTAAGAGAAATGTCCAGGAAGACAAGAGAATAGGTGATTACTCTTCACAGGAAGGGCAATGGCTATAAGAAGATTGCAAAGATGTTAAACATACCAAGAGAGACCATAGGAAGCATCATTCGCAAATTCAAGGCAAAGGGCACTGTTGAAACGCTACCTGGTCGTGGCAGAAAGAAGATGCTGACTTCGACTGCTGTGCGCTACCTGAAGCGTAGAGTGGAGAAAAGTCCCCGTGCGACTGCTGAGGAACTGAGAAAAGATTTGTCAGATGTGGGTACTGAAGTTTTCAGCTCAGACAATACGGCGCACACTGCGTAATGAAGGCCTCCATGCCAGAACTCCCAGGCGCACCCCCTTGCTGTCTCCAAAGAATAAGAAGAGTCGACTGCAGTATGCCAAAAGTCATGTGGACAAACCACAGAAGTTTTGGGATAGTGTTCTGTGGACTGACGAAACAAAATTAGAACTGTTTGGGCCCATGGATCAACGCTATGTTTGGAGGAGGAAGAACAAGGCCTATGAAGAAAAGAACACCTTGCCTACTGTGAAGCATGGCAGGGGGTCAATCATGCTTTGGGGCTGTTTTGCTTCTGCAGGTACAGGGAAGCTTCAGCGTGTGCAAGGTACCATGAATTCTCTTCAGTACCAGGAGATATTGGATGACAATGTGATGCAGTCCGTCACAAACCTGAGGCTTGGGAGACGTTGGCCCTTTCAACAGGACAATGATCCCAAGCATACAGTACCTCCAAGTCCACTAGAGCATGGTTGCAGATTAAAGGCTGGAACATTTTGGAGTGGCCATCGCAGTCACCTGACTTAAATCCGATTGAGAACCTCTGGTGGGACTGGGGCAGTTGCAGTGCGGAAGCCTAAGAATGTGACTGAACTGGAGGCTTTTGCCCATGACGAATGGGCGAAGATACCCGTAGATCGCTGCAAGACACTTGTGTCAAGCTATGCTTCACGTTTAAAAGCTGTTATAACTGTAAAAGGATGTTGTACTAAGTACTAAGATTGAATGTCACTTGGGGGTTGAATAAAACTGATAATGATGTGAGCACAGAAAAGACATTTGTGGTTATTTCATTATAAATGTTATGTTATATTTGTCTGACCTACACGTGCCTCTTTGATTTAATTGTAAGCAAGATGACTGAATGATCAAAATCAATGTCAAACTGGCCAAAACACTCAATTTCAGTGGGGGTTGAATAATTTTGAACACAACTGTATATCGTTCTTCCCGACAGACTCGGCAGATTCATAATATGTCATTATTATATGTATACATCATGTCCTGTCTGTGTATTATAACAAAACATGCAATAAAATTTGAATTTTCAATAATTTACTATGTGTAAAGTGTTTTTTTTCACATTTTAACATGCGAGCATTTGCGGTTATATTTTCTATGGGGTGCGCTTGTTAAGAAAATTAGAAATGGGGACTCGTTACATTTTTTCTGGAGAAAATTTCGCTATTTTTAATAAATGCACCGCATACAATAATCATTAGTGCAGCATCATTGTTCACATTATAATTGAAATGGGAACAATATTGCTGCATTAACAAAACAAAAGCAAAAAAAGTCGTTTATTTTTTTTTATAAAAAAAATTAAAATATTTTTTTATTTTTTATTTTTTATTATTTATTTACATGCTCTGGCCGATCCAAGGATATCAAACACTAACCTCTAGCTGCCATGGATCGGGAGATAGGGGTTCATTGGAACCCCCTATCTCCACCATTGCTGACAGCTAGGGGTTAACTCCAGGAATGGCGTCATCGTGCTATCCACGATGACGCCAGTCCTCAGGGGGAGTTCCCGGAGGCTTGGCCAACATCCAAGAAGTCGGCCAGCTCCAGGAGAGGATCACGATCCGACGCTTTTCAGCGCCGAATCATGATCCGGCTCCCCAGGGGTTAATGTCAGCCACCGTTTGGAAGGGCAGGCTGTGCCCTTCCAAACGGTGCCTGCCTTAACCCTGTGGCTCCCGGTGATCAGGAGGGAGAGAGGTCTGAAGGACCTCCCCCCCTCCCTTTCACACACGGGGGGACGCCTGAATTAGATGTCATCACGCAATGACATCTAATGGCCCTGCCAGGGTCCCGGAGTGCTAGGCTGACATCCAAGATGTCAGCCCGCACCGGGGGAGGTGCAGCAATCAGCCGGAATCCCGGCTGATTGCTGCCTCCTGTGCATGGACGCGCTCAGCGCGTCCATAGCACAGGAGAACCACTTGGCTGGACGCGCTCAGCGCGTCCATAGCAGCCAAGTGGTTAAGCTGTTGGCACTTGCTACACTTTCGTAATGAGCCTTAGTTTCAGGTTGCACATGTTTGCACCAGTCAGGTATGGCTCCAAGAAGAAAGATGATTAGTGACGATGTAACTTCAGCTGCATTATATGAAACTTCAGAAAATGAATCCAAAGGTGAAGACAATACAGATCTAACTTCTGAAATTGAAGATTATCAAGTCAACAACTTGTTGAAAGTGATGAACCTCAGTCAGATAGGAATGTGCACCGATTTGTTTTTTCGATTTGGTTCGGCTCGTTCGGGTTTTTAAAATTTTCGTTTTGCATCGTTTAGGCCGATTTTCGTTTCGGCTCGTTTCGGCTCATTTATCGTATCGACTTTTTTTCGTGATATCGTAAATTTTCGGGTTTTTCGGAACATCTGTTCTCCTCATTTCAAAGTGTCTATTCGTTTTGACTTAAACTAATGGTATTTCGGATGATCCGATAATTCTGTCAATACGGTAATTCTGCCGATTCTATCGTTTTTATTAAATAAAGATCCTTTTTTTTCTTATGAATATGCATTGCACAACTTTATTTAATCATATTAAAATGGTATGAAAGGAACAAAAATGAACAAAACGATTTAAAAGACGCAAAAATACTGACCCAAATGGTCTGACCTTAAAAATATAAGCCAGAAAAAACGAAATCACGAATGGAACGAAAATGACTTGCGATTTTACAAATTTCACGTCCATACGAAATAACGAAATTATTTTGTTTCGGACCAGAAATTATTTCGTATCGGACGATTTAGGGTCCGATCCGATTCGGAAAATTGTCCGAATCCGAGGCACTGAATCGGCCCAATTCGTGAAAAAAACTAATCGGACCGAATCGAAACGTACATCCCTACAGTCAGATAGTTCTTCTATTCTAATGAATCACAACAGCAGACAGGTAAACAGAGACTGTTCCCACTTGGATTGATGACTTCCCAGTTGGTTTCTTTATCGAAAACATTTAACATGTGTATTTTAAAGCTATAAACCTGTTAAATAAAAGTTACTAATATCATATTCAACGCTTATAAATGCTTTTCTATTGATCACAACTATTAATATGTGGTTTTCTAATAGTTAATAATAAAAGGCAGCAGTCAAAATGACTGGTCGAGGCACTTATAGGAATGGGATGTTGTCCGGCTCTTCTAGTATTAAAAAAAAACACACTAGCAGGAACCCATGGTTTTATGGTAAACCACTTTACAATACCACTTAAACCTATCCCCAACATACACACATTCTAAATGTACTGAAATATTATTACAGTGCATTTAGACATTGTATGCACCATTTGACAGCCAAAGGGCTCCCTCTGCTGGTCAGTCCCAGTACTGTTGCAAACATGTTGCTGATAGTAGACTGCAGAATTCTTATTTCAGTGAGCGTTCTGTTTGTTTCTAATAAATCAACTGACACGTCAAATACAGTATACTGTAAGTGTAAGTACACTATGTGGAGGTCATTTGCGAAGATTTTTTTGCAATAAATAAAACTTACTTGCATTTCTCTAGAAAAGCTCCAGGTCAAGTTAAGTCAATATTGCACACCTCATGGTGCTTTTGAAGAGAGAGGTAATTCCAACAGAATAATGAAGGGGTTAAAGACAAATACACCACTGAAACAAATTGAAAACATTCTGATCTCACCAAACCAATGTATACAAATTCCACATCATATCATATGGACACTTATCTTATAGAGTCAAAGTCATACATTTTAATTCTTCCATAATTGGACCAATGTCTAGATATTGACCAATGACCAACATTTCTACACAGTGGTACTTTTCTAGATTTTCATTTGCTGTGGCGTCTTTTGGGATCTGGTGTAGACATCATTGGATGCAACCGTGCCATTTTGCTGAGGCTTTTTTCAATATTTAGTTACAGACAACTTGTTTCCATATTTAAAGCTGCTTTCAATGACACGTGAGCCAATTCCAGAAAATGTGCCAACATATTAGGCCATGACCAGACTTTCAGGTTTTATATATATATATATGGTCATTGAATTGCTGTGATGTGCAAATGACTTCTGCAATAATAAACATATATATATATATATATATATAAGATCTATAGGACTGTGATCATCTTGTTAATATTTTACTTTTTAATAAACAATCCTTGCCTGCACTGATCAGCCACAACATTAAACCCACTGACAGGTGAAGTTAGTAACATTGATTATATGGCTATAATGGCCCCTGTCACGGGGTGGAGATATTGTCAGGGGGCGGAATATATTATCACGGGATGGGATGTATTGTCATGGGGTGGGGTATATTTCAACGGGGTGGGATATATTGTCAGGGAATGGAAAATATTATCACGGGTGGGATATATTGTCACGGGGCGGGATATATTGTCACGGGGCGGGATATATTGTCACGGGGCGGGATATATTGTCACGGGGTGGGATATATTGTCACGGGGCGGGATATATTGTCACGGGGTGGGATATATTGTCACGGGGTGGGGTATATTGCAACAGGGTGGGATATATTGTCAGGGAGTTGATGCAGTGGTTTGTATCTATCAAGGGAGGGCAGCAGGTGAACTGGCGTTTGGGTCACGGTTGCCCAAGGCTTGTTGATGCATGTGGGGAGTGAAGGCGAACCCGTCTGATCCGATGACACAGAAGGGCTACTGTAGGTCAAATTGCTGAAAACCAAATGCTGGTCATGATAGAAAGGTGTCAGAATAAACCTGACACGTGCCACCTACCTAGGAATTGTTGGTGCTCTTTCAGCAGGATAATGCACCCTAACACACTGCAAAAAACCTTTCAGGAATGGTTTGAGGAACATGTTAAAGACTTCACGGTCTTGCCATGGCCTCTAAATTCCCCAGATCTCAGTCTGATGAGCATCTGTGGGATGTGATGGAACAACAAATTCGGTCCATGGAGGCCCCACCACGCAACTTACAGGACTTAAGGGATCTGCTGCTAGTGCTAATGTCTTGGTGCCAGAAACTACAGGACACGTTCAGCGGTCTTGTGGAGTCCATACCTCGATGCATCAGAGCACAAGCACTTGACATTAGACAGGTGGTTTAATGTTGTGGCTGATCAGAGTATATTATAGGGATATTTTATGGATAGGAATATAATAGTCGTACGTTGCATTCTTCTAATCTCCTTAGTTTTACAGTGATATTTGAATTTAATCATCATGTTCAGTCTGATGGTAACAAAACACGTAGTTGTATGGGGCTGTAAACAGCGTAAGATCCCCCTCTTAGTTAAGTCTCCCCCTTCCTATGATCACATTCTTTATGAAGGTTAAGTATCGCAACGAATATGTTGTATTTTTCTAACACACAAAATGCTTACAATCCCTCTGGCATTTTAAAAATTTCTATTTAATCATAACTTACCTTCAATGTACTTTTCCGTCATTTATTTTTTTATTAATTACAGTATATAACAGTCGGCGTATCTTCCGAGCCGCGTACGAGAATACATGGGTTGGTGGTCTCAGACCAATTAGCATTAAAAGAACCTCCACCGAGCTGTAAAATACAATGCATTCCTATCTTATTAAACTCTGACCATGAAAAGCGATTTAAAAGGAATAGGACCTCCATTCAGCCCAGGAGACTTCACTTTCTGCTGAGAACAATTAATACGCTGCAAGTTTCTGATAACTTCAGTAATGTCTTATTGTAGTGGAAAAATGTGGATATTTTATTCTCTCGGACTCGGTAATTAGCTTGCATTATCTACGCATTTCACATTTTCATGTTACCCAAGGATAAGTGTTTCTACTTGAGAAGAACATACGTGAGGCGTGTGTGGTTATAATTACTATATAACACATTAAAGGTATGTTTGGGTAAGGCTAGGGTCAGACTGAGGCAGTGCGAACGCGCGTGCAGCCGCACTTAATCACGGCCGTGCTAGCAGCAGATGCCGGGCAATGACAGCCAATATACGAAGTACAGTCGCACAAAAGTCCGGCTGCGCAACGCAAGTGGAAAATGAACGCATTTTTTCGAGAACGTGAAACCGCAGGTACTGACGTACAGAGAGCGCTGCGTCTGCTAGCGGCGTGTGTGCGTGAATTGGAGATGTCAGACACTGCTAATGTCCGGCAACATAACGTCCAGACCCAAAAAGGGTTTTATTGATGATCCGTACAAAATCACGGACGAAAATGCGCATAGTATGACCACTATCACGTATTCTGTGAAAAAATACGTCCATTCGTTCGAACGCACTTTTTCACAGACAACATAAAAATGCGTTCGTCTGACCCTAGCCTAAGGTAAGATGCTTTTTATCATGGGGTTGATTCCCAATGAAATACAAACATTTCCCAGTGACTGGTTAAATTTTACAGCTCGGATTTGCTGTCAATCCAAGGCGGGCACCAACATCTGTTCTGACTCAACTTGCACGGCAGCTTGCGGAGCACTTATACCTCTTATACTTTGTACTAGAGGTGCTGTCACGTACCTCCTAGATATAATGTCTAATCCCTGTATACAGACAACCTATTCTACACTGCCGGTCTGTTAAGTGGCCAGAAACTCCACCTATTACCAAACACCATAAGTACTAGAGGTATGTACAAACAGAAATCATAAACACCAGGGGTTAAAACCAGGGTTGCTAGTGAGCCAGATACCAGGGGTTAATACAGGGATGCTCCTGAGCAAAATACCAGGGTTTAATGCCAAGGTGCTCGTGAGCCAGATACCAGAGATTAATACCAAGATGCTCGTGAACCAAATACCAGAGGTCATTATGCCAGAGAGGATCATCAGCCAAGTGTCAGGGGTTGTTATGCCAAAGAGGATTGTCAGCCAAGTTCCAGGGCTCGTTATGCCAGAGAGGATCATCACCCAAGTGCCAGGGGTCGTTATGTCAGAGACGATCGTCAGCCAAGTGCCAGGGGTTGTTATGCCGGAGCTGGTAGTCAGATAGGAGCTAAGGGGTTAAAAGTCAGGAGAATCATCAGATAAGCCAAATCAATACACAGGTGATTAGAAGTGTATATAAGCATAGAATGCACTGAGAGGAGTGAAAACCAAGTCAGGGCAAGGAACCAGGGCTCAGGCGTCTGAATTTAAACACAGCAGGCGTCATGTCGAGCAGCAACAAAGGTGGTACCGGCCTCCGGGACATGGGCACAGGAGCGTGGAACATGACAGGTGCAAATTCAGCTGCAGCTGCTGAATAATAGAAAATGCCCAGTCGCGTGTTATTAATAAAAAAGGTTACCGAGGTCCATCTGCCTCCTACCAGATGGGCCAAAATTTTTCCTGAAATCTCTCCGCTCTGTTTTTGGGGGTGTTCAGAATAGTGCTCACTACTAATTCTCACTCACCCTGACCCACAAAGCCCTCACTAACTCTGCTTTTCGCTACCTGTCTTCGGTAATCACAAAATACACCCCAGTCCGCCTCTTAA
Organism: Leptobrachium leishanense; assembly: GCA_009667805.1. Lineage (NCBI taxonomy): Eukaryota > Metazoa > Chordata > Amphibia > Anura > Megophryidae > Leptobrachium > Leptobrachium leishanense. Next base: position 427,899,583 of record CM019064.1, on the reverse strand, counting down.
GATCATACAATGACCTGCTGTTGGCATCCTCTACTCATGTGCCAGACACCAGGACATTTTTTCAAATTATTACTATCCTTTATTTATATAGCGCCACAAATTCCACAGCATTTTACAAGATACAATGTACAAAGGGTTGTTATATTTGAATACCACACATGGATGATACGACCTGATTCAGGGGGACCCTGTTCCCAAGACAGCTTACAATCTATGAGATGTACAAGTATTTTGTGAGGTATGCGCATCCATATCATTCGGTGTCTTGCCCAAGGACACTTGCTGGTGGCATCTTCTGAGTGGGATTGAGTCGGCTTTCCATGATTATAGAGTAGCGACCTGGTGGTTTGGTTGAACCAGCTTCTCGTAAAGTCACGACTTCTCCACAGTTGTATTGGATGGATGTGCTGAGTGGGATTTGACCTACTTCTCCACGGTCGAAGAGCAGAGATGTTACCACTGGACTCCACAGCCGATATTGTGTTATAGGCAAGCATGTACCGTTAGGTGTCTTGCCAAAGGACACTTACTGGAGAGGTGCTCTGGCCGGGCTTCGAACCTGTGTCTCCACTGTTATAGAGCAGTGATGTTACCTCTACTCCATCCAGCATGTACACATTTCTTGTGTGACGCTGATCCTATGGAATGCACTACCTTGCACTATCAGATTGTCCCCCAATCTTACTTCATTTAAACGTTCCCAAAAGACACCTCTATTTAGGGAAGCCTACCACCTAACTCTGTAACAAAACAACGCTGTCAGCGGAATGTTAGCTGCTTGAAGGAATAATAACTGAATAATCGTTCTCATCTCTCTCTGTATTAACATCTCATCACTGCAGTCCTCCCCTCCTGTTTCTCACCCCTTCACTAAAGTAGATTGGAAGTTCCCATAGTGCCCCCCCCCCATTTTCTCCTATATTTGTTGATGGAGTTTTGACTTGCCTTCTTGGTGTATTGTAGAATTGTTTTGTCTTGACTTATTGTACAACGCTGTGAAAAGTGTTGGCGCTTAATAAATAATTAAAAATAATACTTAACTCCAATGGCACTGAGTTTCAATAAGCAGCTGCTTAGCTAATATGCCCCCATCTGCACTACATGGTTGGGGGTATAGGATGTCAGACAGTCAAAGTGTGATTTATCTATGCAAATGCACAAGTCCAGAAATGACAGATTTTAGCATCAATAAATGAAAGGGATAGTTTAGGATTAAAATAGAGGAGGAGGAATGAAGAGGTTAAACATTAGCCCCTCTGGGCATCTCCCTCAGTTACAGTTAAAGTTACAGCCACTTAAATAGTGCCAACAGATTCCACAGCGTATACAATGGGAAAGTAAAACAGGAGACATACTAAAGATACATAAGAAACAGATGGCCCTGCATGTAGGATAACTGTCCTGCTAATACAGCACTTTATACAAGTGCTCTTCTGGACATCACATGAGCTTAAAATCTAAGGGACAAAAGTAAGGGGAACATAAAGGAGCAAGGGGAGTGTGGAGCTGGTGGCCTGAAAGAATATAGCAGAGATTGTATGGGAAGGATTACAAGCTTGCGCTTGAAATGGATAATTAGAAAGAAAAGTGGAAGCAGCTGGCAGGTAGAGCTATGAGTTTAGGCCCACCGCTGGGTGGGACTACAGCGTTAAAATGCAGCAGCCAGTTGAACGATGAGTAGGGATGAGCCGAACACCCCCGAGTTTGGTTCGCATTCGAACTCAAACTTTTCAAAAGTTCGAATTCGAACTCGAACTCAATGCGAGGCAATGGGACTCAAAATTCGATTTTTAGAGTGCCCTCCAAGAGGGCATATATGCTAGATATTTGCCATTAAAGTTGTATGGGGGTCCGGGTAGTGCCCTGGGGGAAAGGAAACAAGGACAAAAAGTTAAAAAAAAGTTTTTAAAGGGACAGTGAGTTTTCCATGAAATAAGGGTTAAAAATAAAAATAGAAAATTCCTTCACATATCGTGCCTAGGAGGTCCCCATAACCTGCCCGTGAAGTGGCGGATTTCTAGGATGTATAGAAACATTTAAAAGCAATGTCCGGGCCTGGGTAGTGCCCTGGGGGACAGGAAACAAGGACAAAACAGTTTAAAAAAATACGTTTTTAACCCCTTCACTGCTGATGATGTGTGGGACACGTCCTCAGTTACTCCCGCTGTATGCTGAGGAGGACGTGTCCCACACGTTATCAGCTTTGCGGGACCCCCGGCGGAGATACTCACCTTTCTGTCCGGGGTCCCGCGGCATTCTGACTTCAGCGTCCTCAGACGCCGTGAGATGCCGTGTATAGAGATGCTGATGGGGTTGTATATAGAGACAGGGCCGGATTATCATAGGGGCGGATGGAGCGGCCGCTCCAGGCCCCGTTTCGAAAATAGGCCCACAGCAGCAGCCTCAGGCCGGCCTGACACACACTGAAGCGGAAGCCGGACAAAGCAGGCCGGCTGTTGAGTGCTGTGTGGCGGCCGCAGTTTATCACACAGGCCGTTTGTGGAGCGGAGGCCGGGAGGACTCGGAGAACACTTTCTTCTCCTTGAGAAAGCAGCCACAGGACAGCGCAGACTGAGCAGATTCCTCTGCACGCTTGCGCACTGTCTGCTTGTGTTGTGAGTATCCCCTCCCCGTAATGGCACGTGCGGCCTGAGAGGCTGCTGCCTGGCCCTGCACGTGCCATTACAGGGGGGGGGGGGCACTCACAGACAGTGCGCAGGTGTGCAGATGAAACTGCTCAGTCTGTATGGTCCTGCGGCTGCCTCGCTCTCATCCAAGGAAAAAAAAAACAGCATGCACAAATAGCCTGCCCAGACCACCAGCAGCAGCACAGCCAGCCCAGACCAGGTCAATTAATTTGAAAAAAGGAGCCAGTAGGCACAAGGCACTATTGCCTAGCCTGTCACTGTGCCAGTCCAGACCGGTGTCACCTCGCCTGCTGTCGTATCACCAGCGACAGCCAAACAATGTGCCAGCCCAGCAGCACAAGCCGGAAAGAAGGTTTGGATAAGGATTTATTTGGAGGTGGTCAGCACCCAGCCAGCAAGCAGTGTTAGAGTCAGCCACGCCAATGGTGCCAGCCCAGGCCAGCCTGTCACCAGTGTGCCCCCCAGCCATCAAGATCAGTGCCACACACAGCTGCTGAGACTACCTCAATTAAGGTTAGTTTGGAGCCAACTCTTTGTCTCAGGGTCCTCTTGGACTCCAATCTATCCTTTACTCCTCACATTAAGGCTGGGTTCACACCTAAGCTTTTTACAGCGCGCTCCTGCGCGCTGTAAAACGCTCAAACAGTGAAATACCATTATTCCCTATGTGGGCATATCACACCTGGCCGTTTCTCAGCGCGCATGAACGCGCTGAGAAACGTCCTACGTCCACGAAGTGCGGGAGCTTCTTTGGAGCAGATATCAGCGCGTTCGCGGCCATATTCATAGCCGCGAATGCGCAGCAACGAGCGTTCGCGCGTTTTTCGTATGTGCGAACACGCGTAAAAAAAATCGCGCGCATTGCGCGACGCCCAGCGCTACGCCGAGGTGTGAACCCAGCCTCAATCACTGACCAAATCCTGCTACTTCCACCTAAAAAACATAGCACACATCCGTCCCATTCTGATTCTAGACTCTGCTAAAATGCTCTTCCAAGCTCTTATTTCAATATGTTTCTGTTATGGCACTTTGATGGTAGTTAAAATATTTAATGTATGTTAACAAAAAATGCTTTGCTTTTTTCATTTTATTTCTATAAAAAGGCCCACCAAAATCCTCAGCACCAGGCCCATAATACTCTTAACCCTTTCGCTGCTGAGGCTTTTCCCGCCCCTGTGCTGAGGTCATTTTTTACCTGTTTTGCGCATCATGTTTAAACGTGTTTTGAAGGCTTATTTTAGTATATGACATCGACATATTATATATCGTTCTTTCCGTCAGACTCGGTAGATTCATAATATGTCATTATTATATGTATACGTTATGTCATGTTTGTATATTATAACAAAAAATGCAATAAAATATGTATTTTCAATAATTTACAGCGTGTAAAGTGTTTTTTTCCACATTTTAACATGCGAGCAATTGCGGTTATATTTTGTATGGGGTGCGCTTGTTAAAAAATTAGAGATGGGGTCTCGTTACATTTTTTTTTTGGGGAAAATGACACCATTTTTAACAAACGCACCGCATACAAAAATCGTTAATGCAGCATCATTGTTCACATTATAATTGAAATGGGAACAATATTGCTGCATTAACAAAACAAAAAAAAAACAAAAAAAGTGTTTATTTTTTTTTATTATTTTTTTTTTTTAATTTTTTTAATTTTTATTTTCTTTTTTTTTTTTTTTTACAATTTTTTTTACTTTCATGTTTGGTATCGTTGGAACGGCCATGCTCTGGCCGATCCAACGATATCAAAATTTAACCCCTAACTGCCACGGATCGGGAGATAGGGAGTTCATTGGAACTCCCTATCTCCACACTTCGTGGCAGTTAGGGGTTAATGCTAGGACTGGCGTCATCGTGCTGCGCACGATGACGCCAGTCCTCTGGGGGAGTTCCCGGAAGCTTGGCCGACATCCAAGATGTCGGCCAGCTCCCGGGAAGGATCGCAAATCGGCGCTTTTCAGCGCCGATTTGCGATCCAGCTCCCCAGGGGTTAATGCCAGGCATCATTTGGAAGGGCAGGCTGTGCCCTTCCAAATGATGCCTGGGTTAAGCCCCTGTGAGCCGCCGATCGGGAGGGAGAGAGGTCCGAAGGACCTCCCCCCCCTCCCTTTCAGGCGCCTCCTCCGCACATGCGGGGGGGGCGCCTGAATTATGTGTCATCGCGGGGGCGCGATGACACATAATAATGGCGGCCACTGCTCCGGATGCCGGGCTGACATCCAGGATGTCAGCCCGCACCGGAGGGGCCAGCGATCGGCCGGTACCCGGCCGAACGCTGACCCCAATGCGAGGACGCGCTCAGCGCGTCCTCCGCATACCAGCGGGAATGCTGAGGACGCGCTGAGCGCGTCCTTAGCATTCAAGTGGTTAATCCGGCCCTGTATAGAGATGCTGTTTGTGTATAGAGATGCTGATGGGGTTGTGTATAGAGATGCTGTGAGGCTGTGTATAGAGATGCTGTGAGGCTGTGTATAGAGATGCTGTGTGGCTGTGTATAGAGATGCTGTGAGGCTGTGTTTAGAGATGCTGATGGGGTTGTGTATAGAGATGCTGTTTGTATATAGAGATGCTGATGGGGTCGTGTATAGAGATGCTGTTTGTGTATAGAGATGCTGATGGGGTTGTGTATAGAGATGCTGTGTATAGAGATGCCGTGAGGCTGTGTATAGAGATGCTGATGGGGTTGTGTACAGAGATGCTGTGAGGTTGTGTATAGAGATGCTGTTTGCGTATAGAGATGCTGATGGGGTTGTGTATAGAGATGCTGTTTGTGTATAGAGATGCTGATGGGGTTGTGTATAGAGATGCTGTTTGTGTATAGAGATGCTGATGGGTTGTGTATAGAGATGCTGTGTATAGAGATGCTGTGAGGCTGTGTATAGAGATGCTGATGGGGTTGTGTATAGAGATGCTGTGAGGTTGTGTATAGAGATGCTGTGAGGTTGTGTATAGAGATGCTGTGAGGCTGTGTATAGAGATGCTGTGAGGCTGTGTTTAGAGATGCTGATGGGGTTGTGTTTAGAGATGCCGTGTATAGAGATGCTGATGGGGTTGTGTATAGAGATGCTGTGTATAGAGATGCTGATGGGGTTGTGTATAGAGATGCTGTGTGGCTGTGTATAGAGATGCTGTGTATAGAGATGCTGATGGGGATGTGTATAGAGATGCTGTCAGGTTGCGTATAGAGATGCTGTGAGGCTGTGTATAGAGATGCTGTGAGGCTGTGTATAGAGATGCTGTGTATAGAGATGCTGATGGGGCTGTGTATAGAGATGCTGTGAGGTTGTGTATAGAGCTGCTGTGAGGTTGTGTATAGAGATGCTGTGAGGTTGTGTATAGAGATACTGATGGGGCTGTGTATAGAGATGCCTTGCGGCGCCAAAGTGCGGCCTAGCTCCGATGGGGTCCGCCATCTTGGATGGCGGCTCCACCCCCGGGTCCCCCCTCACTGCCTGACGTCCTCACACATAGCGTGACGACGTCAGATAGCCAGGGAACCCCTAGCTGCCCGGAATCCCCTGGTGGAGATAGGGGGTTCATTTGAACCCCAATATCTCCAGGCAGCTAGGGGGTCATGGAGGGTGTCAATCGAAAGGCCTGAGCATGGCCTTTCGAATGATACCCAACATGACCAGGTATAAAGTAAAAAAATATATAAAAACTTGTATTTTTTTGTGTGTTATTTTTATTAATGCAGCAATATTGTTCACATTTCAATTATAATGTTAACAATATTGCTGCACTACTGATTTTTTTCTATGGGGTGCATTTGCTATAAATCACGTAATTCCCCCCACAAAATGTAACAAGTCCCCATTTCTAATTTTTGTACAAGCGCACCCCATAGAAAACATAACCGCAAATGCTCATGTGCTAAAATGTGAAAAAAAAACACAAATTTTTATTGCATTTTTTGTCATAATATAAAGGCAGGACATGATGTATACATATAAAAATGATATATTATGAATCTGCGGAGTCTGCCGGAAAGAACGATATCTAATATGTCTGGGTCATTTAATAAAATGTGGCTTCAAATCGCGTTTAAACATGATGAGCGAAAGCGGAAAAATGAGCTGAGCACACAGCAGTGAAATGCAGCATATCAGAGGAAGATTTAGTTGAGAAATTAACACTTCTCAGAAGCACAGGTGTTGTTTGATACATCTGGAGACACCACACCCTCAGTATAGTCTACATACATACAATGTATCAAATTCATTAGACCAGACTAAAAACACCTGTTGTTTACACCGTTTGAGAACACAGGTCATTTAGAGGTGAGAATCTTTGCACGTACACATTAGTTTTTAATTCAATATCTAATAAACTGTTGCTTATAATATTCTGCAGTAAAGAGTCTCTTTATTTCTAGATTTTTTTGTATTTTTTGAGCATTTTTTATACTTTTTTCAAAAAAAAATTCTTTTGCGAACTCGAACCGAACACGCCAAAAAGTTCGAAGTTTGCGAACTTGCGAACGGCCAAAGTTCGAATCGAACTCCGAACTGATCGAACCGAACAGCTCATCCGTAACGGTGAGCTGTATGGAGCTGTTTTAAACCTTTCACTTTGGTTTTAAACTCACTGTGAATCAAGTGTTGGGGTCCCTTGCTACTCACATGGATGTGACATGCTGCCGCTTCTTGTAAGCTGTAGCTATCAAAGGGAGGCAGCCAAACCAATAATTCTCAATGCCCAGCACATCGAGATGTATTGATGAGAGCTAGGTTTGGAAGGTCCTTAAATCCTAGAACCTGAGATCAGCACTCTTGCCAATTGTCCCCTAGGGATAAGCCGAACACTCCCTGAGTTCGGTTCGAAGCCGAACCCGAACTTTCCAAATGTTCGGGTCCGAACCCGAACTCGAACTCCATGCAAGTCGATGGGGCTGAAAATTTGGTTTTTAGAGTGCCCTCCAAGAGGGCATATATGCTAGATATTTGCCATAAAAGGTGTATGGGGGTCCGGGTAGTGCCCTGGGGGACAGGAAACAAGGACAAAAAGTTTAAAAAAAAACTTTTTTAAAGGGACAGTGAGTTTTCCATGAAATAAGGGTTAAAAATAAAAACGAAAAATTCCTTCAAATATCGTGCCTAGGAGGTCCCCATAACCTGCCCATGAAGTGGCGGATTTCTAGGATGTATAGAAATATGTAAAAAAAAAAAAAAAATGACATTTCAAATGACGGTAAATGCTTTTCCTTTAATCTATCCATAAACAACTGCTTGGGGCGGCAGTCTGTATGAAAAGAGGAGACATTTTCGGACACGCAGAAAAAGTTTACTGATTTTTTTGGCGGTGAAAAGCAGGAGAATGACCGGAGAATGGAAAATTCTAGACCAAATAGCCGATTTGGAAAGTGAGATAAATGGGAGAATTTTTCTGGTTTGGCTAGATTGACCTAGAATTTTCTCTTCAGTCATTCTCCTGAGTTTCACCTTTTTCTGAATAACCCTGTCAGGGTTATTCAGAGAGCAGTGAAGAGCAGGAGAATGACTGGAGAATGGAAAATTCTAGATCAAAATAGCCAAACCAGAAAAATTCTCCCATTTAGGCTAGGGTCAGACTAGCGAATTTTTAACGTGCGTTTAGGCGCACTTAATCACGGCCGCACTAGCAGCAAATGACGGGCAATGACGGCCAATATACGAAGTACGGTCGCACGAAAGTCCGGCTGCGCAACGCAAGTGGAAAATTAACGCATTTTTTCGAGAACGCAGAACCGCCAGTACGGACGTACAGAGTGCGCTGCGTCCACTAGCGGCGTGTGTGCGTGATTTGGAGACGTCAGACCCTGCTCATGTCCGGCCAACATAACGTCCAGACACCCAGAGTTTCCTGGTTTGGATCCGTAAAAAATCACGCACAAAAATGCGCATCGTATGACCGTTTTCGCGCATTCCGTGAAAAAATACGGCAATGCGTTCGGACGCACTTTTTGACGGTCGCTGCGAAAAATGCGTTAGTCTGACCCTAGCCTTATCTCACTTTCCAAATCGGCTATTTGGTCCAGATTGTTCTCTTTTCCTGCCATTCTCCTGGTTTTCACCTTTCTCTGAACAACCCTGAGAGAGAGGTGAAAGCCAGGAGAACTGGCAGGAGAAGAGAACAATGTAGACCAAACAGCCAATTTGGAAAGAGAGTTAAATGGGAGAATTTTTCTGGTTTGGCTATTCTCCTGCTTTTCACCGCTCTCTGAATAACCCTGTGAATGTTTAATCCCGAGGTGAAAAATAACATTGCTTTAGATGTTATTTAGAATTTTTTTCAAACACCAGTTAACCACTTGGCTGCTATGGATGCGCTCAGCGCATCCAGCCAAGTGGTTCTCCTGTGCTATGAACGCACTGAGCGCGTCCATGCACAGGAGGCAGCAATCCGCCGGATTCCGTCGGATTTCTGCGCCCTCCGGTGCGGGCTGACATCTTGGATGTCAGCCCAGCACTCCAGGACCACGGCGGAGCAATTAGATGTCATTGCGGCGGCGCAATGACATCTAATTCAGGCGCCCCCCCGCATGTGCGGAGGAAGCGCCTGAAAGGGAGGTGGGAGGTCCTTCGGACCTCTCTCCCTCCCGATCGCCGGGGGGCAGAGGGTTAATCCAGGCACCGTTTGGAAGTGCACAGCCTGCCCTTCAAACGGTGGGTGTGATTAACCCCTGGGGAGCCGGATCACGAATCGGCGCTGAAAAGCGCCGGATCGTGATCCTCTCCTGGAGCTGGCCGACATCTTGGATGTTGGCCAAGCCTCCAGGAACTCCCCCTGAGGACTGGCGTCATCGTGCATAGCAGGATGACGCCAGTCCTGGAGTTAACCCCTAGCTGCCACCAATGGTGGAGATAGGAGGTTCCGATGAACCCTATCTCCCAATCCATGGCAGCTAGGGGTTAATGTTTGATATCGTTGGATCGGCCAGAGCATGGCCTTCCCAACGATACCAAACATGAGCATGGAAAATGTTTTTTAAAAAAAATAAGAAATATTTAAAAAAAAATAAATAAAAAAAAATAAACAGGTTTTTTTGTTGTTTTTGTTTTGTTAATGCAGCAATATTGTTCCCATTTCAATTACAATGTGAACAATAATGCTGCACTAACGATTTTTGTATGCGGTGCGTTTGTTAAAAAAAGCGAAATTTTCCCAAAAAAAAAAATGTAACGAGACCCCATTTCAAATTTTTTTAACAAGCGCACCCCATACAAAATATAACCGCAAACGATCGCGTGTTAAAATGTAAAAAAAAAACACTTTACACATAATAAATTATTGAAAATTCAAATTTTATTGCATTTTTTGTTATAATATACAGACATGACATAACGTATACATATAATAATGACATATTATGAATCAGCCAAGTCTGCCGGAAAGAACGATATATAATATGTCTGGGTCATATATCAAAATATGGCTACAAAACGCGGTTAAACATGATGAGCGAAAGCGGTAAAAATTATCTCAGCACAGAGGTGTGAAAAGCCTCAGCAGCGAAAGGGTTAAATGCAGCATATTAGGATGTTTTAGGGAAATTAATTCTCAAATCTCAATCAGAAGCAGACACCACTCCACCCTCAGTATAGTGTACAATGTATCAAATTGATTACCAGACTAAAAACACCTGGTGTTATGCCCATTTGTGAACAGAGGTCATTTAGTGTTGATAATCTTTCCACGTACACATTAGTTTTTAATTCAATATCTAATAAACCGTTGCTTATAATATTCTGCAGTAAAGAGTCTCTTTATTTCTAGATTTTTTAGTATTTTTTTAAGCATTTTCTATACTTTTTCAAAATTTCTTTTTTTTTCGAACTCGAACCGGATACACCCAAAAAGTTCGAAATTCGCGAACTTTCGAACTGCCAAAGTTCGGGTCGAACTCCAAACCGTCCGAACCCGAACAGCTCATCCCTATTGACCCCCCTACGGGCTCCCTGTTACTTTTAGTTTGTAATTCACAATTGTTTTCTAGGCTACACGTCGATGTATTACAATCAACCAGATTAAGAGCATCCAGAGAAGTATTTGCTAATCAGATTAAAATAATTATCCTGATTAACTAGATTTATTAATAGGAATAAACAAAGTATAGTGATTGGTGTCTGTAAGTATCAACAATGCAATTTACGACTGGATGTGATGCCTCCACAAATTGCTCTAAATTAATTACTGCTTTATTAATAACCATAGTTTTGGCAGGTCAACGATCAGTCGGGAATATGGGTGGGCGTTCCGTTCGATTCGAACATGAGTTAGATTCGAACAATGGCCGTTCGAAAGTTCTCGAACATCGAACCTTATGGGACGTTCGCCAAAAGTTCGAAAAAAAATTGAATTTTTTTAGAAAATGCTGAAAAAAATCCTAAAAAAATCTAAAAATTAAAGAGACTCTTTACTGCAGAATATTATAAGCAATGGTTTATTAGATATTGAATTTAAACGGGAATATTTTTAACATTGAAGCCTATGGGATAAAACGTTAGGCTTGTGCACCGATTTTTTTTCGGTTCGATTCGATTCGATTTTTCGGATTTTCAAACTTTTCGATTAGGCTCGCTTCGACCGATTTCTGTTTCGATTCGGTTCGGCTCGACTCGTTTTTCGTGTACATTTTTTTTTCGGAATATCGACCATTTTTTTTTATTTTCGTGTCACTTAGCTCGTTTTTTGTATCGACTTTTCGTGATTTCGGAAATTTTCGTTTTTCGGAATTGTACATGTTTTCGGACTATCGACCATTTTTCGTATTTTCGTGTCACTTTGCTCGTTTTTTGTATCGACTTTTCGTGATTTCGGAAATTTTCGTTTTTTCGGAACGTCTGTTCTCCTTGTTTCAAAGCAATAAATTTCGATTTGACACATTTCAAGTCCATTCGGAAATTCCGAAAATATTTCGTTTCGGCTCGGAAAACTTTTCGGATCTGCCGTTTTCGGATCTAAAATTCTTCGGCAAATCGGCCGCATTCGAAAACACGAATCGGGAAATTTCGTGAAAGTTCCGAAATTCCGAAACCCGAAACGCACATCCCTATAAAACATTCTTGTTGCTAAAATATCAGGCAGACGAGGCCCGATAATCAGGCACTGTAAAGGGCAGCCCGCTGGGGCCTCCCAAGGACTCCTTGAGAAGCATGCGGCCGCAGGATGACAGAGCGACTTTTCGGACTGGCCGGCTGGGTGCATGTGGCAGAGACAGAGAGGTGGCGCAGGGAGGGAGCCACGGCAGACCTCCCCCCCACAACCAGGATCCAGGGAGCCCCCACTGACCACCAAGCTAAGGTACGGCGGCACAGTTTAAAAAAAAAAAAAATCCGAGGACATCTTTAAATGTCCTCTGAAACATAAAATAAAACCTTTTTTTTTCTTTCTAATACCTGATTCCTGGATCCACATACAAGCGCAGCCTCCTGTCAAGGCAACTACGTGCGCTGCTGCGTAAGACGCCAGGTTAAGCCGCTCACTCTCTGTCTATCCTAGACCCAGATAATGACTGTGTGGACAACAATCCCTGCGTGCTCGCTTACCTATCCGTCCACACACACTTTCTCGCGCAACAGGCACGTAGAGCGCAGTAAAGTGGTCCCAGGATTGCAACGCAGTACCAATCTTCTCTTGAATTGGGTAGTGACTACGTTTCCCACAATCCCTGTGCCCACTTTCTTATTCTATTAGTTACACCGCCACCAGTTCCTCTGAACACTACAGCTGTCGCAGCGAAAGACGTAGGGCTAAGCAACCCACTATCCGTCTATCCTAGACCCAGATAATGACTGCGTGGACAACAATCCCTGCGTGCTCACTTACCTATCCGTCCACACACACTTTCTCGCGCAACAGGCACGTAGAGCGCAGTAAAGTGGTCCCAGGATTGCAACGCAGTACCAATCTTCTCTTGAATTGGGTAGTGACTACGTTTCCCACAATCCCTGTGCCCACTTTCTTATTCTATTAGTTACACCGCCACCAGTTCCTCTGAACACTACAGCTGTCGCAGCGAAAGACGTAGGGCTAAGCAACCCACTATCCGTCTATCCTAGACCCAGATAATGACTACGCGGACAACAATCCGCCACTCGCCTACCCAACCTTCCCCAGCGACCACAACTCACAATTTCGTAGCTACTCGAGCTTAACACAACAAGCAATACTCCAATCTCTTTAGTTAGCGATGCAAAATGCGCAGCTGGCTTCCCCGCTACACTAATAGCATATCTTCTCGTTAAAGCTAGCATCAGACTGTAGAGGTGCTGCCCGGCAGTGTGAGGATTCATATGCTGCATTATTATACTGTAAAGGTGCTGCCCGGCAGTGTGAGGATTCATATGCTGCATTATTATACTGTAAAGGTGCTACCCGGCAGTGTGAGGATTCATATGCTGCATTATTATACTGTAGAAGTGCTGCCTGGCAGTGTGCGGATCATATGCTGCATTAATTATTCTTCTTACAAATTTGGTTACTTAACCCGTTTGCATTTGAATTGTAATATTGTGACATCCAGGGCCCCGGGTGGCGATCGGGGGCCCCAGACGCATGGTGCCGCCAGCTGGCCAAATGCCAGGAGCTCCGGCGGCACCCGGCGCAGCTGTGAGTGATCAGGGGGCAGGACGCGGCGTGATGACGCAGAGCCGCCGGGACCTTTAAATCAGGAGCGTGCGCTGCACACCTTGCCTTGCCGTGGAGTTTCATTCCCGCATCGCTAGTTTACCGAATCAGTTTGTATACTTGTTACTGACCCTGCTTGTTCTGAGGACCCGATCTGTTGCCGGCTTTGCCTGCCATTTGACTATTCTCTCTGTGTACTCCCTGCCTGTTCTGTTTGCCTCTGGTTGCTACCGGTGTGCGCCAATTCTCACCATATACAGTAGTGCAGTACTAGTGCCTAAACGTTGTTGACCCGGTTTTGTTATAACAACTACTCTCGCTCTGTGCCCCTGTTTGGTATATTCTGCTGCTTGTTACTGCTGGTGTGCTTCCATCCTGCCATACACTATAGTGCAGTAATATTTGGGTGCACTGCCACTGACGCGTGTACCAGATTCCAATCATTTTAATATTTGAATGCAGAGTCCACCCCTGCACTCTTTCACAATACCTCAGAGGGGTTACGGTGTGAAGGCACTAGCTGGCACCAAAGGCCCAATATTTGGATTCACTGACGCGTGTACCGGATTTCAATTATTTTAATATTTGAATGCATTGAATGCACTCTTCTACAATACCTCAGAAGGGTTACATTGTAAAGGCACTAGCTGGCACCAAAGGCCCAATATTTGTGTGCACATACACTGACGCGTGTAACAGATTCCAATCATTTTAATATTTGAATGCAGAGTCCACCCCTGCACTCTTCCACAATACCTCAGGGGGGGTTACGGTGTGAAGGCACTAGCTGGCACCAAAGGTCCAATTTTAATGCACCTGTTGTTACTTTCATCCAAAGCCTGCATAAGTTTCACCATAATTTAGCCAAAAAATCACTAAACTTGTTCTGCGTGTCCTAAAACATCTCCTCTTTTCATACAGGCTGCCGCCCCAAGTAGTTGTTTATGAATAGATTAAAGGAAAACCATTTACTGTCATTTGAAATGTCATTTTTTTTCTTTTTAAATGTTTCTATACATCCTACAAATCCGCCACTTCACGGGCAGGTTATGGGGACCTCCTAGGCATTTGAAGGAATTTTTCGTTTTTATTCTTAACCTTTATTTCATGGAAAAATCACTGTTCCTTTAAAAACGTTTTTTATAAACTTTTTTCTTTGTTTCCTATCCCCCAGGGCACTACCTGGACCCCCATACACCTTTTAAGGCCAATATCTTGCATATATGCCCTCTTGGAGGGCACTCTAAATAATCAAACGTTCGAGTCCCATTGACTTGCATTGAGTTTGAATCGTGTTCGCGTTCGAACCCAAACTTTTTCAAATGTTCGTGTTCGAATGCTGACCGAACACGGGGGTGTTCGGCCCATCACTAGTCGGGAAGAAAAAACAGCAACTAATCTTTTACAGGACAGAGAATCATGATTGCTTATACACAAAATTTGTAGTTTTGATTTATTTTCAAGCATCTCGGGAAATATTTAGTGTCCATTTAACCAAGTAATTGCAAACTCACTGTACTATGAGGAAGCTCCAACTGTGCTTAAAACCTCTTGAATAACATATTGTTTGAGTTCCTTTCACATCACTGTTTGAATTCTAATGTCTTTCTGTAACTTTACAGTAAAACTGACTCTTAAAGCGCTAAAGATCCAATGTGGGACACTTATAAATGAACACATTTATTCACAAACCCCCCCCCCATTTTCTCACTTTAAGTGTAAAGGGTCATCCAAACACGGACCCCTTGCTTGATGTGCCTAGAGGGGTGTCAGCTATACCCTCTTGATGAGGCCCAATAAGGCCGAAACGATCGTCAGGGGTTGCTGCACCTCTCGTGCAGGGATGACGTCCTTGGCAATCAGTGCTGGCCACCCTTTCTGGGTGACAGCAGGCTGATTTGCATATGGAGAATTCATCCCTGTAATGGCACAATGAAGCTAAAACCTTGTTTGTGATACCTGAGCGGGCACCCACCGTAGAGTAAGCCATTAGTGCTGTTGCTCATTCTCAGGACCCTCACAAACACCCCCCTTTTCTCACTTTATAAATGAGGAGCTCCATTCCGAGATGAGATGTGAGAGCTGAATGAAGTCTTGTTGAGTCATGACTGGCCAAATGCATATTGTCAACCCAACTGCACATACCTGACGACCTGAAACTTTGAAATTGTAATACCTTGTCAAAGGGACATTCTACTCATCCTACTCATCCTGATCACTTTAGGCTATAATACATTCTTAACGCAAAAATCCTCGCGCAAAGCAAAAATCTTTGAACCAAGCGTTAAACTTTTGCGCTTGCAAATCACTGTTGGAATTACAATCCTCGAGCGTTTTTTTCATCGCCGATCAATTGTGCACTGTCGGGTATATTACACAAAGGAAAAATTAAAATGGATGTCTGTAGCCATTTTGTTTTTAAAGACAGTTTTTTTTCTTTAAAATTTTCTCTAGGTTTAGAAATGAACGAGATTTTTTTTTACAGAGTTCATTCCTGGGTGAAGTCTTTTATATTCTTTTAAGAAGTGCCAGACATGAAGGAACCTAGAATATTTTTGTGTGATAAAGCTAGAGTTAAGTGCTAAGACGTGTCATAATTAAATTTATTGGTCTGTCTTAAGTTTTTAAAATAAAAGATATTTTGTCTTTTGGGTATAGGAATAAGAGTTAATATTCTGTAATATAGATTTATATTTACAAAATATATGTTTATAATCAAGGTATATTTTATTATATTTACAGTAGGAAATATATACTCCAATAAATATTGTAGAAAGTATATAATTGGTAAATAATAAAAATTACTAAAGAATAGATTCTGTTGAGTTAACCAGAAAAGAATTTAGCTGATAGGACTCTGAGTAACCAAAAGGGAGTGAGGATATAAATTAGATAGAGACACTGTGTCTAGTTGGGAGAAGAGAAGGTCTTTGTGTAGATTGATCTTTTGACCCGAGATAAGAATATTAAAAAGAAATGGTGGAATTAATTAAGAAGTGCAATACTGCCCTCTAGAGGATAGTAAATATTATAATTGATATACCAATAATATTGCCAGTGACGTCAAATTGGCTATAATAAGCGGCAATGTTGGTTGCAAATCAGTCCGAGATTCCAGCATTCAGACTCACACCGCAATGCATTCAGAAGTCCAGTACACATGACACTCTGACAGTCGGAGATTCCAGCATTCAGACTCACACCGCAATGCATTCAGATGTCCAGTACACATAGCAGATCCCAAGACACGAGGCAATCAAGATTCTCACCAAATCTCTGACTCTCACCAAATCTCTAACTCACATGCATTGATTATCTGATATCGATAATCTTCACACATTCCAAATTATTACATCAGGAATTCCAAGGCAGACTTATCAAAATCCAAATTGGACAGGTAATGTATGAAATTAAGGAATTAATGTAATTATATATATTTGTAGATATTCTTGCAACGTAGACTGAGATTTCTCAGATACTGTTAGATCCAGAATCTAAATATCTTTATTCTGCAGATAAAGATGTGAAGAAGTGGATATAAGGATTTATTCAAAAGAAATGTTGTAAGATTGATACCAATATATATATTGAATTTGGAAATTACTGTGATTATAATTAATAGGCAAAGAATTATATAACTACAAAATAAAAAGCAAAAGATTAGAAGTTTGATTCTCGAGATTAGGGGAGGATTCACTAAATAAGTTTTTATTACTTATCATTAAATTAGCTCATCTTTTGTTGATCCATGTAGCATAGAGATATATATATATCTATAAGAGCTGGCTGGTTAAACATTGTTTGCTGGGAAATGCATGTTGTATTAAGCAGAAATGTTTTTTAACCATTTGTGTATTAGTTACTAACTGATAAGGTAAATGATATTAATCATATATGCAGTTACTAACCGGAGATACATATATTGTGAAGCTAGTTTTTATATGCTGATGGATTGTGGTTTATAAATTTTTGTTTATGATATGAGATTTGAAACTTTTTTGTATACGTAATAAATATATATATATTTTTATCCGATTATTGATTATTGTATTCTTCAAAGCAAAACACAGACAATTAAAAGAATTCAGGAGAATTTATAGGAAATATAAACGATTGATATTGTGTCTCGTATAAGTTTCTTATGAAATAATAATCCCTGATATATTGGAGGCAACTGCCGAGGTAGGTCCAGTAAGTCCAATATAGACATATTGGAGGCTTGGCTGATAAGTCCAATATATAACGTGTTGTATTCACGTGCAGAGATTATATCCGACAAATTGGAGGCACTGTACTGAGATTGTAGTTTTTGTTTGGAATATAATTGTCAGTATTGTCTGATTAGACAGAGATAATATATATATATATATATATATATATTGACTCCTTGTTGTATTTTGACTTGTGGTTTTACGGTTGTCTACTAAACGGTGTAAAAATGTCAGAGTCAGAATCTGAGACTCAGAAAGATGTAGAAATACATGCAGATCAAATAGTATTGATAGATGTTATCTAAAGGACAAGTTACACGTCACAGATGATTTATTTGATTGGATAAAAGAATTGAAATCAAATGTATCTAATTATGTTGATTCAATCTGGTCAGATCAATCAAATTTTCTTGAGTGTTTGCGAAAGATAAGTGCAGCCACAAATAAAAAAGACAAAGAGATTTTTGTTTTAAAAATTGTGCCTGAATGCATATATTTGATCGCAGAAATGAACAAGAGATTGAATGATGACAAAGAAACCAGAGACAGCTTAGAAAATAAAAATTGTGACTTGCATGATACCGTAAATAAATTAAAAGATGAGTCAGAACGAATGATAATGGAGATGAAAGTGTGTGCAAGAGAAAAAGATCAATTGCAAGATGAGATTGCTCAATTATCCAAATTAAATAAGGAGCTGAATAAAAAATTGGCGAGAATGAAACGCGAACATGAGAAATTCACTGATGAGTTCCGTCAGGTTGAAACTGATGTTCGAAGGGTTAAAAATCCTTTGTTAGAGAAGTTCCCTTTGAAAGCTTTGAGTCATAACTCATCACTGATTAGGCCTGGTGACAGCTCCATTCTGGAGAGTGAGCAGAGCGAATGCGAAAGTGAAACTAAATCTCATGATGAAAAAAGAGCGAAGCCTCTTACACAGGAGTATTTCAAATCACATCACTCTAGCCAACCACAGCCTATTAAGAAATCTCATAAAGTTCAGGATTTAACGAAAATCGTTAATTTCTTAAAAAACTCAGTAGGTATTTTTGACCTTAAGGGATCGCCAAAAATAATAAATCATTTAAATATGTTTGAAGAAGCTTTGCCAATATTAGGAATTAATTCAGATGCTCAGAAAATTGAGTTGATCCCATGGGTCTTTGAAGGCAAACATAGGTATTTTTTTCAGTCTTTGAAAGAATCTGGTATACGTAACTGGAGTAAAATAGTCTCCGAGTTCAAATCTGAATTTGGGCCTCACCATACCAGTCTAGCTGCGAAAAGAGCAATTTTAACTCTAAAATGCAGACCTAATCAAAGCCCCTGTGAATTTCTTTCAGTCCTTAAAAATGCGTACAGCTTGGCTGAAAGAAACCCAGATTTTGAAACCCTGAATTTATCCAATTATTTTATGACGCATTGCCAAATAAAATAAAGGTTATTTTGGCAAGAGATTATGACCCGAGAAATGGTTTGGATTGGGTACTAAAAGAAAGTATGACCCTATTTACTGTATTTGAATATAGTGAAGAAACTCAGGGGAAAAGAGTGAAAAACTCACCTGAGGAAATAGCGGAAACTCACGTTAAAAAGGGTGATATTAAATTTGAGTCCCACAAAAAGAGTTATGCGGAAATATTGCGTGACTCCATACCTCAAAGGGAAAAATCCAAGCCAGATCAGGAAAGAGGGTTTGCCAGAGAAAATTCAGGAAGTAAATTTCAATCTAGGAAGCAATGGGTACCTAGAAGTCAGTGGGTTAAATCAAGGGAAAATGTACCTAGACAGGAAGCAACCAGAGGTAAGACTGAATCTGAGGAGTCTGATAATGCGCAAGCTTCGTCCCCAAGGACGAATAGAAAGCGGAGATATAATGTACGCCAGCGTATTGGTCAAATGCAGGAAAATTTCTGTGTGCTGACAGAAAAACTGGATCAGATCACTCAGTTAATGACTGGAAATAACCCTGGTCAGGTTGTAAGCGATGCAACACCTGCAGCCCCACCCAACCAGTGACTAGATGATGTTTCTGATGAAGTAACCAGTACCCATGACAATTTACCAGAAAGTGATGATGAAATGATTAACCCCTTAGTGACCGGGCGGTTTTACACAAATCCGTCCTTTAGTGACCGCTGCTGTTTTTACATTTCTGTGCTGTTAGGGTTTAGGTCAAATTTTCCTCTTACTCGTTTATTCAACCCACACATATTATACACCCTTTTTCCCGCCATTAAATGGACTTTCTAGAAATACCATTATTTCCATCATATCCAATAATTTACTATAAAAAAAATATGAAATATGATGAAAAAATGTTAAAAACACACTTTTTCGTAATTTAATCCCCAAAAGCTACAACCACCAATAAAGAACCCGGCTAAATAGTTTCAAAATTTTATCCCGAGAATAGAAATACCCAATTTTTACATGTTTTTGCCTTTTAACCCTTTCACTGCTGAGCCAGTTCACCTATGTGCGCTGCGCTCATTCTGACCATTTTGTGCTAATTATTTTGAGATGACAGCCTAGGTCCTATTTAATTAAACCACCCCCAGACAAAATTTTGTTTTTAAAAAAAAAACATTTTTTTATTTTATTTAATTTTTTTATTATTATTTTTTTATTTTATTTTATTTTTATTTTTATTTTTAAACCAAACCTGTATCACTGGAAAGGCCATGATGAGGCCTTTCAAATGATGTAAAATATGACCATCTAGCTCCCATGGATCGGGAGATAAAGGGATCCTTAGGACCTTATCTCTACATGGCAGCTAGATGGTTAACTGGCCCACTGACATCCTCACACATATGGTGAGGTTGTCAGTGAGTGGGGGGGACCTGGAGGCTAGGCTGACATCCAAGATGTCAGCCCCCTCCAGGTTCGAATCGCGTTTTGGCGCCAATTCGCGCTAAAATGCGATCCGGCGGCGAAACGGTTAATGCTATACACCGCTGAAAAGGGGAGACTCTCCCCTTTTTAGCGGTGCAAAAAGCATCTCCACAGCTTCAATGGTTGGGGAGATAGAGGGCTCCGAAGGAGCCCCCCCTCCCCTCCATTGATTTGAATGGGGGCACCTGGTGTTTACGTCACCACGCAGCGTGGCAACGTCATCAGTAAATCACATGGGCAGGCTTCCTCCCTGCTAGATCACCGAGGGATCCAGCGAGGGAGGTGAGTATCGGGCGGGAGGGGGATTTGGCGCCGCTGACGTATCCAGTACGTCCGCGGGTCTAAGGGAGACCTGTGGACAGGACGTACAGGGTACATCAGGGGTCCTTAAGGGGTTAATACAAATGTTTGTATGGTTGATGATTTAAACCCTTCCCTGCAAAGAGAAGGAAAATGTATTTTACCTCCCCAGACTAAGCGCAAGCAAGTTGAGAAGACTGGATCCGAAATGGAAAGCACAGCTGCCAAAAGCACGTTTGAGAGAGCAAAATCAGTTGGTAAAATCTGTACAAAACCTAATTTCATATCTCACTCTAAATTTCTCTGTAAATTGCATAGCATTGAAGACCGATATTATGTGAATGTAGAATTACAAGATAATTTACCACATATTCCGTCCTTGCTAGACAGTGGAAGCCAAGTTACGTTAATATCAGCCCATTATTTTGAACAGGTCCAAGAACTATCCTCCAGGAAGCCTAGATTAGCTAAATCTAATGCTAATCTAGTGAGTGTGAGTGGCGCATCTCTGAAAGTTCTGGGCACGGCTAAATTGGATTTTAAATTGGGGAATAAAGTAATTCGGCATCCAACGCTTGTTGTGGATCTGCCCCAAAATCGCCTAATTATTGGAATGGACCCTTCAAATGGTTAAATCCAATCATTGATTTTATCAATGAGGTTATTTGGTCCCAAGTAAATGCTCCAATCAGCTACGATAGATCCCAATCCCATCACACTCAGCGTAACTGCCACGTGATTGAGGAAAGGCCGGATTCTATTGAAGTCCACTTCAGAAATAGCCAGACATCTGATATCTCTTTCTTAAGGCCAAAGCCCCTGACTCCAGGAGAGCAGGAGGATAACACGATATGTGTCCCCCCTGAGAGAATTCGAGATATATGTCTGGAAAATGACGTGCTAATTATTCACCTCCACAAGAGGGAGACAGAACCAAATGGACATAGTGACCCTGATGTGATCAGATACCCAAATCCTCAAGATGAGTGGATAACAGATCTAGATAATGATGGAGACAGTCCTAATGTTATTGGAAGAAGTTATGTTATGTATTTCTAGAAGAAATTAAACTGCCAAGCTCAATTGCATGATTGTCATCCTAGATCACCTCAGGATATGTGAAGATGGAACAGCAGAAGACACTTAACTGGTATCATATGAAGTGATGTTTTAATTAACATGTGATTCTTCTTCCCAGCATTCAGATGTTTAACTCAAGCTAGTAGATTGATAGATCCATACGGTTAATTAAAATTAATCAGAGATCAGAGTATCTATAGGGAATTTGAGTGAAATCGCTAGTCTATGAATGGTTATTTATACTCTTTCTTTCAACAGAAATTGAGATAAGTGGTTAATCCGAACTGCGACGCTAATTCGCAAAGATGAATCGGACCACCAAGGAGACTGCAACTATCTGGAAATTCTACAGTTTTCTACACAATTCCAAGCGGATCCAATGCTCAAGTCCCATGCGAATCAAGCTCATGCAAGCCTGAAAGACATGCTGGATAAAGCCATGATACCGTTGATTGCTATGTACAAGAACCACCGAAGGAAAAGATTTGCCGCATATTTTATTGCAACCGCTGTTTGATAACAGAGAGAGTGTTCATACCCACACCAGTGATTCTCGTTAAAGTTCCTAAAGAATCAAGAGTTGTTATCGGAGATGTTACTCTTTATCCGGTTGGGAATGAAGTCTGGTATGACGAGATAAAAATTGTTGACGCATTCCAAGGACGAGAGATACCTATGAATCCGGATTTTCTACTAGAGAATAAGCCCGATCATACCATTGAACTTCTAATACAGAAAGATAATCTAACAATTTATGCTCCAATGTATTCACAGATTGATCATCGATTGCTATCTGCTTATAACGGGCCAAAGATTACAGAGATTGTGATTTGTATAGTAATTATGTTTCTAATTGTCTGGATGATTGTACTAACAAAGAAAGTACATACATTGAAGTTTAAAAACACTGCATCTTCAATTATTAAATGGATGAAAGAAGAAAAACGTGTTGCGAAAGGTGGAAACCTAGCCTAATTGGTAAAGGGGGGAGATATTGTATGTTTTCCTAAAATTTATTTGATTAATAAATAGATGAAACCAAAGGGGGGTTATGTCGGGTATATTACACAAAGGAAAAATTAAAATGGATGTCTGTAGCCATTTTGTTTTTAAAGACAATTTTTTTTCTTTAAAATTTTCTCTAGGTTTAGAAATGAACGAGATTTTTTTTTACAGAGTTCATTCCTGGGTGAAGTCTTTTATATTTTTTTAAGAAGTGCCAGACATGAAGGAACCTAGAATATTTTTGTGTGATAAGGCTAGAGTTATGTGCTAAGACGTGTCATAATTAAATTTATTGGTCTGTCTTAAGTTTTTAAAATAAAAGATATTTTGTCTTTTGGGTATAGGAATAAGAGTTAATATTCTGTAATATAGATTTATATTCACAAAATATATGTTTATAATCAAGGTATATTTTATTATATTTACAGTAGGAAATATATACTCCAATAAATATTGTAGAAAGTATATAATTGGTAAATAATAAAAATTACTAAAGAATAGATTCTGTTGAGTTAACCAGAAAAGAATTTAGCTGATAGGACTCTGAGTAACCAAAAGGGAGTGAGGATATAAATTAGATAGAGACACTGTGTCTAGTTGGGAGAAGAGAAGGTCTTTGTGTAGATTGATCTTTTGACCCGAGATAAGAATATTAAAAAGAAATGGTGGAATTAATTGAGAAGTGCAATACTGCCCTCTAGAGGATAGTAAATATTATAATTGATATACCAATAATATTGCCAGTGACGTCAAATTGGCTATAATAAGCGGCAATGTTGGTTGCAAATCAGTCAGATTCCAGCATTCAGACTCACACCGCAATGCATTCAGACGTCCAGTACACATGACACTCTGACAGTCGGAGATTCCAGCATTCAGACTCACACCGCAATGCATTCAGATGTCCAGTACACATATAAGTTTCTTATGAAATAATAATCCCTGATATATTGGAGGCCACTGCCGAGGTAGGTCCAGTAAGTCCAATATAGACATATTGGAGGCTTGGCTGATAAGTCCAATATATAACGTGTTGTATTCACGTGCAGAGATTATATCCGACAGCACGCAAACAGGATGCGCCTAAATGCACGCGCAGTACCATCTCGCGCAAAAATCTTTGCGCTCACAGTCTTTTTTTGAGATTCAGCCAATCAGAATTAATAAGCACACCTGTCTCACATTAACAAATTGCGTCTGCCACTGTCAATCTGAGCATATACTATATGCTGCAGCAATTATACATGCACACACAACTTCATCCATTGTATTGGTTTGGTATGAGTTGAATGGGCCACTGTGCTTTGGTGCATTCCTTTTTATGGGCTTGGATATTTGGGGTTAGCCAGGTTGTTCAGATTTGCCGTTAGCACCAGCTTTTAGGAGTTGCTAAAATTATGCGCGCAAAGGCTATGCGGTAATTACCGCGAAATAGATTGTAACACCATACTCGTACCAGCGCACATTCGCATTTGCGCTCACAATGTTAAGTATAGGACGTGCGCAGTACAGTAAGCTCACGCAGGGTTCGCGCAGGTTCACCCGCGGTAGATGATTGCACGCGGTTGTTGCGCTGACTATGTAGTACGGGAATCGGCGCAAATGGTTTTACCCCTCGCGTTAATGTTTTTTTGCGCCAGCGCATATCTTTTAAAATATCCGACACAACTTTTTGCAGGTTTGCGGTTCAGTGTCGGAAATTTTTCGACATGACCAACCCGCCTGTTTCCAGGCAATGCTGGATTTGCATCTCAGCAACCTGCAAGCATAGAAATGTGGAGCGCCCCTACCCTACCCCCCCCCCCCCCAAACAAAAAAGAAACATGCCAATATTACTTTTCAAATTTTCATTTTAGGTCAAACTAAAAAAAATAAAAAAATAAACATTTAAAAACTGTAAACCAGTTTCTCTTTGAGCTCAAATCAAAAGACGGGGCAGAATCTGTTGTCTTAATTGAGTTGTATGAGCGTATCACAGAGCTCCACAGCAATAAAACTCACAGAAATGTGCGGTGTGTATGAGCGTATCACAGAGCTCCACAACAATAAAACTCACAGTAATGTGCAGTGTGTATGAGCGTATCACAGAGCTCCACGGCAGTAAAGCTCACAGTAATGTGCAGTGTGTATGAGCGTATCATAGAGCTCCACAGCAATAAAGCTCACAGTAATGTGCAGTGTGTATGAGCGTATCACAGACTCCACAGCAATAAAACTGCAATCTGGGTACCATCATCAGATCGGCCACAGTACAGAGGGGTACACAGTGTGACCTTTTTGCTATGCCTATCTTGAACACCTTAGCTGCTGGTCCACGATCTGGCACCAATCGGCGCCGGATTGCAGACTGCTCCTGGAGATACATGAAAGGGAGGGGGTGGTCTTTTGGAGAAGCATCGCTGGAAAAATCGCAGTCTGACCTTTCCAGCGATGCCTCTTTAAACATTTAGGTGCTAGATGTGGCTGACATTTTGAATGTCAGCCAAGCCACCAAGCCTTTCTCCGTCCACTGACATCGTTGTGCAATTAAATAAGACCAGCTGGCACACTTAGGCAGGGCAGCCATCAGAAATGATGGGGCCCCTTACTAAACCTCACGATGGGGCCCCCCAGGGCCCCCCCCCCCTCAACCTCTAACAGCTTTTCTCCCCCTTCAAAAAAAAAAAGGACATAACATAGCACAACAGCAATAAAACTCCCAGTAATGTGCAGTGTGTATTAGCTTATCACAGTATCCACAGCAATAAAACTCACAGTAATGAGCGGTGTGTCTGAACATATCACAGAATCCACAGCAATAAATCTCACAGAAACGGGCTGTGTATGATGGCCTTTGGGTCTGGGTCTGGGCCTGGGCCCTGGGTCTGGTCCCTGGGACTGGGCCTTGGGGTCTGGTCCCTGAGGTCTGGGCCCTGAGGTCTGGTCCCTGGGGTCTAGCCTGGGCCCTGGTCTGGTCCCTGGGCCTTGGGGTCTGGGTCCTAGGATCTGGGCCCTGGGTCTGGGCCTTGGGGTCTGGGCCCTAGGGTCTGGGGTCTGGGCCCTGGGTCTGGGCCTTGGGGTCTGGGCCCTAGGTCTGGGGTCTGGGCCCTGGCTCTGGGCCTTGGGGTCTGGGCCCTAGGGTCTGGGGTCTGGGCCCTGGCTCTGGGCCTTGGGGTCTGGGCCCTAGGGTCTGGGCCCTGGCTCTGGGCCTTGGGGTCTGGGCCCTGGGTATGGGGTCTGGACCATGGGTCTGGGCCCTGGGTTTGGCCTAGGGGTCTGGGCCCTGGGTTTGGGCCTAGGGGTCTGGGCCCTGGGTCTTAGGGTCTGGGCCCTGGGTTTGGGCCTAGGGGGTCTGGGCCCTGGGTCTGGGCCTTAGGGTCTGGCCTTAGGGTCTGGGCCCTGGGTCTGGGCCTTAGGGTCTGGGCCCTGGGGTCTGGGCCCTAGGGTCTGGGGTCTGGCTCTGGGCCTTGGGGTCTGGGCCCTAGGGTCTGGGGTCTGGGCCCTGGCTCTGGGCCTTGGGGTCTGGGCCCTGGGTATGGGGTCTGGACCCTAGGGTCTGGGCCCTGGGTCTGGGCCCTGGGTTTGGCCTAGGGGTCTGGGCCCTGGGTTTGGGCCTAGGGGTCTGGGCCCTGGGTCTTAGGGTCTGGGCCCTAGGGTCTGGGCCCTGGGTTTGGGCCTAGGGGGTCTGGGCCCTGGGTCTGGGCCTTAGGGTCTGGGCCCTGGGTCTGGCCTTAGGGTCTGGGCCCTGGGTTTGGGCCTAGGGGGTCTGGGCCTTAGGGTCTGGGCCTAGGGGGTCTGGGCCCAGGGTCTGGCCTTAGGGTCTGGGCCCTGGGTTTGGGCCTTGGGTCTGGGCCTTAGGGTCTGGGCCCTGGGTTTGGGCCTTGGGTCTGGGCCTTAGGGTCTGGGCCCTGGGTTTGGGCCTAGGGGGTCTGGGCCCAGGGTCTGGGCCCAGGGTCTGGGCCTAGGGGGTCTGGGCCTAGGGGTCTGGGCCCTGGGTTTGGGCCTAGGGGGTCTGGGCCCAGGGTCTGGGCCCTAGTGTCTGGGCTCTGGGTCCTGGGCCTTGGGGTCTGGGCCCTGGGTTTGGGCTTAGGGGTCTGGGCCCTGGGGTCTGGGCCCTGGGTTTGGGCCTAGGGGGTCTGGGCCCTGGGTCTGGGCCCTGGGTTTGGGCCTAGGGGGTCTGGGCCCTAGTGTCTGGGCCCTGGGTCTGGGCCTTGGGGTCTGGGCCCTGGGTTTGGGTCTAGGGGGTCTGGGCCTTGGGGTCTGGGCCCTGGGGTCTGGGCCTTAGGGTCTGGGCCCTAGGGTCTGGGCCCTGGTCTGGGCCATGGGTTTGGGCCTAGGGGTCTGGGCCCTGGGCCTTTGCCCTGGGTCTGGGCCATAGGGTCTGGGCCCTGGGTCCGGGCCCTGGGTTTGGGTCTTGGGGTCTGGGCATTTGCCCTGGGTCTTGGCCCTGGGCCTAGGGGTCTGGACCCTGGGCCCTAGGGTCTGGGCCTTGGGGTCTGGGCCCTGGGCCTTGGGGTCTGGGCCTAGAGGTCTGGGCCTAGGGGTCTGGGTCCTGGGCCTTGGGGTCTGGGCCCTGGGTTTGGGCTTAGGGGTCTGGGCCTTGGGGTCTGGGCCCTGGGTTTGGGCTTAGGGGGTCTGGGCCCTGGGTTTGGGCCTAGGGGTCTGGGCCTGGGCCCTAGGGTCTGGGTCCTGGGCCTTGGGGTCTGGGCCTAGGGGTCTGGGTCCTGGGTCTGGGCCCTGGGTCTGAGCCTAGGGGTTTGGGCCTAGGGGTTTGGGCCCTAGGGGTCTGGGCCCTAGGGTCTGGGCCCTAGGGTCTGGGCCCTAGGCCTAGGGGTCTGGGCCTTGGGGTCTGGGTTTGGATCTAGGGGCCTGGGGTCTGGGTCTGGGCCCTGGGTCTTAGGGTCTGGGCCCTGGCTCACCACTCGCTGTCTTCTATCTTCTGTCTTCAGCTCTTCTTTTCTTCACCTTTTCTTTCATTTTCTTCTCTTCTTTTCTTCTGTCTTCTTCCTGGTCCCTCCAGCTCCGGCGCGCAGCTTCACTGAGTGGAGGGGCGGAGCCAAAGCAACGTGCTTGGGAAGCCCCTCACACGCTGCTTGGCCCCGCCCAGCCAGGAAGTGAAGCTGCCAGGAGCCGGAGGAGACACAGTGTCTCAGTCTCCTCCGGCTCCTGCAGCAGCAGCAGTGACACAGCTCCGGATTCGGACTCATCGAGTCCGATACCGGAGCTGTTAAAGGGCGATGCCGCTGCCGTCGGGGGCCCGGGATCCTCCCCCCAGGCCCCGGCGGCCCGGGCCCCCACCGGGCCCGGGCCCCTTACGGCAGTAATGGGCGTAATGCCCTGATGGCGGCCCTGCACTTAGGGCACTATTACAATCCCCGTGCTAAAACTGGGGCAGTAGGGAGGAAAAACTGCACCCGGATTACAATGCAGGCGCAAAAAATGCTGCCTGAATCGTTTGCGCCCGCTATGTCACGGGATGCGAGCAGCAGCGCTAAGCACAGCCGCGCGCATCCTCTCACTGGAGTTCATAGGACTCCATTGAAGCAGATGCCGCCGGTCACATGCCAGCCGGATCTCACCTCGCGAGATCCTGCCGGTCGGCGTAGGGATACACAGGAAGAGACTGGGACGACTTTTTCCTCCAGTCTTTCCCTGCTCCCACCGGCCGGAGGAGGCGGACAGAGCAGTGGTCCTCGCCACGGGACAGAGAGTGAGTATATATAATTACATAGTTACATAAGCTGAAAAAAGACATGCGCCCATCGGGTTCAGCCTCTCACACATCACCTACTGCTGTTGATCCAAAAGAAGGCAAAAAACCCAGTCTGAAATGCTCGCCAATATGCAACATACTGGGAAAAAATTCCTTCTTGACGCCAGAATGGCGTCAGAGAAGCTTTTACCCACATATTAAATATTATAACCCTTAATATTCTGTGTCTGCAGGAAGTCATCTAGTCGCTTTTTAAAAGCCTGTACGGTCTCTGACCCAACCACCTCAACAGGCAGAGAATTCCACAGCTTTATTGTTCTCACCGTAAAATAACCATTCCTATGCTTTACGCCGAATTTTCTTTCTTTCTTCCAGTCGAAATGGGTGACCTCGTGTCACGGATATGATTTTTATTTTTTTTTTATCCTGGTGTTAACACCAGGTTCTGGCTCTGGTTAACCTTTCGCTAACCAGAGCCAGACGTTAATCAGCGCTAAATTGTAATCCAGCGCTGATTAACACTTTGCGCTCCCCATGTTAAGTACAGGGAGCGCAAAGTACAGTAACCTCGCGCTGAGAAGCGCAAGGTACCAAACACAAATGAGTTTTTTTAACCCGTTTGCGTTTGGATTGTAATATGCGGTAGATACCGCAGCTAACTGTAGTGCTCACGCAGTTGAGCGCTAGCGTTAGGAATGTAATAGCGTCCTTAGTGAAAGTTTATTGGACCACAAAAGGTTAAAAGTGGTCTGGATGTGTAGAGTCTCCCACATTGTCCTATCCCCTGCTCAGTTCAGGTTAAAACACTGGGGGCTAAATTACAATCTTCACGCAAACATTTGCGCTGGCGCAAAAAAACGTTAACGCGAGGGGTAAAACCATTTGCGCCTAATCCCGTATTACATAGTCCGCGCGACAACCGCGCGCAATCATCTACCGCAGGTGAACCTGCGCGAACCCTGCACAAGCTTACTGTACTGAGCGCATCCTATACTTAACATTGTGAGCGCAAATGCGAATGTGCGCTGGTAAGAGGATGGTATTACAATCTATTCGCATAGCCTTTGCACGCATAATTTTAGCAACTCCTAAAAGCTGGTGTTAACAACAAATCTGAACAACCTGGCTAACCCGTAAAAATTAATTATATATATATATATATGTCATGGCTGAAATTGTTGGCACCACAGAAATTTTTCCAGAAAATCAAGTATTTCTCACAGAAAAGTATTGCAGTAAGACATGTTTTGCTATACACATGTTTATTCCCTTTGTGTGCATTGACACAAAACAAAAAGAGGGAGGAAAAAAAGCTAATTGGACATAATGTCACACAAAACTCCAAAAATGGGCTGGACAAAATTCTCTATAGGGAGTGGGTCTGTGTGATTGGGCCATGTGACCCCAGACCAGGAGATCACATCAGAACAGCCCCAAACAGTATGGCCAAACACACCACAGGGGAAAAACAGGCATGAAGACCCTTCACCACCAGGGGGTGCAACCAAAACCAGGGAAAATGTAACACTTCCTATAACCATCAATGAGCTTCTTACACCTCTCACTCGGAATTTTGGACCACTCTTCCTTTACAAACTGCTTCAGGTCTCTTTTATTGGAAGGGAGCCTTTTCCCAACAGCAATTTTAAGATCTCTCCACAGGTGTTCAATGGGATTTAGATCTGGACTCATTGCTGGTCACTTCAGAACTCTCCAGCGCTTTGTTGCCATCCATTTCTGGGTGCTTTTTGACGTATGTTTGGGGTCATTGTCCTGCTGGAAGACCCAAGATCTCGGATGCAAACCCAGCTTTCTGACACTGGGCTCTACAGTGTGACCCAAAATCATCTGGTAATCCTCAGATTTCAAGATGCCTTGCACACATTCAAGGCACCCAATGCCAGAGGCAGCAAAACAACCCCAAAACATCATTGAACCTCCACCATATTTCACTGTAGGTACTGTGTTCTTTTCTTTGTAGGCCTCATTCCATTTTTGGTAAACAGTAGAATGATGTGCTTTACCAAAAAGCTCTATCTTGGTCTCATCTGTCCACAAGACGTTTTCCCAGAAGGATTTTGGCTTACTCAAGTACATTTTGGCAAACTGTAGTCTTGCTTGTTTATGTCTCTGTGTCAGCAGTGGGGTTCGCCTGGGTCTCCTGCCATAGCGTTTCATTTCATTTAAATGTCGATGGATAGTTCGCGCTGACACTGATGCTCCCTGAGCCTGCAGGACAGCTTGAATTTTTTTGGAACTTGTTTGGGGCAGCTTATCCACCATCCGGACTATCCTGCGTTGCAACCTTTCATCAATTTTTCT
The DNA here is from genome assembly GCA_009667805.1 of Leptobrachium leishanense. Taxonomy (NCBI): domain Eukaryota; kingdom Metazoa; phylum Chordata; class Amphibia; order Anura; family Megophryidae; genus Leptobrachium; species Leptobrachium leishanense. Next base: position 427,868,804 of record CM019064.1, on the reverse strand, counting down.
CTTCCATCCACGCCCAGAGAGATTAGCTACAGTGCCATGGGTTGCAAACTTCTTGATAATGTTGCGCACTGTGGACAAAGGCAAATCTAGATCTCTGGAGACGGACTTGTAACCTTGAGATTGTTGATATTTTTCCACAATTTTGGTTCTCAAGTCCTCAGACAGTTCTCTTCTCCTCTATCTGTTGTCCATGCTTAGTGTGGCAAACACAGACACACAATGCAAAGACTAACAGGGTTATTCAAAGAGCTCCGAATTGCTTGAGAAAGATAACCGAATACTGAAAATCAGCGTTCGGTTACCTTTCCTGGCCATTCGGCTATCCAGAGAGCAGGCAATTCGCCAAGTCCTGGCGAATTGCCTGCACATTCGGTGCCTGTTCGGTGCCTGTTCGAGGGCAGTGAAATCTCCATGAAAATGCACTGCTTCGGCTATTCAGAGAATACAAACCAGCAGTGAAAGGTTCCCCTAATGCCCTGCCATTCGGTGGTTTAATTTGGCAAGTTAATTCAGGAGAATCCCATAGACTTCGATGTTAAAAATATTCCCGTTTTAATTCAATATCTAATAAACCGTTCATTATAAAATTCTGCAGTAAAGAGTCTCTTTATTTATAGATTTTTTTAGGATATTTCAAGTATTTTTCTTAATTTTTTTTTTAAATTCTGATTTTTTTTGATTTTTTTTTTAAGTTTACTTATTTTTTCTGTAACAGCCCTCTTTATTATCATCGGGCAGCACGGAGGGATAGCGAACGCAGGTCCAAAGCGCCCATTGTTCCTACATTTCTGCCTTCTCTTTATTATCATTCCCTGGATCTCATATGCAAATTTCAGACATTTTCGCTCAGTAGTTTCTTTGCAAACAGCGTTTCATTTTCACAGATTCACACAAACTAGTTTGCTAATTTATTCACCTCCCTCGTCTGCGGTCTCAGCTGCTTCGGCTGCTTCGGCTGTGTTCGGCTCCTGCTCGGGCTTGGTTTTCGGCAGGTTAATCCAGATGTTTTTGTGTCTTTTCTGCGTGCATTCGCTGGGTTTTGCGGTTAGTTTTCGTCGGGTTTGCAGCAGCCTTTCCCTGCAATTCGGGGACCCTGTGGTGTTTGCTGAATACACCGCAGGGTCACCGAAATGGGATCGGCAAAAGGAACCGAATTGAAGAGAACGAACAGTCACCGAACGTGCGGTGACTTTTCGAATCTCTTTGAATAACCCTGCAAGTGAACTTCTCTCCTTTTTATCTGCTTTCAGGTGTGATTTTTATATTGCCCACACCTGTTACTTGCCCCAGGTGAGTTTACAGGAGCATCACATGCTTGAAACAATCTTATTTATCCACAATTTTGAATGGGTGCCAAGAATTTTGTCCAGCCCATTTTTGGAGTTTTGTGGGACATTATGTCCAATTTGGTTTTTTTCCTCCCTTCTTTTGTTTTGTTCCAATGCACACAAAGGGAATAAACATGTGTTTAGCAAAACATGTGTTACTGCAATACTTTTCTGTGAGAAATACTTGATTTTCTGGAAAAGTTTCTAGGGTGCCAACAATTTCGGCCGTGACTGTATATTTAAAGGCATGCAGCAACAATATAATGGATGATGGCAGGTGTGTGTATTATTACTGTAGCATATGTGCTCATTTTGCATCATAGATGTAGAACCCGTCTCCGATGACTCTGGCAGCCGCAATTCAGTTGTGTTTTATAGGTGTGTTTCTTGATTTTGATTGGCTGAATGGGTGCAAAAAACTGCATGCGCAAAGTTTTTTGTGCGAGACGGCACTGAGCCTGCATTTGTGCACGTACTGTTTGCGCGCAATTGATCGGCGGAAGAAAAAAAAACGCGAGGATTGTAATTCCAGCGGTGATTTGCGCGCGCAAAAGTTTAACGCTTGGCGCAAAAAAATTCGCCTTGCGCAAGGGTTTTTGCGCGAAGATTGTAATATAGCCCTGGGTATAGTGGAGGAGTTTTCTCCACCACGTCACACCCAGCGTCACCAGCAATCATGATTTTGAATTTCCCGGCTGCCGGTCACGAGATTGGTCATTACAGTAGTGACGTCAGCACACAGACTGTATGCTGACGTCACACATCCGAGAAAGCGAGCGTTCTCAGAAATGCCGCACTATTCATCAGTCTGTGCAGTCACTACGAAACTTGCGTATGTGAAGTGCACAAGTCTCAAGCGATGCGCAGTTTACGGATCCTACGCTATTCCATATGCGTAGCTACACAAATTACGTAGCAAAGCTGCAGAGACTTCCAAATTTGGAAGCCCCTGAGCTGACGTGGAGGAGCAGCACACGGCGAGGGAGAGAAAGGTGAGCAATATCTCCTAAAATAAAATATACAGTTGTGTTCAAAATTATTCAACCCCCAATGCTGTAAAGAGTTTTAGGGAATTTAGTGTACATTTGTAATTGTATTCAGAATGAAATCCTACAAGGACTTTTTAAAGAACCATATGCAACTAAAATGACATCAATTGGTTTTGTAATACAGTAGTAAAGGTTTCTTTTGTGAATTCTTCATTGACACAATTATTCAACCCCTTAAAGACTACCACTCTGAAGAACAGAGGTTCATTCAAGTGTTTTCAATCAGGTATTGAAAACACCTGTGGATGTCACGGAGCAGCAATAAAGCATAATAAGCACCAATTAGGCAGCTTTAAAAATGACTGTGATACTCAGCTCCTTCTAGACATTTACTGGTGTGGTTACAAACATGGTGAAGTCAAGAGAATGGTCCAGGAAGACAAGAGAAGAGGTGATTACTCTTCACAGGAAGGGCAATGGCTATATGAAGATTGCAAAGATGTTAAACATACCAAGAGAGACCATAGGAAGCATCATTCGCAAATTCAAGGCAAAGGGCACTGTTGAAACGCTACCTGGTCGTGGCAGAAAGAAGATGCTGACTTCGACTGCTGTGAGCTACCTGAAGTGTAGAGTGGAGAAAAGTCCCTGTGTGACTGCTGAGGAACTGAGAAAAGATTTGTCAGATGTGGGTACTGAAGTTTCAGCTCAGACAATACGGCGCACACTGCGTAATGAAGGCCTCCATGCCAGAACTCGCAGGCGCACCCCCATGCTGTCTCCAAAGAATAAGAAGAGTCGACTGCAGTATGCCAAAAGTCATGTGGACAAACCACAGAAGTTTTGGGATAGTGTTCTGTGGACTGATGAAACAAAATTAGAACTGTTTGGGCCCATGGATCAACGCTATGTTTGGAGGAGGAAGAACAAGGCCTATGAAGAAAAGAACACCTTGCCTACTGTGAAGCATGGCAGGGGGTCAATCATGCTTTGGGACTGTTTTGCTTCTGCAGGTACAGGGAAGCTTCCGCGTGTGCAAGGTACCATGAATTCTCTTCAGAACCAGGAGATATTGGATGACAATGTGATGCAGTCCGTCACAAACCTGAGGCTTGGGAGACGTTGGACCTTTCAACAGGACAATGATCCCAAGCATACCTCCAAGTCCACTAGAGCATGGTTGCAGATTAAAGGCTGGAACATTTTGGAGTGGCCATCGCAGTCACCTGACTTAAATCCGATTGAGAACCTCTGGTGGGACTTAAAGAAAGCAGTTGCAGTGCGCAAGCCTAAGAATGTGACTGAACTGGAGGCTTTTGCCCATGACGAATGGGCAAAGATACCCGTAGATCGCTGCAAGACACTTGTGTCAAGCTATGCTTCACGTTTAAAAGCTGTTATAACTGTAAAAGGATGTTGTACTAAGTACTAAGATTGAATGTCACTTGGGGGTTGAATAAAACTGATAATGATGTGAGCACAGAAAAGACATTTGTGGTTATTTCATTATAAATGTTATGTTATATTTATCTGACCTACACGTGCCTCTTTGATTTAATTGTAAGCAAAATGACTGAATGATCAAAATCAATGTCAAACTGGCCAAAACACTCAATTTCAGTGGGGGTTGAATAATTTTGAACACAACTGTATATAAAAAAATTGAGCAGAGGTTGTCAACAGCATCTGTCCAATTATTTAAGGTCAAGAAATGGGCTCTATTTTTAACAGACTATCACTTTATCACTTTAATTAGCTTTATTTGAGTTTTTGCTTGGATGTACATAGTATCAGGATTCAGTAAAAACTTACTTACTTAAAGGGATACACTAGGGTTGAAACAGGAGGGGAGAAATAAGGTTGTTTGACGTTGACATTTCTGGACACTGCCTGCAACTAGGGATGAGCTGTTCGGTTCGATCAGTTCGGAGTTCGATTCGAACATTGGCAGTTCGAAAGTTCGCGAACCTCGAACTTTTTGGGGTGTCACCAAAAGTTTGAATTTTTTTTTTTAAAAAAAGTATAAAAAATGCTTAAAAAATACAAAACAATCTAGAAATAAAGAGACTCTTTACTGCAGAATATTATAAGCAACGGTTTATTAGATATTGAATTAAAAACAGAATATTTTTAACATTGAAGCCTATGGGATAAAACATTCTTGTTATTAAAACATCAGGCAGACACGGCCCTCTAATCAGACACTGTAGAGGACAGCCTGCATGGGGCCTCCCAAGGATCCCCTTGCGGAGCATTGAGCAGCAAGGAGCATGCGGCTGCCAGATGACAAAGCTGCGACTGTGCAGGCTAGCTGCCTAGGTGCATGTGGCAGAGACAGGCAGCGCAGGGAGGGAGCCACTGCACCTGCGGCCACGGCAGACCCCCCCAGCCCCCACCAGGATCCAGGGATCCCCCACTGACCACCAGGCTAAGGTAAGGCAGCACATTTCTAAAAGAAATAAAATCCGAGGACATTTTTAAATGTCCCCGGGAACATAAAATAAAACTTTTTTTTTTCTCTACCTGGCTGAATGTATTTAATTATATATATTAGATACATTCAGCCAGTTAGAGGGGGGTGGCATGTGGGCTGCACGGGGTCTCAGGCAGTGGTTTGTTTTTTTGTGTGTATATTTTTAGCAAATTTATAGGGGAAGGTAACGGCAGGTATGATATATATATATAGATAAGATATATATCTATATTCTTATAAATATATATATCCAGACTTGTATTACACACACATTTTGGCAACTAATTGCCCCCCCATTTGGCTGATTCCTCCAGAAGAAATGTTGAACCCGATAGAGCAGAGAATAATATATATATTCTCTGCTCTGTCGGGTTCAACATTTCTTCTGGAGGATCGGCCAATTGGGGGGGCGAACTTCAATTACCCTGATAAGTAAATATCAGAGTACTGGTGTCTCTCAGAGACGAAATTAATATTTAACTTTTATTGAACTCAATTAAAAATAAAACAAACAAAATAAACATAAGTAGACAGTGCTCACAAAAACAAGATATCATAAAAACAAATTCTGCAACAGGGTGGTATATAGCAGCAGATAGGTGGTCAATGGTCAATACAATACAATAAGTAACCTTCGAGGGTCACTTCAAGGTATTGAAGAAACGTGAGATATTGTTGAAATTATAAGACCATAAGGTACTGCAAGTATTACAATTATGGAAGCAGAAACCGACAGGAGCAAGATGCTTCTGTTGGGGGAAGTGGCGCAAATAGCCCAGTATAAACGTATTGCAAATTGATTGCATAAGTTATCATAATAAGAAAAGCACAAAATAAAGATTGGTATATATATTCAAAATTCCAAAAATACGAATTCCCCAGGTAGAAACAGAGTTCTTGCCTGCCAAGAGCACCCGACGCACGTTTCGCCGGAATGGCTCGTCAGGAGTGCTTACGGACTGAAGTAGAGGCAGGGCTATTAACAGTTGTGTGGGTTCCGCCCCAAGCGGTAAATTAACCAATGGAACTGGAGAGTGGTAAACGATCAGATTATTCGTCAGCCATAAGGATTGACGCACAAGGCGTCCAATAGTAATCCATGTTTGGAGTGGTCACCGAGGTGACCAGTGAAGCGAGAAAATCTCGTTATTCATTTCAATGTAGATCCCAGATTATTCGTCAGCCATAAAGATTGACGCATAAAGCGTCCAATGGTAATCCATGTTTGGAGTGGTTACCGAGGTAACTAGTAAAACGAGAGAATCTCGTTATTGATTCCAATGTAAATCCAAAAATAAATAATAAAGAGGGAAGGGGATATTTAAATTATTAACGGTGCGGATACCTAAATGCTGAATAATAGAAATGGTTGAGACAAATAGATCATTCAGCCGGATAATTAGCAAAATGTGTATTACCGTCATGATGAAACAAAGGAGGGGGAAGGGAAGAGAACAATATGAAAATTAGAAACGTAAAAAGGAATGTACGATGGTAATAATAAACAATGGATGCTAAATGGAAATTAAAATCAGCAACCTCATTGTGTGGAATTACTCCTGCATCAATTAGCAGCTAAAATAGCGCAGAATTGGCAAAAGGCGTGATAACTTCAATCAATAATTAATAATATACTTGAATGGATGACATAGTGACAGATCAAGTCAATTAAAATGAATGAATGAAGGATCAGTAAACTAAATTAGAATACCAATAGAAAAAACAGGATTGCAACAAAAGGAAGGGAAATAATGAAAACATAGCTTGAAAGATCTGATTATAAAAAGGTGCCGAAAACATATTGAAGGAGCAGCGTAAAACTAACTAACCTGCCAAATCACGGCTAGCCGAAATGTTATTAAATTGTTGAGTGGCTCCAATGGTGTCCAATAGATATAATAGATCGAGATGACAATAACTAAATATAAATAAACATGTGATGGACATGGACATTATTGACAAATTAATGGTTATTTGTGATAACCCGGTAATGATATTGGATGAGATGAATGCTAATATCAAGACGATAAGGAAAATAATCCAGACAACCATTGTTAAAAATAAGGAATATGAATTGACAGCGATAATTATTGGTAATGTAGAAGAGAAAATGACTGTAATGAAAAAAAGGGAAAAAAAAGGGAAGGGAATGAAATTGTAATACAATAGCCCTGATAATGGAAAGAAATATTAATTATAGAGAGTATGATGAATAAATGTATATATATATAAATACATCTTGTAAAGATAAAAGGAGTCCAATTAGTGTGTTCAATTGAATAAGATATTAATTGACAAGAGATTAATATATAAATGAACCTATAACGTAATTTGTTAAGTTCTGGTAATTCAAATGTAAAGGGGAATCAAGGAACCAAAATGTCTGAAGAAAAAGAAGGGAACGGGAAGGGGAAGAAAGGGGAAAAAAGGGGGAAAAAGAGAACCATATTGGAAAGACCTAAAACCAAAAAATCAAATGAATGGTGTGTAATTGAAATCTTCATTTAGACCATATGGATATAATGTTTTTAATGTATAAATCCAAAAGGATTCTCTCTGACAGAGGTTCTTATCAAAGTTTCCTTTTCTAGGTCCACAGACCATCATTTCAATGGCCTGAAAAGATAGACATGAGGGATCTGAGTCATGCTGGTTTCGAACATGTCTAGAGACTGAGGTTTCAAGGTTATTGTGAATGGAGTTTATATGTTGAAGAATGCGGCGCCTAAACTGTTGAATCGTTTTGCCGACATACTGTACTCCACATTCACAAGTGATGAGATAGACAAGAATTTTACTAGAGCAATTCATGAATTGTCTGATGTCATAATGGCGCCCTGTGGTATTGCTGGTATATTGTTGTGACTTATTGACAAATTTACAAGCTTTACAGTGAGTACATTGGTAAACACCCTTAGGTTGTTGTAGCCAAGTGCCGGTAGTTTTTTCTGGTCGTAAAAAACTATGAACCAGTTTGTCACTCAAGTTTTTGGTCCTTCTTGCAGTAAAGGAAGGGAAGGGAGTAAGAACCCTTTCAAGGGATTTTTCCATGCGTAAAATAGGCCAGTATTTTTCACAGATGGTTTTAACTTTGGGCCAACCATTATCATAATCAGCAATGAATCTTATAAGTGTCTTATCATCTCTTGTTTTTGGGGTCAGAAGTTCATCCCTTGGAGTTGAAAGGGCTCTTTGATATGCTTTCTTTAAGCACTTCCTCGGATAACCCTTAGACAAAAACATGTCCTTTAAAAGGTTTGCTTCGAGTTGAAAGTCTTCGAGGGAAGTACAGTTACGTCTGGCCCTCAGGTATTGGCCTATTGGAATCCCTCTCTTGAGATTTTGGGGGTGATGAGAGGACCAATTCAAAAAGTTATTGGTTGCTGTCGGTTTACGATGAAGAATAGTAGTCAATTCTAAATTTGGGTTGATGGTAATGTTGAGATCAAGGAATTCAATATTATTACCCCCAACCACTAGGGTTAAGCCTAGTCCAATCTCATTATGATTCAAAATAGCCAACCATTCATTCAGCATTTCAATAGGACCATGCCAGAGGAACAGAATATCGTCAATATAGCGCATCCAATTAGTGACGTAATTAGTAAATCTCATCATCTCAGTGGAGAAAACAACCAATTTTTCCCACCAAGCCAAATACAAATTGGCATAACTTGGAGCGCAAGATGTTCCCATGGCCGTGCCACGAATTTGCAAGAAGAATTGATTTTGAAATAAAAAATAATTGTGATTGAGTACGAATTCCAAGAGGATAAGGACAAATTCAGTTTCTTGTTCAGAGTATTTACCACTCAGAAAATATTTAGAAGCTTGTAAACCGGACTGGTGAGGAATGTTATTATACAATGAGATAACATCAAGACTAACCAAAATGGCACCAGGGGAGACAAGAATTTCAGATAGTTTTTGAAGGACATGTTGAGTGTCTCTAACATAAGAGGGGGTACCAAGTACCAATGGTCGTAAATAACAGTCAATAAATTGACTAACACGTTCAGTCAATGAGTTATTACCCGAAATTATCGGGCGACCGGGTGGAGAAACAAGAGATTTGTGTATCTTAGGAAGACAATATAGGGTGGGTATAGTGGGAAACCTCGGAAGTAGATATTTAAAGTTGTCATCAGATATTAATTTAGACTGTACTCCTATTGTTAATAGAGTCTCCAAATCTTTGGTAAAGGATAAAGTGGGATCACTTTCCAATCTCCTATAGCCGTCTTTGTCATTAAGATGTAACATGCACATTGCGATATAATCATTGCGGTCCATAATTACCAAATTACCACCCTTATCAGACTGTTTAATAACAATATTGCGGACATCTTGCAATTCTTTAAGAGCTAGTTGTTCGGACTTGGATAGATTCGATTCCCATGTTAAGTCTTTATTTTTAATGGATTCAATCTCAGATGTGACTAAGTTGACAAAGACCTCTAGATTAGAAAAGTCAGAAAATGAAAGAGTAAACTTTGTTTTCTGTTTGAATTTAATTAGAAAGTTTGCTGAGTCAGGTGGACATTCATCTAAAAGGGCTAGGAGATTTTCAAGATGTATATAATCTTCACTGGACACCCCTAGATTTTTTGCCTCTCTCTCTTTCTTTTTCTCCATAAAAATGTGTAGGGCTAACCTCCTCGCAAATAGATTGAGATCCTTTATCCAACCAAATTTGTTAAAATGAGGGGTAGGGACAAAGGAGAGACCCTTTTGTAATAAAGAGCAATGTCTGGGAAGAAGGTGAAAGGCCGAGAGGTTAACAATGGAATTGACTGAGAGATCGTTTACCACTTTTTTGAGGGGTAATCGTTTTGGCGCCTCCCTTTGTATCCCCATTTTTGTCGGTCGCGTAATCTCGCTTCCGACGGGGGATCTGATTTCCAATCGTCTTCCCGAAAAGAAACTTGTTTAAACGAGTTTCTAGACAGTGCTCTACCCCTACTGAAACTAGTAGAGGGACGAGATGGGACCTTTTCAATCTCATTTTCATCAGGTGAGGTCTCACAATCAGTGGTGGAAGCGATATCATTATTAGAGTTACCAAAGGGGCGCCTACGACGGAGACGTTTTTTTTGTGTAAAGATGTTTTTGGTCTTAAAATCATTAATATCTCTTTGAAATTTAAAGTGTTTCTTTTCTTTGATAGTTTTTTTAAAGTTCTCAAGATTTTTCTGAAGTCGCGTTTCCATTTGGTTAAATTGGGGGTCCTGTTTAAATTCCTCAAGGGCCACAATGTTCTCAGCAAGAGACTTATTTATGGTCTCAAGATGTTCTTTTTCTAAATGGTTAAGGAAAGTCATAAGTTTAAAGGAACAGTCTAATAATAAGGAATTCCATTCCTCAACATGTTTGTCTGTAATGATACGATTGGGTAAGGATATTTCAGGTCTTAGACCTCTGGGTACCAATTTCCGTTCAATGTATTGTTCTAGACTGTTAATTTCCCACCAGCTTTTAATTTGATTTTGATATAATTTTTGAATGGAATTAAATGATTGACCGATATCACCATTTTGTTTGCTAGTAGGTAAAGGTACAGTAGAGAAAACAGCTGATAAATCATCATTCCAAGTTGCTGTATCACTCAATTTCTTTAAAAGATCAGACATTTTGGTTCAATGAAAAACCTATAGAAATTATAAATTATACTAGTGATAAATACACATAAAAGAACGTTACTAATTTGGTATTGAAACCACAGTTGAACAAATCGCTAGCAAGATGGTAGAGCGTAACCAATTAACAAAAACCAGAAAAGGATCAAAAATTTAAAAAGTGGAAAATGAAAGAAGTGAGTGAGAGACCAAAGGGTCTACCCCTAATATAATTGTATGAACTTCAATTACCCTGATAAGTAAATATCAGAGTACTGGTGTCTCTCAGAGCCGAAATTAATATTTAACTTTTATTGAACTCAATTAAAAATAAAACAAACAAAATAAACATAAGTAGACAGTGCTCACAAAAACAAGATATCATAAAAACAAATTCTGCAACAGGGTGGTATATAGCAGCAGATAGGTGGTCAATGGTCAATACAATACAATAAGTAACCTTCGAGGGTCACTTCAAGGTATTGAAGAAACGTGAGATATTGTTGAAATTATAAGACCATAAGGTACTGCAAGTATTACAATTATGGAAGCAGAAACAGACAGGAGCAAGATGCTTCTGTTGGGGGAAGTGGCGCAAATAGCCCAGTATAAACGTATTGCAAATTGATTGCATAAGTTATCATAATAAGAAAAGCACAAAATAAAGATTGGTATATGTATTCAAAATTCCAAAAATACGAATTCCCCAGGTAGAAACAGAGTTCTTGCCTGCCAAGAGCACCCGACGCGCGTTTCGCCGGAATGGCTCGTCAGGAGTGCTATTGGAGGGGGCGTATTTAGATGAGATTGTCCACATGCCACCCCATGTGCGTATGTGTATATATGGTCTGAGGTCTGTGGGTGGGTGTATATATATATCTGCGTGTTGATATATACGTATATATAGGTCTGCGTGTTGATCTAAAATTTTCGTTTCGGCTCGTTTCGTTCGTAATTCGACAATTTTCATTTCGGATCGTTTCGGACGATTTCCGTTTCAGTTCGTTACGGCTCGTTTTTCGTATCAACCTTTTTTCATGATTTTGGACATTTTCGTGAATTCTGTGTGGGAAATGTTTTGCCCCATAGACTTCAATGTTAAAAACATTCCCGTTTTAATTCAATATCTAATAAACCGTCTATTATTATATTCTGTAGTAAAGAGTCTCTTTCTTTCTAGATTTTTTAAACCTCACAGTAATGTGCGCATTCAGTATTATATGGGAGTACTGCTTTATGAGTAAGAGTAGTTAAAAAAATAAAAATAAATGTAAAACCTGGGGGGGGGGGGTGACACCATGAGTTACCGCACCGGGTGACACCAACCCTAGTGACGCCACTGACGGTGTGAAGACACTTGCTGCCACCAAAGGCACAATATTTGGGTGCACTGACGCCTGTACCAGATTCATATCATTTTAATATTGGACCGCAGGGTCCAACCCTGCACTCTTCCACAATACCACAGAGGGGTTACTTACGGTGTGAAGTCACTTGCTGCCACCAAAGGCACAATATTTGGGTGCATTGACGCCTTTACTAGGGATGAGCTGTTCAGTTCGGAGTTCGATTCGAACTTTGGCCGTTCGCAAGTTCGCGAACTTCGAACATTTTGGTGTGTTCGGTTTGAGTTCGAAATTATTTTTTTTAAAAAAAAGTATAAAAAATGCTTAAAAAATACTAAAAAATCTACAAATAAAGAGACTCTTTACTGAAGAATATTATAAGCAATGGTTTATTAGATATTGAATGAAAAAATAATGTCTATGTGCAAAGATTCTCACCTCTAAATGACCTGTGTTCTCAAACGCCGTAAACAACAGGTGTTAATTAGTGTTTGGAAATAACATGTGCTTTTAATTAGTCTGGTCTGATGAATTTGATACATTGTCTGTAGACTGAGGGTGTGGTGTCTCCTGAACATGTATCAAACAACACCTGTGCTTCTGAGAAGTGTTAATTTCTCTACTAAATCTTCCTTTGATATGCTGTTTAACCCCTTAACCCTGCGTTTCACTGCTGTGTGCTCAGCTCATTTTTACTGCTTTCACTCATCATGTTTAAACACGATTTGAAGCCACATTTTATTAAATGAGCCAGACATATTAGATATCGTTCTTTCCGGCAGACTCCGCAGATTGATAATATATAATTTTTATATGTATACGTCATGTCCTGCCTGTATATTATGACAAAAAATAAAATAAAAATTGAATTTTTAATCATATGCAGTGTGTAAAGTGTTTTTTTTTCACATTTTAGGCTAGGGTCAGATGAGCGTGATTTCTACGGACTGTACGTCCGTGTACACGGACGTACGTCAGTACGGAAGACACAGTAGTAGCCACACAGTCCGTTTATCACTGACCTATATTTTGACGGATGTAGGAGAGAAAATAAAATAAAAAGCAAAACTATTTTGTCCGTGAAAAATGCTGGACGTATAAATGCAGTCCGTCTGACCACGTTCCATCACTCACACACAAAGCTATGCGGACGTTCCGGACGCAGCGCACTTTGTGCGGCCGTTCTAGGAGTTGTACGTTCTTGCCTGCCTTGCGTCCGTGGGACGCGGCCGTTGTGCGTCCACAGTTCAGTGCAGACGTACTTCGTGTAACGGGCTCTGATGGGCTTTCTGTCATGCTATCACGGACGTACTTTTAGGCGCAATCACGGACGTGAACACTACGCTCGTCTGACCCCAGCCTTAGCACATGAGCGTTTGCGGTTATGTTTTCTATAGGGTGCACTTGTACAAAAATTAGAAATGGGGACTTGTTACATTTTGTGGGGCGAATTACGTGATTTATAGCAAAAGCACACCATAGAAAAAAATCATTAGTGCAGCATCATTGCTCACATTATAATTGAAATGTGAACAATATTGCTGCATTAATAGAAATAACACACAAAAAAATACCTGTTTTTTATTTTTTACTTTATACCTTGTCATGCTCAGGCCTTTCGATTGACACCCTCCATGACCCCCTAGCTGCCACAGTTCTGGAGATATCGGAGTTCAAATGAACCCCCTATCTCCACCAGGGGATTCCGGGCAGCTAGGGGTTCCCCAGCTATCTGACGTCATCACGCTATGCGTGAGGACGTCAGGCAGTAAGGGGGGGACCCGGGGGTGGAGCCACCATCCAAGATGGTGGCCCCCACCGGAGCTAGGCTGCACTTCGCACCGCAAGGCATCTCTATACACAGCCCCATCAGCATCTCTATACACAGCCTCACAGCATCTCTATACACAACCCCATCAGCATCTCTATACACAAACAGCATCTCTATACACAACCCCATCAGCATCTCTATACACAGCATCTCTATACACAGCCACACAGCATCTCTATACACAACCCCATCAGCATCTCTATACACAGCCCCATCAGCATCTCTATACACAACCCATCAGCATCTCTATACACAAACAGCATCTCTATACACAACCCCATCAGCATCTCTAAACACAGCCTCACAGCATCTCTATACACAGCCTCACAGCATCTCTATACACAACCTCACAGCATCTCTATACACAACCCCATCAGCATCTCTATACACAAACAGCATCTCCATACACAACCCTATCAGCATCTTTATACACTACATCTCTATACACAGCCGCACAGCATCTCTATACACAGCCTCACAGCATCTCTATACACAGCATCTCTATACACAGCCACACAGCATCTCTATACACAAACAGCATCTCCATACACAACCCTATCAGCATCTTTATACACTACATCTCTATACACAGCCGCACAGCATCTCTATACACAGCCTCACAGCATCTCTATACACAGCATCTCTATACACAGCCACACAGCATCTCTATACACAGCCTCAGCATCTCTATACACAACCCCATCAGCATCTCTATACACAAACAGCATCTCTATACACAACCCCATCTGCATCTCTATACACAAACAGCATCTCTATACACAACCCCATCAGCATCTCTATACAGAAACAGCATCTCTATACACAACCCCATCAGCATCTCTATACACAACCCCATCAGCATCTCTATACACAGCATTTCTATACACAGCCACACAGCATCTCTATACACAGCCTCACAGCATCTCTATACACAACCCCATCAGCATCTCTATACACAACCCCATCAGCATCTCTAAACACAGCCTCACAGCATCTCTATACACAGCCTCACAGCATCTTTATAAACAGCCTCACAGCATCTCTATACACAACCTCACAGCATCTCTATACACAAACAGCATCTCTATACACAACCCCATCAGCATCTCTATACACAGCATCTCTGTGAACCCTCAAATGAACCCCCTATCTCCACCAGGGGATTCCGGGCAGCTAGGGGTTCCCCCGCTATCTGACGTCATCACGCTATGCGTGAGGACGTCAGGCAGTAAGGGGGGACCCGGGGGTGGAGCCGCCATCCAAGATGGTGGCCCCCACCGGAGCTAGGCCGCACTTCGCGCCGCAAGGCATCTCTATACACAGCCCCATCAGCATCTCTATACACAGCCTCACAGCATCTCTATACACAACCTCACAGCATCTCTATACACAACCCCATCAGCATCTCTATACACAAACAGCATCTCTATACACAACCCCATCATCATCTCTATACACAGCATCTCTATACACAGCCACACAGCATCTCTATACACAACCCCATCAGCATCTCTATACACAGCCCCATCAGCATCTCTATACACAACCCTATCAGCATCTCTATACACAAACAGCATCTCTATACACAACCCCATCAGCATCTCTATACACAGCATCTCTATACACAGCCACACAGCATCTCTATACACAGCCTCACAGCATCTCTATACACAACCCCATCAGCATCTTTATACACAACCCCATCAGCATCTCTATACACAAACAGCATCTCTATACACAACCCATCAGCATCTCTAAACACAGCCTCACAGCATCTCTATACACAGCCTCACAGCATTTCTATACATAACCTCACAGCATCTCTATACACAACCCCATCAACATCTCTATACACAAACAGCATCTCTATACACAACCCCATCAGCATCTCTATACACAAACAGCATCTCTATACACAACCCCATCAGCATCTCTATACACAGCATCACTATACACAACCCCATCAGCATCTCTATACACAAACAGCATCTCTATACACAACCCCATCAGCATCTCTATACACAGCATCTCTATACACAGCCTCACAGCATCTCTATACACAACCCCATCAGCATCTCTATACACAAACAGCATCTCTATACACAACCCCATCAGCATCTCTAAACACAGCCTCACAGCATCTCTATACAGAGCCTCACAGCATCTCTATACACAGCCTCACAGCATCTCTATACACAACCTCACAGCATCTCTGTGAACCCTCAAATGAACCCCCTATCTCCACCAGGGGATTCCGGGCAGCTAGGGGTTCCCCGGCTATCTGACGTCGTCACGCTATGCGTGAGGACGTCAGGCACTAAGGGGGTCCCGGGGGTGGAGCTGTGATCCAAGATGGTGGCCCCCACTGGAGCTAGGCCGCACTTCGGCGCCGAAGTGCGACCCGGTGCCTAAGGGGTTTAAGCTAGGCACCAATTAAAAGGGGAGACTCTCCTTTTAAGCGGTGCCTGGCTTTTTTTTGTGGGACCTCCCGATCTGTAGGGAGAGGGATTCGAACGGATCCCCCCATCCCTTTCAGCGATCTCCCGGCATTGCCGTCGGGAGGAGCTTGACTTCAGCGTCTGAGAACGCTGAAGGCGGAACACCGAGGGACCCCGGACAGAGAGGTGAGTATCTCTGCCGGGGGTCCCGCAAAGCTGATGACGTGTGGGACACGTCCTCCTCAGCATACAGCGGGAGTAACTGAGGACGTGTCCCACACATCGTCAGCAGTGAAGGGTTAAAAACGTCTGTTTTTTTAAACTTTTTGTCCTTGTTTCCTGTCTCCCAGGGCACTACCCGGACCCGGACATTGTTTTTATATGTTTCTATACATCCTACAAATCCGCCACTTCACGGGCAGGTTATGGGGTCCTCCTAGGCACGATATGTGACGGAATTTTTTGTTTTTATTTTTAACCCATATTTCATGGAAAACTCACTGTCCCTTTAAAAACGTTTTTTTAAAAAACTTTTTGTCCTTGTTTCCTGTCCCCCAGGGCACTACCCGGACCCCCATACTCCTTTTATGGCAAATATCTAGCATATATGGAGAAATCGAATTTTGAGTCCCATTGACTTGTATTGAGTTCGTGTTCGAGTTCGAATTTGAACTTTTGAAAAGTTCGAGTTTGAATGTGATCCGAACTCGGGGGTGTTCGGCTCATCCCTAGCCTTTACCAGATTCATATATTTTTAATATAGGACCGCATGGTCCAACTCTGTACTCTTCCACAATACCACAAAAGGGTTACGGTGTGAAGGCACTTGCTGCCACCAAAGGCACAATATTTGGGTGCACTGACGCCTTTACCAGATTCATATCTTTTTAATATGGGACCGCATGGTCCAACCCTGCACTCTTCCACAATACCACAAAAGGGTTACGGTGTGAAGGCACTTGCTGCCACCAAAGGCACAATATTTGGGTGCACTGACGCCTTTACCAGATTCATATCTTTTTAATATGGGACCGCATGGTCCAACCCTGCACTCTTCCACAATACCACAAAAGGGTTAAGGTGTGAAGGCACTTGCTGCCACCAAAGGCACAATATTTGGGTGCACTGACGCCTTTACCAGATTCATATCTTTTTAATATGGGACCGCATGGTCCAACCCTGCACTCTTCCACAATACCACAGAGGGGTTACGGTGTGACGGCACTGTTGCCGACACTAAAGGCCCAATTTTAAAGCACCTATTGTTACTTTCATCCAAAGCCTGCATAAGTTTCACCATAATTTAGCCCAAAAAAATCACTAAACTTGTTCTGTGTGGAAAACCGTTTACCGTCATTTGAAATGTAATTTTTTTGTTTTTAAAGGTCTCTATACATCCTACAAATCCGCCACTTCACGGGCAGATTATGTGGACCTCCTAGGCACGATATTTGAATTTTACGTTTTTATTTTTAACCCTTATTTCATGGAAAACTCACTGTTCCTTTAAAAAGTTTTTTTTTTTTAAACTTTTTGTCCTTGTTTCCTGTCCCCCAGGGCACTACCCGGACCCCCATACACCTTTTATGGCAAATATCGTGCATATATGCCCTCCTGCAGGGCACTCTAAAAATCGAACTTTTGAGTCCCATTGACTTGCATTGAGTTTGGTTTGTGTTCAAGTTCGAACTCGAAATTTTGAAATTGTTCGAGTTCGAGTGCGAACCGAACACGGGGATGTTCGGCTCATCACTACCTGCAACCCTCGTCCTGTTTTAACCCAAGAAACAGGATTAAAAATTATTGAAAATCACCTTAAATCTAGCACCAGGAATCTTGTTGCTCCTCTGGGATGGACATGCTGCTCGCTTCCTGTGAGCCTTAGTAGTCACGCGACCTTGAGCGAATGTCCAGCAAATCCGATGACTTTCAATCTCAATGCATTGAGACATATTGGATGCAGGAAGTATCCTGCGAATTCCGATCCGCAGGAAGTTGATATCAGCACTTCCTGATCTCATCTTCTGGGCAGGGCTAGTCCACTATACTTGGAGGACTGAATTAGGCCTCTGAATCCCTTCCCTCGCGGGAGTTGTAGCTCAGACACAACTGGAGTATGACAGCCCTGCTCTATCGCTTAAGGAAGCAGGAGACCTGACATTATCAAAGCCGATATGACCGGCACAGTCTGTTTTGGCGGTCTATGTACTTTTCGGGAAGTTAAGTATTTACCTTGCAGTCATTTGCTGTATAGAGATCATCGTGATACAAGAGATCCTCTCCCTTTCTTATTCTGGAGAATAATTCTTATTTTAATCCAAGATGCCCTTGATGTCAATTAATAGGAAGTCCTTATTATTTTGGGGAAATCCATATTGGATGTGTTTATATATGGAATTTAATACTTTATAGGGATGAGCTGTTTGGTTCGATCAGTTCGGAGTTCGATTCGAACTTTGGCCGTTCGCAAGTTCGCGAACTTCGAACTCTTTGGCGTGTTCGGTTCGAGTTCTAAAAATTTGTTTTTGGAAAAAAGTATAAAAAATGCTTAAAAAATACAAAAAAATCTAGAAATAAAGAGACTCTTTACTGCAGAATATTATCAGCAACGGTTTATTAGATACTGAATTAAAAACTAATGTGTATGTGCAAAGATTCTCACCTCTAAGGCTAGGGTCAGACTGAGGCAGTGCGAACGCACGTTCTGGCGCACTTAATCACGGCCGCACTAGCAGCAGATGCCGGGCAATGACGGCCAATATACGAAGTACGGTCGCACAAAAGTCCGGCTGCGCAACGCAAGTGGAAAATGAACGCATTTTTTCGAGAACGTAAAACCACTAGTACTGACGTACAGAGTGCGCTGCGTCCGCATAGCGGCGTGTGTGCGTGAATTGGAGACATCAGACGCTGCTAATGTCCGGCCAACATAACGTCCAGATGCAAGAAGTGTTTTATTGATGATCCGTACAAAATCACGGATGAAACTGCGCATCGTATGACCGCTATTGCGTAGTCCGTGAAAAAATACGTCCATTCTTCGAACGCACATTTTCACGGACAACGTGAAAAATGCGTTAGTCTGACCCTAGCCTCAATGACCTGTGTTTTCAAACGGCATAAACAACAGGTGTTTTTAGTCTGGTCTAATCAATTTGATACATTGTATGTATGTAGATTATACTGAGGGTGTGGTGTCTGCTTCTGAGAAGTGTTAATTTCTCTACTTAATCTTCCTCTAATATGCTGCATTTCACTGCTGTGTGCTCAGCTCATTTTTACTGCTTTCGCTCATCATGTTTAAACGTGATTTAAAGCCACATTATATAAAATGACACAGACATATTAGAGATCGTTCTTTCTGGCAGACTCCGCAGATTCATAATATATCATTTTTATATGTATACGTCATGTCATGCCTGTATATTATGACAAAAAATGCAATAAAAATTGAATTTTTAATCATCTGCAGTGTGTAAAGTGTTTTTTTTTTACATTTTAGCACATGAGCGTTTGTGGTTATGTTTTCTATGGGGTGCACTTGTACAAAAATTAGAAATGGGGACTTGTTACATTTTGTGGGGCGAATTACGTGATTTATAGCAAACGCACCCCATAGAAAAAAATCATTAGTGCATCATCGTTCACGTTATAATTGAAATGTGAACAATATTGCTGCATTAATAAAAATAACACACAAAAAAAATACATGTTTTTATTTTCTTTTTTCTTTTTTTTTTACTTTATACCTGGTCATGTTGGGTATCATTCGAAAGGCCATGCTCAGGCCTTTCGATTGACACCCTCCATGACCCCCTAGCTGCCTGGAGATATCAGGGTTCAAATGAACCCCCTATCTCCACCAGGGGATTTGCCTGGGCAATATATATACGCATGATGTGAGCTGGCCTGGGCAATATATATATGCATAATGTGAGCTGGGCTGGGCCTGGGCAATATATATACGCATGATGTGAGCTGGCCTGGGCAAGATATATATACGCATGATGTGAGCTGGCCTGGGCCTGGGCAATATATATACGCATGATGTGAGCTGACCTGGGCAATGTATATATACGCATGATGTGAGCTGGCCTGGGCAATATATATACGCATAATGTGAGCTGGCCTGGGCAATATATATATACACATGATGTGAGCTGGCCTGGGCAATATATATATACGCATGATGTGAGCTGGATCGGGCAATATATATATACGCATGATGTGAGCTGGCCTGGGCAAAATATATATACGCATGATGTGAGCTGGCCTGGGCAATATATATATTCGCATGATGTGAGCTGACCTGGGCCTGGGCAATATATATACGCATGATGTGAGCTGGCCTGGGCAATATATATATACACATGATGAAAACTTGCAAAGGATAAGGCACGCAAAGTGAAATTTTGATGTGTCTGAAATTGAAACTTACGTGACAACTCTTATTTTTTTTTTCGTTAATTTATATTTGTTCAATACAGTTAATTTTAATTTGTTTAATAGAGTTAATTTAAAATGGTTTAATACAGTTTATTTATATTTATTTTACCTTTACTATTGGTGCTTTTTAAACTTTATTCTTAAATAAAAAGAAATTTAGCAGTTTCATGTTGTGTCATTTTTTTGGGGGGTTTTTTGGGGGGGGTGCAAGTAGCTGGTCTTGCTAAGGCGCAAAATAGTCTAGCACCGGCCCTGACCGCATGGTCCACCCCTGCACTCTTCCACAATACCACAGAGGGGTTACTGTATGAATGCACTTGCTGGCATGGCACCAAAAGCACAATATCTGGGTGCACTGACGCCTTTACCAGATTCATATCTTTTTAATATAGGACCGCATGGTCCACCCCTGCGCTCTTCCACAATACCACAGAGGGGTTACTGTATGAATGCACTTGCTGGCCTGGCACCAAAGGCACAATATTTGGGTGCACTGCCACTGACGCCTGTACCAGATTCATATCCTCAGAGTGGTTGCGGTGTGTCGGCACTGTTGCAGACGCTAAAAGCCCAATTTTAAAGCACCTATTGTTACTTTCATCCAAAGCCTGCATAAGTTTCACCATAATTTAGCCAAAAAATCACTAAACTTTTTCTGCGCATCCTAAAATGTCTCCTCTTTTCATACAGGCTGCCGCCCCAAGCAGTTGTTTATGAATAGATAAAAGGAAAAGCATTTACCGTAATTTGAAACGTCATTTTTTTGTTTTTAAATGTTTCTATACAACCTAGAAATCCGCCACCTAACGTGCAGGTTATGGGGACCTCCTAGGCACGATATTTGAAGGAATTTTTGGTTTTTATTTTTAACCCTTATTTCATGGAAAACTCACTGTCCCTTTAAAAACGTTTTTTTTTTACTTTCTGTCCTTGTTTCCTGTCCCCCAGGGCACTACCCGGACCCCCATACACCTTTTATGGCAAATATCTAGCATATATGCCCTCTTGGAGGGCACTCTAAAAATCTATTTTGAGTCCCATTGACTTGTATGGAGTTCGAGTTCGAATTCGAACTTTTGAAAAGTTCGAATTCGAACTTTTGAAAAGTTCAAGTTCGAATGCGAACCGAACTCGGGGGTGTTCGGCTCATCCCTAGTCCCCAACAGAAAAGGATCACAAGCAGAAGACATGAGACGCAGTTAAAGTGACTCCTTGGAATGATCAACCCATTTTGAACCCACGGAGACTCATAGTCGCAAGAGCTACGACGCGTGTTTGACGGGGCTGCAAAGCTTGATCCTCCATAGGAGAATCGAGCCTTGCAGCACTGAGCGCACTAACTGTGCTCAGCGAGGTGGCCAGACAGACATCAGAGTGGAAGAAAAGTCCTCTCTCATGGACGTTCCTTCCGCTCTGAAAAATGCTCGTCTGACTCTGGCCTTACTTTTCTTTTTTTTACATCTTTTTACATTTGTTATTATTATTATTAATTTTGTTATTATTAATCTTTATTTATAAAGCGCCAACATATTCCGCAGCGCTGTACAATGGGGGAGCACAAACATGAGACATACATGATAAATAAGGAAAACACAACCCTGCCCGTAGGATAGCTAGTCTATGAAGTACAGCACTTTAACCAAGTGCTCAGCCAGACATCCTGTGAGTTTACAATCTAAAGGACAAAGGTAAGTGAAACAAAAGGGGAGGATGGGAGTGTGGAGCTGGTGGCTAGAGAGAGAAATGCAAGGATTGCATAGGAATGACAAGAAGCTTGGACTTAGGAGGTTAATTAAAAGAAACTGGCGTCAGCTGGAAGGAAAGCAATGAGTTTGGGGCCAGGACTGGGGGGTGGCACTGCAGAATGCAGATGCAGAGCTTGTGGGAGATGGCTGCGTGTGGGAAACTGGAGAAAGAAAGAGACAGAGATTTAGGAGTAGGGAGGTCTGTATGCAGGAAGTTAAGGACATGCGAGGGGGTGGGGGAGGGACTGGGGAGCAAAGTTACTATGAGAGTCTATAAAAAAAGGAGGGAAAGTATTGAGAGGAAAATTAAACAGCCTGAGCATAATACATATAAGACAATATAGTATAAAAACAGTAGGTTTGGAGCAGAGGAGCGACTTGAGGGACTTCAGGCTTGATAGCCGAATACCTGGGAATCCTTAGGATTGCAGATGCAGAGCTTGTGGGAGATGGCTGCATGTGGTAAAGTGGGAATCCTTAGTAGGGATGAGCCGAACACTCCCCGAGTTCGGTTCGAGCCGAACCCGAACTTCCCATTTGTTCGGGTCCGAACCCGAACTCGAACCCAATGTAAGTCAATGGGGCTGAAAATTCGGTTTTTAGAGTGCCCTCCAAGAGGGCATATATGCTACATATTTGCCATAAAAGGTGTATGGGGGGCTGGGTAGTGCCCTGGGGGACAGGAAACAAGAACAAAAAGTTTAAAAAAAACGTTTTTAAAGGGACAGTGAGTTTTCCATGAAATAAGGGTTAAAAATAAAAACAAAAAATTCCTTCAAATATCGTGCCTAGGAGGTCCCCATAACCTGCCCGTGAAGTGGCGGATTTCTAGGATGTATAGAAACACTTAAAAACAAACAAATGACGTTTCATATGACGGTAAATGCTTTTCCTTTAATCTATCCATAAACAACTGCTTGGGGCGGCAGTCTGTATGAAAAGAGGAGACATTTTCGTACACGCAGAAAAAGTTTACTGATTTTTTTGGCTAAGTTATTGTGAAATATATGCAGGCTTTGGATGACAGTAACAATAGGTGCTTTAAAATTGGTCCATTAGCATCCCCAACAGTGCCGTCACACCGTAACCCCTCTGAGGATATGAATCTGATACAGGCGTCAGTGGCAGTGCACCCAAATATTGTGCTTTTGGTGCCAGGCCTGCAAGTACTATCATACAGTAACCCCTCTGTGGTATTGTGGAAGATTGCAGGGGTGGACCATGTGGTCCTATATTGAAAAGATATGATTCTGGTAAAGGCGTCAGTGCACCCAGATATTGTGCCTTTAATGCCAGGCCAGCAAGTATCATCATCCAGTAACCCCTCTGTGGTATTGTGGAAGAGTGCAGGGGTGGACCATGTGGTCCTATATTGAAAAGTTTTTTATCTGTTAATGGGCGTCAGTGCACCCAGATATTGTGCCTTTAATGCCAGGCCAGCAAGTATCATCATACAGTAACCCCTCTGTGGTATTGTGGAAGAATCCAGGGGTGGACCATGTGGTCCTATATTGAAAAGATATGATTCTGGTCAAGGTGTCAGTGCACCCAGATATTCTGCCTTTGGTGCAAGACTGCCAGGCCAGCAAGTATCACCATACAGTAACCCCTCTGTAGTATTGTGGAAGAATGCAGGGGTGGACCTTGCGGTCCTATATTAAAAAGTTTTTGATCTGGTAATGGGCGTCAGTGCACCCATATATTGTGCCTTTAATGCCAGGCCAGCAAGTATCATCATACAGTAACCCCTCTGTGGTATTGTGGAAGAATGCAGGGATGGACCATGTGGTCCTATATTGAAAAGTTTTTGATCTGGTAATGGGCGTCAGTGCACCCAGATATTGTGCCTTTAATGCCAGGCCATCAAGTATCATCATACAGTAACCCCTCTGTGGTATTGTGGAAGAATGCAGGGGTGGACCTTGCGGTCCTATATTGAAAAGTTTTTGATCTGGTAATGGGCGTCAGTGCAACCAGATATTGTGCCTTTAATGCCAGGCCAGCAAGTATCATCATACAGTAACCCCTCTGTGGTATTGTGGAAGAGTGCAGGGTTGGACCCTGCTGTTCAAAAAATTAAAATGATATAAATCTGGCACAGGCGTCAGTGCAGCCAAATATTGTGCCTTTCATGGCAGCAAGTGCATTCACACTTTAACCCTTTTGTGGTATTGTGGAAGAGTTCAGTGCTGGAGGTTTTGTGCATGCAGAAGACATACCCGATCTATTCCGTTACTTCGGCATCAGGGGATTGATAGCTGCTGATCCAGGACTGTTTCATTTTTATAAATGTCAGCCGGTCTACAGAGTCAGTGGACAGAAGCACTCTTTTGTCTGTGACAAAACCTCCAGGGGCACTGAAAGTCCTTTCGGAAAGCACGCTAGATGAAGGGCAACCTAGTAGCTGCATAGCATATTGGCTAAGTTCTGGCCAGTGATCCAATCTCAACACCCAGTAAGACAGTGGATCATCTGCTGGAAAGGTATCCAGGTCTGCACTTGCCCCTAGTTAGTCCTGCACCATATGATGAAGACGCTGGCAATGGGTGCCTACATTTGATGTCCCTGGGCGTCGAGGACTAAAATTTTTTAAAAAAGCATCAGTCAAGCGGCCCTGGCCTTCACCACTATTCCTCTGATCACCCGCAGCCTCAGAAGCACGTGTGTCAGCATTTGGTAATCTACCAGTGCCTGGAAAGGTGTTACACAAGTGTCGCTTTAGAGCGTCCTCAAGTTTTTTCATCCTGTGCTCCCTCTGTGCGGGCACGATGAGCTCTGCAACTTTCCCTTTGTATCATGGATCAAGAAGGGTTGCCAACCAGTAATGATCCCTCTCCTTGATAGCACGAATCCTGGGGTCCTTTAGCAGGCGTTGCATCATTAGGGAGCCCATGCAGCGTAGGTTGGAGGTGGCATTAGCTTCTGAGTCTTCCTGGTCAATAAGGATGACCGTATCGTGCACTTCCTCCTCCCAGCCATGCACTAGCCCTTCTGTTTTTGGGCACACAAAACCCTCCCTTGAGGAATCCTCACCTTCAATGCCCCCACTACTTAAATATTCCTCCTCCTCCTCATCCTCCTCCTGTCTGATCTGAGTAGGACCCGCTGGAATGCTGTCTGCGGAAAGACTGGGGCCTTGAGAGCTAGGGAAGGCCTCCTCTTCCTCCCGCTGCTCTGCCTCTAGAGCCACATCTATAATTCCCTGCTGAGTGTGCTCCAGCAGGAACACTAAAGGAATTGTGTCACTGATGCATGCACTGTCCCTGCTCACCATCCTCGTTGCCTCCTCAAATGGTGACAGTACAGTGCATGCATCCTTGATCATCAGCCACTGCCTGGGTGAAAAAAACCAAGTTGACCTGAACCTGTCCTTGTGCCATACTCACACAGGTACTCATTGATGGCCCTCTGCTGCTTGTGCAGATGCTGCAGCATTGCTAATGTCGAGTTCCACCTGGTGGGCATGTCACAGATCAGACGGTTTGTGGGAAGGTGGAACTCTCTTTGAATTTCTGCCAGGCGAACGCTTGCTGGGAATGACCGTCTGAAGTGGCTGCAGACTTTTCTGGCCTGGATGAGAAGCTCTGGCAGCCCTGGGTACTTGGTTAGGAAAAGCTGTACCACCAGATTTAGGACGTGTGCTAGGCATGGTACATGCGTCAATTTACCCTTGCGTAGGGCGGAGAGAAGGTTGCTGCCATTATCGCAGATGATCATTCCCAGCTCAAGCTGGCATGGTGTTAACCATCTCTGCACCTGCCCCTGTAGAGCTGACAAAATTTCTGACCTCGGTGTGGCTCCTGTCCCCTAAACAAACCAGCTCAAGCACAGTATGGCATCTTTTTGCTTGAGCCATTGCGTAGACCCTGTCAGGCGTCGGTTTAACTGCCACTTCACCAGAGACAGAGAAGGAGGAGGAGGAAGAGGTGGTGGTGGTGGAGCAGACAGACCTCATACAAGCAGCTTTCTGGCGGCGTGGTGGATGAACAAGCTCCAGCACAGAGCCCCGTCTTGGATCCCTCCCAGCTGCAATCAGAGTTACCCAGTGTGCCGTGAAGGAAATGTAATGACCCTCTCCATGCTTGCTGGACCACGTGTCTAAAGTCACATGCACCTTGCTGCTGACTGCCTTTGCCAATGACTCGATAACATTGTCTTCCACGTGCTGGTATAGTGCTGGAATGGCCTTGCGTGAAAAGTAATAGCGTTTTGGAACCTGCCACTGTGGAACAGCACATTCAGCAAATCCACGGAAGGGAGCAGAGTCCACCAGCTGGAAAAGCAGCAGCTGCAATGCGAGTAATTTTGCTAAGCTGGCATTTAGACGCTGTGCTTGGGGATGGTTGGGACTATATTTTTTCTTTCGCTGCAGCAGCTGCGGCAACGTAATCTGACTGCGTAAATCTTCAGCTACTGGGATGATGTCACATTGTGAGGAAGGACCTGCTGGTACATCCATTACTGTAGCATCATCCCTGTCGGTGGAGGTTGTAGGCAATGACATGGCAGGACATACAGTGGGGGTAGAGACAGATGAGGAAGAGGAGGACCTATGCAAAGTTTTGTGCCAACGGGATGTGTGGCACTTATTCATATGTCGCCTCAAGCACGTGGTACCCAAGTGTCCGGTATCTTTCCCACGCTTAAGCCTCATCTGACATAGATTACAAATAGCAACGCTGCGCTCTACTGCACATTTCTTAAAGAACTCCCAGACAACAGAGTTCCTGCATGTGTTCTTTGAGACAACAGCACTCTGCACCGGAGCAGCTCTGACATGTGATGCCTTGGACTGGCTAGTGCTACGGTTGGTCACAGAGGATGTTGTGCCTCGTGTTTGCTGTGCCTCCTCCTCCCACTCTTCCTCACTTAATTCAGTGACCTCATCATCATTGTCATCATCACCCCCTATCTCCTCGTCACTGGAGCCAACTTGGCAGTATGCTGCAGCTGCTGGGGCAACATGAGTGCCAGTTATTTGTGTGTCATCACTGGCACCCCCTTCCTCTAGGTTGATTATACTCCCTTCCTCAACCTCAGAGATTGAATCAGAGCACTGTACTTGCTGCGCATCCTCAAGCAGCATGTCACTCTCATTGTAGTCAAACAATTCAGCTGACTCCTCCGTGTGTGATAGCGAGGCTACGGCAGGAGTAGCTGTGGACATGGAGGCTGCATTAGATGCTTTGGCAGCTGAGGTGGACTGTAAAGCACTAGAAGTCCTCTGTATGTTGCTGCTGCTTAAGACGGCCAGCACCAGTTAGAAAGGACAAGCGTGCCCCTGCAGAGGATGCACCACGTCCACCACGACCAGAGGCACAGCCTCCCGACACAGGGGCTGCTTACCCTCTTATCTGGGTCTGGAAGCGTCTGCCTGTCCCTTTTGTTCTTTCAGACATGGTGAGTGATATATAGATTAATATATACAGAAATCTGATTCAACTCTGGTATAAAGATTTAAAGAACTCTGGTATAACTCAGTGAGACACACTGATAGCTGGCAGCCAGTGACAAGAGACAGATCGCCTCAATTCACAAATGTTTTAAAGAAATTAGTGAGCCCCGAAATACAGCGTGGTACTGGATGTGTGACGAGACACAAATCACCTCAATTCACAAATGTTTTGTAGAAATTTGTGACCCCCAAAATACTTCCTGGCAGTGACAAGAGACAGATCACCTCAATTCACAAATTTTTTAAAGAAATTAGTGAGCCCCAAAATACAACGTGGTACTGGATGTGTGACGAGACACAAATCACCTCAATTCACAAATGTTTTGTAGAAATTAGTGAGCCCCAAAATACTGCGTGGTACTGGATGTGTGACGAGACACAGATCACTTCAATTCCCAAATGTTTTGTAGAAATTTGTGACCCCCAAAATATTTGCTGGCAGTGACAAGAGACAGATCACCTCAATTCACAAATGTTTTAAAGAAAGTTGTAAACCCCAAAAAAACTTGCTGGCACAGTGACAAGACACACATCACCTAAATTCCCTGATATTTGGTAGAAATGAGACCCAAGAAGACTTGTTGGCACAGTGACAAGACACAGAAGATCACCTCAATTCACAAATGTTTTAAAGAAAGTTGTAAACCCCAAAAAAACTTGCAGGCACAGTAACAAGACACACATCTCCTAAATTCCCTGATATTTGGTTGAAATGAGACCCCCCAGACCCCCCCAGTAGCGTGGCAGACCGGCAGTAACAAGACACAACTATCTCCTTTGAAATATCCTCTGAAATGCGTGCAGAATTGGCGCGTGAAAACGTTATATAGTGTGCTGCGGGACTTAGCTCTGTGAGCCCATGATTGGGCAAAATTTGCCCAATCAGGACTCTGAGCGGTGATTGGCATAGTGTTGCACCAGTCTTGCACCAGACCTGTGGTCAGGTGCAAGGCTGTAGCCAATTACGAGCTTCAGGCCAGTGGGAAAATGCATTGTGGTCCATTGTGGTCGAACATGCGGCGAACACCCGGAAATGTTCGGTGTTCACGATCTCATCGAACAGGCCAAGTTCGGGTCTAACCCCGAACCGTCCGAACCCGAACCGCTCATCCCTAATCCTTAGGATTGCAGATGCAGAGCTTGTGGGAGATGGCTGCATGTGGTAAAGTGGGAATCCTTAGGATTGCAGATGCAGAGGTTGTGGGAGATGGCTGCATGTGGTAAAGTGGGAATCCTTAGGATTGCAGATGCAGAGGTTGTGGGAGATGGCTGTGTGTAGTAAACTGGGAATCCATTTGTTAATGGAGATCAGAGTATAAAGTCACACATTGCATACTAATTTGCATACGGAATTCTGGGAGTGAGCTAGTGTTAGATTTTAATTTCCTGTAAATATTTTGTCTTAAAAAGCCTGTTCTTATAAAATTGGCTGTGAAATTCCCCCCCTCCATTTCTGTTAGTTTCAATACTGCATAGACCGTTGTTCCTTCTATAGGATATGAGCTGTGGCCGATTTCCTGTTATGTTCAGTGCAGGAAAATGTGCGCAGAAGCGGGAATATGGGAAAAGGATTTCTTGTGAACCATATATGGTAGTAAGTTAACTGAGTGGCTAAACTTTGATGTTGTAATGTATCTGTACATTGATTGGCTATAAATTCTGTGAATTTTAATAAATAGATCTGGCTTAACGAGGAAAGCTAGACTTCTGAGAAAGACCAATACAGTTTTGTGATTGATTCTTTTTGGGGGTCTCCGCCATGGCGTAGCGCAGCTCTTACTTTGGTTTTGATATATAAGAAGAAACTTGGAAAAGGTTTATGGTAATTATAATGAAAAATAGAATTTTTCAGTTGTTGTCTGAAGTGGGATTTGCCATTCGGATGTATCCTTACATTTAAGTGTATCTTTACTTTTGAATGTATCCTTACATTTGCTTGTTCAGATTTTGCGAACTTGTCTCCAGGCTTGGTTTTTGTTTATTTTCCTTGACGTTAAAGCTATGGTTCAGAGCTTGTTGATTTTTTTTTTTGATTTTTTTTTTGGTGCAAGGTTGGACCCTTTGTCTTGGTTTGTTTTTGTCATTTTATATATTGTAGTAAAGGAAAAATCGTTAGAGGACCTCACGTGTGTTTGAACTCGCCCCATGTGCTGAGTAGTGTATTGTATATGCTGGAAATTGAACTCATAAAAAAAGGAAAGAGATGTTTCTAGTTGTATTGTCTCCGTTCTATATTGTACTTCAATTCTGGTGTTTCTGGGTCGTCCATATCTTGTAATTGTGAGAATTTTAATTTAACTGATTAGATTTTGATTTCTTCTTATATATCAACTGATTTTATCTCCCATTGAGAGACAGTTTTTTCTTTTTCCTCTTATTTTTATTTTTATTTTTTTGGGTGCTGCTGCCATTATTTCTTTATTTTTTTTGCTGCATTTGTTTGCGCGCTGATTCTAAATGATTTGCTAACTGTTTTTTCTTTCAGATTGCATGTTTGTTTTTGTTTTATTTTTTATTTTGTTTCTTGCCATTGATTGCGTCTGTTTATTTAAATGTTTGTCTTTACTAACTATTAGGCTAGGGTCAGACGAAAGCAGTTTTAACGTGCGTTTAGACGCACAAAATCACGGCCGTGCTAGCAGCAAATGACGTCCAATGCCGGGGAACACACGAAGTACGGCCGCACGGAAGTTCGTCCGCGCAACGCAAGTGGCAAACGAACGCATTTTTTCTAGAACGTCAAACCGCTAGTACGGACGTACAGAGTGCGCTGCGTCCGCTAGAGGCGTGTGTGCGTGATTAGGAGACGTCAGACGCTGCTAATGTCCGGCTAACATAACGTCCAGACACAAAAAGTGTTTTATTGATGATCCGTACAAAATCACGGACGAAAAGGCGCATCGTATGACCGCTATCGCGTATTCCGGGAAAAAATACGTACGTTCGTTCGAACGCACTTTTTCACGGACAACATGAAAAATGCGTTCGTCTGACCCTAGCCTTAATCTATCAGGGTTATCCAAAGAGATCCGAATTGCTTGAGAAAGGTAACCGAACGCTGAAAATCAGCGTTCGGTTACCTTTCCTGGCCATTCGGCTATCCAGAGAGCAGGCAATTCGCCAAATACTGGCGAATTGCCTGCACATACGGTGCCTGTTCGGTGCCTGTTCGAGGGCAGTGAAATCCCCATAAAAAAGCACTGCTTCGGCTATTCAGAGAACACAAACCAGCAGTGAAAGGTTCCCGAAATGCCCTGCCATTCGGTGGTTTAATTCGGCAAATTTATTCAGGAGAATCCCATAGGCTTCAATGTTAAAAATATTCCCGTTTTAATTCAATATCTAATAAACCGTTCATTCTAAAACTCTGCAGCAAAAAGTCTCTTTATTTATAGATTTTTTAGGATACTTTAAGCATTTTTCAGATTTTTTTTTTTTTTTTATTAAAAGTCCGATTTTTTTTTTGATTTTTTTTCAGTTTGCTTATTTTTTTTGTAACAGCCCTCTTTATTATCATTCCCTGGACCTCCTGTGAAAATTTCTGACATTTTCGCTCAGTAGTTTCTTTGCAAACAGCGTTTCTTTTTCCCAGATTCATACAAATGGTTTTTCTAATTTATTCACTGCCTCCTCTACGTCACAGCTGCTTCGGCTCTGTGTGATTCGGCTCATGTTCGGCTCCTGTTCGGCTCCTGTTCCTCTTTTTCAAAGGTTAATCCAGATGTTTTTGCTTGTTTTCAGCGTGCATTCGGTTAGTTTTCGGTGGGTTTACGGCAGCTTTTCCCTGCAATTCGGGGACCCTGTGGTGCTTGCTGAATACACCGCAGGGTCACCGAAATGCAATCGGCAAAAGGAACCGAATTGAAGAGAACGAAAAGTCACCGAACGTGCGGTGACTTTTCGAATCTCTTTGGATAACCCTGTATGTGTTTATCTTTGATGTTTTGTATTTCGTAGTTTTGATATTATGTTTTTTATATGTAATTTATGTATAGGGACTGCTTCTCTTAAACCAGGTTGCTTTGTTTCTGTGTCATTACTGCCTTGCCTCGTGTAAAAAA
Source organism: Leptobrachium leishanense (assembly GCA_009667805.1). Lineage (NCBI taxonomy): Eukaryota > Metazoa > Chordata > Amphibia > Anura > Megophryidae > Leptobrachium > Leptobrachium leishanense. The sequence goes on along the minus strand of CM019064.1, from coordinate 427,837,077 downwards.
AAAAAAGGCACAGGAAATGGAGACAATAGGGCTTTACTATTACAGTAAATTTCAAATATTACTGCTTTTTTTTGTTCTTAGCTTATGTTTGAAAGATGAACATAGAAAGTCAATGCTCTGACAAGGCAGGTTACACGTGAATGTTATGTTATAAGTTGATGTATGATATATTAAAAAATTAGTGTATCAAGGTGATGGGCTCAATCTGCCTTAAATATAAGTTATACATTTTCCCAAAAGAGGTGTGGTCGGTTATTTTCCTCTGGTCTTTGTTTGAGTCCAGCACTAAGGGATTGACCACACCTTAATATAGGTTATATGTTTTGCCAAAATGGCTGACTGAGATCATTTACAGTTTTGTAACTTGTATAATGGAATATATATGTAGGTTCATGTTTAGTTGTTTGGAATCTAAGAGGATGAAGTGATATAAAGCTGAAGGATTTGAGTGAGAGTTTAAAGGAAAGCGCCTACAGGTTTAGTAGCGATGTACAAAGGAATTTAGGCAGATTTCAAATGAGAGAAGGTGGGTTTTTTTGGTTTTATTTTAGTTGACTAAGGGAGATGGAAGGTTGTAGTTTGGTATCTGAGTATTGTTTGATTGTTTTCTTTTTCTGCAGTGGTAGCCAGATGTCTAGTATGACTGTACCCCCATTGAATTTTTCTTGGAGGTTATAAAACAGGTTGTAAAATAGCTGCACAAACACCTCACGTTTGAATGTTTGTTTTTAACCAATATCCTTAATAAAGATTATTGATGTTTATTAAGAATCTTTTTCTCTGAGTTTCCTCTGAGAACTTTGTGCTAATTAACGCGTCAAGTTTTAAACATGCCCTTCTATACTTTCTTTCCCAGTTCATGATATTTTTGTTGTGTTTTTTTTTTTATTTGAATTGAAGTTCACATTCTTTTCCTAGTCTCCTCCATTTTTTTCTCTCTCATGACCACTCCTTTTCTTTGTGTCCAAAAACGTGTTGCATTTTTTTCCTCCATTTTAAAAGTATTTTAACCATATGAATTTTAAAGTTTTTGACAGGTTAATAATACATTTTTTCCCCAAGTTTTTACTTTAGGTGAAAATTACCCATGCATGCCAACTTTGATCAAGCTAGATGGAAGATTATGTGATACCAATATTGATAAAGCTGTTGGAATTGAAGGAAATTTACTCAAACACATTATCATTTCACATTGCAATGTTACATCAACTGGATAATAAGGAATTATCAGACACCAGGCAATAAAACATTCTAGTTTATCAATAACTCATCAATAAATCAGGCGATTAAAGAAGATCATTGATTTGGAAATAAAACTTAAGACATGTCAGTTTTACAAAACTGTTATTTTCAAACAATTAGACAGAAGACAAAGAAAGAAGATAATGTATTTTTATATGCTGATGGATTATCTTTGTGTTGTCATCTAAGTGATAATTATTTTGTGTCTTTTATTATTTTATATTTTATTATTTTTGTTGTTTGGTTACAATCAATATTGTTCAAAATTCCCTGACACATTTAGGATTATTGAAGATCACATCCAATTAAAATTAGAGTTAATTAATTGTATTTAGGAACATATAATTTAATGCATTTGCATAAATACATTTCATGACATATATAGTGGTAAATGGAAAGTTCTGATTCGGTAAAATTAATGCTGATTTTTTTTTTTATTTCATTTGAGGATTGGTGTGTTTTATAAACACCAGGTTTGTTTCGAAACACCGAACAAGACTGAATAGGATAGTAATTAAATATATTTTTTTGATATTTAAAATGGGTGGAATATGCACTTCGGCTATTTCCCTTTTGAGCCTAAGTTGCGTATATATATATTTTTCTCTAACAATGAGTCAGAAGTAGTATAATTTTTTTTTCTCGTTGCGTGAGGCCGATAGGCTTTGCGGGGAAATTTTTAAATTTATTATCTGTGTCTCTTCTTGTGTAAATTAACATTTTTATTGTTTTCGTGCATTTGAGAGTGACAATGAATGAATGGATGTATATGATTAGCGGGGTATACCATATTTTCTTTTCTTTTTTAATTTCTTTATTGTTGCTAAAACCGTATCACATCATCAAGAAACCTGACAGTCACAATGACTGCATATGGAACGAATCATGGACATTTTGTGTCAAGGTCAAAGGTCACAGGTAATAAGCAACCAGCGCAGAGACAGCTTGTTCAGGAGTCCCTATGGTGGGAGCTCTGATGACATTCAATGATTATGCGTCTCAAACTGGGATGTTGAAAAAAAAGACCACACCCTGATCTCGCACTGTGGACTACGGTATTAGATTATGGAATATTATTTTTATTTTTATTTTTTTATTTAATCCCCTAGATAAGTGTGAGAAAGGTTGGATTTGTGAAAATGAGAATGTATTTCTTGAGTGTGTGTATGAATGCAGGTGTGTATGCATTTTGTGGAGTGAAGCTGAACATAGGAAAACACCAGATATAGATCTGACTCATGTTGATTTATTTTAGATAAATGAACTTTTACATTCAAGTTATTATACTTTTTCTTGTTCGGTGAATTATATTTTGGGAAATGGGAATAAATAGTTATTTAATGTCTAGATGAGGTATTTTTTGCCTACGCTCCAAGTGGTTCACTGGAAGAGTGAATCTAGATAGATAAGTGTATTTTATGCTCATAAAGGGCCTCTTGGGGAATCCCTTTTGTACATTATAAAGGTATTGAGGTATTTTAGGAGTAAATACCAGAATTTTTTTCTTCCTCTGAGCATCTAGAATGATCTAAAGGTCTTAGGCAAGGACACTGTAGCCCAGGTTTAATTAGTTTTAATTGCCTAAATTTGGTTTATCTTTTAGATGATCACAGGTGATATGTGATCAAAGGAAAGAATTGTTAGATTTTAATTTCCTGTAAATATTTTGTCTTAAAAAGCCTGTTCTTATAAAATGGGCTGTGAAATTCCCCCCCTCCATTTCTGTTAGTTTCAATACTGCATAGACCGTTGTTCCTTCTATAGGATATGAGCTGTGGCCGATTTCCTGTTATGTTCAGTGCAGGAAAATGTGCGCAGAAGCGGGAATATGGGAAAAGGATTTCTTGTGAACCATATATGGTAGTAAGTTAACTGAGTGGCTAAACTTTGATGTTGTAATGTATCTGTACATTGATTGGCTATAAATTCTGTGAATTTTAATAAATAGATCTGGCTTAACGAGGAAAGCTAGACTTCTGAGAAAGACCAATACAGTTTTGTGATTGATTCTTTTTGGGGGTCTCCGCCATGGCGTAGCGCAGCTCTTACTTTGGTTTTGATATTATTGATTATTGATTATTGATTTTGATATATAATTGAGCTTGGCAAGCCTTCTAAGTGAAGTCTTCAAAGTGAACTTACAGGAGATCTTCTGGTGAGTGATTTAGATTTTTGTTTTAAAACAGATCTTTTCTATTCATCTTAAGGTTTTAAATTAGGTCTGGTGTGTAAATTAGGTTAGGCTGGTGACTCATTCCTCTTACTGATTAGCATACAATTGGAATCAATTGCGTGCTATTTGCTAAAGTGGTTAAACTTGTCCACGCCTTGCTGGGGGAGGTGTTCTTAGGGGGCTATATAAAGCTTGTGGAATATTAGCTTGTTCTAATTGAGCTTGGCAAGCCTTCTAAGTGAAGTCTTCAAAGTGAACTTACAGGAGATCTTCTGGTGAGTGATTTAGATTTTTGTTTTAAAACAGATCTTTTCTATTCATCTTAAGGTTTTAAATTAGGTCTGGTGTGTAAATTAGGTTAGGCTGGTGACTCATTCCTCTTACTGATTAGCATACAATTGGAATCAATTGCGTGCTATTTGCTAAAGTGGTTAAACTTGTCCACGCCTTGCTGGGGGAGGTGTTCTTAGGGGGCTATATAAAGCTTGTGGAATATTAGCTTGTTCTAATTGAGCTTGGCAAGCCTTCTAAGTGAAGTCTTCAAAGTGAACTTACAGGAGATCTTCTGGTGAGTGATTTAGATTTTTGTTTTAAAACAGATCTTTTCTATTCATCTTAAGGTTTTAAATTAGGTCTGGTGTGTAAATTAGGTTAGGCTGGTGACTCATTCCTCTTACTGATTAGCATACAATTGGAATCAATTGCGTGCTATTTGCTAAAGTGGTTAAACTTGTCCACGCCTTGCTGGGGGAGGTGTTCTTAGGGGGCTATATAAAGCTTGTGGAATATTAGCTTGTTCTAATTGAGCTTGGCAAGCCTTCTAAGTGAAGTCTTCAAAGTGAACTTACAGGAGATCTTCTGGTGAGTGATTTAGATTTTTGTTTAAAACAGATCTTTTCTATTCATCTTAAGGTTTTAAATTAGGTCTGGTGTGTAAATTAGGTTAGGCTGGTGACTCATTCCTCTTACTGATTAGCATACAATTGGAATCAATTGCGTGCTATTTGCTAAAGTGGTTAAACTTGTCCACGCCTTGCTGGGGGAGGTGTTCTTAGGGGGCTATATAAAGCTTGTGGAATATTAGCTTGTTCTAATTGAGCTTGGCAAGCCTTCTAAGTGAAGTCTTCAAAGTGAACTTACAGGAGATCTTCTGGTGAGTGATTTAGATTTTTGTTTTAAAACAGATCTTTTCTATTCATCTTAAGGTTTAAATTAGGTCTGGTGTGTAAATTAGGTTAGGCTGGTGACTCATTCCTCTTACTGATTAGCATACAATTGGAATCAATTGCGTGCTATTTGCTAAAGTGGTTAAACTTGTCCACGCCTTGCTGGGGGAGGTGTTCTTAGGGGGCTATATAAAGCTTGTGGAATATTAGCTTGTTCTAATTGAGCTTGGCAAGCCTTCTAAGTGAAGTCTTCAAAGTGAACTTACAGGAGATCTTCTGGTGAGTGATTTAGATTTTTGTTTTAAAAGATCTTTTCTATTCATCTTAAGGTTTTAAATTAGGTCTGGTGTGTAAATTAGGTTAGGCTGGTGACTCATTCCTCTTACTGATTAGCATACAATTGGAATCAATTGCGTGCTATTTGCTAAAGTGGTTAAACTTGTCCACGCCTTGCTGGGGGAGGTGTTCTTAGGGGGCTATATAAAGCTTGTGGAATATTAGCTTGTTCTAATTGAGCTTGGCAAGCCTTCTAAGTGAAGTCTTCAAAGTGAACTTACAGGAGATCTTCTGGTGAGTGATTTAGATTTTTGTTTTAAAACAGATCTTTTCTATTCATCTTAAGGTTTTAAATTAGGTCTGTGTGTAAATTAGGTTAGGCTGGTGACTCATTCCTCTTACTGATTAGCATACAATTGGAATCAATTGCGTGCTATTTGCTAAAGTGGTTAAACTTGTCCACGCCTTGCTGGGGGAGGTGTTCTTAGGGGGCTATATAAAACTTGTGGAATATTAGCTTGTTCTAATTGAGCTTGGCAAGCCTTCTAAGTGAAGTCTTCAAAGTGAACTTACAGGAGATCTTCTGGTGAGTGATTTAGATTTTTGTTTTAAAACAGATCTTTTCTATTCATTTTAAGGTTTTAAATTAGGTCTGGTGTGTAAATTAGGTTAGGCTGGTGACTCATTCCTCTTACTGATTAGCATACAATTGGAATCAATTGCGTGCTATTTGCTAAAGTGGTTAAACTTGTCCACGCCTTGCTGGGGGAGGTGTTCTTAGGGGGCTATATAAAGCTTGTGGAATATTAGCTTGTTCTAATTGAGCTTGGCAAGCTTCTAAGTGAAGTCTTCAAAGTGAACTTACAGGAGATCTTCTGGTGAGTGATTTAGATTTTTGTTTTAAAACAGATCTTTTCTATTCATCTTAAGGTTTTAAATTAGGTCTGGTGTGTAAATTAGGTTAGGCTGGTGACTCATTCCTCTTACTGATTAGCATACAATTGGAATCAATTGCGTGCTATTTGCTAAAGTGGTTAAACTTGTCCACGCCTTGCTGGGGGAGGTGTTCTTAGGGGGCTATATAAAGCTTGTGGAATATTAGCTTGTTCTAATTGAGCTTGGCAAGCCTTCTAAGTGAAGTCTTCAAAGTGAACTTACAGGAGATCTTCTGGTGAGTGATTTAGATTTTTGTTTTAAAACAGATCTTTTCTATTCATCTTAAGGTTTTAAATTAGGTCTGGTGTGTAAATTAGGTTAGGCTGGTGACTCATTCCTCTTACTGATTAGCATACAATTGGAATCAATTGCGTGCTATTTGCTAAAGTGGTTAAACTTGTCCACGCCTTGCTGGGGGAGGTGTTCTTAGGGGGCTATATAAAGCTTGTGGAATATTAGCTTGTCTAATTGAGCTTGGCAAGCCTTCTAAGTGAAGTCTTCAAAGTGAACTTACAGGAGATCTTCTGGTGAGTGATTTAGATTTTTGTTTTAAAACAGATCTTTTCTATTCATCTTAAGGTTTTAAATTAGGTCTGGTGTGTAAATTAGGTTAGGCTGGTGACTCATTCCTCTTACTGATTAGCATACAATTGGAATCAATTGCGTGCTATTTGCTAAAGTGGTTAAACTTGTCCACGCCTTGCTGGGGGAGGTGTTCTTAGGGGGCTATATAAAGCTTGTGGAATATTAGCTTGTTCTAATTGAGCTTGGCAAGCCTTCTAAGTGAAGTCTTCAAAGTGAACTTACAGGAGATCTTCTGGTGAGTGATTTAGATTTTTGTTTTAAAACAGATCTTTTCTATTCATCTTAAGGTTTTAAATTAGGTCTGGTGTGTAAATTAGGTTAGGCTGGTGACTCATTCCTCTTACTGATTAGCATACAATTGGAATCAATTGCGTGCTATTTGCTAAAGTGGTTAAACTTGTCCACGCCTTGCTGGGGAGGTGTTCTTAGGGGGCTATATAAAACTTGTGGAATATTAGCTTGTTCTAATTGAGCTTGGCAAGCCTTCTAAGTGAAGTCTTCAAAGTGAACTTACAGGAGATCTTCTGGTGAGTGATTTAGATTTTTGTTTTAAAACAGATCTTTTCTATCATTTTAAGGTTTTAAATTAGGTCTGGTGTGTAAATTAGGTTAGGCTGGTGACTCATTCCTCTTACTGATTAGCATACAATTGGAATCAATTGCGTGCTATTTGCTAAAGTGGTTAAACTTGTCCACGCCTTGCTGGGGAGGTGTTCTTAGGGGGCTATATAAAGCTTGTGGAATATTAGCTTGTTCTAATTGAGCTTGGCAAGCCTTCTAAGTGAAGTCTTCAAAGTGAACTTACAGGAGATCTTCTGGTGAGTGATTTAGATTTTTGTTTTAAAACAGATCTTTTCTATTCATCTTAAGGTTTTAAATTAGGTCTGGTGTGTAAATTAGGTTAGGCTGGTGACTCATTCCTCTTACTGATTAGCATACAATTGGAATCAATTGCGTGCTATTTGCTAAAGTGGTTAAACTTGTCCACGCCTTGCTGGGGGAGGTGTTCTTAGGGGGCTATATAAAGCTTGTGGAATATTAGCTTGTTCTAATTGAGCTTGGCAAGCCTTCTAAGTGAAGTCTTCAAAGTGAACTTACAGGAGATCTTCTGGTGAGTGATTTAGATTTTTGTTTTAAAACAGATCTTTTCTATTCATCTTAAGGTTTTAATTAGGTCTGGTGTGTAAATTAGGTTAGGCTGGTGACTCATTCCTCTTACTGATTAGCATACAATTGGAATCAATTGCGTGCTATTTGCTAAAGTGGTTAAACTTGTCCACGCCTTGCTGGGGAGGTGTTCTTAGGGGGCTATATAAAGCTTGTGGAATATTAGCTTGTTCTAATTGAGCTTGGCAAGCCTTCTAAGTGAAGTCTTCAAAGTGAACTTACAGGAGATCTTCTGGTGAGTGATTTAGATTTTTGTTTTAAAACAGATCTTTTCTATTCATCTTAAGGTTTTAAATTAGGTCTGGTGTGTAAATTAGGTTAGGCTGGTGACTCATTCCTCTTACTGATTAGCATACAATTGGAATCAATTGCGTGCTATTTGCTAAAGTGGTTAAACTTGTCCACGCCTTGCTGGGGGAGGTGTTCTTAGGGGGCTATATAAAGCTTGTGGAATATTAGCTTGTTCTAATTGAGCTTGGCAAGCCTTCTAAGTGAAGTCTTCAAAGTGAATTTACAGGAGATCTTCTGGAGATACTCTGGAGGTAGTCTGAGGTTTGACAGGAGGTAGAAAACCTACAAAAAGGTAAGATTTGCTGGTTTTAAATCCATTCTTTTATAATGGCAGGCTTGGTCCAGTGTAAGAGCTGTCATGCGTTTGTTTTTAGATCCAATTTTTGGAGGTTTGGAGTGTGCCTGATATGTAGGCAGTTCTCTTTATTGCAGCAGGAAATTGCCTGTTTGAAGTCTGAGACTTGTAAATTATCTGTTAGAGAAACTCAGGCTATGACTGTTACAAAGCCACTGCCACAGAGGCCTCCTAGGAGCGGCAGATGGACTACTGTAGGATCTGGTAGACTTAGCGTTGTGGATAGAAAGCATGTCCCACAATCTGTGGCTCTTCTTAATTCTTTTGAGGCACTTTCAGAGTGTAGTGGTAAGACGGATGCAGGCTCAGACACCATAGTTGAAGAACCACCATCCACTATGCCTAAGGTATGCAGCACTGCAACCAAGGACAAAAATGAAAAGGTGGGACTGGATAGAAGGAAATTGTTGCTGGGTGATTCTATCATAAGAGGTGTTGAGCTGGAGAGTAGTGGTTTGGTGAGATGTCTTCCTGGGGCTACTGCTCGTAGAGACAGGAGACGTATTCTCAATATTGTCAAAGAAGCAAAGCAGCAAGGGGAAGTAGATGTTCTAGTCCATCTAGGGACAAATGACTTGGCTAGCAATGAGGTTTCTGAGATTAAGGAAGATTTTTGTGTTCTTGGAGGTGAAATACAGCAGATTGCGTCCACTGTGTCATTCTCTGAAGTTTTGCCTGTGCATAACATTCAAGATAGAAAGATGCGCAATAAGGAATTCAATTTGTGGCTTCGGGAATGGTGTCGGGAGCAAGGATTTGGCTTTGTGTCCCATGATAGCTCTAATTGGAGCAGAAAGGAACTGTATAAAAAGATGGTTTGCATCTTACTCATAGGGGAACATATGTTCTCAGTGAGAAGTTCAAAGGTTTCACAAATAAATATTTAAACTAGGAGAGGGGGACAAAAGGGTAAACAATCTGCCCGATTGTCCCCAAAACTAAATCGGAGGGTGCAAGCAACATGCGAGGTAAAAAATGACAAGCTCAGAGTCGTGTCTATAAATGCTCGCAGTTTAGTCAATAAAATCAATGAACTGGAGGCAATGATGGCAGCTGAAAAAGTAGATTTAGTGGCGGTTACTGAGACATGGTTCAGTGAGAAAAATAACTGGGACATAACAATACCGGGTACTCTTTATATAGAAAAGACAGAGAAGGTAGGAAAGGAGGAGGAGTTGCCCTGTATGTGAAAAACAACATAAAAACGAACCAAATAAAAGTGAGCGAGTGAACATAGAGTCAGTTTGGGTTACACTAACATTTGGCAATCATACAGTAGCTCGTGTAGGTGTGATCTATAGACCCCCTGGACAAGTAGAAGAGCTAGATAATCTGCTGGTTGAGGAAATAGCCAAAATGGCAATGAAGGGGGAAGTTATTATCATGGGGGACTTTAATCTTCCTGATGTGAACTGGAAAACCAAAACAGCTGGGTGCACCAGGAGTACAAATATTCTAAACTCCATACTGGGATTATCTCTGACACAAGTAGTTGAGGAGCCGACCCGTAAAGAGGCCATATTGGATTTAATACTCACAAATGGAGGTTTGGTATCGGACGTTGTTGTAGGTGAAAATTTGGGATCTAGTGATCACCAGTCAGTATGGTTTAATATAAGAACAGGGATGGAGCCGCACCACACAAAAACAAAAGTTTTACAGGGTTATCCAAAGAGATTCGAAAAGTCACCGCACGTTCGGTGACTTTTCGTTCTCTTCAATTCGGTTCCTTTTTGCCGATTGCATTTCGGTGACCCTGCGGTGTATTCAGCAAGCACCACAGGGCCCCGAATTGCAGGGAAAAGCTGCCGAACACCTGACGAAAACAACCGAATGCACGCTGAAAACAAGCAAAAACATCTGGATTAACCTTCGAAGAAGCCGAACAGGAGCCGAACAGGAGCCGAATCACACAGAGCCGAAGCAGCTGTGACGTAGAGGGCAGTGAATAAATTAGAAAAACCATTTGTATGAATCTGGGAAAAAGAAACGCTGTTTGCAAAGAAACTACTGAGCGAAAATGTCTGAAAATTTTCACAGGAGGTCCAGGGAATGATAATAAAGAGGGCTGTTACAAAAAAAATAAGTAAACTGAAAAAAAATCAAAAAAAAATCGGACTTTAAAAAAAAAAAAAAAAAAAAAACAGAAAAATGCTTAAAGTATCCTAAAAAATCTATCAATAAAGAGACTTTTTGCTGCAGAATTTTATTAATGAACGGTTTATTAGATATTGAATTAAAACGGGAATATTTTTAACATTGAAGCCTATGGGATTCTCCTGAATAAATTTGCCGAATTAAACCACCGAATGGCAGGGCATTAGGGGAACCTTCACTGCTGGTTTTGTGTTCTCTGAATAGCCGAAGCAGTGCTTTTTCATGGGGATTTCACTGCCCTCGAACAGGGACCGAACAGGCACCGTATGTGCAGGCAATTCGCCAGGATTTGGCGAATTGCCTGCTCTCTGGATAGCCGAATGTCCAGGAAAGGTAACCGAACACTGATTTTTCAGCATTCGGTTACCTTCTCAAGCAATTCGGATCTCTTTGGATAACCCTTAGACTTTTAAAAAAACAGATTTTTCTAAAATGAAATGAGATTTTGTGTGAAGAGTCATTATCAGACTGGAGGAATTTAAAGGGAGTCCAAGAGAAATGGGATTATTTAAGAAGCATTATTGAAGGCCACAGGAAATTGCATTCGGCTTGTTAGCAAAAACAAAAAAGGGAAGAAACCACTGTGGTACTCTGCAGAAGTGGCCAAAATAGTGAAGAACAAGAGATAGCATTCAATAATTATAAAAAACTCAGCGTGAGAAGATAGGCAAACCTATAAGATTAGGCAGAAGAGGCAAAGTTTATAAGAGCTTCCAAAGCACACGCAGAAGAGAAAATAGCTCAGTCAGTAAAAAGGGGGACAAAACATTTTTAGATACATAAACGAGAAAAGAAAAGTAAAACAAGGATTAGTTAGATTAAAAACAAAGGAAGGAAGGTATGTAGAAGAGGATAAAAGTCTCGCTGACTGCCTCAATAAATATTTTTGTTCAGTCTTTGCAGAAGAAAAGGAAGGAAAGGGACCTCAGTTAGGAGAGAACACTAAAGAGACATTTACATATGAGTTTACAGAGAGGAGGTCTAAAGCAGCTGTCTAAAGTAAAGACAAATAAGTCAATGGGGCCTGATGGGATCCACCCTAAATTATTAAAAGAGCTCAGTGATGTAATAGCAAAAACCGTTAACAGATTTATTTAACCAATCTTGTTAACAGGAGTCGTCCAGAAGACTGGAAATTAGCAAATGTTGTGCCTATTTACAAGAAGGGTAGTAGGGAGGAATCGGGGAACTATAGGCCAGTTAGTCTTACGTCAGTAGTAGGGAAATTAATGGAAACCATGTTAAAGGAAAGATTGTTGAACATCTAAAAACACATAGATTACAGGATCAGAAACAACATGGGTTTACCTCAGGGAGATCATGCCAAACTAATCTTATTGATTTTTTTGATTGGGTAACAAAAATAATAGACACAGGTGGTGCAGTAGACATTGCTTATTTAGATTTCAGTAAGGCTTTTGATACTGTTCCGCATAGAAGGCTTATCAATAAATTGCAATCTTTGAGCTTGGATTCCAATATTGTTGAATGGATTAGGCAGTGGCTGAGTGACAGACAACAGAGGGTGTGGTAAATGGAGTTTATTCGGCGCAAGGTCTTGTTACCAGTGGGGTACCTCAGGGGTCAGTACTTGGACCCATTCTCTTTAATATTTTTTATTAGTGATATTGCAGAAGGTATTAATGGAAAAGTATGTCTTTTTGCTGATGACACAAGATTTGCAACAGGGTTGACGTTCCTGGAGGGATCAGCCAAATGACAAATGATTTAGGTAAGCTAAAAAAAATGGTCAGAGTTGTGGCAATTGAGTTTTAATGTGGATAAGTGCAAGATAATGCACCTGGGACGTAAAAACCCAAGGGCTGAATATAGAATATTTGATACAGTTCCTAACCTCAACATCTGAGGAAAGGGATTTAGGGGTTATTATTTCAGAGGATCTAAGGGTAAGTAGTCAATGTAATAGAGCAGCAGGAAATGCTAGCAGAATGCTTGGTTGTGTAGGAGAGTATTAGCAGTAGGAAAAGGGAAGTGCTCATGCCACTGTACAGAGCACTGGTGAGACCTCACTTGGAGTACTGTGTGCAGTACTGGAGACCGTATCTCCAGAAGGATATAGACATCTTGGAGAGAGTTCAGAGAAGGGCTACTAAAATGGTGTACGCTTGAAGGAGAAAAGTTACCAAGAAAGGCTTAATGATCTTAACATGTACAGCTTGGAAAAAGACGAGACAGAGGAGATATGATAGAAACATTTAAATACGTAAAGGGAATCCACAAGGTAGAGGAAGGGAGCATATTTAAAAGGAAACAAAATAGCAAAACAAGAGGACATAGTGTTAGATTAGAGGGGCAAAGGTTTAAAAGTAACATCAGGAAGCATTATTTTACTGAGCGGGTGGTGGATACATGGAACAGTCTTCCAGTAGAAGTGGTAGAGGCCAAAACAGTAATTGAATTTAAGCAAGCATGGGATAGGCATAAGGCTATCCTAAACAAAAGCTAAATCCAGGTAAAGTATCCATGTAATTGGGCAGACTAGATGGGCCGAAAGGTTCTTATCTGCCGACATTTTTCTATGTTTCTATGTTTCTATGATATATAAGAAGAAACTTGGAAAAGGTTTATGGTAATTATAATGAAAAATAGAATTTTTCAGCTAGAAATGTTGTTTTATTTAAATCTATTAATCTTTTTTATGTTCGTGTCTCTCTGGAGCCATGTTCAAGGTGACAAATGTATAAGCAAACATTGGTTAAAGAACAATAGACGCTCGCATCCTTGGTTGCCGTGGTTGTGCTACACACGTCATCATGCAGAGACAGAAGTAGGCGCATGCGCACGACATGGATGTGAATACCTGTGCATGAAGGGAGGGGTGAGTACAACTTTGTATGTTATAAATGTGTTTTGAACTTGAGCATTAAACTTATATTGTCCTGAGGAAAGCTTTGATTAGAAGCTGAAATGTTGACACTCATATCAATAAAGAAAGTGTCTGGAAATAGACCTGGAGTGCCGCTACAATTCTTTGAATTTGCATATATATATATGTATATAATATCATTTTTGTTAATGCCTGATCTCTGCTAAAAAAAAGCCATATAGTATGGCGTGGCATTGATTTAAGGGTTCTGTGTAAAAACAGACCAAGGATGCAAAATAATGAGACAGATATCATTTGTATGTCTTACCCTTTTATCTCATTTTTTGCCCTCCACCACAACTCTAATAAGTGCTGTGATGTGCAAGTGGCTTCTGCAATAATAAACATTGTCCTGAGGAAAGCTTTGATTAGAAGCTGAAATGTTGACACTCATATCAATAAAGAAAGTGTCTGGAAATAGACCTTGAGTGCCGCTACAATTCTTTGAATTTGCATATATATATATGTATATAATATCATTTTTGTTAATGCCTGATCTCTGCTAAAAAAAAGCCATATAGTATGGCGTGGCATTGATTTAAGGGTTCTGTGTAAAAACAGACCAAGGATGCAAAATAATGAGACAGATATCATTTGTATGTCTTACCCTTTTATCTCATTTTTTGCCCTCCACCACAACTCTAATAAGTGCTGTGATGTGCAAGTGGCTTCTGCAATAATAAACATTGTCCTGAGGAAAGCTTTGATTAGAAGCTGAAATGTTGACACTCATATCAATAAAGAAAGTGTCTGGAAATAGACCTTGAGTGCCGCTACAATTCTTTGAATTTGCATATATATATATGTATATAATATCATTTTTGTTAATGCCTGATCTCTGCTAAAACAAAGCCATATAGTATGGCGTGGCATTGATTTAAGGGTTCTGTGTAAAAATAGACCAAGGATGCAAAATAATGAGACAGATATCATTTGTATGTCTTACCCTTTTTATCACACTTTTTGTCCTCCACTACAACCCTTTTAAGCACTGATTTACCCTACGGGTCCAAGCATCCACTGCAACTGGTCATACCTAGCTCCTAGCTGATGAGGGTCCAACGAACCCAAAACAGCACTGTCCTAGGAGTGGCTTTGACCAGTTGCATAAACCTTATCCCTGCTAGCAGGGGCGGACTGACCCATCGGGCAATCGGGCACTGCCCGAGGGCCCGCGGGTTCGTAGGACCCGGTTTTTGCTGGCACAGTGGGCCCCACTATTTTCCATCAGCTCCAGAGACCGGAGTCAGTGATCGTGTCAGTGAGAGCGGCGGCGCTGCAGCATCCCTACCTGTCCCACGTCCTAAACAGGAACAGGCACGCTGCAGTCATTGGCGCCGCCCCCTCACGTGATGATGCTCTCAGAGCACGCACCACCAGCGGCAGAAGTAGAACAGACGAGTCAAGTGAAGCCAGCCCACCCCCTGCCTCCATAGAAGATATTACAATAGCACATGGTGGGTGAGCGTGGGGGGGGTGAGTTGACTAAATAAATGCTGGGGGGACTTGGGATATAATTAATTGGAAAATTAAATGCTGGGGGGATTTGGGGGATTATTAATTGGCAAATTAAATGATGGGGGTTTTAAAATGATAAATGCTGGGGGTATTATAAAAAACTAATTAAATGCTGGGGGTTATAAAATGATAACTTCTGGGGGTATTATAAACAAATTAAATGCTGGGGGTTATAAAATGATAAATTAAATGCTGGGGGTATTATAAAAAACAAATGCTGGGGGTTATAAAAACTAATTAAATGCTGGGGGTTATAAAACCAAATTAAATGCTGGGGGGTTATAAAACCAAATTAAATGCTGGGGGGTTATAAAAACAAATTAAATGCTGGGGGCTATAAAAACTAAATAAATGATGGGGGTTATAAAAACAAATTAAATGCTGGGGGTATTATAAAAAACAAATTCTGGGGGTTATAAAAAACAAATTAAATGCTGGCAGTTATAAAAACAAATTAAATGCTGGGGGTTTATAAACAAATTAAATGCTGGGGGTTATAAAAAACAAATTAAACGCTGGGGCTATAAAAAACTAAATGCTGGAGGGGTTATAAAATGATAAATTAAATGCTGGGGGTATTATAAAAAACAAATTAAATGCAGGGGGTAATAAGATGACAAATGTTATGCTGGGGTGGTTGAATAAATATGTGTACGTTTGTGGAGCTCTGTGTTATGCATTGCTCATACACACTGCACATTACTGTGAGTTTTATTGCTGTGCAGCTCTGTGATACGCTCATACACACTACACATTACTGAGTTTTATTGCTGTGGAGCTCTGTGATACAGTAATGTGCAGTGTGTATGAGTGTATCACAGAGCTCGACAGCAATAAAACTCACATTAATGTTCGCTGTGTATGAGTGTGAGTTTTATTGCTGTGGAGCTCTGAGATACGCTCATACACACTGCACATTTCTGAGTTTTATTACTGTGCAGCTCTGTGATACTCATACACATCGGCCATTACTATGAGTTATATTGCTGTGGATACTGTGCATGCTCATAGGCACTGCCTATTAATGTGAGAGTTTATTAGTGTGGATTTGTGTATGCTTTAGGGATGTGCGTTTCGGGTTTCGGAATTTTGGAATTTTCACGAAATTTCCCGATTCGTGTTTTCGGATGCGGCCGATTTTCCGAAAATTTTTAGATCCGAAAATGGCAGATCCGAAAAGTTTTCCGAGCCGAAACGAAAAATTTTCGGAGTTTTCGAATGGACTTGAAATGTGTCAAATCGAAATTTATTTTCGCTCTATTCATGATTTCGGTTCCATTCGTGATTTCGGTTCCATTTCGGTAATTCTGGAAATCGTATATTTAACTATTATCGGTTATATAGCTGATTCTGTAAATTTTGTATTTGTAAATGCGTATCACTTGTTTCTTGTGGCATTCGGGTCAGTTTACCATTTTTTAAATCGTTTTGTTCATTTTTTTTGTTCCTTGGCTTTCATACCATTTTAATATGATTAAATAAAGTTGTGAAATGTATATTCAATTATTCATAAGAAAAAAAGGATCTTTATTTAATAAAAAAAAACACGATAGAATCGCCAGAATTATCGTAGACACTTTGAAACGAGGAGAACAAAAGTTCCGAAAAAACGAAAATTTCCGAAATTTCCGAAAAGTCGATACAAAAAACGAGCAAAGTGACCCGAAAATACGAAAAATGGTCGATATTCCGAAAAAAAAATGTACACGAAAAACGATCCGAACCGAACTTAATCGAAACAGAAATCGGTCGAAACAAGCCGAATCGAAAAGTTTAAACATCCGAACAAATCGAACCGAATCGAACCGAAAAAAAAATCGGTGCACAAGCCTAGTATGCTTATATGCACTGCCCATTACCATGAGTTTTATTGCTTTGATGCTCTATGATACGCTCATACTCAATGCACATTACTGTGAGTATCATTTATGTACAGTAACTTCTAATCCTGAAAGGTGTTCGGCAGTTTCCCATGTGTGTCACAGGAACCTAGTGTGCCTCGGCTGTAGCTGCCATGAGTGTGTGACAGCTACCGCAGCAGAGCAGTGGCAGTTTGTAAGTCTGGAAGGGGTGCAATGGATTCCCCAATTCGCTGGGGGCCTGAGTAGATTTTATTAACGCTTTAAAATTCTTATTTTGAAAATTGTGTGAAGAAATAAATTCTTTAACAAAACAATGTGCATGTAGGTTGTACGTTCATGAGAGGGGTTTGTATGGGTGTGGCCTACTGTGGGTGTGGCACAAGGGGCCCCACAAACTCCTATTGGCCGGGGGCCACATTGGTTGTCAGTCCGCCCCTACCCTGCTAGAAAGCCACAGTGTGGCATAGCCTTGATTTTAGGGTTCTGTGTAATAACAGACCCAGAATGTATAAAAGTAAGACAGATGTCATTTGCATATCCTACCCAGAATTCCTTGCTGCATATGGGGAATGTGGCACAGGAGCTCTGGGATGCAATTCTTTGAATTGCTGTGATGTGCAGGTGGCTTCTGCAATAATAAACATATATATATATATATATATATATATATTATAAGATGGCAAGTAAGGGAACACTCACGGAAATAAAAAACAAACTTTTATTGGTGATAAATTAAAAACTCCACAGTTTCGGCTCACAAAAGAGCCTTTATCACCAATAAAAGTTTGATTTTTATTTTTAAAAATGAGTGCTCCCTTACTTGCCATCTTATTATTATTTTTTTGGGGATTCAGCACCTCGGCACAAGGGAATTTCACCCAAAGCGATTGGAACGATATATAGTTAACTTTTTGCCCTTCATCATAACCTTTTCCTGAATAACTGTAAAAAAGCAATATATCGAACAGAAATATGAGGTTAAGCATAAATGGAACAGCTGATTATTATCCATAATGATCACTGAATTTATTGCTATAATTTTATGTAATTGCTGTACCATTAGGTCCTTTTAAAAAACTATTATGATATTATATTATATATTATTATATTATAGCTTTGGCTTCAATTACCACCTCTATGCTGATGACACTCAGTTCTACCTCTCTACCCCTGATCTCTCTCCCCCTGTCCTTTCCAAAGTCAGTGACTGCTTATCTGGCATCTCCTCCTGGATGGCCTCCCACCACCTAAAGATCAACATGTCCAAGACTGAGCTTCTACTTATTCCTCCTTCTAATGCCTCTCCACCTCCTGACTTCTCTATCACGGTGGAGGGTATCACCATCTCCCCATCAAACCAAGTTCGCTGTCTTGAAGTTACACTTGACTCTGCTCTTTCCTTCATCCCCCACATCCAGTCTCTTTCCTCCTCCTGCCGATACCAATTATGTAATATTTCCAGAATTCGGCCATTTCTTACTGCTGTCACCACAAAACAACTAATCCATCTCCTGGTAATATCCCGACTTGACTATTGCAATAATCTCTAATCCGGCCTCCCTCTCTCCCGCCTCTCCCCCGTACAATCCATCCTGAACACCTCCTCCAGGCTAATCCACCTCACCCGCTGCTCTGTCTCTGCGAGTCCCTTCACTGGGTCCCCATCCACTGCAGAATTAAATTTAAAATCCTTACCCGGACCTACAAATCTCTCACTAACTCCGCTCCCCACTACCTGTCCTCACTAATCACCAAATACACTCCAGCCCGCTCCCTAAGATCAAACAGTGACCTGCACCTAGCTTCTCCCCGCATCACCTCTTCCCATGATAGACTGCAGGATTTCTCACGCGCAGCCCCCATCCTCTGGAACGCTCTCCCTCGTACGTTCTGACTTTCCCCTAATTTCTCTTCCTTCAAACGCTCCCTTAAAATGTTCCTATGTAGAGAAGCCTACCTCCCGACTCGCTGATACAACCATCAATCACTCTCACCTTGCAGTCCTCCTCTCCTTCTGTTTCCAACCCCAACTCTTCTAGACTGTGAGTTTCTACGGGAATAGGGCCCTCATCTCCTCCTGTACTGTTTGTCAAATGTTGTTCAATGTATTGTAACCCTGTCTATACTGTGCCTATTGTACAGCGCTGCAGGAATATGCCGGCGCTTTATAAATAAAGAATAATAATATTAATAATAATTATGAGTCACGTTGAGAAAACTGTCTCTTTGTGATAGATACGGGTTATTTTTTTTTTACTTAACCCTTTCACTGCTGAGGACGTGTGGGGAATGTCCTCATTGACTCCTAAGGAAAGATAGGGGTGGAGATGGGGGTTCCTTTGAACCCCAATATCTCCCGACTGTTGGCAGCTAGCAGGGTCATAATTTGTTTCATTAGAAAGGCCAGAGCATGGCCTTTCCAATGATACCAATCATGAGCAATGTTTAAAGTAAAGAAAAAAATAATAAAAAAAGAAAGACGTGAAATGGCTCAGCAGTGAAGGGGTTAACCCCCTGCTCTATCAGGGTTATTCAGAGACAAATGTCACAGACATTACGGTGCTCTCACGTTTGCCACACTTCGGTGAGTCAAATTCACCGAACCTGCCGTGAATTCAACACTCACAACAGGGTCCCTGAAGTGCAGCGAATGACCCACCGAATGCATCTGAAAAACTGCCGTAAAACCTAAGAATCGATCGGAAAAACAGCTGAATGCACCCGCCGAATCGATCCGAAAAATCCCGCCGGCCCACCGAACAGAGTGTCGATCAACCGCAGGAAAAAGCCGACAAGCAGCCAAATGGGGTAAAAAGAAAAAAAACAACTGCAACTTTTAAAAGGTGTTTTCAAAAAAAGGATGAGAGAATAATATGTAAGGTCCTATGAATAATAAGAAAAAGGTTACAGAAAAAAAAGGCCATTTAACCTTTTCACTGTGGAGGACGTGTGGGGAATGTCCTCATTGACTCCTAAGGAAAGATAGGGGTGGAGATGGGGGTTCCTTTGAACCCCAATATCTCCCGACTGTTGGCAGCTAGCAGGGTCATAATTTGTTTCATTAGAAAGGCCAGAGCATGGCCTTTCCAATGATACCAATCATGAGCAATGTTTAAAGTAAAGAAAAAAATAATAAAAATAATAATAAAAAAAGAAAGACGTGAAATGGCTCAGCAGTGAAGGGGTTAACCCCCTGCTCTATCAGGGTTATTCAGAGACAAATGTCACAGACATTACGGTGCTCTCACGTTTGCCACACTTCGGTGAGTCAAATTCACCGAACCTGCCGTGAATTCAACACTCACAACAGGGTCCCTGAAGTGCAGCGAATGACCCACCGAATGCATCTGAAAAACTGCCGTAAAACCTAAGAATCGATCGGAAAAACAGCTGAATGCACCCGCCGAATCGATCCGAAAAATCCCGCCGGCCCACCGAACAGAGTGTCGATCAACCGCAGGAAAAAGCCGACAAGCAGCCAAATGGGGTAAAAAGAAAAAAAACAACTGCAACTTTTAAAAGGTGTTTTCAAAAAAAGGATGAGAGAATAATATGTAAGGTCCTATGAATAATAAGAAAAAGGTTACAGAAAAAAAAGGCCATTTAACCTTTTCACTGTGGAGGACGTGTGGGGAATGTCCTCATTGACTCCCGCTATATGCGGGGGACGTTCCCCACACATCCTCTGCAAGCAGGAGCCCCGGCGGAGATACATTACTCACCTCTCTGTCCAGGGTCCCGCGGCGTTCTGACTTTAGCAAAGTCAGATGCTGAATTTAAACCCCTCCTGACGTCAATGACGTCATCGCGCTATGTGCGATGATGTCATTTCCAGGCGACCCCCAGGAGATCACCTGAAAGGGAGGGGGGATCCGTTCGGATCCCTCTCCCTTCCGATCGGGAGGGACCAGCGCCACAAGCCAGGCACCGCTTAAAAGGGGAGAGTCTCCCCTTTTAAGCAGTGCCTGGCTTTAACCCCTCAGACACCAGGTCGCGATTCGGCGCCAAATCGTGGCCTAGCTCTGGTGGGGGCTGCCATCTTGGATGGTGGCTCCACCTCCGGGTCCCCCCTCACTGCCGGGCGTCATCGCGCATAGCGCAATGACGTCAGTTAGCCGGGGAACCCCTAGCTGCCCAGGGATTTCCCAACTAAATCCCATGGTGGAGATAGGGGGTTCCTTTGAACCCGGATATTTCCATAACAGCTAGGGGGTCATTCAAAAGGTCTGAGCATGGCCTTTCGAATGATACCAAACATGGCCATGTTCAAGGTAAAGTTAAAAAAAAAGAATTTTGTGTCTTGTTATTATTGTTCACATTTCAGTTATAATGTGAACAATGATGCTGCACTAATGTTTTTTTTCTATGGGGTGCGTTTGCTGAAAATCATGTAATTCCCACCCAAAAAAATGTATCGAGTCCCCATTTCAAATTTTTGTACAAGCGCAACGCATAGAAAATATAACCGCAAACGCTCATGTGATAAAATGTAAAAAAAAAAAACACTTTATGCGGTGTAGATGATTACAAATTAAAATTTTATTGCATTTTTGTTATAATATACAGGCAGGACATGACATATACATATAATAATGATATATTATGAATCTGCGGAGTCTGGCGAAAAAAATTAAATATATATTTCTGGGTCATATAATAATATGTGGCTTCTAATCGCGTTTAAATATGATGAGCAAAAGCGGTTAAAATAAGCTCAGCACACAGACGTGAAATGGCTCAGCAGTGAAGAGGTTATAAAAAGGATCGGGAAAATATTTTTTCCCCGAAAAATACTGACAAATGCCTAAAAAATAAAGAGACTTTTTTCTACAAATGAAAAGAATAAACGGTTGAATAAATATTTCATAAAAGCGGGAATATTTTTTTACATTGAAACCCATGGGATTCGCCTGAATAAACCCTGCAGAATGTAAGCACTGAACAGCAGGGCATTTCACTGACTTTTCTCTGCTGATCGGGGTCTCTGAATGGATTAACCATTACTTCTCTCTGGGGATTTCACTGCGGTCAAACCGGCACTGTATTTGCAGGCAATTTGCCAATATTTGGTGAACTGCCTGCTCTCTGAATAGCCAAATGGCCACAAAATGTCACCGTACGGGGAAATTCACTGTAATGCGTGGCCAGATCGGCTCTCTATGAATAACCCTGTATTAAAATCACACATATACATTTTCTAGGGTTTCCACCGAACTACATAATTTGCAAACAATTTGTACATGAACAAAATCTAAGCATTTTCACAAAGTTATTTTATGTCTGCAACATCATTGGACCTTTTGGCACACGGAAATGACACCAAACAATTGGGTGACTGCCCCCCCCCTTTAAACCCCAGTCAGACGTCTGTCTGTACTTTATCATAGGGCATCCAAATGACCAAACTATGACAAGTTTAGGGCTGTACATAGCTGTTTTACCTTATAGCCCAATCAAAGTAAATCATAGCGTTAGAAAAAGTGCAGAGACGGGCAACTAAATTAATAAGGGGAATGGAAGGGTTAAGTTATGAGGAAAGACTAACAAGCTTAAACCTGTTTAATTTAGAGAAACGGCGCCTTAGGCTGGGGTCAGACCAGCGCACTTTTAACGTGCGTTCTGGCGCACATAATTACGGCCGCACTAGCAGCAGATGACGGGCAATGATGGACAATATACGATGTACGACCGCACAAAAGTCCGGCCGCGCAACGCAAGTGGAATTTGAACGCATTTTTCTGAGAACGCTGAACCGCTAGTACTGACGTACTGAGTGAGCAGCTGTGGCATAGCGGCGTGTTTGCGTG
The DNA here is from genome assembly GCA_009667805.1 of Leptobrachium leishanense. Taxonomy (NCBI): domain Eukaryota; kingdom Metazoa; phylum Chordata; class Amphibia; order Anura; family Megophryidae; genus Leptobrachium; species Leptobrachium leishanense. Next base: position 427,814,655 of record CM019064.1, on the reverse strand, counting down.
ATTAGGAGATGTCAGACGCTGCTAATGTCCAGCCTACATAACGTCCAGACGCAAAAAGAGTTTTATTGACGATCCGTACAAAACCACGCCCGCAAATGCGCATCGTCTGCCCGTTTTTGCGCATTCCGTGAAAAAATACGTCAATGCGTTCGGACTTACTTTTTCACGTTCGCGGGGAAAAATGCTTTTGTCTGACCCTAGCCTTAGAGGGGATCTGATAACCTTATATAAATATATACGGGCCATTATCAACCATTGTCTGATAACCTATTCATTAACAGGTCTATACACAGGACACAAGGTCACCCATTTAGACTGGAAGAAAGAAAATTTAGCTTAAGGCATAGGAAGGATTATTTTACGGTGAGAACAATAAAGCTGTGGAATTCTCTGCCTGTTGAGGTGGTTGGGTCAGAGTCTGTACAGACTTTGAAAAAACGACTGGATGACTTCCTGCAGACACAGAATATTAAGGGTTATAATATTTAATATGTGGGTAAAAGCTTCTTGATCCAAGGAGAAATCTGACGCCATCTGGGGTCAAGAGGAATTTTTTCCCAGTATGTTGCATATTGGCAAGCATTTCAGACTGGGTTTTTTGCCTTCTTTTGGATCAACAGCAGTAGGTTATGTGGGAGAGGCTGAACCCGATGGACGCATGTCTTTTTTCAGCCTATATAACTATGTACTATGTATATAAACAGTACACCAATATACGTATATTATATTATTTTAAAGAATTGAAAAAAGTATCTTTTTGCTGATTGAGGAAGCGATTGAATCGCGAAATGCGTCTCAGCATTGTTTTAATTGTTATTTTATTAATTTTATGGAATAAACCTTTTTAAACCTCCGATTGATGGTCCTGCTGCTGTACCTTATTTTCCAAGGAAGGATCTCGGGTGAATATCAGAGGGGGATCCGGTATCTCCATATTATACCGGCTGCTTATACATCTAGTGTCCGAGGTGTGACACACCACCACGTGAGTTTAACTCTTACATGTTACTTGGGGAGCTCGATTGGTTATACAGGTTACACTATTTCCTGTGCCATGTTTATGCTTTTTTTGAGGGCTGAAGATCTCCTCATACCATAAACGAACCTAAGGAGTCAAGAAACCTGTCCCATTAGAGGGGAACGTTATTTCTGCAGAAGGAAGCGCTGGATTCACCAAAATTCCTCCTTACTATTGACAATTTTTGTGGTTTGAGGTAGACCACAGTGTTGGTTGAATTCTGCTGCCGATTCATATGAACTGCCGTTAATCATATATTCATATAAGTTTTTTAAAACTGCAATGTTTTACCACAAGTGACGGTTTATGTTGACATTGTAATCACCTGTTGCACTGTTCAGTTCGGTTCACTAGGTGGCGCCAGATACTTATAAGCTGAAACTAGTTCACTTGTGCATTACAAATAAAACCACTTTAAAAAAAAAAATCAGCAACATGTGTTTTTATAAGTAATTGCATGTAAAAAGGAAAATAAAGTTAGGTTTTAATCTCTTGTTTCCATTTTGAGGATTTTTCCCATGATGCAACATTTAAAAAAATCTGTGCAGAAGTGTCACTTTACTGCTGTGGTTTAGCTTCTGTGACATTTAACAGTCAATGGGGTGGAGGAGGGAATGCTTGCATAAGGTTTCAGGGGGTGTATTGTGTTCTCCAGACTACTCAAGACAAGAGCTGGCAGCTGAATGAAATAAAATAGGGAGCATAAAAGGCTTCTAATCTACCCCCTGGTGATGTCCTTTAAAAACATCCCACACAATACATATGATGTGGGTCAGTGCTTGACCCATTCACTCCATTCTATGTCCAAAGCCACACAGTGAGAAGCAAGTGATGGAAAGATAATGTGGGGGAGGGCAGTTTACAACACATAAGATCACACAATGGATGCACCCAGTGACACATATAGAATAAAATATTTTCTTAATTAAACACACATACACAGAAAAACAAAGCACATGTAAGATATCACCAACATCAAATAAACACAATAAGGACATTTCATTTTTCGGTGCGGTGGTATTGACCCTCTAATGCCTATCTTGCCCTTGGCTATGTTTACACTGTGATATATTGTTCCTCGACACTTCCTTACCTGGCCAGTAATGTTCAAAGATCCAGTGGCCCTTCCCAGGCCGCACACAAGCCACCAAGAAAGAGTAGTAAGAGGCTCTTGCGACTATGAGTCTCTGTGGGTTCAAAATGGGTTGATCATTCCAAGGAGTCACTTTAACTGTGTCTCATGTCTTCTGCTTGTGATCCTTTTCTGTTGGGGACTAGGGATGAGCCGAACACCCCCGAGTTCGGTTCGCATTCGAACTCGAACTTTTCAAAAGTTCGAATTCGAACTCGAACATGAACTCAATACAAGTCAATGGGACTCAAAATTCGATTTTTAGAGTGCCCTCCAAGAGGGCATATATGCTAGATATTTGCCATAAAAGGTGTATGGGGGTCCGGGTAGTGCCCTGGGGGACAGGAAACAAGGACAAAAAGTAAAAAAAAAAGTTTTTAAAGGACAGTGAGTTTTCCATGAAATAAGGGTTAAAAATAAAAATGAAAAATTCCTTCAAATATCGTGCCTAAGAGGTCCCCATAACCTGCTCGTGAAGTGACGGGTTTCTAGGATGTATAGAAACATTTAATAACAATGTCCGGGTCTGGGTAGTGCCCTGGGGGACAGGAAACAAGGACAAAAAGTTTTTTAAAAAAAGACGTTTTTAACCCCTTCACTGCTGACGACATGTGGGACACGTCCTCAGTAGGGATGAGCTGTTCGGGTTCGGACGGTTCGGGGTTCGACCCGAACTTAGCCTGTTCGAGCGGATCGCGAACACCGAACATTTCCGGGTGTTCGCCGCATGTTCGACCACAATGGACCACAATGCATTTTCCCACTGGCCTGAAGCTCGTAATTGGCTACAGCCTTGCACCTGACCACAGGTCTGGTGCAAGACTGGTTGAACACTATGCCAATCACCGCTCAGAGTCCTGATTGGGCAAATTTTGCCCAATCATGGGCTCACAGAGCTAAGTCCCGCAGCACACTATATAAGGTTTCCACACAGCGCTTCTGCACGCATTTCAGAGGAGATTTCACAGGAGATAGTTGTGTGTGTTGTTACTGCCGGTCTGCCACGCTACTGGATCTTGGGTCTCATTTATACCAAATATCAGGGAATTTAGGTGATGTGTGTCTTGTCACTGTGCCAGCAAGTTTTTTGGGGGTTTAACTTTATTTAAAACATTTGTGAATTGAGGTGATCTTCTGTGTCTCGTCACACAGCCAGCCGGTTTTCTTGGGGCTCACTAATTTCTTTAAAACACTTGTGAATTAAGGTGATTTGTGTCTCGTCATACAAACAGTACCACGCTGTACTTTGGGGCTCACTAATTTCTTCAAAACACTTGTGAATTAAGGTGATTTGTGTCTCGTCATACAAACAGTACCACGCTGTATTTTGGGGCTCACTAATTTCTTTAAAATACTTGTGAATTAAGGTGATCTGTGTCTCGTCATACAAACAGTACCACGCTGTATTTTGGGGCTCACTAATTTCTTTAAAACACTTGTGAATTAAGGTGATCTGTGTCTCGTCACACAAACAGTACCACGCTGTATTTTGGGGCTCACTAATTTCTTTAAAACACTTGTGAATTAAGGTGATCTGTGTCTCGTCATACAAACAGTACCACGCTGTATTTTGGGGCTCACTAATTTCTTCAAAACACTTGTGAATTAAGTTGATCTGTGTCTCGTCACACAAACAGTACCACGCTGTATTTTGGGGCTCACTAATTTATTTAAAACATTTGTGAATTAAGGTGATCTGTCTCTTGTCACTGGCTGCCAGCTATCAGTGTGTCTCACTGAGTTATACCAGAGTTCTTTAAATCTTTATACCAGAGTTGAATCAGAGTTCTGTATATATTAATCTATATATCACTCCCCATGTCTGAAAGAACAAAAAGGACAGGCAGACGCTCCCAGACACAGATAAGAGGGCAAGCAGCCCCTGTGTCGGGAGGCTGTGCCTCTGGTCATGGTGGACGTGGTGCATCCTCTGCAGGGGCACGCTTGTCCTTTATAACTGGTGCTGGGCGTCTTCTTAACCTGCAGCAACATAGAGAGGAATTGGTGGATTGGCTAGCTAGGCCATCCTCATCCTCCGAGTCCTCTGCCAGCCAGGCTTCTAGTGCTTTACAGTCTACCTCAGCTGCCAAAGCATCTAATGCAGCCTCCATGTCCACAGCTACTCCTGTCGTAGCCTCGCTATCACACACGGAGGAGTCAGCTGAATTGTTTGACTACAATGAGAGTGACATGCTGCTTGAGGATGCGCAGCAAGTACAGTGTTCTGATTCAATCTCTGAGGTTGAGCAAGGGAGTATAATCAACCTAGAGGAAGGGGGTGCTAGGGATGACACACAAATAACTGGCACTCATGTTGCCCCAGCAGCTGCAGCATACTGCCAAGTTTGCTCCAGTGACGAGGAAATAGGGGGTGAAGATGACATTGATGATGATGAGGTCACTGACTCCACCTGGGTGCCAGATCGAACTGAGGAATCAAGTGAGGAGGAGGAGGCACAGCAAACAAGAGGCACAACATCCTCTGTGACCAACCATAGCACTAGCCAGTCCAAGGCATCACATGTCAGAGCTGCTCTGGTGCAGAGCGCTGTTGTCTCAAAGAACACATGCAGGAACTCTGCTGTCTGGGAGTTCTTTAAGAAATGTGCAGCAGACCCCACCGTTGCTATTTGTAATCTATGTCAGAGGAGGCTGAAGCGTGGGATAAACACCGGACACTTGGGTACCACGTGCTTGAGGCGACATATGAACAAGTGCCACACATCCCGTTGGCGCAAAACTTTGCGTAGGTCCTCCTCCTCATCTGTCTCTACCCACAGTGTATGTCCTGCCATGTCATTGCCTACAACCTCCACCGACAGGGATGATGCTACAGTAATGGATGTACCAGCAGGTCCTTCCTCACAATGTGACATCATCCCAGTAGCTGAAGTTTTACGCAGTCAGATTACGTTGCCGCAGCTGCTGCAGCGAAAGAAAAAATATAGTCCCAACCATCCCCAAGCACAGCGTCTAAATGCCGGCTTAGCAAAATTACTCGCATTGCAGCTGCTGCCTTTCCAGCTGGTGGACTCTGCTCCCTTCCGTGAATTTGCTGAATGTGCTGTACCACAGTGGCAGGTTCCAAAACGTCATTACTTTTCATGCAAGGCCATTCCAGCACTACACCAGCACGTGGAAGACAATGTTATCCAGTCATTGGGAAAGGCAGTCAGCAGCAAGGTGCATGTGACTTTAGACACGTGGTCCAGCAAGCATGGACAGGGTCGTCATATTTACTTCACGGCACACTGGGTAACTCTGATTGCAGCTGGGAAGGATCCAAGACGGGGCTCTGTGCTGGAGCTTGTTCATCCACCACGCCTCCAGAAAGCTGCTTGTATGAGGTCTGTCTGCTCCACCACCACCACCTCTTCCTCCTCCTCCTTCTCTGTCTCTGGCGAAGTGGCAGTTAAACCCACGCCTGACAAGGTCTACGCAATGGCTCAAGCAAAAAGATGCCATACTGTGCTTGAGCTGGTTTGTTTAGGGGACAGGAGCCACACCGGGTCAGAAATTTTGTCAGCTCTACAGGGGCAGGTGCAGAGATGGTTTACACCACGCCAGCTTGAGCTGGTAATGATCATCTGCAATAATGGCAGCAACCTTCTCTCTGCCCTACGCAAGGGTAAATTGACGCATGTACCATGCCTAGCACACGTCCTAAATCTGGTGGTACAGCGTTTCCTAACCAAGTACCCAGGGCTGCCAGAGCTTCTCATCCAGGCCAGAAAAGTCTGCAGCCACTTCAGATGGTCATTCCCAGCAAGCGTTCGCCTGGCAGAAATTCAAAGAGAATTCCACCTTCCCACAAACCGTCTGGTCTGTGACATGCCCACCAGGTGGAACTCGACATTAGCAATGCTGCAGCGTCTGCACAAGCAGCAGAGGGCCATCAACGAGTACCTGTGTGAGTATGGCACAAGGACAGGTTCAGGTCAACTTGTTTCCCCCCCCCCGCAGTGTCTGATGATCAAGGATGCATGCACTGTACTGTCACCATTTGAGGAGGCAACGAGGATGGTGAGCAGGGACAGTGCATGCATCAGTGACACAATTCCTTTAGTGTTCCTGCTGGAGCACACTCTGCAGGGAATTATAGATGTGGCTCTAGAGGCAGAGCAGCGGGAGGAAGAGGAGGCCTTCCCTAGCTCTCAAGGCCCCAGTCTTTCCGCAGACAGCATTCCAGCGGGTCCTACTCAGATCAGACAGGAGGAGAGGAGGAGGAATATTTAAGTAGTGGGGGCATTGAAGGTGGGGATTCCTCAATGGAGGGTTTTGTGTGCCCAGAAACAGATTGGCTAGTGCATGGCTGGGAGGAGGAAGTGCACGATACGGTCATCCTCATTGACCAGGAAGACTCGGAAGCTCATGCCACCTCCAACCTACGCTGCATGGGCTCCCTAATGATGCAAAGCCTGCTAAAGGACCCCAGGATTTGTGCTATCAAGGAGAGGGATCATTACTGGTTGGCAACCCTTCTTGATCCACGAGACAAGGGGAAAGTTGCAGAGCTCATCCTGCCCGCACAGAGGGAGCACAGGATGAAAAAACTTGAGGACGCTCTAAAGCAACACTTGTGTAACACCTTTCCAGGCACTGGTAGATTACCAAGTGCTGACACACGTGCTTCTGAGGCTGTGCGGGTGATCAGAGGAATAGCGGTGAAGGCCAGGGCTGCTTGACTGATGCTTTTTTTAAAAATTTTAGTCCACGACGCCCAAGGATGTCAAATGTAGGCACTCATTGCCAGCGTCTTCACCATATGGTGCAGGACTACCTAGGGGCAAGGGCAGACCTGGATACCTTTCCAGCAGATGATCCACTGGCTTACTGGGTGTTCAGATTGGATCACTGGCCAGAACTTAGCCAATATGCTATGCAGCTACTAGGTTGCCCTTCATCTAGCGTGCTTCCGAAGGGCGTTCAGTGCCGCTGGAGGTTTTGTCACAGACAAAAGAGTGCGTCTGTCCACCGACTCTGTAGACCGGCTGACATTTATAAAAATGAATCAGTCCTGGATCAGCAGCTATCAATCCCCTGATGCTGAAGTAACGGAATAAATAGGGGATGTCCTCTTCTGCATTCACAAAACCTCCAGCACTGAACTCTTCCACAATACCACAAAAGGGTTACGGTGTGAAGGCACTTGCTGCCATGAAAGGCACAATATTTGGCTGCACTGACTCCTGTGCCAGATTTATATAATTTTATTTTTTTGAACCTCAGGGTCCAACCCTGCACTCTTCCACAATACCACAGAGGGGTTACTGTATGATGATAGTTGCTGACCTGGCAAAAAAGGCACAATATCTGGGAGCACTGATGCCCATTAACAGATAAAAAAAAACACTTTTCAATATAGGACCACATGGTCCACCCCTGCACTCTTACACAATACCACAGAGGGGTTAGGCTAGGGTCAGATGAGCGCATTTTCTACGGACTGCGCGTCCGTGCAGTACGGACGTACTTACTGACTGTGACGACAAGGTAGTGGCCAGTGCCACACAGTCTGTTTTTTTCACTGATGTAGCAGGGAAAATAAATTACAATGAAAGAACATTCTGTCCGTCAAAAATGCTGGACGTATAAATGCAGTCTGTCTGACCTTGTTGCATCACTCACACTCAAAGCTATGCGGACGTTGTGGACGTGGCGCACTCTGCATGTCCATTCTAGCAGTATTACGTTCTTGCCTAACCTGCATCCGTTTGCAGCGTCCGTCAGCCCCCGCACTTCTGTGCGGACGTACTTCGTGTGTGGGGCTCCATTTAACACAATTGTATGCTATCAGAATTAAGTTCAAAATCCTTATCCTTACCTACAAAACCCTCACTAACTCAGCGCCCCACTACCTGTCCTCACTAATCACCAAATACACCCCAGCCCGCTCCCTAAGGTCAAACAGTGACCTGCGCCTAGCTTCTCCCCGCATCACCTCTTCCCATGATAGACTGCAGGATTTCTCACGCGCAGCCCCCACTCTCTGGAACGCTCTCCCTCATACTGTCAGACTTTCCCCTAACTTCTCTTCCTTCAAACGCTCCCTTAAAACATTCCTATTTAGGGAAGCCTACCACCCAACTCACTGACGCAACCATCAATCACTCTCACCTTACAGTCCTCTCCTCCTGTTTCCAACCCCAACCCTCCTAGATTGTGAGTTCCTACGGGAATAGGGCCCTCATCTCCTCCTGTACTGTTTGTCAAATGTTGTTCAATGTATTGTAACCCTGTCTGTACTGTGCTTATTGTACAGCGCTGCGGAATATGCTGGCGCTTTATAAATAAATAATAATAATAATAATATCACGGACGTACTTATGTGCGGGCAACACGGACGTTAACACTGCGTTCGTCTGACCCCAGCCTTACTGTATGATGATACTTGCTGGCCTGGTAGTCTTGCACCAAAGGCACAATATCTGGGTGCACTGACGCCCATTAACAGATAAAAAAAACACTTTTCAATATAGGACCACATGGTCCACCCCTGCACTCTTCCACAATACCACAGAGGGGTTACTGTATGATGATACTTGCTGGCCTGGCATTAAAGGCACAATATCTGGGTGCACTGATGCCCATTAACAGATAAAAAAAACACTTTTCAATATAGGACCACATGGTCCACCCCTGCATTCTTCCACAATACTACAGAGGGGTTACTGTATGATGATACTTGATGGCCTGGCATTAAAGGCACAATATCTGGGTGCACTGACGCCCATTAACAGATAAAAAAAAATAATTCAATATAGGACCAACCACATGGTCCACCCCTGAACTCTTCCACAATACTACAGAGGGGTTACTGTATGATGATACTTGCTGGCCTGGCAGTCTTGCACCAAAGGCAGAATATCTGGGTGCACTGACGCCTTGACCAGAATCATATCTTTTTAATATAGGACCGCATGGTCCACCCCTGCACTCTTCCACAATACCACAGAGGGGTTACTGTATGATAGTACTTGCATGCCTGGCACTAAAGGCACACAGGGTTATCCAAAGAGATCCGAATTGCTTGAGAAAGGTAACCGAACGCTGAAAATCAGCGTTCGGTTACCTTTCCTGGCCATTCGGCTATCCAGAGAGCAGGCATTCGCCAAATCCTGGCGAATTGCCTGCACATACGGTGATTGTTCGGTGCCTGTTCGAGGGCAGTGAAATCCCCATGAAAAAGCACTGCTTCGGCTATTCAGAGAACACAAACCAGCAGTGAAAGGTTCCGAAATGCCCTGCCATTCGTGGTTTAATTCGGCAAGTTTATTCAGGAGAATCCCATAGACTTCAATGTTAAAAATATTCCCGTTTTAATTCAATATCTAATAAACCGTTCATTATAAAATTCTGCAGCAAAAAGTCTCTTTATTCATTGATTTTTTAGGATACTTTAAGCATTTTTTCAGATTTTTTTTTTTTTTTTAAAAAGTCCGATTTTTTTTTTTTTTTTTCAGTTTACTTATTTTTTTTGTAACAGCCCTCTTTATTATCATTCCCTGGACGTCCTGTGAAAATTTCAGACATTTTCGCTCAGTAGTTTCTGCAAACAGCGTTTCATTTTCCCAGATTCATACAAATGGTTTTTCTAATTTATTCACTGCCTCCTCTACGTCACAGCTGCTTCGGCTCTGTGTGATTTGGCTCCTTTTCGGCTCCTGTTCGGCTCCTGTTCGGCTTTTTCGAAGGTTAATCCAGATGTTTTTGCTTGTTTTCAGCATGCATTCGGTTAGTTTTCGTCAGGTTTTCGGCAGCTTTTCCCTGCAATTCGGGGGCCCTGTGGTGTTTGCTGAATACACCGCAGGGTCACCGAAATGGGATCGGCAAAAGGAACCGAATTGAAGAGAACGAAAAGTCACCGAACGTGCGGTGACTTTTCGAATCTCTTTGGATAACCCTGACAGTATCTGGGTGCACTGCCATTGACGCCTGTATCCGATTCATATCCTCAGAGGGGTTACGGTGTGACGGCACTGTTGGGGACGCTAAAAGCCCAATTTTAAAGCACCTATTGTTACTTTCATCCAAAGCCTGCATAAGTTTCACAATAATTTAGCCAAAGAAAAAACACTAAACTTTTTCTGCGCGTCCTAAAATGTCTTTTCATACAGGCTGCCGCCCCAAGCAGTTGTTTATGGATAGATTAAAGGAAAAGCATTTACCGTCATATGAAACGTCATTTTTTAGTTTTTAAATGTTTCTATACATCCTAGAAATCCGCCACTTCACGGGCAGGTTATGGGGACCTCCTAGGCACAATATTTGAAGGAATTTTTCGTTTTTATTTTTAACCCTTATTTCATGGAAAACGGTTTTTTTTAAACTTGTTGTCCTTGTTTCCTGTCCCCCAGGGCACTACCCGGACCCCCATACACCTTTTATGGCAAATATGTAGCATATATGCCCTCTTGGAGGGCACTCTAAAAAAGGCAATTGTGGGGGGGTCGCCTGGAAATGACGTCATCGCGCATGGCACAATGACGTCATTTACGTCGGGAGGAGCTTGACTTCAGCGTCTGAGGACGCTGAAGTCAGAACGCCGCGGGACCCCGGACATAGAGGTGAGTATCTCTGCCGGGGGTTCCGCAAAGCTGATGACAGGTGGGACACGTCCTCCTCAGCATACAGCAATGGTAACTGAGGACTAGGGATGAGCCGACCACTCCCCGAGTTCGGTTCGAGCCCGAACCCGAACTTCCCATTTGTTCGGGACCGAACCCGAAGCAAGGGAGTATAATCAACCTAGAGGAAGGGGGTGCTAGTGATGACACACAAATAACTGGCATTCATGTTTCCCCAGCAGCTGCAGCATACTGCCAAGTTGGCTCCAGTGATGAGGAGATAGGGGGTGAAGATGACATTCATGATGATAAGGTCACTGACTCCACCTGGGTGCCAGATCGAACTGAGGAATCAAGTGAGGAGGAGGGGGAGGAGGAGGAGGCACAACAAACACGAGGCACAACATCCTCTGTGACCAACCGTAGCACTAGCCAGTCCAAGGCATCATATGTTAGAGCTGCTCCAGTGCAGAGAGCTGTTGTCTCAAAGAACACATGCAGGAACTCTGCTGTCTGGGAGTTCTTTAAGAACTGTGCAGCAGACCCCACCGTTGCTATTTGTAATCTATGTCAGAGGAGGCTGAAGCGTGGGATAAACACCGGACACTTGGGTACCACGTGCTTGAGGCGACATATGAACAAGTGCCACACATCCCTTTGGGGCAAAACTTTGCGTAGGTCCTCCTCCTCCTCATCTGTCTCTACCCACACTGTATGTCCTGCCATGCAATTGCCTACAACCTCCACCGACAGGGATGATGCTACAGTAATGGATGTACCAGCAGGTCCTTCCTCACAATGTGACATCATCCCAGTAGCTGAAGATTTACGCAGTCAGATTACGTTGCCGCAGCTGCTGCAGCGAAAGAAAAAATATAGTCCCAACCATCCCCAAGCACAGCGTCTAAATGCCAGCTTAGCAAAATTACTCGCATTGCAGCTGCTGCCTTTCCAGCTGGTGGACTCTGCTCCCTTCCGTGAATTTGCTGAATGCGCTGTACCAGAGTGGCAGGTTCCAAAACGCCATTACTTTTCACGCAAGGCCATTCCAGCACTATACCAGCACGTGGAAGACAATGTTATCCAGTCATTGGGAAAGGCAGTCAGCAGCAATGTGCATGTGACTTTAGACACGTGGTCCAGCAAGCATGGAGAGGGTCGTTACATTTCCTTCACAGCACACTGGGTAACTCTGATTGCAGCTGGGAGGGATCCAAGACGGGGCTCTGTGCTGGAGCTTGTTCATCCACCACGCCTCCAGAAAGCTGCTTGTATGAGGTCTGTCTGCTCCACCACCACCACCTCTTCCTCCTCCTCCTTCTCTGTCTCTGGCGAAGTGGCAGTTAAACCCACGCCTGACAAGGTCTACGCAATGGCTCAAGCAAAAAGATGCCATACTGTGCTTGAGCTGGTTTGTTTAGGGGACAGGAGCCACACCGGGTCAGAAATTTTGTCAGCTCTGCAGGGGCAGGTGCAGAGATGGTTTACACCACGCCAGCTTGAGCTGGGAATGATCATCTGCAATAATGGCAGCAACCTTCTCTCTGCCCTACGCAAGGGTAAATTGACGCATGTACCATGCCTAGCACACGTCCTAAATCTGGTGGTACAGCGTTTCCTAACCAAGTACCCAGGGCTGCCAGAGCTTCTCATCCAGGCCAGAAAAGTCTGCAGCCACTTCAGACGGTCATTCCCAGCAAGCGTTCGCCTGGCAGAAATTCAAAGAGAATTCCACCTTCCCACAAACCGTCTGATCTGTGACATGCCCAACAGGTGGAACTCGACATTAGCAATGCTGCAGCGTCTGCACAAGCAGCAGAGGGCCATCAACGAGTACCTGTGTGAGTATGGCACAAGGACAGGTTCAGGTCAACTTGTTTCCCCCCCCCCGCAGTGGCTGATGATCAAGGATGCATGCACTGTACTGTCACCATTTGAGGAGGCAACGAGGATGGTGAGCAGGGGCAGTGCATGCATCAGTGACACAATTCCTTTAGTGTTCCTGCTGGAGCACACTCTGCGGGGAATTATAGATGTGGCTCTAGAGGCAGAGCAGCGGGAGGAAGAGGAGGCCTTCCTAGCTCTCAAGGCCCCAGTCTTTCCGCAGACAGCATTCCAGCGGGTCCTACTCAGATCAGACAGGAGGAGGATGAGGAGGAGGAGGACTATTTAAGTAGTGGGGGCATTGAAGGTGGGGATTCCTCAAGGCAGGGTTTTTGTGTGCCCAGAAACAGAAGGGCTTGTGCGTGGCTGGGAGGAGGAAGTGCACGATACGGTCATCCTCATTGACCAGGAAGACTCGGCAGCTAATGCCACATCCAACCTACGCTGCATGGGCTCCCTAATGATGCAAAGCCTGCTAAAGGACCCCAGGATTCGTGCTATCAAGGAGAGGGATCATTACTGGTTGGCAACCCTTCTTGATCCACGATACAAGGGGAAAGTTGCAGAGCTCATCCTGCCCGTACAGAGGGAGCACAGGATGACAAAACTTGAGGACGCTCTAAAGCGAAACTTGTGTAACACCTTTCCAGGCACTGTTAGATTACCAAGTGCTGACACACGTGCTTCTGAGGCTGCAGGTGATCAGAGGAATAGCAGTGAAGGCCAGGGCCGCTTGACAGATGCATTTTTAAATTTTTTTAGTCCTCGACACCCAGGGACGTCAAATGTAGGCACCCATTGCCAGCGTCTTCACCATATGGTGCAGGACTACCTAGGGGCAAGGGCAGACCTGGATATGTTTCCAGCAGATGATCCACTGGCTTACTGGGTGTTGCAATTGGATCACTGGCCAGAACTTAGCCAATATGCTATGCAGCTACTAGGTTGCCCTTCATCTAGCGTGCTTTCCGAAAGGACGTTCAGTGCCGCTGGAGGTTTTGTCACAGACAAAAGAGTGCGTCTGTCCACCGACTCTGTATACCGGCTGACATTTATAAAAATGAATCAGTCCTGGATCAGCAGCTATCAATCCCCTGATGCTGAAGTAACGGAATAGATCGGGTATGTCTTCTGCATTCACAAAACCTCCAGCACTGAACTCTTCCACAATACCACAAAAGGGTTACGGTGTGAATGCACTTGCTGCCATGAAAGGCACAATTTTTGGCTGCACTGACGCCTGTGCCAGATTTATATCATTTTAATTTTTTGAACAGCAGGGTCCAACCCTACACTCTTCCACAATACCACAGAGGGGTTACTGTATGATGATACTTGATGGCCTGGCATTAAAGGCACAATATCTGGGTGCACTGACGCCCATTACCACCAGATCAAAAACTTTTCAATATAGGACCACATGGTCCACCCCTGCACTCTTCCACAATACTACAGAGGGTTACTGTATGATGATACTTGATGGCCTGGCATTAAAGGCACAATATCTGGGTGTACTGACGCCCATTACCAGATCAAAAATTTTTCAATATAGGACTGCATGGTCCACCCCTGCACTCTTCCACAATACTACATAGGGTTACTGTATGATGATACTTGATGGCCTGGCATTAAAGGCACAATATCTGGGTGTACTGACGCCCATTACCAGATCAAAAATTTTTCAATATAGGACTGCATGGTCCACCCCTGCACTCTTCCACCATAACACAGAGGGTTACTGTATGATGATACTTGATGGCCTGGCATTAAAGGCACAATATCTGGGTGCACTGACGCCCATTAACAGATAAATAAAACACTTTTCAATATAGGACCACATGGTCACCCTGCACTCTTCCACCATACGACAGAGGGGTTACTGTATGATGATACTTGCTGCCCTGGCAGTTTGCACCAAAGGCAGAATATCTGGGTGCACTGACGCCTTAACCAGATGCATATCTTTTTAATATAGGACCGCAAGGTCCACCCCTGCACTCTTCCACAATACTACAGAGGGGTTACTGTATGATGATACCTGCTGGCCTGGCATTAAAGGTACAATATTTGGGTGCACTGACGCCCATTACCACCAGATCAAAAACGTTTCAATATAGGACCACATGGTCCACCCCTGCACTATTCCACAATACTACAGAGGGGTTACTGTACGATGATACTTGATGGCCTGGCATTAAAGGCACAATATCTGGGTGCACTGACGCCCATTAACAGATAAAAAAAAACCACTTTTCAATATAGGACCACATGGTCCACCCCTGCACTCTTCCACAATACTACAGAGGGGTTACTGTATGATGATACTTGCTGGCCTGGCAGTCTTGCACCAAAGGCAGAATATCTGGGTGCACTGACGCCCATTCCCAGATTCATATCTTTTTAATATAGGACCGCATGGTCCACCCCTGCACTCTTCCACAATACCACAGAGGGGTTACTGTATGATAGTACTTGCATGCCTGGCACTAAAGGCACAATATCTGGATGCACTGACATTGACGCCTGTATCAGATTCATATCCTCAGAGGGGTTACGGTGTGACGTCACTGTTGCCGACGCTAAAAGCCCAATTTTAAAGCACCTATTGTTACTTTCATCCAAAGCCTGCATAAGTTTCACAATAATTTAGCCAAAAAAAACACTAAACTTTTTCTGCGCATCCTAAAATGTCTTTTCATACAGGCTGCCGCCCCAAGCAGTTGTTTATGGATAGATTAAAGGAAAAGCATTTACCGTCATATGAAACGTCATTTTTTTGTTTCTTAAGTGTTTCTATACATCCTAGAAGTCCGCCACTTCACGGGCAGGTTATGGGGACCTCCTAGGCTCGATATTTGAAGGAATTTTTCGTTTTTATTTTTAACCCTTATTTCATGGAAAACTCACTGTCCCTTTAAAAACGTTTTTTTAAAAATCTTTTTGTCCTTGTTTCCTGTCTCCCAGGGCACTACCCGGACCCCCATACACCTTTTATGGCAAATATGTAGCATATATGCCCTCTTGGAGGGCACTCTAAAAAACCGAATTTTCAGCCCCATTGACTTGCATGGGAGTTCGGGTTCGGACCCGAACAAATGGGAAGTTCGGGTTCGGGCTCGAACCGAACTCGGGGGGTGTTCGGCTCATCCCTAGTATAGAGATGCTGTGTGGCTGTGTATAGAGATGCCGTGTATAGAGTTGCTGATGGAGTTGTGTATAGAGATGCTGTTTGTGTATAGACATGCTGATTGGGTTGTGTATAGAGATGCTGTGAGGCTGTGTATAGAGATGCTGTGAGGCTGTGTTTAGAGATGCTGATAGGGTTGAGTATAGAGATGCTGTTTGTGTATAGAGATGCTGATGGGGTTGTGTATAGAGATGCTGTGAGGCTGTGTATAGAGATGCTGCGAGGTTGTGTTTAGAGATACTGATGGGGTTGTGTATAGATATGTGTATAGAGATGCTGATGGGGTTGTGTATAGAGATGCTGTTTGTCTATAGGGATGCTGATGGGGTTGTGTATAGAGATGCTGTGAGGTTGTGTATAGAGATGCTGTGAGGCTGTGTATAGAGATGCTGTGAGGCTGTGTTTAGAGATGCTGATAGGGTTGAGTATAGAGATGCTGTTTGTGTATAGAGATGCTGATGGGGTTGTGTATAGAGATGCTGTGAGGCTGTGTATAGAGATGCTGCGAGGTTGTGTTTAGAGATACTGATGGGGTTGTGTATAGAGATGTGTATAGAGATGCTGATGGGGTTGTGTATAGAGATGCTGTTTGTCTATAGGGATGCTGATGGGGTTGTGTATAGAGATGCTGTGAGGTTGTGTATAGAGGTGCTGTGAGGCTGTGTATAGAGATGCTGTGAGGCTGTGTTTAGAGATGCTGATGGGGTTGTGTATAGAGATGTTGTTTGTGTATAGAGATGCGGATGGGGTTGTGTATAGAGATGCTGATGGGGTTGTGTATAGAGATGCTGTGAGGCTGTGTATAGAGATGCTGTGTGGCAGTGTATAGAGATGCTGTGTATAGAGATGCTGATGGGGTTGTGTATAGAGATGCTGATGGGGTTGTGTATAGAGATGCTGTGAGGCTGTGTATAGAGATGCTGTGAGGTTGTGTATAGAGATGCTGTGAGGTTGTGTATAGAGACGCTGATGGGGCTGTGTATAGAGATGCCTTGCGGTGCCGAAGTGCGGCCTAGCTCCGGTGGGGGCCGCCATCCTGGATGGCGGCTCCACCCCCGGGTCCACCCTCACTGCCTGATGTCCTCACGCATAGCGTGATGACGTCAGATAGTCGGGGAACCCCTAGCTGCCTGGAATCCCCTGGTGGAGATAGGGGTTTCATTTGAGGGTTCACAGAGATGCTGTGAGGTTGTGTATAGAGATGCTGTGAGGCTGTGTATAGAGATGCTGATGGGGTTGTGTATAGAGATGCTGTTTGTGTATAGAGATGCTGACGGGGTTGTGTATAGAGATGCTGTTTGTGTATAGAGATGCTGACGGGGTTGTGTATAGAGATGTTGTTTGTGTATAGAGATGCAGATGGGGGTGTGTATAGAGATGCTGTGAGGCTGCGTATAGAGATGCTGTGAGTCTGTGTATAGAGATGCTGTGAGGCTGTGTTTAGAATGATGGGGTTGTGTATAGAGATGCTGTTTGTGTATAGAGATGCTGATGGGTTGTGTATAGAGATGCTGTGTTTAGAGATGCTGATGGGGTTGTGTATAGAGATGCTGGGTATAGAGATGCTGATGGGGCTGTGTATAGAGATGCTGTGAGGCTGTGTATAGAGGTGCTGTGAGGCTTTGTATAGAGATGCTGTGTATAGAGATGCTGATGGGGTTGTGTATAGAGATGATGTTTGTGTATAGAGATGCTGATGGGGTTGTGTATAGAGATGCTGTTTGTGTATAGAGATGCTGATGGGTTTGTGTATAGAGATGCGGATGGGGTTGTGTATAGAGATGCTGTGAGACTGTGTATAGAGATGCTGTGAGGCTGTGTATAGAAATGCTGTGTGGCTGTGTATAGAGATGCTGTGTATAGAGATGCTGATGGGTTGTGTATAGAGATGCTGTGAGGTTGTGTATAGAGATGCTGTGAGGCTGTGTATAGAGATGCTGATGGGGCTGTGTATAGAGATGCCTTGCGGCGACGAAGTGCGGCCTAGCTCCGGGGGGGCCGCCATCTTGAATGGCGGCTCCACCCTCGGGTCCCCCCTCATTGCCTGATGTCCTCACGCATAGCGTGATGACGTCAGATAGCCGGGGAACCCCTAGCTGCCCGGCATCCCCTGGTGGAGATAGGGGGTTCATTTGAACCGTGGCAACTAGGGGGTCATGGAGGGTGTCAGTCGAAAGGCCTGAGCATGGCCTTTCGAATGATACCCAACATGACCAGGTATAAAGTAAAAATAATATATAAAAAAATATAAAACATGTATTTTTTTTGTGTGTTATTTTTATTAATCCAGCAATATTGTTCACATTTTAATTATAATGTGAACAATGATGCTGCACTAATGATTTTTTTCTATGGGGTGCGTTTGCTATAAATCACGTAATTCCCCCCACAAAATGTAACAAGTGCCCATTTCTAATTTTTGTACAAGCGCACCCCATAGAAAACATAACCGCAAACACTCATGTGCTAAAATGCGAAAAAAAAACACTTTACACACTGCAGATGATTAAAAATTCTATTTTTATTGCATTTTTTTGTCATAATATACAGGCAGGACATGACGTATACATATAAAAATGATATATTATGAATCTGCGGAGCCTGCTGGATAGAACGATATCTAATATGTCTGGCTCATTTAATAAAATGTGGCTTCAAATCGCGTTTAAACATGATGAGTGAAAGCGGTAAAAATTAGCTGAGCACACAGCAGTGAAATGCAGGGTTAAAGGGTTAAACAGCATCTCAAGATTTAGTAGAGAAATGAACACTTCTCAGAAGCACAGGTGTTGTTTGATCTTCTTCTTGTTCGTCCGTCGAATCGGGAGACACCAATTCAGGAGACACCACGCCCTCAGTCTACAGACAAATATACAGATAGTATCAAATTCATCAGACCAGACTAATTAAAAGCACGTGTTATTTCCAAACACTAATTAACACCTGTTGTTTACGGCATTTGAGAACACAGGTCATTTAGAGGTGAGAATCTTTGCACGTAGACATTATTTTTTAATTCAATATCTAATAAACCGTTGCTTAGAATATTCTGCAGTAGAGTCTCTTTATTTCTAGATTTCTTAGTATTTATTTTTTATACTTTTTTCAAAAAAAATTCGAACTCGAACCGAACACGCCAAAAAGTTTGAAGTTCGCGAACTTGCGAACGGCCAAAGTTCGAATCGAACTCCGAACTGATCGAACCGAACAGCTCATCCCTATTGGGGACCATTTCATATCCTTGCACTGTCATAACTGTTACACTGCAAACACAGTTTGTCAGGTTGCAGAATATTTGAAAACAAATGAGGTGGAGGCCAGTGCCTCTTATCCTACAATCATCTGTTTGAACTTTGACAAGGGACGTTCTTCATATCTGGCTATACAGAATATGTCATATGTTATAGAGAGATAAGGGTAAATGTGACAGTATGATTCCATATTGCAAGACATACATTTTATTGTTACATTTACCTTCAAATACATATATAATATCATTCTGGGATCTTTTGTCATTTTATTCTTTTTTATTCTTTATTTTTAGGGGGGGCACATAATATACCACAGTCAAAACTGGGGGGCCCTAATAATTTTCACCACTAAATCATACCACTGAATAAAACTAAGGGCCCTATCACCTGATGTGAGCTAAAACACCATCACTAAAGGAAAAATTTAGCGCGAGTTGCTAAAACTTAGTGCCCGACGACCTACTAACAGATCACCTTGTCCGCGGTAGTCCGTGTACAAGGTCATTTGGTGCACGCTAGGGGAACTCTAAGACCCAGGCTGAGACCCAGAGCTAATGCGGTTGTGTACAGGATAGAACTGTTTTTTCCCAGTGCAGAGTGCCGGACCATACCTATCCCCTGCCCTCACAAGCTTGAATTTGAACACATCCAGTGAATAACCTCACACCACTGCATTATTAAAATCCTCCAAGGTGGCCATATCATCCATGTTTATATGCACGCATATATTAATTAAGGCTGATGGGCATTGCATGATAAATGCCACCCAACAGCATGTAGAATCATTATGCTGCATTTAATAGATCCAAAGGGAAGGCCAGGTGAGCGACAAGTATTTCCCTGCTGCAGCATATAAATAATACATGTTTCAGGGCAAGACTTATCCATGTGTCCCTTTAAACATGGTCCTAACCCTAATACTCAACCGCTTACATACTATGAACAACCCCCAGCATGAAACATTTAAAATTAGGCTATATATTAGAATTAGGATATATGTGGATAAAGGATACATCTATATCATAATAGAGCCTACTGCAACAGCAGCGACATTGCTGACCAGATCCATTACTATGGATGTATGGGGCCAAGAGAACACCTGCGCTGCATTCCAATCAATTGCCTGTTAATTTTGGGCGGGGATCTGTGTTTTTTTTTGGAGTTAGCACCAGGGTTGAGCAGTAGGTAAAATGTTGCAATTAGCTTCCCTCAAAAAATTAGCGCTGGCACCAAGTAATCTGTTAGCTGCAAAAGCGCTAGAGATATCTACGCTCCCTGTGTTAAGTAAAGAACGTGGAAATTACAGTAAGCTCGCGGTACAAATCGCTAATAGCGACTCGCTAAGTGATTTTTTCCCGTTTGTTGGTCCGGCGCTAGACTCAATTAACCTGGCGCTATCACAAAACCATGCTGACGCTAGGGTTAGCTCACTCCAAGTGATAGTGCCCTAAATAAGTATATATAAATAAGATTCCAAAACCCCAGAGTAATGTGATGTAATAATACCTTTTTTTTTTTTTTTTTTTTTTTATATTTAAAATTTTTATTTTGAAATGAAGGCATCATGTAAACAGGGAGTGAGGGCCTCGCAGGGCCACAGGTAATGTTATCAACATAAGCACTTCGGTAGAAAATAACAAAAGGGAGGGGTCATATGAAAAATCGGCCGGATTTCAGAAAACAGGGGGGGGGGGAGTAGTAACGATAGCCATCAAAAGGGCTTCAGAAGAACACAAAAATAAAAGTAAGAGAAAAATCAGAAGTCTCAAATTTATCCCCATTCAGGGAATGTCAGCAGGGAAAAAGAAAAACAAAAAGAAAAAAATAATATCCGAAGTGTCTCTGAGCAGCATATAAACATGGGGGAAAATGGATAAGATACACAGAATCAAAGGGGGAGGGGGGTCTTGCCGCCAAAAAGAAAAATCAAAGTCTCAACAATGGGGGGGGTGAGGGAATAAAATAAAAAAAATGTTTTCGCATTATTATGGCTCAGTGAAATCAGAAAGTCAGAAAAATCAGAAATAAAGATAAAGAAAAAGAGTCCTCAAAAGTGTCTCAAAATTCGGAACGAAAAAAGAGGGGGGGGGGTAAAAATAAAAATTTCCTCAGAAAAACAGAGCTAATTAAAGGAAATGAAAGCAAAAGGGGGTTTCGATGGGCGATCAGAGAAATCAGTATGAAATTAAAATAAAAATTTGGAAGGAAACTTCCCCGCAAAAGGTCTTTCAGCCCGCATCCCGAAATGATACCTCTCGTAATGCAGGCAATGCAGGGCAGGTACCGCCATTCGCGTGGATGGCACATCGGGAAGGGTACGGGTCACGTATGCTCTGCCTCCATGGCTCTCCCGGGGCCGCACAACCCAGTAACTGGAAACAAGGCCAGTACATCCATTCTTCGGCAGCTAGGCCTCCGCTTCCCTTTTCCTTCACCACAGACCTCACAAACGCGGTCACCTCCGTTCTCTCAGCGACTGTCAGCTCATCAGGGTCCACGCAGGCAGCACTGTCTCCTCGTGACTCAGGGATCCCCCCGTCATTCCGGCAGCTCGAGCCCGACTCAGAAGCCGGTCGTGTCGAATCAGCGCTGCGCGGAACCTCCTCCTCAATAGGATCTTTATACGCCGATCGTCCGATAAGCACTCCGGTCCTCTCCTCTTCAAGCTCTGAATCCGCAGGCATCTGGCCTACCGTCAATACGATCAGTAGTCGATGCAAGAACTGCATAAAAGTGGTTTTCCCTCCTCCTCCGGCTCCACTTCAAGCACCGTTCCATGTCTGCAAACATCGCCTCCATTCCGCTCACCGGGGGGAGGGGCGCTCCCAGTCCTGCCACGCCGTACACTCCCGTTCCCATCTGATCAAGGGGACCTCAGTCACAGTCGGAAGATGGGGGCCCTCCATCTTCACTGCTCGCGACCAACGAGCGCCCGACACAGGGGGAAGCTGGAGACCCGGCAGGCAATACAGGGTAGGCTGCAAAATGGCTGACAGCCGACCAGGCCCGAAAATAAAACCACAGAAAATCTCAGCTGCACCCCGGGGGGAGGACAGAAACGGGCCCCGGAGCAATCCACGTAGTAGCCAGCCCCGCAGGAACTCCAGTAAATGGTTTTCTAGGTGGAAACTCCAGTAAAAGTTGCTGAAATCATGAAAGTCTTGCGGAGCTCCACCAGAGCACGTCTGCTTCCATGCGGTGCCGGCCACGCCCCCGTAATAATACCTTTTTATTGTGCTAACCTGATACTTAAATTCAATATTTTATTGCTGCAATTCGGCAGTTTTCGCTGACTGTCTGATTGCTACTTCAGCGACTCCAATTTTAGCAAATTACAGTGACCATACGCTAAATAGGGAATTCAACATATTTTTGGCTAAATGAATTCCCTGAAATGTGACGAAAAGCAGAGGATCTAAAGATGATTAGGCCCTTTAGATTCTAACTTTCACAATAACCCCTAAAATGCCATAAACCCAGGGAAATACAATAAAAATAATGAACAATGTGGCATTTAGCCTACCCCATAATCCCTAAAATGCCAGTGAAAACATGAAACGAATACACTGTGAGATATGTAGCCTACCCATTAACCCCTAAAATGACGATAATCAAGGAAAAAATAAAATGTATCCTGTGAGGGATAAAGCCTACCCATTAACCCTTAATATACAACTAAACCAAGGAAAAACTAAGCTAATACACAATGTAATGTTTAGTCTGAACATTAACCACTTCACTGCTGAGCCATTTCAACTCTGTGAAAATGTTTAAATTTACATGCATGTTTTTATTTAATGTTTTATGACTTTTACTTCACACTGAATATGGTCATGGGTATCATTGGAAAGGCCAGAATCTTCCATTTCCAATGACACCTAGATCGTCCCTAGAAGATGCACCGGGACGGAGAAACGGCAGTCCAAAGAAGAGTGGGAAGCTGGATGCTGATTTCTGGTGGGGGGGGGCATATGGGGGGCAAGGAATAACCTAAGGGGGGCAATTGCCCCTCCTTGCGCACCTGTAGAGATGCCTATGCCCATGTCAAGACTATAATGCCTCGCAAGATCTGTGACCTCCATTCATCTGGTTTTATCCCCTTATCGCCACTGGTCGTGCTATACCATCCGAGTGGTAGGCAGGTCTGAACGCAGAAGGGCAGCATAGCATGTCCCATGGGCTTTCCGGCAACTCCTCCGGCCCACCTCTTTTGCAGGTGGCCAATCGGACTACCGGGAAGGGAGAGGGGCCGAAGGAGTTGCCGGAAAGCCGCTGACCGTCCTATGACTCCCTGTGGTGTTCAGGTCTGCCTAATTCCCAATGCTGCCACTGCGTTGAGGGGTTAATATACCAAGGTACAAAGATTAATCGCACTACTCAGGTTCCCGACTAGTGGCTTTTTCAGCCCGTTTCCCTCTCCCCAGTTCAGCAGTTACATCTTATAGTTGTCGGTTCTGTTGCATCATACCAAATAAAATCCCCCCCTATAAAAGGCTGCCAGTCCTATACGTAGGGTATCAAATTGCCAGGCCTCCCAGACCCCTTTTCCAGTTCTCCAGTATTTTCCCTTACCTAGCTACCTTTTTTGGGGCAGACGTGCTGCTATGCACTATGTTAGGAGGGCTAATGGTATTTTGTATAGATTTAATTCAAGGGTTAAGTCCAACATAGATATCACGTACTCATTGCCCTGACGTAGTTTCTCATTACTCTCAGCGCTGATCATTTCTGTATACTTTGACATTCTGGCATATTGACCCTGGCAAACATTTTACTGATATTCTCTGGCATATTGACCCTGGCAAACGGCTTCCTGATATTCTCTGGCATATTGACCCTGGGAAACGGCTTCCTGATATTCTCTGGCATATACTGACCCTGGCTAATGGCTTACTGATATTCTCTGGCATATTGACCCTGGCTAACAGCTTACTGATATTCTCTGGTATAGTGACCCCTGTCTTTGTTTATCTGTATCTGTGTATCCTGCACCGTATACTAGCATAGGGTATAGCTGCTTACGGACCAATTCGAAGGATTGGAGGAAAAGGATAGTTGTGCTACGTACGAGGATCAGATACCAAGTTCTGGTACAGAACGTGACAATAGAGAAGTGTGAGAACTCACCAAGATTTCTGCCTAACCCCCCACCCCTCTAGAAATTATTATTATGTTGCCCACATTGAAATGTGATATTGATAACAGACCTATAGCCAGACTGGGTTTTAGGTAATTGTTATGTGAATTATCATAAATATCATATTTATTGTAATTTAAAAGAAATGATATATTGTGAAATCAAGCTTTTAAATGTTTTTGGGCAAATGGGAGCTCCGTTCCTCCGTCAAAAACGGAAGAAACTGCGTTCAAGCGTTCCCACTCAATCTGCGCTCTGTTTTAATTTTAAAAACAATGTGTTTGTTTTCTTCAGTGACCTCAAGGTCCACCCCAATGTTCTGAAGATTCCCAGCGGCCTCTGTTTAGCCTCGTTAAAGAAGCGTTCACTCCGCTATCTCATGAGAGAGAGCTCACGCAGAGCTCGAGATTGGGACGCACAAAGCTCCATGGAGTCCTTTGGGCTCCACGAGTCGAGACTCGAGTCGGCGGGTAGTGTCGCTGCTAGTATCATTATCGTTATCGTGCTTACGTCTCCATTTTAGTGTCAGGTATGGAATAGGGCTCTGAATATTATATCGGGAGCCCAACCTTAACCCCTTCCCTATGAAGCACTTCTTGTTGAAAAAAATATCATAATATCTATTTCATACGTGGGATGTAATGTTAACAGTTAAATATGGAATAGAACTTTTGCAAATAAATCTGTTCCGAGATAGTTAATAAAGTAAAATATTATAAATTTACTCATGTTTAATTTATCATTTAGTCAACGTTTCTCCTTTACAGAAATAGTAATGGGATGAAAGGTTCTAAACTCAAGATAGTGTTCTTATCCAACATAATTTCACACCCCTGTGTATGGTAATTTGAGTAGTACCTTTTATCTGCAGAGATTTCTAGTCATTATAACCCCCTGAATCTTATCCCTGTACAGCAGTGAGTGACCCCAGACCTCTACCTGTATTCTGCCCTCTTCCTGGCTGTTCTAATACAGCAGTAATGTATATTGAGCTGTTTGTTACAGTGAGGTTTGGGGCTGCTCTTTGCAGCTAGTTTTTCAGTATTTGAGAGGGACAGAAATGAATTCTCACAGTGGATTTCTTTTCTCCACGGGGGGGGGGGGGCACACAAATCCTGCCTTAAAAAGATATGCAAGTGGGGTTTTGATATGCTAATGATTGCTTTTCAATGTATTACAGTGTAAAATCAAGTTAACTCAACTGTGGGAGCGAAGGGGTTGAATAAATACTTTATCAGTAAAAGATGTGTTTCTAAACAAAATCTTTAACAAGTTACTTTCCTCTAATTGGTCATTTACATCAACATAGCTAATTAATTACAACTCAATGACTCATAAACATTGACATTTAATTAAAGGGACTCTATAGGTACCATTCAATGTCCTGACTCTGAGTGTCACCTCCCCCCCCTCTATTATTTAATCACCAACCTGCCTTTTCTATTGTCCTTGTGGAAATATAGAATCCGTTACAATGGACGCATATTTAATTATCATGCTTGTGCCAACCAAGTGTTTATCTTCACAAATGAGGGCATTGTTGGTTGGCAGCACCAGGCACTTATCTGTTTGTCATACTCATGTATACATTTAATTAGCAGCTCTATGTTGGTTCTTTAGACTGACATTTGTGCTAGATGTAACAGGACATGCTAATTGGAACAAGATACGTATACTTCACACTGATCACCCTTTAACCACATCCTTCTGCAAATGCAAAAGTGGCATATAATAATAATAATAATATAGTACATTGCAATCAATGGATAAAAAATCTATCAGGGTTATTCAAAGAGAGTCGATCTGGCCCCGAAATGTAAACGGACACTGAAATTCAGCGAACGGTGACATTTCGGGGCCATTCGGCTATTCAGAGAGCAGACAATTCGCCAAATTGTGACGAATTGCCTGCACATACGGTGCCTGTTCGAGGGCAGTGAAATCCCCCATAGAGAAGCAATGCTTCGTCTATTCAGAGACACCGAACAGCAGTGAAAAGTTGCCAAAATGCCCTGCCATTCGGTGGTTTCATTCAACAGGTTTATTCAGGCGAATCCCATAGGCTTCAATGTTAAAAATATTCCAGTTTTAATCCAATATATAATAAACTGTTTATTATAATATTCTGCAGCAAAAAGTCTCTTTATTTTTAGATTTTTTAGGATCTTTTAGGCATTTTTTTACATCTATTTTTCTTTTTACTGCAACAGCCCTTTTTATTATCATTCATTGGATCTTGTATGTAAATTCCAGACATTTTCGTTCAGTAGCTTTTTTGCAAACAGCTAAATTTTCAAACTTTCAAGCGTACTGTTTTTTTTTTCCACCTCCTTTGTCTGTCGGGTTTTTCCGGCGGCTGCTCTGCGCTGTGATCGGCGGCTAGTCGGGTTTCTCTGGTGTGTTCTCGGTTGTGTTAATCCAGCTGTTTTCTGTGGGTTTTGGTGAGTGTTCGGCGAGTTTGCGGCGAGTGTTTGGCGGGTTTGCGGAGGGTTTTCCCTGCACTACGGGAGCCCTGCGTTTCTTGTTGAATACACCGCAGGGTCGGCAAATCGCCCCGAAGTGCAGGGAACAAAAAGTCACCGAACGTGCAGTGAATTTTCGAATCTCTTTGAATAACCCTGTATATAAATGGCAACTGTCAAACATACGACAGAACAAAAGCCCATCAATCTCAGCCACAACAACAAGGTGCAAGGGTGATAGATACAAGACATGCAGAGTAGGAAGAAACAATGCGATAGTCAGACAATACCATAAAAATAACATATAGGCTGAGCATCCCTTAAATCCGGAAAGCTCAGACTGCTGTAGTGTTGCACAGGAGTGATGCAAAAGAATTTAATTTATTGCAAATTAAATTCATTTGCATTTGTGTTACAGAACATGCTATTGTTTTAATACCATGGCATGATGCCCGAGCTGCTAACACTTTTTGAATCCAGCTGGGGATGTGTCTGACACCTCACCAGCTGATCCTGCACGAAGACCAGAACTGTAGCAACTCTTTTTGGCCAGCAGATGGCGACACAGGAATACATTGAGAATATTCCCAAATATTTCTTACTGTATAATGCATTAAAAAATATTTACCATAAAGCCACTGGTTCCTGGCAGTGGTTTTGTGGAAAATCCCTTGGTTGTTAAGGGGCTAATGAAGCTTTATTTGTATCCTTACTTTTCCTTCATTCTAGAATAGCCTTGAGGGGTTATTTACGATGCACATGCACTTTGGTGCATTTAAGCGATTTCCATTTCGCCTACCCTTAGGTGAATTCTGTATTCATTGCAGGGCCACCGTAGATCGGCGAAGATAGTGTCGCTGAAGACTCATGAACTGGCCACCAAGCACTGTCAAACTGGCTGCAGTCGAACTGCAGAAAAAAAAGGGAAAACTCTCATATTCTCCTTATAGGTGTTTAAACCAATAAAAATGCCTTAAAATATGTCTAAGCAATAAAAAAATGTCCTTTAAAAAATAATAAAGTTTTTTTACAGAATTGAAAAAAAAACTATTTAAAAAAAAATTGGGAATCAAAAATTTTGTCTAAAAATAAAGAAAGGTGTTTTAATAAATAAACAGACTTATTTGCTTCAAATGAAAAGAATTTTTTTTTAAAGAAAAAAAGAAATAAAAATGATTATTTTTTACATTGAATCCTATGGGATTCACTTGCTTACACCTGTCAAACTGAATCACCGAAAAGCAGGTAATTTCGCCAACACTTTTGTGCAGTTCAGCGTTCTCTGAATAGATTAACCATTACGTCTCTATGGGACAATTTCGCTACCGCTGAAGATCGCAGAAGATTCGCCATTCGTTGCAATTCGGTGGCAAGTTCGCCGCTTAGTGAATAACCCCTTAGGTGTTTTTTTTCTTCTTCCTCACTTTAATTATGTAAGCCCCAATTGAGACAATTCCAGTGCAGCAAAAACACAGGATACTTATCATAAAACAAAGAAAAGAAATCATGAATGTGAATCCATATTGTTTAAAACAACAGCTATTGTATTTTGTCATTTAAATACTATTTAGTTATGTTCTCCCAAGACTTAACATCCCCCACTGTCTGCATGTGGGGTGAAATGAGTTCCAGATTTTAACGTCTTGTTGTTAGTACATCTTGTTCCAATGAAAAACAAATTAAATAAATTGATACATTTATGTTTTTGTGCCTGTTTTAAAATGTCACTTTTGATTTCGTTTTCTTTTCTTTCTTTTTTTTTTATCTCAGGGACGCAGATTTGTTCTGTCTAGAAAACACAAATATAAATTCAAGATAAAGTGTAAAGTGCTAATTTTTTAAAAATTGTACATTTATAGTTATGCACTAAAGCTATAATGCATGTTTTTAGTATTGCCAGGAGGTGCACCATAGGCGCGAGCAGGGGGTGTGCCTGATGTGCTCAGGCACACTCTAATGTTGGGCGAAGAAGTCCTCGTTCGTTCACTTCCTGCATTCATATTTTACATTAGACGTGCAATTTTTTTCGTTCCGAATTGAAATTCGGACAAAATTCACCATTTTTGTATTTCGGGAGAATTTCCGAAAACAAAATATCGACTATCCAAAATTTCGGATCAATCCGAAATTTTGGATCGATTCGATTTGGTGATTCGGATCATTCGGTGCTTTGGATCATTTCGGCGAATCAGATCATTTTGGCGATTCGGATCATTTCGGGTGATACGGATCAGTTGGTTTTTTGCTTTATTATGTGTTATTTATTTTTTTATTTCTTATTTAATAATGGGAAGTCGATTACTACCAATAGAATGAAAGTTTCTATATTATAAATTTTTTTAGGATTATTTAGACACTTTTTGGGTTAAATTATAGGTTTCCTAACTTTTTTTTAAAGAAACAAGGCTTTTTAACCCATAGGTTTCAATGCAGCATATGATTCCGCACACTGCTGGGAAGCGCCTCTCTGCGGTATAATTAATGCAGTATATGAATCCACACACTGCTGGGAAGCACCTCTCTGCAGTATAATTAATGCAGCATATGAATCCACACACTCTGCTGGGGAAGCGCCTCTCTGCGGTATAATTAATGCAGCATATGAATCCACACACTGCTGGGAAGCGCCTCTCTGCAGTATAATTAATGCAGCATATGAATCACACACATGCTGGGAAGCGCCTCTCTGCAGTATAATTAATGCAGCATATGAATCCACACACTGCTGGGAAGCACCTCTCTGCAGTATAATTAATGCAGCATATGAATCCACACACTGCTGGGAAGCGCCTCTCTGCAGTATAATTAATGCAGCATATGAATCCACACACTGCTGGGAAGCGCCTCTCTGCAGTATAATTAATTGCAGCATATGAATCCACACACTGCTGGGAAGCGCCTCTCTGCGGTATATATTAATGCAGCATATGAATCCACACACTGCTGGGAAGCGCCTCTCTGCAGTATAATTAATGCAGCATATGAATCCACACACTGCGGGGAAGCACCTCTCTGCAGTATAATTAATGCAGCATATGAATCCACACACTGCTGGGAAGCACTCTCCTCTGCAGTATAATTAATGCAGCATATGAATCCACACACTGCTGGGAAGCCGCCTCTCTGCAGTTATAATTAAGCAGCATATGAATCCACACACTGCTGGGAAGCGTCTCTCTGCGGTATAATTAATGCAGCATATGAATCCACACACTGCTGGGAAGCGCCTCTCTGCAGTATAATTAATGCAGCATATGAATCCACACACTGCGGGGAAGCGCCTCTCTGCAGTATAATTAATGCAGCATATGAATCCACACACTGCTGGGAAGCACCTCTCTGCAGTATAATTAATGCAGCATATGAATCCACACACTGCGGGGAAGCGCCTCTCTGCAGTATAATTAATGCAGCATATGAAGGCAATGCACTGAGGCAATATTGACAATCTTGAAAGGAGCCTGCTTCTCACGGAGCAAAGTATAGTTGAGGAATCTAGGGGTGTGGGAGGAGTGGAGTTAACCGGGGAACAGGTTGGTAGCTGGGTGTCAGTGACACGTGGTAGCAGGGGGGAGGGAAGAGGAAAAGGTTGGCTAGTCCTGATCTTGCGCACACCAACAGATTTGCCCCCTTGAGTGAAGATGTTGGGTGCATCAGCTCAGGTGTAGCAGTACTGGAGGCTGCTCCCTCTAACAGCCGGGGGATCAGCCCACCAAGTAAGGGAGGGATAAAGAGGGCAAGTAAGCCTAGACAGGTTGTGGTGGTAGGGGACTCTATTATTAAGAGAGTAGACAGGGTAATCTGTCACGCTGATCGCCTTAACCGGACAGTTTGCTGTATGCCGGGTGCCCGTGTTAGGCATGTGGTTGACAGAGTTGATAGATTATTGGGAGGGGCTGGAGATGACCCAGCTGTCATGGTCCATATTGGTACCAATGACAAAGTAAGCGGAAGATGGAAGGACCTGAAGAATGATTTCAGGGAATTAGGAAGTAAACTGAAGAAGAGGTCCTCCAAGGTAGTATTTTTCTGAGATCCTACCTGTGCCACGTGCTACAGTGGAAAGGCAGCGGGAGATTAGGGAGGTCAATGCGTGGCTTAAAGCTTGGTGCAGGAAGGAGGGCTTTGGTTTTTAGAGCACTGGGCTCATTTTGCATTGGGGTAAATCTGTAATAGTCGTGATGGATTGCACCTGAATGGAAGAGGGTCTGCTGTGCTAGGGGAGAGGATGGTTAAAGGTTGGAGGAGACTTTAAACTAGTGGAAGGGGGGAGGGATACAGTATCTTACAAAATGGAGACAGAGCAGATAGCGGAAGGGTTTCAGTTCAGACTAAGGGGGGTGGAGCCGGGGGGATATGGGTAATGTCAGAACAGTGGAGGCAATGTAATGTAAAGTCACATTCAGCATGTGTGGGTAGAGACAACATTAAATGTATGCTTGCTAATGCAAGGAGCCTCAATAACAAGATGGGGGAACTAGAGGTAATAGCATACACTAAGCCAATACGCATAATAGGAATAACAGAAACGTGGTGGGACGAAACGCATGACTGGGCTGTAAACTTAAACGGTTATACATTGTTTAGAAGGGATAGGAAACATAAGAAAGGGGGTGGAGTGTGTTTATATGTAAATCAGGATTTAAAGCCTAATATTACACAACTGGAAAGCGATGAGGGAAATGTGGAATCCTTATGGGTAAATATTTCCTTGGGGAATAAACAGGGAAGTCAACTATTGTTGGCATATGCTATAAACCACCTAATATAGATAATGATGAGGAAGAACAACTGTTAGAGCAAATTAGGAAGGCTGCAGATCACGGTAGCACTTTAATTATTGGAGATTTTAATTACCCGGACATATAATTAGGATTGGGATATGGGGACTAGTAATTCAGCAAAGGAATCCGGTTCCTGAACATTTTAAATGACACCTTCATGTCACAACTGGTAGAAACACCAACTAGAGAGGATAACTGTCTGGACCTGGTTATAACAAATAATGTGGATCTTTTCTCAAATATTAATGTAAAGGAACAGTCGGGAAATAGCGACCATAATATGGTGACTTTTGAAATAAACTCAAAACAACACATTCATAAGGGGCATGCTAAAATATATAATTTTAAAAAGGCCAACTGTATTAAAATAAAGGAAGCTCTCAATGTCATTGACTGGCAGAAACTCTTTCACGGGAAAAACACTGAGGATAAGTGGAATATCTTTAAACTAACACTAGAAAAGTACACGTCACAATATATTCCACTGGTTAATAAATATAAAAGAATCAGACTGAAACCAATGTGGCTTAGTAGGAAGGTAACTAAGGAAATGAAAAATAAAAAGAAGGCATTTAAAGCTTTTAAATTTGATAAATCTGAGGCATCCTATAAAGCATATAGGGCAGCCAATAAAGCATGTAAATATGCGATTAGATGGGCTAAACTAGAAAATGAAAAAGAAATAGCCAAAGAGAGCAAGACCAACCCTAAAAGATTCTTTAGGTACATAAATTCTAAAAAACCCAAGAGTGAAAATGTAGGTTCACTAAAATCTGAGTCAGGGCTACTGTTAACTGAAGATCAGGATAAGGTAGAAATTTTAAATGATTATTTTTCTTCAGTATTTATCAAAGAGAAACCTATAACAGGAGACAGGAAATTCATTAATAAAAACTTACTAATACAAAGTGACTGGTTGACTCAGGACAAGGTTTAACAGAAATTAAACAATGTGAATGTTAATAAAGCCCCAGGGCCAGATGGAATTCACCCGCGAGCACTCAGAGAGCTATGTGTTGAAATATGTAAACCTCTGTTCTTAATCTTTCAAGATTCTTTTCTTTCAGGAATAGTACCAGAGGATTGGAGAAAAGCTGACGTGGTCCCTATATTTAAGAAAGGTTTAAAATTTGTGCCTGGGAATTATAGACCTGTGAGCTTAACATCTGTGGCTGGGAAAGTATTTGAGGGGTTACTAAGGGATAGTATTCAGGAATTTATTGGGAGGTATAATGTAATTGGCAAAAATCAGCATGGTTTCATGAAACACAGATCATGTCAGACTAACCTAATTACGTTCTCTGAGGAAGTAAGTAGAAGTATAGATCAGGGGGTCGCAGTGGATGTGATTTACTTAGATTTTGCCAAAAGCTTTCGACACAGTTCCACACAAAAGGTTACTATTTAAATTAAGAAAAAATGGTCTAGATGAAAATACTTGTTCTTGGATAGAAAACTGGCTAAAAGATACAAGAGTGGTCATAAATGGTACATTTTCAAGATGGACACCAGTGGTAAGTGGTGTCCCTCAGGGGTCTGTTATAGGACCAATACTATTCAATTTATTTATAAATGACCTTGAGATAGGCATTGAAAGTCATGTATCAGTGTTGCAGATGACACAAAGCTAGGTAAAGTAATACAATGTGAGCAGGATGTTACTTCGCTGCAGAGGGATTTAGATAGATGGGGACTGGGCACTTAAATGCAGATGAAATTTAATCTAGATAAATGCAAAGTTATGCACTTTGGAGTGAAGAACACACAAGCAATTTATACCCTAAATGGTATGGAGTTAGGGAATCCAAGCAGGAGAAGGATTTGGGAATAATCATAGACTTCAAACTAAGTAACAATGTGCAATGTCAAACAGCAGCCGCCAAGGCCAGCAAAGTACTGGCATGCATTAAAAGGGGAGTTCACTCACGGGATGAAAACATAATTTTGCCTCTGTATAAATCAATGGTCAGGCCGCACCTTGAATATGCCGTGCAATTTTGGGCACCTGTCTTAAAAAAAGATATTATATCGCTAGAAAAAGTGCAGAGACGGGCAACTAAATTAATAAGGGGGATGGAAGGGTTAAGTTATGAGGAAAGACTAACAAGCTTAAACCTGTTTAGTTTAGAGAAAAGGCGCCTTAGAGGGGATCTGATAACCTTATATAATATATACGGGGACATTATCAACCATTGTCTGATAACCTATTCATTAACAGGTCTATACACGGACACGGGGTCATCCATTTAGACTGGAAGAAAGAAAATTTAGCTTCAAGCATAGGAAGGGTTAATTTACGGTGAGAACAATAAAGCTGGTGGAATTCTCTGCCTGTTGAGGTGGTTGGGTCAGAGTCTGTACAGACTTTTAAAAAACGACTGGATGACTTCCTGCAGACACAGAATATTAAGGGTTATAATATTTAATATGTGGGTAAAAGCTTCTTGATCCAAGGAGAAATCTGACTGCCATTCTGGGGTCAAGAAGGAATTTTTTCCCAGTATGTTGCATATTCAGACTGGGTTTTTTGCCTTCTTTTGGATCAACAGCAGTAAGGTTATGTGGGAGAGGCTGAACCCGATGGACGCATGTCTTTTTTCAGCCTATATAACTATGTAACTATGTAACTATTAATGCAGCATATGAATCCACACACTGCTGGGAAGCGCCTCTCTGCGGTATAATTAATGCAGCATATGAATCCACACACTGCTGGGAAGCACCTCTTTCCAGTATAATTAATGCAGCATATGAATCCACACACTGCTGGGAAGCACCTCTCTGCGGTATAATTAATGCAGCATATGAATCCACACACTGCTGGGAAGCACCTCTCTGCAGTATAATTAATGCAGCATATGAATCCACACACTGCTGGGAAGCGCCTCTCTGCAGTATAATTAATGCAGCATATGAATCCACACACTGCTGGGAAGCGCCTCTCTGCGGTATAATTAATGCAGCATATGAATCCACACACTGCTGGGAAGCGCCTCTCTGCAGTATAATTAATGCAGCATAAGAATCCGCACACTGCTGGGAAGCGCCTCTCTGCAGTATAATTAATGCAGCATATGAATCCACACACTGCTGGGAAGCGCCTCTCTGCAGTATAATTAATGCAGCATAAGAATCCGCACACTGCTGGGAAGCGCCTATCTGCAGTATAATTAATGCAGCATATGAATCCACACACTGCAGGGAAGCGCCTCTCTGCGGTATAATTAATGCAGCATATGAATCCACACACTGCTGGGAAGCGCCTCTCTGCGGTATAATTAATGCAGTATATGAATCCACACACTGCTGGGAAGCGCCTCTCTGCAGTATAATTAATGCAGCATATGAATCCACACACTGCTGGGAAGCACCTCTCTGCGGTATAATTAATGCAGCATATGAATCCACACACTGCTGGGAAGCACCTCTCTGCGGTATAATTAATGCAGCATTTGAATCCACACACTGCTGGGAAGTGCCTCTCTGCGGTATAATTACTGCTCACAAGGGCTTGAGGTGGTCTACTTTTTAAGTGGGCTATTTTCAAGTGGAGTTAAAAACAGGAATTCTACCTGTACTGGTCTGGTTTGTATCTTTAGAGGGAGAGAAACCTCTGGTTTATTTGTCAATTTAATTTCTCTTTTTGGTTTTTTTTTCTGCTGTTTTTTTTTTTCTGTTGTGCTTCTTGGTTGTTTTTTTTCCCTGAGTGGCTGGTGACTTGTTAATTGGGGGCGTGTAGCCTGTCAGGTGATTTCACTTGTATGGCTACATAATCTCAATGGCAGCTCACTGAGCTTGCTCACAAGGGATTGAGGTGGTCTACTTTTCAAGTGGAGTTAAAAACAGGAGTTTATTGTTGTTTATATATTTGTTATCTTGTTTTGGGTATGAGTGTTAGCAAGCTTGAAGGTTTGACCCAGTGCACATCCTGCTGCATGTATGCATGTCTGGAGGAATCCTTCCAGGGTCCATATCTCTGTAACAAGTGTGAACGTGTAGCTCTTCTGGAAGCTCATATTGGAGATCTGGAAGGGCAAATCGTAACACTGAGGCAGATTGACAATCTTGAAAGGAGCCTGCTTCTCACGGAGCAAAGTATAGTTGAGGAATCTAGGGGTGTGGGAGGAGTGGGTTAACCGGAACAGGTTGGTAGCTGGGTGTCAGTGACACGTGGTAGCAGAGGGGAGGGAAGAGGAAAAGGTTGGCTAGTCCTGATCTTGCGCACACCAACAGATTTGCCCCCTTGAGTGAAGATGTTGGGTGCATCAGCTCAGGTGTAGCAGTACTGGAGGCTGCTCCCTCTAACAGCCGGGGGATCAGGCCACCAAGTAAGGAGGGATAAAGAGGGCAAGTAAGCCTAGACAGGTTGTGGTGGTAGGGGACTCTATTATTAAGAGAGTAGACAGGGTAATCTGTCACGCTGATCGCCTTAACCGGACAGTTTGCTGTATGCCGGGTGCCCGTGTTAGGCATGTGGTTGACAGAGTTGATAGATTATTGGGAGGGGCTGGAGATGACCCAGCTGTCATGGTCCATATTGGTACCAATGACAAAGTAAGCGGAAGATGGAAGGACCTGAAGAATGATTTCAGGGAATTAGGAAGTAAACTGAAGAAGAGGTCCTCCAAGGTAGTATTTTCTGAGATCCTACCTGTGCCACGTGCTACAGTGGAAAGGCAGCGGGAGATTAGGGAGGTCAATGCGTGGCTTAAAGCTTGGTGCAGGAAGGAGGGCTTTGGGTTTTTAGAGCACTGGGCTCATTTTGCATTGGGGTAAATCTGTATAGTCGTGATGGATTGCACCTGAATGGAAGAGGGTCTGCTGTGCTAGGGGAGAGGATGGTTAAAAGGTTGGAGGAGACTTTAAACTAGTGGAAGGGGGGAGGGATACAGTATCTTACAAAATGGAGACAGAGCAGATAGCGGAAGGGTTTCAGTTCAGACTAAGGGGGGTGGAGCCGGGGGGATGGGTAATGTCAGAACAGTGGAGGCATGTAATGTAAAGTCACATTCAGCATGTGTGGGTAGAGACAACATTAAATGTATGCTTGCTAATGCAAGGAGCCTCAATAACAAGATGGGGGAACTAGAGGTAATAGCATACACTAAGCAATACGACATAATAGGAATAACAGAAACGTGGTGGGACGAAACGCATGACTGGGCTGTAAATAAACGGTATACATTTTTAGAAGGGATAGGAAACATAAGAAGGGGGTGGAGTGTGTTATATGTAAATCAGGAATTTAAAGCCTAATATTACACAACTGGAAAGCGATGAGGGAAATGTGGAATCCTTATGGGTAAATATTTCCTTGGGGAATAAACAGGGAAGTCAACTATTGGTTGGCATATGCTAAAACCACCTAATATAGATAATGATGAGGAAGAACAACTGTTAGAGCAAATTAGGAAGGCTGCAGATCACGGTAGCACTTTAATTATTGGAGATTTTAATTACCCGACATTAATTGGGATAGTGGGACTAGTAATTCAGCAAAGGGAATCCGGTTCCTGAACATTTTAAATGACACCTTCATGTCACAACTGGTAGAAACACCAACTAGAGAGGATAACTGTCTGGACCTGGTATAACAAATAATGTGGATCTTTTCTCAAATATTAATGTAAGGAACAGTCGGGAAATAGCGACCATAATATGGTGACTTTTGAAATAAACTCAAAAAAACACATTCATAAGGGGCATGCTAAAATATATAATTTTAAAAAAGGCCAACTGTATTAAAATAAAGGAAGCTCTCAATGTCATTGACTGGCAGAAACTCTTTCACGGGAAAAACACTGAGGATAAGTGGAATATCTTTAAACTAACACTAGAAAAGTACACGTCACATATATTCCACTGGTTAATAAATATAAAAGAATCAGACTGAAACCAATGTGGCTTAGTAGGAAGGTAACTAAGGAAATAAAAATAAAAAGAAGGCATTTAAAGCTTTTAAATTTGATAAATCTGAGGCATCCTATAAAGCATATAGGGCAGCCAATAAAGCATGTAAAAATGCGATTAGATGGGCTAAACTAGAAAATGAAAAAGAAATAGCCAAAGAGAGCAAGACCAACCCTAAAAGATTCTTTAGGTACATAAATTCTAAAAAACCCAAGAGTGAAAATGTAGGTTCACTAAAATCTGAGTCAGGGCTATTGTTAACTGAAGATCAGGATAAGGTAGAAATTTTAAATGATTATTTTTCTTCAGTATTTATCAAAGAGAAACCTATAACAGGAGACATGAAATTCATTAATAAAAACTTACTAATACAAAGTGACTGGTTGACTCAGGACAAGGTTTTACAGAAATTAAACAATGTGAATGTTAATAAAGCCCCAGGGCCAGATGGAATTCACCCGCGAGTACTCAGAGAGCTATGTGTTGAAATATGTAAACCTCTGTTCTTAATCTTTCAAGATTCTTTTCTTTCAGGAATAGTACCAGAGGATTGGAGAAAAGCTGACGTGGTCCCTATATTTAAGAAAGGTTTAAAATTTGTGCCTGGGAATTATAGACCTGTGAGCTTAACATCTGTGGCTGGGAAAGTATTTGAGGGGTTACTAAGGGATAGTATTCAGGAATTTATTGGGAGGTATAATGTAATTGGCAAAAATCAGCATGGTTTCATGAAACACAGATCATGTCAGACTAACCTAATTACGTTCTCTGAGGAAGTAAGTAGAAGTATAGATCAGGGGGTCGCAGTGGATGTGATTTACTTAGATTTTGCCAAAGCTTTCGACACAGTTCCACACAAAAGGTTACTATTTAAATTAAGAAAAAATGGTCTAGATGAAAATACTTGTTCTTGGATAGAAAACTGGCTAAAAGATACAAGAGTGGTCATAAATGGTACATTTTCAAGATGGACACCAGTGGTAAGCGGTGTCCCTCAGGGGTCTGTTATAGGACCAATACTATTCAATTTATTTATAAATGACCTTGAGATAGGCATTGAAAGTCATGTATCAGTGTTTGCAGATGACACAAAGCTAGGTAAAGTAATACAATGTGAGCAGGATGTTACTTCGCTGCAGAGGGATTTAGATAGATTGGGGGACTGGGCACTTAAATGGCAGATGAAATTTAATCTAGATAAATGCAAAGTTATGCACTTTGGAGTGAAGAACACACAAGCAATTTATACCCTAAATGGTATGGAGTTAGGGAAATCCAAGCAGGAGAAGGATTTGGGAATAATCATAGACTTCAAACTAAGTAACAATGTGCAATGTCAAACAGCAGCCGCCAAGGCCAGCAAAGTACTGGCATGCATTAAAAGGGGAGTTCACTCACAGGATGAAAACATAATTTTGCCTCTGTATAAATCAATGGTCAGGCCGCACCTTGAATATGCCGTGCAATTTTGGGCACCTGTCTTAAAAAAAAGATATTATATCGCTAGAAAAAGTGCAGAGACGGGCAACTAAATTAATAAGGGGGATGGAAGGGTTAAGTTATGAGGAAAGACTAACAAGCTTAAACCTGTTTAGTTTAGAGAAAAGGCGCCTTAGAGGGATCTGATAACATATATAAATATATACGGGGACATTATCAACCATTGTCTGATAACCTATTCATTAACAGGTCTATACACAGGACACGGTGTCATCCATTTAGACTGGAAGAAAGAAAATTTAGCTTAAAGCATAGGAAGGGTTAATTTACGGTGAGAACAATAAAGCTGTGGAATTCTCTGCCTGTTGAGGTGGTTGGGTCAGAGTCTGTACAGACTTTTAAAAAACGACTGGATGACTTCCTGCAGACACAGAATATTAAGGGGTTATAATATTTAATATGTGGGTAAAAGCTTCTTGATCCAAGGAGAAATCTGACTGCCATTCTGGGGTCAAGAAGGAATTTTTTCCCAGTATGTTGCATATTCAGACTGGGTTTTTTGCCTTCTTTTGGATCAACAGCAGTAGGTTATGTGGGAGAGGCTGAACCCGATGGACGCATGTCTTTTTTCAGCCTATATAACTATGTAACTATGTAACTATTAATGCAGCATATGAATCCACACACTGCTGGGAAGTGCCTCTCTGCAGTATAATTAATGCAGCATATGAATCTGCACCTCTCTGCAGTATAATTAATGCAGCATATGAATCCACACACTGCTGGGAAGCGCCTCTCTGCAGTATAATTAATGCAGCATATGAATCCACACACTGCTAGGAAGTGCCTTTCTGTGGTATAATTAATGCAGCATATGAATCCACACACTGCTGGGAAGCGCCTCTCTGCAGTATAATTAATGCAGCATATGAATCCACACACTGCTGGGAAGCACCTCTCTGCAGTATAATTAATGCAGCATATATGAATCCACACACTGCTGGGAAGCGCCTCTCTGCAGTATAATTAATGCAGCATATGAATCCACACACTGCTAGGAAGTGCCTCTCTGTGGTATAATTAATGCAGCATATGAATCCACACACTGCTGGGAAGCGCCTCTCTGCGGTATAAATTAATGCAGTATATGAATCCGACACACTGCTGGGAAGCGCCTCTCTGCAGTATAATTAATGCAGCATATGAATCCACACACTGCTGGGAAGCACCTCTCTGCGGTATAATTAATGCAGCATATGAATCCACACACTGCTAGGAAGTGCCTCTCTATGGTATAATTAATGCAGTATATGAATCCACACACTGCTGGGAAGCGCCTCTCTGCGGTATAATTAATGCAGCATATGAATCCACACACTGCTAGGAAGTGCCTCTCTGTGGTATAATTAATGCAGTATATGAATCCACACACTGCTGGGAAGCGCCTCTCTGCGGTATAATTAATGCAGCATATGAATCCACACACTGCTGGGAAGCGCCTCTTTGCGGTATAATTAATGCAGCATATGAATCCACACACTGCTGGGAAGCGCCTCTCTGCGGAATAATTAATGCAGCATATGAATCCACACACTGCTGGGAAGTTCCCGACAGTGTGCGGATTCATGTTCTGCATTAATTATAACGCAGAGAGGCGCTTCTTCCCAGCAGTGTGTGGATTCATATGCTGCATTGAAACCTATTGGTTAAAAAGCCATGTTTCTTTAAAAAAAGTTAGGAAACCTAAAATTACACCCAAAAAATGTCCTAAAAAAATCCTAAAAGAATAAATAAGTAAAGAAACTTACATTCTATTGGTAGTAATCTACTTCCCATTCTTAAATAAGCAATAAAAAACAAAATAAGTAATAAAAAAGCGAAAAACCAACTGATCGGAATCACCCGAAATGATCCGAATCGCCGAAATGATCCACATCACTGAATCGATCCAAATGACCGAATCGATCCGGATCACCGAATTGATCCGAATCACTGAATCGAAATGATCCGAAACTAAAGAAAAACTGCCCAAAATGATCCGAAACAAAAAAAAACACTCGAAAAAAAGAAAAGACATGCACATCCCTAGAAAATATAACACAATATGAAGCCTTGTGCCAAGTGGTAAAATTAACATTCCTTAAAAATCCAAAAGAAAATACGGTCCTGCAAAGATTAACTGCAAATTTCTTAAAATAGGGAATAAACTCAAAACACAACAAACTCAGTCTTAGAGCTCAGCATGTCCTCCCTTTTGGATTGCTTCTCTCTCTGATAAAGTTTACAATAAACAAATGTGACTATAGTAAATATAATTGCAGGAGATGGGAGCATCGTGACTGCCTGGGAGTTTGATGCTTAAATCTCAAGTGGAGCTTTACTTTAACAGAAGACCAGATGTCATGTAGACCTAAAAAAGGCACCGTGCGGACATCCTAATGAAGAGCTGTCAAAGGATGTACATACCCTGGGTTACTGTGACTTTCAGGAGGTTTTGCTTTTCTTTTGTCCTTTTAGCCAACATTTACAGCGTCTGTTATTCACTACACATTGAGATTGAAGAACGTTTTCATATTTCCAACTGATGAAGCCCTCCGTTTAGACGAAACACGTAAAAATAAACAGACTTATTTGCTGAAAATGAAAAGAATTTTTTTTTAAAGAAAAAAAGAAATAAAAATGATTATTTTTTTACATTGAATCCTATGGGATTCACTTGCTTACACCTGTCAAACTGAATCACCGAAAACAAGGTAATTTCGCCAACACTTTTGTGCAGTTCAGCGTTCTCTGAATAGATTAACCATTACGTCTCTATGGGACAATCTCGCTACCGCCGAAGATCGCAGAAGATTCGCCATTCGTTGCAATTCGGTGGCAAGTTCGCCGCTTAGTGAAATTTTGGATCGATTCGATTTGGTGATTTGGATCATTCGGTGCTTTGGATCATTTCGGCGAATCGGATCATTTTGGCGATTCGGATCATTTCGGGTGATTCGGATCAGTTGGTTTTTTGCTTTTTTATGTGTTATTTATTTTTTTATTTCTTATTTAATAATGGGAGGTCGATTACTA
The DNA here is from genome assembly GCA_009667805.1 of Leptobrachium leishanense. Classification (NCBI taxonomy): domain Eukaryota; kingdom Metazoa; phylum Chordata; class Amphibia; order Anura; family Megophryidae; genus Leptobrachium; species Leptobrachium leishanense. Next base: position 427,772,808 of record CM019064.1, on the reverse strand, counting down.
CCAATAGAATGAAAGTTTCTTTATTATTAATTTTTTAAGGATTATTTAGACACTTTTGGGTTAAATTATAGGTTTCCTAACTTTTTTTTAAAGAAACAAGGCTTTTTAACCCATAGGTTTCAATGCAGCATATGATTCCGCACACTGCTGGGAAGCGCCTCTCTGCGGTATAATTAATGCAGTATATGAATCCACACACTGCTGGGAAGCACCTCTCTGCAGTATAATTAATGCAGCATATGAATCCACACACTGCTGGGAAGCGCCTCTCTGCAGTATAATTAATGCAGCATATGAATCCACACACTGCTAGGAAGCACCTCTCTGCAGTATAATTAATGCAGCATATGAATCCACACACTGCTGGGAAGCGCCTCTCTGCGGTATAATTAATGCAGCATATGAATCCACACACTGCTGGGAAGCGCCTCTCTGCGGTATAATTAATGCAGCATATGAATCCACACACCGCTGGGAAGCGCCTCTCTGCGGTATAATTAATGCAGCATATGAATCCACACACTGCTGGGAAGCGCCTCTCTGTGGTATAATTAATGCAGCATATGAATCCACACACTGCTAGGAAGCGCCTCTCTGCGGTATAATTAATGCAGCATATGAATCCACACACTGCTGGGAAGCGCCTCTCTGTGGTATAATTAATGCAGCATATGAATCCACACACTGCTGGGAAGCGCCTCTCTGCAGTATAATTAATGCAGCATATGAATCCACACACTGCTGGGAAGCGCCTCTCTGCAGTATAATTAATGCAGCATATGAATGCACACACTGCTGGGAAGCGCCTCTCTGCGGTATAATTAATGCAGCATATGAATCCACACACTGCTGGGAAGCGCCTCTCTGCGGTATAATTAATGCAGCATATGAATCCACACACTGCTAGGAAGCGCCTCTCTGCGGTATAATTAATGCAGCATATGAATCCACACACTGCTGGGAAGCGCCTCTCTGCGGTATAATTAATGCAGCATATGAATTTGCACACTGTCGGGCAGGCAGCACTTCTCTGCAGATCGATTCATTGATTCAGATCGATTCATTTTTTGATCAGATAGTTTTTAGTTTTTTATGAGTTAGAATTAATGCAGCATATGAATCCACACACTGCTGGGAAGTTCCCGGCAGTGTGCGGATTCATGTTCTGCATTAATTATAACGCAGAGAGGCGCTTCTTCCCAGCAGTGTGTGGATTCATATGCTGCATTGAAACCTATGGGTTAAAAAGCCATGTTTCTTTAAAAAAAGTTAGGAAACCTAAAATTACACCCAAAAAATGTCTAAAAAATCCTAAAAGAATAAATAAGTAAAGAAACTTACATTCTATTGGTAGTAATCTACTTCCCATTCTTAAATAAGCAATAAAAAACAAAATAAGTAATAAAAAAGCGAAAAACCAACTGATCGGAATCACCCGAAATGATCCGAATCGCCGAAATGATCCACATCACTGAATCGATCCAAATGACCGAATCGATCCGGATCACCGAATTGATCCGAATCACTGAATCGAAATGATCCGAAACTAAAAAGAAAAACTGCCCAAAATGATCCGAAACGAAAAAAAAAACACTCGAAAAAAGAAAAGACATGCACATCCCTAGAAAATATAACACAATATGAAGCCTTGAGCCAAGTGGTAAAATTAACATTCCTTAAAAATCCAAAAGAAATACGGTCCTGCAAAGATTAACTGCAAATTTCCTTAAAATAGGGAATAAACTCAAAACACAACACAACTCAGTCTTAGAGCTCAGCATGTCCTCCTTCTGGATTGCTTCTCTCTCTGATAAAGTTTACAATAAACAAATGTGAGTATAGTAAATATAATTGCAGGAGATGGGAGCATCGTGAACTGCCTTGGAGTTTGATGCTCAAATCTCAAGTGAGTTTTACTTTAATGTAAGAGCAAAATCACCAAATGTCTGCAATGTCTTAAATCATCTTAACAAAGGGCTAACAGAAGACCAGATGTCATGTAGACCTAAAAAAAGGCACCGTGCGGACATCCTAATGAGAGCTGTCAAAGGATGTACATACCCTGGGTTACTGTGACTTTCAGAGGTTTTGCTTTTCTTTTGTCCTTTTAGCCAACATTTACAGCGTCGTTGTATATTTATATCAACTACACATTGAGATGAAAAGAAAAATTCATATTTTTTCCAATATTTCACCGATTATGACGCTCTTCAGTTTAGACGAACACGTAGAAAATAAAACAGACTTTATGTGCTGAAAATGAAAAGAATTTTTTTTTAAAGAAAAAAAGAGGAATAATAAATGATTATTTTTTTTACAATGAATCCGTATGGGATTTCACTTGTTACACCTGTCAAACTGAATCACCGAAAACAAGGTAATTTCGCAACACACTTTGTGCAGTTCAGCGTTCTCTTCTGAATAGATTAACGACCATTACGTCCCTCTATGGGACAATCTCCGCAGACTCTCTGCTGCGCAACAGTGCGAGAGCTCAGAAGAATTCGCCATTCGTTGCCCTTGCTATATTCGGTGGCAAGTTCGCCGCTTAGTGAAATTTGTTCTGGACGATCGATAGTATACATTTGGTGATTTGGATCATCTCGGTGCTTTGGGATCATCTCTCGGGCATGTCATTCGGATCGGATCATTTTGGCGATTTCGGATCATATCTCGGGTGATTCGGATCAGTTGGTTTTTTTGCTTTTTTATGTGTTATTTATTTTTTTATTTTCTTATTTAATAATGGGAAGGTCGATTACTACCAATAGAATGAAAGTTTTCTTTAATTATTAATTTTTTAATTTAGAATCTATTCATTCTCTCTTTTTGGTTAGTTAATTGTGGTTATAGGTTTCTAACTTTTTTTTAAAGAAAACAAGGCTTTTAACCATAGGTTTTCATGCCCATAGGTTCGCAATGCAGGGAGCGCCTCTTGCGGTATATTAATGCAGTATTCAGGATTGAACGCCAACACACTGCTGGGAAAGCGACCTCTCTGCGGTATCATTGTATATTAACATGCAGCATATGAATCCACACACTGCTGGGGAAGCGCCTCTCTGCAGTATAATTAAAATGCAATGCATATTGATCGGCACACACTGCTAGGAAGCCACCTCTCTGCAGTATTTCCATATGATGCAACAATGCTTGAAGGAAGCCGCCTCTCTGCAGGTATAAGTGAATGGGACACGAATCCATGTCCTTACTGTATCGCTTTAGGAAGGACAAAGCCTCTGCATGCATATGAATATATGCACACTGCTAATGCAGCATAGAATCCCACACTGCTGGGAGGACAGCGCATCTCTGCGCTTGTATAATAATGCAGCAATGATTCATATGAATCCACACCTACTGGGATCTTGGCGCCTGCTGCCTGCGGTGTGAATTATATGCATAATTATATGCGAACGCTAAGCATTGTGTGGATTCATAGCAACGCATCCAGAAAGGCCTTCCTAGCTGTGGTGATTCAATATTATAATGCAGACTTTTGGTTCATATGATTATTAATACCACACAATTTTAACTGGTGTGCACATTCTATGGACACAATGGCGCGCAATTATTATATTGGAGTATCCCAGCGTTGTAGCATCTAACAATCATGCACGCTATATAGCTATCTGGAAGCGGGACCTCTCTCTGCGGTATAGCGGCTTCAATCTTACATGCAAGTGCAGTATGAAAATCCACACACTGCTGGGAAGCGCTCTCTGTGTTAATTAATGCAGCATATGAATCCACACAACTGCTGGGAAGCGCCTCTCTGCGGTATAATTAATGCAGCAGAATACATATTAATGAATAACCACCACTGCTGGGAAGCGCCTCACACTGTGGGAGGCCTCTCCTGTATAATTAATGCAGCATATGAATCCACCAACTGCTGGGAAGCGCTCTCTGCAGTATAATTAATGCAGCATATGAATCCACACACTGCTGGAAGCGCCTCTCTGTGGTATAATTAATGCAGCATATGATCCACACACTGCTGGGAAGCGCCTCTCTGCAGTATAATTAATGCAGCATATGAATCCACACACTGCTGGAAGCGCCTCTCTGCGGTATAATTAAATGCATAGAATATGAATGCCACACACAGCTTGCTATGGAGCGCTACTCTCCTGCGGTATAATAATTAACAGAGATAGCCAATGCCTATAATTAATGCAGCATATGAATCCACACTCGCTGGGAAGCGCCTCTCTGCGGTATAATTAATGCAGCATATGAATTTGCACCACTGTCGGGCAGGCAGCACTTCTCTGCAGATCGATTCATTGATTCAGATCGATTCATTTTTTGATCAGATAGTTTTTAGTTTTTTTATGAGTTAGAATTAATGCAGCATATGAATCCACACACTGCTGGGAAGTTCCGGCAGTGTGCGGATTCATGTTCTGCATTAATTATAACGCAGAGAGGCGCTTCTTCCAGCAGTGTGTGGATTCATATGCTGCATTGAAACCTATGGGTTAAAAAGCCATGTTTCTTTAAAAAAAGTTAGGAAACCTAAAATTACACCCAAAAAATGTCTAAAAAATCCTAAAAGAATAAATAAGTAAAGAAACTTACATTCTATTGGTAGTAATCTACTTCCCATTCTTAAATAAGCAATAAAACAAAAATAAGTAATAAAAAAGCGAAAACCAACTGATCGGAATCACCCGAAATGATCCGAATCGCCGAAATGATCCACATCACTGAATCGATCCAAATGACCGAATCGATCCGGATCACCGAATTGATCCGAATCACTGAATCGAAATGATCCGAAACTAAAGAAAAACTGCCCAAAATGATCCGAAACGAAAAAAAAAAACACTCGAAAAAAAGAAAAGACATGCACATCCCTAGAAAATATAACACAATATGAAGCCTTGAGCCAAGTGGTAAAATTAACATTCCTTAAAAATCCAAAAGAAAATACGGTCCTGCAAAGATTAACTGCAAATTTCTTAAAATAGGGAATAAACTCAAAACACAACAAACTCAGTCTTAGAGCTCAGCATGTCCTCCCTTCTGGATTGCTTCTCTCTCTGATAAAGTTTACAATAAACAAATGTGAGTATAGTAAATATAATTGCAGGAGATGGGAGCATCGTGACTGCCTTGGAGTTTGATGCTCAAATCTCAAGTGGAGTTTTACTTTAATGTAAGAGCAAAATCACCAAATGTCTGCAATGTCTTAAATCATCTTAACAAAGGGCTAACAGAAGACCAGATGTCATGTAGACCTAAAAAAGGCACCGTGCGGACATCCTAATGAAGAGCTGTCAAAGGATGTACATACCCTGGGTTACTGTGACTTTCAGGAGGTTTTGCTTTTCTTTTGTCCTTTTAGCCAACATTTACAGCGTCTGTTATTCACTACACATTGAGATTGAAGAACGTTTTCATATTTCCAACTGATGAAGCCTCCCGTTTAGACGAAACACGTAAAACAGACTTATTTGCTGAAATGAAAAGAATTTTTTTTAAAGAAAAAAAGAAATAAAATGATTATTTTTTTACATTGAATCCTATGGGATTCACTTGCTTACACCTGTCAAACTGAATCACCGAAAACAAGGTAATTTCGCCAACACTTTTGTGCAGTTCAGCGTTCTCTGAATAGATTAACCATTACGTCTCTATGGGACAATCTCGCTACCGCCGAAGATCGCAGAAGATTCGCCATTCGTTGCAATTCGGTGGCAAGTTCGCCGCTTAGTGAAATTTTGGATCGATTCGATTTGGTGATTTGGATCATTCGGTGCTTTGGATCATTTCGGCGAATCGGATCATTTTGGCGATTCGGATCATTTCGGGTGATTCGGATCAGTTGGTTTTTTGCTTTTTTATGTGTTATTTATTTTTTTATTTCTTATTTAATAATGGGAGGTCGATTACTACCAATAGAATGAAAGTTTCTTTATTATTAATTTTTTAAGGATTATTTAGACACTTTTGGGTTAAATTATAGGTTTCCTAACTTTTTTTTAAAGAAACAAGGCTTTTTAACCCATAGGTTTCAATGCAGCATATGATTCCGCACACTGCTGGGAAGCGCCTCTCTGCGGTATAATTAATGCAGTATATGAATCCACACACTGCTGGGAAGCACCTCTCTGCAGTATAATTAATGGCAGCATATGAATCCACACACTGCTGGGCTGAAGCGCCTCTCTGCAGTATAATTAATTGCAGCATATGAATCCACACACTGCTAGGAAGCACCTCTCTGCAGTATAATTAATGCAGCATATGAATCCACACACTGCTGGGAAGCGCCTCTCTGCGGTATAATTAATGCAGCATATGAATCCACACACTGCTGGGAAGCGCCTCTCTGCGGTATAATTAATGCAGCATATGAATCCACACACCGCTGGGAAGCGCCTCTGCGGTATAATTAATGCAGCATATGAATCCACACACTGCTGGGAAGCGCCTCTCTGTGGTATATTAATGCAGCATATGAATCCACACACTGCTAGGAAGCGCCTCTCTGCGGTATAATTAATGCAGCATATGAATCCACACACTGCTGGGAAGCGCCTCTCTGTGGTATAATTAATGCAGCATATGAATCCACACACTGCTGGGAAGCGCCTCTCTGCAGTATAATTAATGCAGCATATGAATCCACACACTGCTGGGAAGCGCCTCTCTGCAGTATAATTAATGCAGCATATGAATGCACACACTGCTGGGAAGCGCCTCTCTGCGGTATAATTAATGCAGCATATGAATCCACACACTGCTGGGAAGCGCCTCTCTCTGCGGTATAATTAATGCAGCATATGAATCCACACACTGCTAGGAAGCGCCTCTCTGCGGTATAATTAATGCAGCATATGAATCCACACACTGCTGGGAAGCGCCTCTCTGCGGTAAATTAATGCAGCATATGAATTTGCACACTGTCGGGCAGGCAGCACTTCTCTGCAGATCGATTCATTGATTCAGATCGATTCATTTTTTGAATCAGATAGTTTTTAGTTTTTTATGAGTTAGAATTAATGCAGCATATGATCCCACACACTGCTGGGAAGTTCCCGGCAGTGTGGGATCATGTTCTGCATTAAATTATAACGCAGAGAGCGCTTCTTCCCAGCAGTGTGTGGATTCATATGCTGGCATTGAAACCTATGGATGTTTAAAAGGGATGTTTCTATTTCCACAAAACATACTAAAACCATAAAAATATAAACCATAAAAAAGCTAAAAATAATAAATAAGAAACTTAATGAAACTCATTCTATTGGTAGTAATCTCTACTTCTCAAATTCTTAAAATAAGCAATAAAAAACAAAATAAGTAATAAAAAAGCGAAAACACCAACTGATCGGAATCAATCACCGAAAGATCCGAATCGCCGAAATGATCCACATCACTGAATCGATCCAAATGACCGAATCGATCCGTCCGGATCACCGAATTGATCCGAATCACTGAATCGAAATGATCCGAAACTAAAGAAAAACTGCCAAAATGATGAATCCGAACGAAAAAAAAAACACTCGAAAAAAAAAGAAAAGACATGCACATTCCCTAAGAAAATATAACACAATATGAAGCCTTGTGCCAAGTGGTAAAATTAACATTCCTTAAAAAATCCAAAAGAAAATACGGTCCTGCAAAGATTAACTGCAAATTTCTTAAAATAGGGAATAAACTCAAAGCACAACAAACTCAGTTTTAGAGCTCAGCATGTCCTCCCTTCTACTGTTGCTTCTCCTCTGATAAAGTTTACAATAAACAAATGTGACTATAGTAAAATATATTCGCAGAGATGGGAGCATCGTGACTGCCTGGGGAGTTTGATGCTCAAATCAAATCTCAAGTGGAGTTTTACTTTAATGTAAGAGCAAAATCACCAAATGTCTGCAATGTCTTAAATCATCTTAACAAAGGGCTAACAGAAGACCAGATGTCATGTAGACCTAAAAAAGGCACCGTGCGGACATCCTAATGAAGAGCTGTCAAAGGATGTACATACCCTGGGTTACTGTGACTTTCAGGAGGTTTTGCTTTTCTTTTGTCCTTTTAGCCAACATTTACAGCGTCCGTTATTCACTACACATTGAGATTGAAGAACGTTTTTCATATTTCCAACTGATGAAGCCCTCCGTTTAGACGAAACACGTATTGCGGCACCTTTATTGTTTTTATTGATTCTTTTTATGTACTATATTAAAAGGTTATTACTCTGAAGTTTACGTATAGCAGTAGCACTTTTTTGGTATAACAAATCCCCTCTGACGAGTTACACCAATATAGAAGGATCTTCAGGAGTGTCAGCTTTATCTGGCTTTGACTGGCCAGAAACAACCTGAAGGCGTTTGCTTGCAGAGCCAGCTGTTGGCTCATGAAATTGTAAGTACTCTTAACGGGCATTTATCTTTTTCATTTGATGCAGTATTTCACTATGAGCAGGTTCTTTTTTTTGAGGACTTGAAGATCTATCCTGAGACAAGATACAGTGATAGGCTGCTGGGTGCACCTTAAGGCTAGGGTCAGATGAAAGCTTTTTCCCCGTGAACGTGAAAAAGTGCGTCCAAACGCATAGACGTATTTTATCACGGAATGCGCAAAAACGGTCAGACGACGCGCATTTTCGGGCGTGATTTTGTACGGATCGTCAATAAAACTCTTTTTGCGTCTGGACGTTATGTAGGCCGGACATTAGCAGCGTCTGACATCTCCTAATCAACGCAAACACGCCGCTATGCCGCAGCTGCGCACTCTGTAAGTCAGTACTAGCGTTCAGCGTTCTCAAAAAAATGTGTTCAAATTCCACTTGCGTTGCACAGCCGGACTTTTGTGCGGCCGTACATCGTATATTGGCCGTCATTGCCCGTCATCTGCTGCTAGTGCGGCCGTAATTATGTGCGCCAGAACGCACGTTAAAAGTGCGCTGGTCTGACCCCAGCCTAAGAGCCCACATGCGTTAATAAAAGAGCCTACCTTGACTCTAAAAAGTGTGAGTGTGCTACCTACTTTATTATATTTTAGTTTGGACTTTGCAGACTTCACTTTTTTTTCTTTCTGTTTTTATTGCTGAATTCTGCTGGATTTCTATCTTGCCGGTTCTAGATCATATCTGGAAGGGCATTTGTTATCTGTGTATGTTTTTTGCTGTATACCTTTCCCTATTGGGATATGTACATTTTTTATGTGTCACGGGTGCGCATGACCAATTGTTTGCTCTTTCCAGACTGAAGAGTGTGCCTAACACTGGACATATATTCTCTACGTGCCACATTTCGTGCAGCCAACTAGCACTCCTAGTGTACAGGGAAATGGCACAATCTGACACCTTCTCTTTCTGTAGTTCGTTGGACACCAAGAACTAATACGTCTATGGCCTTCGTCCACCCTAACAGCACAACTCTGCAAGCTTGTGTACTGGCAATTGCGTGGTGGGCTCACGCCACTCTCAGGGGCGTCCTGTGGAGGAGTACAGTTGAATACAATTTCGGCAATTCCATTTTGGCAAATATGGTGCATTCACTATTCACCAAAGGGTCACTGTATTGCGTTTAAAATGGAGTCATCAACGCAGTTATTCAACATTGAACACATACTTGAAAACGAGAGAAATCTCAATGTATCCTTTTGGTATAATACTTTATAAAGAAATAAACTGGTGAAACGTGCCGAAAAAATACTTAAAGGGACTTGACAAATTCCACTGAACTGAAACAAATTAAATAGGATGCTAGATCAATAAAATGTATCTAAAGATGCATCAAGATGTATTTAAATAATAAAAGTGGACCTTTATAAAATGATAAAAAAGGTGTTTTAAAGAAATAAAAAAGATCTTTTAAAAAATATAAAAAGTACAAAAGGTTAAAAAAATTATTTAAATTAAAAATAATAAAAAGTCTAATAATTAAAAAAATATATTACACTTATTAAAAACTACTAGACTTTTCTGTTTAAACCTGTCAAATTGAAATCAATTCACTGCAATGTTGGTTGGGATTGTGTGAATAGACAAATCGTTAGTTGTCAAAGAAACAATTTCAATACTGCTAAAAGTATCCGAATCGCATCGAATCATGGCAAATGGTGGCAAAATGTACCGTATTTCGCTGTCAATTCGCCTGTATTTGGCAAAAAAAAATGCTTAGTGAATAGACAATCAGGGTTATCCAAAGAGATCCGAATGGCTAGAGAAAGGTAACCGAACACTGATTTTCAGCGTTCGGTTACCTTTCTTGGCCATTCGGCTATCCAGAGAGCAGGCAATTCGCCAAATCCTGGTAAATTGCCTGCACATATGGTGCCTGTTCGGTGCCTGTTCGAGGGCAGTGAAATCCCCATAAAAAAGTACTGCTTCGGCTATTCAGAGATCTAGATCTCTGGAGATGGACTTATAACCTTGAGATTGTTGATATTTTTCCATAATTTTGGTTCTCAAGTCCTCAGACAGTTCTCTTCTCCTCTTTCTGTTGTCCATGCTTAGTGTGGCACACACAGACACACAATGCAAAGACTAACAGGGTTATCCAAAGAGATCCGAATTGCTTGAGAAAGGTAACCGAACGCTGAAAATCAGCGTTCGGTTACCTTTCCTGGCCATTCGGCTATCCAGAGAGCAGGCAATTCACCAAATCCTGGCGAATTGCCTGCACATACGGTGCCTGTTCGGTGTCTGTTCGGTGCCTGTTCGAGGGCAGTGAAATCCCCATGAAAAAGCACTGCTTCGGCTATTCAGAGAACACAAACCAGGAGTGAAAGTTTCCCGAAATGCCCTGCCATTCGGTGGTTTAATTCGGCAGGTTTATTCAGGCGAATCCCATAGGCTTCAATGTTAAAAATATTCCCGTTTTAATTCAATATCTAATAAACCGTTCATTATAAAATTCTGCAGTAAAGAGTCTCGTTATTTATAGATTTTTTAGGATATTTTAAGGATTTTTTCTGGATTTTTATTTTTATAAATAAATTCCGATTTATTTTAATTTTTTTAAGTTTACTTATTTTTTCTGTAACAGCCCTTTTTATTATCATTCCTTGGACCTCATATGCACATTTCAGACATTTTCGCTGAGTAGTTTCTTTGCAAATAGCATTTCGCTTTTCAAACATTCAAGCAAACTGTTTTGCTAATTTATTCACTGCCTTCGTCTGCGGTGTCGACTTTTTCCGGAGGCTGCGCTGTGTGTGATTGGCTCCTGCTCTGGTTTTTCTGTGGTTTTTGGTGGGTTAATCAAGATGTTTTTGCAGGGTTTCGGCGTGCATTCGCCGGGTTTTGCGGTTAGTTTTCGGCAGGTTTGCAGCGACCTTTCCCTGCAATTAAGGGAACCCTGTGGTGCTTGCTGAATACACCGCAGGGTCACCGAAATGGGATCGGCAAAATGAACCAAATTGAAGAGAATGAAAAGTCGTCGAACGTGCGGTGACTTTTCGATTCTCTTTGGATTACCCTGAATGTGAAGTGCGTCACGTTAGACTTGGGGTGAGTGGGCATGGAGATGGGTTTGGGGTGCAGGCCTGACTTTTGTTATTATTTTCATTGCCCTCTCTTGTGTGCAGAATGTGTGATTGTGATTATGCAAGAAGGTCATTGTTTGTTACTATCTGCTGATAGATTAGCCTTCCAGTAAATCTGTTCTCAGAGAGGTGTAACTATTTGATTAACAGCTCCTCAAACATAACACAGGTCTACATTTGAAAAAAAAATTCTGCTGACCTAAGTATTTTTGCTGATTTTACCCAAATGAAAGGTGCTGATTCCAGATATGAAGTCAAAAAAATATGCAATGGGTCAAATTTTTTCACAAATAAGAATGCTTTATTAAAGGTGTTAAAGTCAGGGATAATATTATCAGGGATAATAAGAAATTCCGAGGAAGCGATAACACGTAATATATTTGATTCAAGCAAAAAACGACTAAGGCTAGGGTCAGACTAGCGCATTTTTCACGTGCGTTTAGCCGCACGAAATCACGGCCGTACTAGCAGCAAATGACGTCCAATGCCGGGGAACATACGACGAACGGCCGCACGAAAGTTCGTCCGCGCAATGCAAGTGGCCAACGAACGCATTTTTTCGAGAACGTCAAACCGCTACTACTGACGTACAGAGTGCGCTGCGGCCGCATAGCGGTGTGTGTGATTAGGAGACGTCAGACGCTGCTAATGTCCGGCTAACATAACGTCCAGACACAAAAAGTGTTTTATTGACGATCCGTACAAAATCACGGACGAACAGGCGCATCGTATGACCGCTGTCGCGTATTCCGGGAAAAAATACGTACGTTCGTTCGACCGCACTTTTTCACGGACAACGTGAAAAATGCGTTCGTCTGACCCTAGCCTTAGAGCAATAGCTAGTTGTTCAAATTTAAATTTTGAGGAAGGAATCTTCTCTTTTTGGATTCTCTGGTATAGTTACGATCACAGTTGTCAGACTGTAAACACCAGCAGTAGTCTGCCATCATGTTTGAGTTCCATCTGCCTTGATATCTACGTTCCATAGTCTTGATGTCTTGATGGAAGCGTTCTCCTTGTTCTTCACTCATATCTCCAAGATTTGAAGGGAAGTAGTTCAGGTGGCTATGAAGAAAATGCAACTTAACACTTATGTTTGCTCCCAGTCTTCGAAAAGCAATCAACATATTTTGAACTAAAAGGTCATAATTCTCGGCTCTGAAGTTGCCAAGAAAGTCAGTAATCAGGTCGAAAAAAGCAGACCAGGGCATCTTTTTCTATGGTTTTCACGATATTAAGGAATTCTCTGTCTCTGGTTAGAAGCCTAATTTGCAGGCCACCAAATATGCCAGCTTTCAACTTCTCGTTTGAAAGAGCAGGAAATTTCACACAGATGTACTTGAAGCATTCACCATCTCGATCCAAAGCCCTAACGGACTGTTTCATGAGTCCCCATTTTATGTGCAGGGGAGGGAGTAACACTTTATGAGGATTAACAAGTGGTTCATTCTTGATATTCTTTTCACCGACCGTGAATTTCTCTCTAACTGGCCATTCTTTCCTTGTGTAATGTTCTGCCTTTGATCGACTATCCCAAGGGCACAGGAAGCAAGGAAATTTTGTGTATCCGCTTTCATAGGCGTGCACAGCCTATTGCATTAGGGTGTGCACCCAAAAGTTCAAACATTATATATATATATATATATACACTCACGCACCCTTATGCAAACATACACACACACACTCACGCATTCAGCCAAAAATATATCACTACTCTAGGGGTCATTCACAGAGCGTTGAAATGTCGCCGACTGTTGTTCCCTGCACTTCGGGGAATCAAATTGCCCCAGCCTGTGGTGAATTCACCATTCACCGCAGGGCCCCAAAGTGCAGGGAATTAGCCACTCGCAACAGGAACCAGGACGCCGCGATCGCCGGAGGTGACTGCGAGAGGACAGCGAGGGAACGCAGGGACAGGTATGTAACAGCCCAGGTGTGGCTCGGGGTTACTGCTTTCAGCATTGAAATTTAACCGCGAGCCACACGCGGGAAAACCATAAATGCACTGATTTTGACGTATAAAAAATGTCAAAATCGGACTGCCAGGGAGGTTAAGGTCTTGTTGCCAAGCATCAATATTTAGTCTCCTACCTGTATCTCACGATGCTTTATTCACTATTCTTACTTTGTGCAGTGCAGGCAGAAGATATAGCAGCGATTCTAGGAGCAATACCAGCCTTTTGGATGCAGGGCAAGGGGGCAACAACGGGCTGAAACAAGGACACGGGTGCCGAATTTTGCACACAGCAGCCTGTTTAAAGAAAAATACCTGCATTTACACACACAGCCATACGTTCACATAACTATATATCCCCTAAACCCCGGGGGTATGTAGCAATTAAACTCCCAGTAGTGTGTGGTATCTGTGTGAGCGTAGCAGAGAATCCACAGCAATAAAAACGCACAGTAATGTGCGGTATGTATGAGCGTGTCACAGAGCTCCACAACAAAACTCACAGTAATGTTTGCTGTGTATGGGCGTATCAGAATCCACAGCAATAAAACTCACAGTAATGTGCAATGTGTATGAGCATATCATAGAATCCACAGCAATTAAACTCAGCAATGTGCTCTGTGTATGAGCGTATCACACATTCCACAGCAATAAACCCCCAGCAAAGTGCTGTGTGTATGAGCGTATCACAAAATCCACAGCAATAAAACTCCCAGGAATGTGCTCTGTGTATGAGCGTATCACAAAATCCACAGCAATAAAACTCCCCAGTAATGTGCTGTGCGTATCAGCGTATCAGAAAATCCACAGCAATAAAACCCCCAGTAATGTGCTGTGTGTGTGTGAGAGCGTATCACAAAATCCACAGAAATAAACCCCCCAGGAATGTGCTGTGTGTATCAGCGTATCACAAAATCCACAGCAATCAAATCCCCCAGTAATGTGCTGTGTGTGTGAGCGTATCACAAAATCCACAGCAATAAAACCCCCCTGTAATGTGCTGTGTGTGCGAGCGTATCACAAAATCCACAGAAATAACCCCCAGTAATGTGCTGTGTGTATGAGCGTATCACAAAATCCAGAAATAAACCCCCAGTAATGTGCTGTGTGTATGAGCGTATCACAAAATCCAGAAATAAACCCCCCAGTAATGTGCTGTGTGTGTGAGCGTATCACAAAATCCAGAAATAAACCCCCAGTAATGTGCTGTGTGTATGAGCGTATAACAAAATCCAGAAATAAACCCCCAGTAATGTGCTGTGTGTGTGAGCATATCACAAAATCCACAGAAATAAACCCCCAGTAATGTGCTGTGTGTATGAGCGTATCACAAAATCCAGCAGTAAACCCCCAGTAATGTGCTGTGTGTGTGAGCATATCACAAAATCCACAGAAATAAACCCCCAGTAATGTGCTGTGTGTATGAGCGTATCACAAAATCCAGAAATAAACCCCAGTAATGTGCTGTGTGTGCGTGAGCATATCACAAAATCCACAGAAATAAACCCCCAGTAATGTGCTGTGTGTATGAGCGTATCACAAAATCCAGAAATAAACCCCCAGTAATGTGCTGGGTGCATGAGCGTATCACAAAATCCACAGAAATAAACCCCCAGTAATGTGCTGTGTGTGTGAGCGTATCACAAAATCCAGAAATAAACCCCCAGTAATGTGCTGTGTGTATGAGCGTATCACAAAATCCAGATATAAACCCCCTGTAATGTGCTGTGTGTATGAGCGTATCACAAAATCCACAGAAATAAACCCCCAGTAATGTGCTGTGTGTGTGAGCATATCACAAAATCCACAGAAATAAACCCCCAGTAATGTGCTGTGTGTATGAGCGTATCACAAAATCCAGAAATAAACCCCCAGTAATGTGCTGTGTGTGTGAGCATATCACAAAATCCACAGAAATAAACCCCCAGTAATGTGCTGTGTGTATGAGCGTATCACAAAATCCAGAAATAAACCCCCAGTAATGTGCTGTGTGTGTGAGCATATCACAAAATCCACAGAAATAACCCCCAGTAATGTGCTGTGTGTATGAGCGTATCACAAAATCCAGAAATAAACCCACAGTAATGTGCTGTGTGTGTGAGCATATCACAAAATCCACGAAATAAACCCCCCAGTAATGTGCTGTGTGTGTGAGCGTATCACAAAATCCACAGAAATAAAAACCCCCTGTAATGTGCGGCGCCTGTTAATATAAAAGTTGCCCCCTCTCCTGCTTACTTTTTTTTTTCATTTGCAGGGAGGGGTTGATTTTTGGGCCAGAGGGGGGGGTCAAGGAGGGGTAAACCGGCTGGCCGCATCCAATGGATAGCCGCCGGGACCTCTCACCCCTGCAGGCCTGGAGGCAGCCTCCGCTTCCCTGGTGGTCCGGTGGATGTGGGTGCTGCACCGCGATCTGGGCTTACAGACCGCAGTGCACGTCCCACAGCGAGTGACTGGACTCGAGCTGAGCGCCGATCACAGGTGCCCTGTCACCTGACCGCCGGCGCTCTGACACAGTCAGTAAGCGCCGGCGGTCAGATGACAGGTCATCAGCAATCGCCGGCGCTCAGCTCGTGGCCAGTCACTCGCTGTGGGACGTGCACTGCGGTCTGTAAGCAAAGATCACGGTGCAGCACCCACATCCACCGGACCACCAGGGAAGCGGAGGCTGCCGCCAGGCCTGCGGAAATGAAGGGTCCCGGCTGCTATCCGTTACATGCCGCCAGCCGGGACCCAGAGTGTTCCGCAGGCCTGCGGGGTGTGACGGGGGCCGGCATTAGGGTGTGCCTATGTCCGCTTTGTTGTCCTAGAAGCAATGATATAACCTTCAAGTTGCGACATAAAATCCAGCAATGATCATTATATTTTATTATTTAGTGAATGGTTCTCATGGATTCATAAGTTTCTTTCAGATTTATTGAGTGAGCAATAGGAATGGAAGCTAATTTATTTCCATTGTGAAGTAACACACACTTTAGACTTCTTTTGAACTGTCAATAAAAAGCCTCCATTCTTCAGTTACATAACAATCACATCCCATTGATTCAATAAGTCCTTTGACGTTGAAGCAGTATACAAGCTCTTCCTCCACATGGAAATATTTCAGAAGATCTTTCTCTCTGTCACGATACATAAAAGTTGTTTCTGGAGCCAACAGGTTCTTTTCCTTCAGCCTTGAACCAAGTAACTCTGCTGACGACTTCGACAGATCAAGATCTCGTACAAGGTCATTCAACTCAGCTTGGTTGAATGGTTGGCGCATTCCAGCATCAACTTGGGGGGCCACGAAATCTTCGTCATCAGTGTCTGTTGATACATTTAACTGACAGAGTTCATCGTCGTCGGAAACTTCCAAAGTAGTGTAAATAGGTACAGAAACTTTGTCGCAGTGAACAACCGGTCTCAGAGCTGAGGGGAGATTTGGGTACTGGATGGAAGATTTTGTCTTTGTGGTCATGCCTGCAATATTTACCAGGCAGAAGTAGCAGTCATCAACATGGTTTCGAGGCTCAAGCCACACCATTGGAACTCCAAAGCTAAGACTTTTTCTCTGACCTTTAGTCCACTGTCTGAGGTTTTCAACACTGTTCTGCACACTTTATGTGGTGCCCAAGGTTTTTCCTGGTCACCCAATTTAACTCCGAAATATAATAATAAGCTTTATGCACAAATTCAGATACATTGCTCCTTTGTTTGGGTGTTGTAAAGCAACCACAGATGTAGCAAAACTTGTCAGGATCAATCTTGCACCGTCCACGAAATGTTCGAATGTGGGATGACATATTCCACAGAAAACTATTTAACAGAGTTAAATTTGCTGTGAATTGTAAGCCTCATGAACGAATGAATGCTGCCGTTGGTTTCACGCTGCCGATATAGGCCTATAGCCATAAAATGCTGACGTTTGCAGTTTTAAACTGCCTATTAAGCTGTCGTTCTATTAAGTAGTTATACCCACTGCAAATTCAGCATATCTTTTTGCATATTCAACAAAGCTAAATAATTATAATATAAATGCTAGCAGAATGCTTGGTTGTGTAGGGAGAGGTATTAGCAGTAGGAAAAGGGAAGTGCTCATGCCACTGTACAGAGCACTGGTGAGACCTCACTTGGAGTACTGTGTGCAGTTTTGGAGACCGTATCTCCAGAAGGATATAGACATCTTAGAGAGAGTTCAGAGAAGGGCTACTAAAATGGTGTACGGCTTGAAGGAGAAAAGTTACCAGGAAAGGCTTAATGATCTTAACATGTACAGCTTGGAAAAAAGACGAGACAGAGGAGATATGATAGAAACATTTAAATACGTAAAGGGAATCCACAAGGTAGAGGAAGGGAGTATATTTAAAAGGAAACAAAGTAGCAAAACAAGAGGACATAGTCTTAGATTAGAGGGGCAAAGGTTTAAAAGTAAGATCAGGAAGCATTATTTTACTGAGCGGGTGATGGATACATGGAACAGTCTTCCAGTTGAAGTGGTTGAGGCCAAAACAGTAATTGAATTTAAGCAGGCATGGGATAGGCATAAGGCTATCCTAAACAAAAGATAAATCCAGGTAAAGTATCCATGTAATTGGGCAGACTAGATGGGCCGAAAGTTCTTATCTGCTGACATTTTTCTATGTTTCTAATACATAATGCTACGTTTTTACTGTAATAGTTTATCAGTAAACAGCGTTTTACAGGAAAACTGGACCTGACTGGAGGAAACGGGCGTGGCTTTTGGATTCAGGACACCAAAATGCATAAAGATCACATGTTATCTTCAAGCCAGCAAAATTGATGTAGGCCTAATCTTTGTTGTCTGACAAACACTGTCTGTTTTAAACTGTAATCTTTTATTGTTTTAACTCCTTTTAGAAATCTTGAATCATGTTCTCACTGTTTGTAACTAAATCTAATTAGATTACACCAAAACCTCCCTTAGAAGATGTTGTTATTTTGTGTATGTAAATTACCTATGTGTGGCTGTATAAATGTGTCTCTGATTAAAGCAAACCAGTTCCATCTCTAACCCAAAGACCACAGATCTACAACGTCACCGTATTTCTGGGGGTGCTAGCAGGCTCCATGTGTCCCAGTCCTTATGCGTCGTCTAAGGACTGGAGGAAGGCACGGGAGTCTGGCTGGGTTAGAACACGGGGGTCCTGCAAGGAAGCAGCATTGGCAGTTGTGACCCTGTCAGGGTACAGAGATCTGTCACATACAACATGCCCTGAAACTGCAGATATGGTGAAATTCACCATTCGATACAATTCGGTAGCAAATTCAGAGCATTGTGAAGAACCCTCATGGTCTCCAGGAGAAGATACCAGCTGTGTGTGGATGTGATACCAGCATGGTTTCGTAGAAAGTATCCAATATGGCAGGGCTGTCAAACTATGGGCACCCAAGATGATTCTGAACTAGAGCTCCTGTGATTCTCTGGCCATCTCTTGCATCCAAAGATTTCTGAGATTTGTAGGCCATGCACACCTGGGGGCTGGAGTTTGAGACTCCTGTGTTAAGGTTTCCCAAACCTAACGAGCCAAGCTGCTCATACAGTAAAATTGTGGCCAGAATATGATGTTTGCTATGTATCGTATCTGCTTCGCTCATTATACAGTATCCCTCAAGGGACGAGAACGTTTCACATATTATTAATGATCTTTAATAAGTGGAGGTTATGAATTGTTAAAGAATATTATGGAGGTAGAGATCACAGAATGTTGAGTCATCGTTAAGATTTTGTTCCATAAATCTTCCCTTAATCCCTACAATGAGAAGCATTAAAGGGAATAAATGAATACACTGTACATCGAGGAGATCTTACTCATATAATGACGCCACGGCAATACTAATAAGGTGGTAGCATTTTCTTTCACATCAAATTGACAAAAAATTGGAAAATCGAAAATGTCTATCCAGCAATGATTTAAAAATAACATAAATGTATAGGAAACAGCAACCGCCCGATGTGATAAAAACCCATATCTGAAAAACAAAATATCATTCAATAGAAAAGGGGGGACTGGTATTATGATTACAACAAAACCCAAAAAACAGGCTTTATTATTTAACCCTTTCACTCAGGGATCTAGTCCTAAAAAAATCAAGGACCCTATCACCTGGTGTGAGATAAAACTACGGATGTGCATGGCTGAAAAATTAGTTTTGTTTAGTTTTGTTTCGTTTTTAAATAATTTCGTTTTTGTAATTTCGTAACTAATTTTGTTTCGTATTTCGTTTTGTTTTGTTTTTCGTATCGATTTCGTATCGATTCGAATTTCATATATCAATTCGATAGTTGGTATCAATTCGAATTTTGGATCACTAAATAAAACCCCAATTAATCAAATTAAACAGCGAAACAAAATTAATTTGTTTCATAAAGTCCTTTTCTGACTATTACTTGTATTGTAAGTTAAGATCAATTCAATAGTTGATATCAAATTGATAGTTAATTTCAAATTCGATAGTTGATATCAATTATTCAAATTTTTCTTCTATGATGATGACAGTGTAAAACAAAATAAATTCATTATATACCGTTTCGTTTCGAATTCATATCGGTTCGTTATTCGGAAGTACTTCAGAACTACGAATTATCAAATTTCGTTACAAATTCCAAATTTTTCCAAAATTAATACGCATCTCTAGCTAAAACGCTATCAGTAAAGAAAAAATTTAGTGCGGGTCAGATCACCTTGTCTGCGGCAGTCTGTGTACAAGGTGATACACATGGGATTGTGTGGGTCTGTGAATTGGAGAGAAAAACGTCACGACACTAGGGAAGTGAGGGGTTAAAGGGTGAAAGAAGATTCTGTAGAAATTGAAAATATAGAGGTTACTAGACATGTGCACAGCACAAAATTTCGTTTTGAACTAATGGATTAGTCCTAAAATGCAATTTATTTAGTTGCTAAAGAAATTGGTTTTCAGTTCTTTAGTATGAAAACTAATTTCATTCATCCGAAAACCAGTGAATACAATTACTATTGTAGTGGCTCCTCAGAGGGCTGAGATTGCTGCTTGTTACAGTATCTCTCACTCCCAGCACAATGTGTCAGGCAAAGCTGTTACAGTAACTGACTGCTGCTCATCACAGCGCTCAGAGTTTCAGTAAAACTAGTAAATAATATTTTTATATATAAGAGGTTAGAACAATATTATTTCCTTGTTTTACTGAAACTCTGAGCGCTGTTACAGTCAGTTACTGTAACAGCTCAGCCTGATACATTGTACTGAGAGATAATATAACAAGCAGCCGATCTCAGCGCTCACAGCCACTTTATTTAAAGGGCTAAAAAAAGGCTCCTCTCTGTATAATGTAGATAACATCCTCCTGCATTAATTAATACCCCTCTCTGTATAATGTATACAACATCCACCTGCATTAATTAATACCCCTCTCTGTAAAATGTATAGAACATCCTCCTGAATTAATTAATGTCCCTCTCTGTATAGAACATCCTCCTCAATTTATACCTTTCTCTGTATAATGTATATAACATCCTCCTGCATTAATACCCCTCTCTGTATAATGTATTGAACATCCTCCTGCATTAATTAATGCCCCTCTCTGTATAGAACATCCTTCTGCATTGGCATGTGGAGGGTGCAGAACTTTGGAATGCAATGCTTATGCAGCACAGGAGAGGGAACTTTTACTTAAACTTTGTATCTCTGTGGGGGAGACACAGGAATATAAAAGCAGGGAGAGGGAAAATATTAACGTAATTCGGTCTGAAAGCTCAGAGAAGAGATGACTGGTGCAAATTTATTTTTATAATAAAATAAAGCACTTTAAATTCAGGGAAAACATTCAAATAAATCACACTGAAGGCTCATGATAACAGAGTAACTGTGAGAGCTGGATACTAAATGTATCAGACATATAAAACCCTTTATAACAAGCAGCACTGGGAGAGCAGAGAGACTTTATATAAAACGTGTATTATAGATGAGGAAAGGGGGATAGTGCTCCTGGATAATATAAAATGTATCAGACCTAAGCCCCTATTATGCAGAGGAGGAGGGGATATAGCACACATTTTATAAAGTCCCTCTCTTCTTCCAGCGCTCCTTGTTATAAAGGGTTTTTTACTATCCAGCCCTCCTCTGTCATTAGCTTTCAGTGTGATTTATTTGAATGTTTTCCTTCTCCAGCTGCTTTTATCATCTTGATATTAGAGCTGGTGTCAGGCGCTGGCACTTGGTATCTTCAGATCCAGTAGGGGCTATCCAGCCTAGTGTCTCGTCCTCCGAGGGTGAGATGGTGAAGGGAAAAATACAAAAGGAGAAATATTGTGCAGCCTGTGATAACTCAATGAGTATATTAGGTGGAAGGGAGATATACTCACACTTCAAGGTGCCAATTTGATTAACAGGCACCAAACAGTATGCAGATCGGTGGGTTAATCTCAGGGGCACCGATTCCCCTCTCAGCGATCCAGGAGCAGAAGATCCAAACCTCCAAGATGTATTTTCAGAATGTAGGAAGGATAAAATCACCAGGTGTCACGTTCAGCCACTATGGCGGTACCCGGCATGCGCCAAGTAGGGCCCAGGTATGAGGAAAAGCCGCTATATGCAGAGATGCGTGACACAACAATCAGGATAAGGAAATAAACCACAGAAGACACTGGGGACCTCTGCACGGCTAATACCGAAGGAGTCCTATACTGATAGATTGGTCCTTAGAGTGGCCGAATCTGCACTAATTGAAAAAGGTTACCTTGTAGCCGTGCAGAGTCCTGGGAAAAACACAGACACCTAAAGGAGATATACTCAATAACTATGCAGGGAAGGACTTCAATAAACTAAAGCCGTGGTCTACAGGGATACACAACATATAATACGATAAGCACAGAACCGCTAGGGGGTGTCCAGAAGAGTGGTCAATAAATAAGCCAGGGGTCAAAACCAAAATGTATACCTTGAGCCAAAGAGGGGATATAGCACCAGAGAAAATCCGTCAGCCAGGCCAGAGGGTCAATACCAGGAAGTCAATCAGAAACCTAGAACTCAGACAAGGGGGAAACACTGAGAAAGAACTAGGATAGAATAACAGGGAGCTCTCAGGAACAAATCTGTAGCTGAAGTGAACCAGGATGCAAGAGCATGGTGATATGGGCCCATGGCTTTAAATAGGGGAGTAATCAGCCCATATCACCAGCAGAAGCTCAACGAGCAATAAACTTAACCCCTGAGCTACATGTCAGGGAAAGCAGCACAGGGAAACACAGACATAAGGAATACAGAGGGCAGGGAGACAGGGTAGGAACGTGGGAACGTGACACCAGGAAATCAGTCAAGATGATAAAATCCACAAACGGTTTATTAAAACAATCTTTAAAATACACCTCAAACACGTTTCGCTACTCAGAGCTTCATCAGTGCTGAACCCATATTATACCCCATTAAGGACCAAGGGTCTTTAAAGTCAATGCATTTATGACATAAATGTTATGTCATTGATCCTTAAGGGGATACTAAAGTAGTTTGCAATATAAATAATTGTCAGCATTCCATCAGGCCATGTCCTGATTGAGTTAACTTGATCAAAGGAACATGTTGGAGCTTTCGTAGATTGAGTTAACTTGACTATAGTAATGAAGGAGTTAATTAAGAAATGGATATTATTTGATAGACATGTGCGTGGCAAAAAATTTTTTTTATATCGGATCATTTTGTTTAGTTTTTATTTAGTTTCGTTCTGTTCATTATGTTACCGTGATTCGGTATTTCAGATTGATTTGTTGGTACGGATGATCGGTAATTCGTATTTTGGGTTGATTGTTATGTTGTTTTTATTGGATTTAAATTTTTCGGATCAATTCATATTTTGTTTTCATTAGTTATTTCGGAATGTGAAACGGATGAATTTTACTTGGATTAAACCCTAATTTCTAACCCTAGCGTCTAACCATAATGTCAAACCCTGATTTCGGCTGTTCGTTCGACAGGTTTAATCAGGCGAACCCTATAGGTTTCAATGTAAAAAAATATTCCTGTTTTTATTAAATATTTACTCAACCATTTATTATTTTCACTTGCAGCAAAAAGTCTCTTTATTTATTTATTTATTTAAAGATTTTTTGGGCATTTTTCGGGATTTTTTGGTGCACCACGAAATACAACAAATTAATTCTGAAAAACAATCAATTAGTTGTATTTCATTTCATTTAGTTTCCTTTCAATTGGTTCTTTTCGCTTAGTTTTCATTTTGAACTAATCTGATTTGTATTTCGGAAGTGCTTCCGAAACACGAATCGGGTAAATTTTGTCCGAATTTTGAATCGAAACGAAACGCACATGTCTATTGACTGATTAAAACTCGTTGATGTACAATCACCTGAAATCTTTGTCCTCATATATTACACTCCCTGGCCAACTTCAGTTGGTCAGTGTTATGGAAAGTTTGGTGTTTGCGCATAAAGTCCTGGTGCACTAAAAAAGGTACACTGCAGTATTAAAGTGCGCCCAGTACAAACAAATCCGTCACTATAAAAATACACGCTATATCTAGCTCTTTCTGTATAAGAACGAAGTACTTCTCTGTGTCCCAGGAGGAATCAGACAAACACGCTGCTTCAAGCTGGAAATCCTCTGGCCAAGTGAGCTGTGGCTCCTGGATTGTTTAATTTATTTAGACAATCGCACACGCCCAATAGCCCCCTGGCTGTACAACAGAAAAGCCAGGTTGCCCAGTAATTACATTTACATATCAAAAGGACAGGGGCGTAGACCAGAATGACCGACCGGCCTCCTGGAGATGACTCATCCCTGAGCCATCTCCATGATCCCCGTCAGCCATGTTTGTCCCCATCCCCCGTCACTTGTCACTCGTCAATATGGACCCCATTCAGATACTGCTCAATCTATGTGTTCCTACGGGTTATGGACATATGCGGGGACAAATAAAGTTATTATCTCAACACGGTACCAGTGTTGAGACAAGGCTTAAAATGTCTTAAAAGCAGGTATGTCTCTAAACCCAAAAGAAGGTTTTCATACTGACGGTTTTGCCGCTGGTTTGGATTTAAAACCACATTCAAATCCAACACAGGGAGACAGATGACAACTTATACGCACATCCTAGAATATAATGTCCACATAATAAAATTTCCACGACAGTCCCTCCTCTTTGTCATTTGCTCCCCAGTGTCCCTCGATGAATCTCGATCTTCCTTGGAAAGAAACAGTTCCTCTTGTAAAGTTCTGAATGTAAAAAAACCAAACAGATGATAGAAAACAACAGACAGTCCATCTTGACACGTAGAATCTTAACGCAAGTCTTAAAACAAATCTTGACACGCCGATTTTTGCAAATCTTAACACGTGGATCATAAAGCAAGTCTAAAACAAATCTTGACACGCCGATTTTTTGGGCAAATCTTAAAACAAATCTTGACACGTAGATCTTGACACGTAGAATCTGCTTTAGGGGAGGTGACTCAGAGGGAGGACATGAGGTGGTGGGTTGTGTCGATTGTTGGTCGGTCTGAAATCCTCTGTGTCCGGTCCATGGGTTGGTCTTCAGGGCGTCTCATCTCGGCAACGAAAACGTAGTCATCTACTCTGGCTTTGGTAACTCGGTCGATTAGACAACAGGAACATTTCACTCCGGCATATAGAAGGAATAGAAACAGAAACACCATAAGTATATATACTCCCATTTCCTTTAGCCAGGATCCAATGGAAAACAAGAAATCCCGAAGCTTCCCAAACCTTCAAAAGGATTCCAACCCTCACTGGCTATAGCTCTGGCTCTGCCTTGCAGGGCGCTAACCTTATCCATATGTGCTTTGACCATGTCATTGGTGTCCGTTATCCAGGTGCAACAGTCCTCACCTATGAATTCACAGAAACCCCCCTTGGACGCTAAAAGATAATCAAGAGCCATCTTTTCCTGCAATACCAGAGTCTTTATTTGTCGTTGTTCCTGGGTGATCTCCCTGACAGCTTCTACGGTTTCATTGAACATCTCGTCTACAATAGAGGAGAAATTGTTCAATCGCTTCATAAGCTCTATTCCCCATCCAGTCCACGCGGGGAACCATGCCCAAGCCTGATCGTGGCTAGAGAATAGTTCCCTACGAGCTCTCCCGGACATCTTGGCCTTCCTACGCACCATCAGATCCTCTCGATCGGCTGCGACGTAAGATGCCGGAACAAGCTTCACTAAAGCACATGAACCTCTTGTATTAGGGGGAATTACCTTATAAGCGGCGGAACCGCACAGGAAATAATATGGGCCTGTCAGAACAGCACATGAGGAGTTCCTCTGCCGGTCTCGGGCACTCAGTAATAACTGAATAGACTGGGGGATCGCCCCCGCCGTCTGAACATCGCATCCTTCTTTCCAGCAGATATAATCTGGTCTATGGGTGTTACTAAAGATATCGGGGGTTTCATTAGTAAGGTTGATTGTTATACCTTTCTTACAACTGGAGGATCCCACAAATCTGTCACCGAAGCTGATGTTGAAGCATACCTGCGGGCCACCTAATTGCCCAGACACCCATACAGGATTGGCAAGCGAGGCGCAAGAGCCAGAGCTAATATTAAAACTATAACTGATGTTACCCTCTAGGAATGTATCGTTAAATTCTATCGACAAATGTCTCTGGGTGGTCTTGGCTAATTTCTCGTACTTCTTCATGCCAATGTGAACATTGTATATAGCATGAACGGCTGCCATTGCTGGAGTATAATGGCTGGGGGGGGGGGGGGTTCGAGCACACCCAGCAATTGGTCCTGTTTGCTGCCTTAGCTAGCTGGAGGTGCATTTTAAATAAAAGATTGGGATGTTTTTCATCGTTTCCCTCGCTAAAATAAATTAAGCTAAACAAGTAAACAAAAATGACACTTCTCATTCTTTGATGTAGTTGAGCAGCTTCTTGCAGTGACTGGCGTGGACCCAGTTGTCTCGTCCTTCGAGCTTCAGAGAGGTTGGCGTCGTCAGCTGCACCTGGAATGGACCAAGATATCTCGTCTCTGGTCCCGTCCTCGGATGTTTCTTTAGCACGACCCAATCACCTGGTTGAATAGAATGGACACTGGTTATTGGGTTTGGGTCCGGGAGAGACTCCTGGACCCGGTGGACTTTTTGGAGCTCATCAAGGAAAAGCAATCATGATGGTCCTCAAAGTGTTTCCCTACTAGGTTGGAAAATTGATTAGAAGTTGAGGTTAGAATGGTTAGTAAAAGTTGGAAAATTTTGTTTTTTTCACACCATTATCTCCCCCCTTCTCTTCCTCCTTCATAACAGGAAGAAGAGACGCTGGGTTCAAAATGGTGCATCGTTTTTGGGTCAGTTTAGTGGGTGTTAGGAGAGCCACTTCGTACTTATCTGGTGCCCAAATTTTGGAATTTACCTCTGCCAGTACATCCAACTCCAGGAAACAGGTTGGTTCCGTTAGATATGGTAATGCTACCATAGCACATAATCGTTCTTCTGATAGTGCGCTACTTACCACAATGCCAGCTGGAGTGTACTCAATAATCGCCTGTATTTCTGATAAAATATCCGCTCCCAACAAATTAATGGGAACATTCATCCGATACCAGTACAGACCTGATGGCTTCCGTGTGCTGCCCTAGTCTACAATGGAGTGGTTTGGTGGTCTGTAGAGACACTGTCTGACCTGTGAGACCCACAGTGGGTATAGTCTCCCCAGAGAGGGGGACCTTGCCTCTGAGATCTCTGGATCTCAGAACAGTTCGGGCTGCACCGGTGTCAATGAGGCAAGGGAGGGGATATTTTAATTCCTCGATAAACAGGTTTATATGGCCTGACACCGGTTTGCCAATGTGCTATGAAGAATCATAGCCCTGGCTGGCCATCCCCACGACCGAAGTCGTTGGATCGTCTGGAATGAACTGCCACTTACCCTTGGGTCTGTTAGGACAGTCACGCTTTAAATGTCCTTCCTTTTTGCAGATGTGACAAGTCCTGGTTTTCCAGCGTTGTGTCTTTTTCCCACGATCTTGGTACGTTTGTTCTGCATCGGGGGCTTGTGACACAAGGACTTTGGATGTTTTATCCTGTTTCTTCCTATCCACCTCTCTCTCTATAGCGGAGAGAGTGGATAGAATGGCAGGTATTGTCATTTCACTAAATTCGGGTCTGGCTAACAATAACCGGTCTCGAATTTTCGTATGGATGCCTTCTAAGAATTTGGCTCTTAGTAGGAGGTGAATAGCGGTTAACTTACCTCCGTCGGTTGGCACATCAGGACCAACTTCGGCTAGGATGGTTCTGATTTCCGAGGAAGCAAAAGGGACATGCCATACCACCCTCTCCCCTAACGTCCTTTCACCGTCGGCATTGGGAACACCCTCGTATTGTTGCACCCGGACTGGATAAGTACCAGGTTCAGAGACACAAGTGGGACCAGGTGTATACCTTGGAGGCTGTAGCTTCATTGGACTGCTGTGTCCTACCTTTCCCATGACCATCCCCGTCTGGAAGCCATCCAATGAAGGGTAGATGGTAGGCACGGCTGAATCAAAAGCTCTTAGCGCAGCTATGCAATCCCCACGGTTCTTTAGTCTGGTCCCAATTCCCTTAGACTCACATAGCATCTGCAGATCCCCAGTTGGAAATGATTCGTAATTAACTGTAATTGGAGGAGGAAACGCCCCAGATGTGGCCGAGGGAGACGGATAGAGAGGGTTAGGTGGAGTTGTGGGAGCGAGAGGTATGGTAGCTGGAGAGAGCAGAGTAGAGGTTGTTACATTGGTGATGGCAGAAGCATCAGATGAAACTACAACAGATCCAGTGTTGGTGGATCCAGCCTGCCTTAGCAGAGTTAGCCCAGAAAGAGCCTCTTCCGCTTCCAGCATTGGATCACCAATCGCGGCTATCCCCTCTGGCCAGGTGTACATAATGCGGTTCTTCCGGACTGAAACCGCCTTCTGTATACCCTGCCGGTTTACCATAATAGACTTCTGAAGCCACAGCTGAGCTACATCTAAAGTCTTTGCCGTCCAGAGTCTGGGTTTAAACTCCGTTATGAATTTCTCCCATCTCCAGGCGTCAAACGTCCCCTCCAGAGGGATACTCCAAGCGGTACCCTTGGACCATCTATGCCATTCTTTAAGGGTTTCATGGCCTTCGCCCCAAAACTAGATTTCATGTGCTGCGCAGCCGTCTGACTATGGGAAGCCTCGCTTTCCTTCCCTTGCATGGACGGCACATTGCCCATGGCGATTCGAATCGGCTTATCGTCTTACCCCTGCGTCCAGGAAACCCTGCACCAATTTAGGAGAGCACCGCCTGGTGTCGTCTTTCACGGTGGATTGTCAGATTATAATCACTATAGTCCTCCAACTAGAGACCCTAACCGAGGCGACGTGTAACTATGGCTTGTTGTCCCAACAGGTTGGGTACAGAACTATGCCCCAAACGATTAGTCAACAACCACAGATTACCCCCTTCCCGAATTATGTCTCTACCCCTCACAGTGTATGCCTACACAAGCGTATACGCTGTTCGCCCGTACACTGCGTCGCCAGACTAAACCGCACAGCACAATGACTATCCTCTTTCTCTACAGAACAATGTGGCTTCTCTCAATACAGAAGTTAAATGGGGATAGCCTTCTTCTGTCTATTTGCTAGTTGTACGATGCCTCATTACAACTCCTGAATCACTGTCACCAAATGAAGCTAACAAACCGTCTGAAACTACTCGCTGCGCAAAGCAACTATGAACCCATAAAAAGTGTGTTATTCTCGCTTGCACAATCTGCCTATGGAAAGTAAATATAAAAAGAGAAAGTTCTCTTTTTTTTTTTTAAAGGTAAATATAAAAAGAAAGTTTTTCCTTTTTTTTTGAAAAAAACAAATCTTTTTCTACTGTAATGCCAATAAAAAATAAAATCACCACTAAAGGTGCAGAAACTCTTAGTTAAACTTGGTCTTACTACCTAACGAAGCTCAGTACAAAGTAAAGATTTCACTTAAACTCAAAATTCAGTATAAAAACCGCAACCGCTTTACTGAAATCTGCTTCCTGTATAAAAATACAAAAATAGTTAAAACCTGAGAACAAACAAAAATTTAACTTCGACAAAATGGTGGCTTGAGCTTCGACAAAATGGTGGCTGAGCTTCGACAAAATGGGGTGAGCTTCGACAAAATGGTGGGTGAGCTTCGACAAAATGGTGGGTTGAGCTTCGACAAAATGGTGGCTGAGCTTCAACAAGATGGTGGGTTAGCACATGGTGTCACACAAAGGATGACAAAATGGTGTCTCCAAAATCCAGCAATAAAAACCCAAATTAAACAAAACAGTTTCTTCCTATTCCCTGTGCCCTACCCCTGAAAATTGGAGCAAGCAGCATAAAAATCCTTCACTTGCGGTCTTCTCCTGTGCAAATGTTAACGAAGGAAATGCTGCCTTTACAAACCAAAACCACCTCTTACAAACAAAACAATTACAACAAAAACGATACCCTGTAATGATCACCCCACACGTCACAATCAACTTCAGATCCACCAAAATTTACACACTAAAAGTTATTTCACACGGTGACCAGCACTATGAAAATAACCCAGTCACACTTTTAAAACATCCAGCAAACTCCATACATAAACCCCGTACAAAGACCCTCTTGGCTGTATTGACCAGGGATTTGCAAAATATAGACTCTATCCCCAGCCAATACCCCTATCCCTCTATGTACAGATATTAATCCCCTGTCCTTATACACAAAGAGTGAAAAAGCAAAAAGAAAGATTCTTTTGCTGGGCGCGGATTACCGCAACAGCTTGCAGAGAGACCAGATGCTGGTTCTAGGACAACAGAAATTTCAAAAACTGAAAAGAAAGTCTTACCAACTTCGCCGGCTTTTTCTGGTTGTCCAAAACCAAGAATCCAATCTCCCTCCCTTGGCAAGCTGCTCTGGAATCCACGTCAGCTCCTAATACAAGGCTCGCCAATTGTTATGGAAAGTTTGGTGTTTGCGCATAAAGTCCTGGTGCACTAAAAAAGGTACACTGCAGTATTAAAGTGCGCCCAGTACAAACAAATCCGTCACTATAAAAATACACGCTATATCTAGCTCTTTCTGTATAAGAACGAAGTACTTCTCTATCCCAGGAGGAATCAAACACGCTGCTTCAAGCTGGAAAATCCTGTGGCCAAGTGAGCTGTGGCTCCTGGATTGTTTAATTTATTTAGACAATCGCACACGCCAATAGCCCCCTGGCTGTACAACAGAAAAGCCAGGTTGCCCAGTAATTACATTTACATATCAAAAGGACAGGGGCGTAGACCAGAATGACCGACCGGCCTCCTGGAGATGACTCATCCCTGAGCCATCTCCATGATCCCCGTCAGCCATGTTTGTCCCCATCCCCCGTCACTTGTCACTCGTCAATATGGACCCCATTGAAGATACTGCTCAGAGTGATCAGTATCTGAGTGAAGATCAATCTACGTGTTCCTACGGGTTATTGGACATATCTGCGGGGACAAATAAAGTTATTATCTCAACACCGGTACCAGTGTTGAGACAAGGCTTAAAATGTCTTAAAAGCAGGTATGTCTCTAAACCCAAAAGAAGGTTTTCATACTGACGGTTTTGCCGCTGGTTTGGATTTAAAACCACATTCAAATCCAACACAGGGAGACAGATGACAACTTATTACGCACATCCTAGAATATAATGTCCACATAATAAAATTTCCACGACATCAGGTCTAGGTTTAGTAACGTTATGTGCCCAAAAAATGAGGTCATGTGACTCCCTGAATATACTGAATGAGCAGGTTTTTCCATCAATGTGTTTTTTCTTCCCTGATGGCACAGCGGGCATATTCCAATATAGCAATGCCAGGATTCACCGGGCTCAAATTGTGCAAGAGTGGTTCAGAGAGCATGAGACATCATTTTCACACACGGATTGGCCACCGCACAGTCCAGACCTTAACCCCATTGAGAATCTTTGGTATAATGTGCTGGAGAAGACTTTACGCAGCGCTGCGACTCTCCCATCATCAATACAAGATCTTGGCCACAAATTAAACTTTGTGAGACCTAAGCGGGCCACCGTAGAGCAGTGCTATTGCTCGTTCTCAGGACCCTCACAAACCCCCCTTTTTTTCACAAATTAATGTGACTCTGGACGCAAATAAATGCTGTGACATTGTATGAGCTTATCGAAATCATGCCGCAGCGAATGTGTGCCAGGATCACAGCCACCTGGGCCAACCACCCATCCCTGTGTACAATTAATACCTTGATAGAACGTTTATTCAATAACCTCTTCGTCTGGATCCTCACTGCTACTATGTAACAGCCTTACATTGATGCAAATCCACTGTAAATATCTCTCAAAATCCTCACAGTTACCTGCAATACGTTGTTTGTGATCTGCGCTTCCTGTGCGGATCTCCCAAGCATCTAGATTTGTTTCTGACAGATGTTAATCTGCAGTTTTTTTACAGACAGGCCTCAGGCTACGCATTATATGTGCCTTCACAACAACGCGGATCACTCTGTTAAGGAATATGAACAATTACAGGACCACTAACAGTGTCTCTTAGTGCATTTTCAAACTATGGAATGGTTTGAATCATATACCTGTGTCTGTCGGAGAAACGATTTACTGTCAGCAACAAGAATGAGTATTATTCTGTATCCTATTTGCTAAATTATACTTCTGAACCTCGAGGAAGAATATGAAATGCAAGAGGAAATAGTCATGTGATGGAGTGTATTTAATAAAGATGAAGGCACAGCTGCAACACGAAGGTGAGGAGGGCATTGACGTTTCGATTATGGTGAAAACGTTAAGTGCCAGAAAGCCTGAATAAAACGTATATATCCTTATTTTCCTTCCAATTAAATATTAAGATGGCGAGGACACTACCCCTTACATAAGCTGTAACTAGATTACTTGTGCACCTTATAAATCACATTATAAAACACACGCTGCTGTTTTTTTCTTTGTTTGAAGTAATTGTCTGTAAAAAAGGACAGATAAAATTAGTTACTTTATCTCCTGTTTCCATTTTGTGCATTTTTCCCGTGATGCAGCATTTACCAAAATCTAATGGTGAGTTTTACTTTGTGGCTGTGCTTTATCTTATACAGTATTTAACAGTTAACGAGGTGGGATATTTAGATAAGACAGCAGGAGGTCTATTGTGCTCTGTATGCTACTTGAGATAAGAGATGGCAATTGAATTAGGTAAAACAGGGATCTTAAAATACTTCTAATTTACCCCTGGTGATATCCTTTGAATACATCCCAAACAATACAATGATGCGAGTCAGTGATCGACCTATAGACTCCATTCTACGGCCAAAGTCACACAGTGAGGAGCAAGTGATGGAAAGATACTGTGGGGGGGAGAGTTTACAACACAAATATCACACAATGGATGCCCAGTGACACATATAGAGTAAATTGTTTTCTTAACTAAACATACAAGAGAAAAACAAAGCACTTGTAAGATATCAGCAACATCAAATAAACACAATAAGGACAGTTCATTTTTTGGTGATAGTGGCCCTTTAAAGTGTCTCCTTTTCTGAAAACTCCACCCTCTGCCCTAAAGCAGCATATAATAAGACACACAGCAAGTGCTTTATAAACATAAGGATTTATTCATTCCTGTCTTACCTATCTAAGGGCTTTATTTACAACGACCTGGTTGCCAAAGTTGTTTTGTATGTTCGGCCGGAATTCGTCCATTTTCGGTTTGGGAGGTTTAAAAATGGGCATGCTATCACTTTGATTGCCAATTTAAACAAAAAAATTCTGCTGATTTAATGGTAATTCACATCTGTACTTGTTAATGGACATTTCAGCTTTAGCCATTCAATTCAATTTCCTCGATCAAGTTGTAAAAAATTACCTAGTGTGGAAACGTCTTTATAAATGGCTCTTTTTGGCAGGGAAATCGGGTAAAACCACACAGAAACACTCAATGTGATTGATAATGTTGGTTTAGCACAAAAACCTATTTCTAACTCTAATCCTAAAAATAACCCCAACACTAAAAATAATTCTAACTTTAAAGGCAACCCTAATCCTAAAAGTCCCAGACACCATGGGGTACTTTTAGGGTTAAGATTACTATTAGAGTTAGAGTTAAGGTTACTTATAGAGTTAGGGTTATGTGTTCTCTTAGGGATATGGTTATTTTTATTAAAGCTAGTGTTATTTTTAGGATGAGGATAACTTTTAGAGTTAGGGTTATGTGTTCTTTTAGGGATAGGGTTATTTTTACGGCTAGTGTTATTTTTAGGGTTAGGATTACTTTTAGAGTTAAGGTTAAAACTCACATTTTTAGGTGTCACCCCTCGGACACCAGATGTATGTGCAGCAGGTAAACATGAAGAGGTACCGGATCCCCTTCTTTTTGGATGAATGCCAGTGGTATTTTCTTACTTCCAAACCCCAACAGGACCAAAATGAAAAGTATAGATAAATTTATTGTATAAAACCAATTTAAAACATCACTGAAATGCGTTTCGCAAGAGAATCGCTTCCTTAGTCAGTGTATCTTCACTTACATTCACAAGTAACAGTCTTAAGTGGACGCTTAGAGTTGATTCCTGGAGTTGCGGGACTGGAGGAAGGAACTGCAAGGCCCAATTTTACTCTGGGTAAACGCAAGTCTATTTCATGCTTTCTCTCACGCTTCTCCTCTTTACTTCTACCTTTCTCCTTAAATGGAACTCCTGCCCTCTATACCACCGACCCCTACACTATCTGCATCTCTCCCTCCCTCCTCTCGTCCCACATGATGGCCTCACATGAGCTCCTTTGTTTCCTCAGAACATGGTCTCCCTCTAACTCTCGTGCTGCCATCACTCCACGCCCACAAATCCCATTCCCACCTTCTCTTTCTCACCCTCCTGCTGTTACTCTATTCAGGTGACATATCCCCTAACCCTGGCCCACACAACACATCCAATACTTCCTCTCATCCTATCTCCATCGCACATAAATCACCTCCCTGCAAGCCCAGCAACCTCATTCCCATCATCCCTCAGCGCCTGTCCTCTTTCTCCTGCGCCCTCTGGAACGCTCGCTCTGTGTGCAACAAACTCACAGCCGTCCATGACCTCTTCCTTTCAAACTCCTTCAACTCCTAGCTTTAACTGAAACCTGGCTAACTCCCTCTGACACGGCCTCCGTTGCTGCTCTCTCACATGGCGGTCTACACTTGAGCCATACCCCCAGACCGGGTGAGAGAAATGGTGGCGGGGTCGGGCTCCTGCTCTCTCCCACCTGCACCTACCAGCATCTCCCTCCACCCCCATCCCTCTCCTTCTCCTCCTTCGAGACACACTGCATCCGCCTGTTCTCTCCTCTGGCTCTCAGGGTGGCAGTCATCTACCGCCCACCGGGACCAACCTCCCAGTTCTTTGACCACTTTGCTACCTGGCTTTCTCACTTCCTGTCTTCTAATCTTCCATGCCTAATTCTCGGGGACTTCAACATTCCCATTGACGATCCTTCCGCTCCTGCTGCCTCCAAACTTCTTTCACTCACGTCCTCCCTTGGACTCACACAATCCTCCCTCCTCCCTACCCACCGCGATGGTCACGTTATTGACCTGGTCTTTTCCAACCTCTGCTCCATTTCTGAGTTCAAATGTCGCCCTTTCCCCATCTCTGACCACCACCTTCTCTCTTTCAACCTATCTGGACTTCCTAAACACCCTGCTCCCCCACCCCGCACACACACTCGCAGAAATCTACATGCTGTGGACCCCCATCAATTCTCCAACCTACTTCACCTCCTCCCTCATACCTCATCCTTCACCTGCCCTGATGCTGCCACTAATCACTACAACACTACGCTTATCTCTGCTCTAGACACTCTTGCTCCTCTTCGACTCTGCAAGGCCCACGCCGCCAGCTTCAGCCCTGGCACACCCTCCAAACTCGCTACCTGCAAAGATGCTCCCGCACTGCAGAGCGTGCCTGGAGGAAATCCCGCTCTGAAGCTGATTTTGTTCACTTCAAGTTTATTCTCGGTCATACACCTCTGCCCTCCACTTGGCCAAACAATCCTTCTTCTCATCTCTTATATCTACGCTGTCCTCCAACCCTAAACGGCTCTGGTCCACCTTCAACACCCTCCTCCACCCACCTGCACCTCCCCCCTCAGCTGCCTTCAGCGCTCAAGACCTGGCAGACTACTTCCTCAGTAAAACTCTAACTATCAGAAGCAACATCCCTAAACAAGATAGTTATCTGCCACCTCCACTCCCACAGGTCCCCTCTGCCACCCTCTGCCGCTTCCTCCAACCACTGAGGAGGAAGTCAATTCCTTATTGTCCTCCTCACATCTCACCACGTGCCCGCTCGACCCCATTCCCTCACATCTAATTCCTCCCTCTCCTCCTCCCTCACGCCTGCTCTCACACACATCTTCAACCTATCTCTCTCCACTGGCTCCTTTCCATCCGCCTTCAAACACGCGCTAGTTACCCCTTTACTAAAGAAACCATCCCTAGACACCAACTCTCCATCCAACTACCGCCCTGTATCCCTGCTTCCCTTCACATCAAAGCTCTTAGAAAAACTAGTCTTCAACCGCCTCTCCCTCTTCCTGTCCTCCAATTCCCTACTTGACCCCGCTGCATCTGGCTTCCGTCCGCTACACTCAACTGAAACTGCCCTCACCAAAGTCACCAACGACCTCCTAACTGCTAAAAAACACGGCCACTATTCTATTCTCATCCTGCTTGACCTCTCGGCTGCTTTTGACACTGTTGACCACCCCCTCCTTCTACAGACCCTCAACTCTCTGGGTCTCGGTGACACTGCACTTGCTTGGGTTGACTCCTATTTATCCAACAGGTCCTTCTGTGTGTCCTTTGCTGGTAACTCCTCCTCTTCATTGCCTCTATCTGTTGGTGTACCTCAAGGCTCTGTCCTTGGTCCTCTGCTCTTTTCCATCTACACCTCCTCCCTGGGCAAAATCAATCAACAGCTTTGGCTTTAATTACCACCTCTACGCTGATGACACTCAGATCTACCTCTCTACCCCTGATCTCTCTCCCCCTGTCCTTTCAAAAGTCAGTGACTGTTTATCTGGCATCTCCTCCTGGATGGCCTCCCACCACCTAAAGATCAACATGTCAAAGACTGAGCTCCTACTTATTCCTCCCTCTAATGCCTCCCCACCTCCTGACTTCTCTATCACGGTGGAGGGTATCACCATCTCCCCATCAAACCAAGTTCGCTGTCTTGGAGTTACACTGGACTCTGCTCTTTCCTTCATCCCCCACATCAAGTCTCTTTCCTCCTCCTGCCGATACCAACTGCGTAATATTTCCAGAATTCGGCCATTTCTTACCGCTGTCACCACAAAACAACTCATACACGCCCTGGTAATCTCCCGACTCGACTATTGCAATAATCTCTTATCTGGCCTCCCTCTGTCCCGCCTCTCCCCCTACAATCCATCCTGAACGCCTCCGCCAGGCTAATTCACCTCACCCGCCGCTCTGTCTCTGCCGCTCCCCTCTGCGAGTCCCTTCACTGGCTCCCCATCCACTGCAGAATTAAGTTCAAAATCCTTATCCTTACCTACAAAACCCTCACTAACTCAGCGCCCCACTACCTGTCCTCACTAATCACCAAATACACCCCAGCCCGCTCCTAAGGTCAAACAGTGACCTGCGCCTAGCTTCTCCCCGCATCACCTCTTCCCATGATAGACTGCAGGATTTCTCACGCGCAGCCCCCACTCTCTGGAACGCTCTCCCTCGTACTGTCAGACTTTCCCCTAACTTCTCTTCCTTCAAACGCTCCCTGAAAACATTGCTATTTAGGGAAGCCTACCACCCAACTCACTGACGCAACCATCAATCACTCTCACCTTACAGTCCTCTCCTCCTGTTTCCAACCCCAACCCTCCTAGATTGTGAGTTCCTACGGGAATAGGGCCCTCATCTCCTCCTGTACTGTTTGTCAAATGTTGTTCAATGTATTGTAACCCTGTCTGTACTGTGCTTATTGTACAGCGCTGCGGAATATGCTGGCGCTTTATAAATTAATAATAATAATAATAATAATCTTCACTGACTGAGGAAGCGATTATCTCGCGAAACGCGTTTCAGGGTTGTTTTAAATTGTCTAACTGAACCACTTTTCTATGGAGCAATTTCCCTGCCGTGGCACAGCGGTTTAACTATAGAATTCATCTTTTTCATGTAACTTGTACCAGATCGTCCCGGCATCGTCCGATAAATCCCATTGAAATGGCAAAGATCGCTAATCTGTTGCAGTCACAAAACATCATCTGAAGTTCCCTGATGGAAGTCAGAGGCAGTGGAAGAGGGCGGATTCACCTGCATATTGTGGGATCGGTTGGACGAC
The DNA here is from genome assembly GCA_009667805.1 of Leptobrachium leishanense. Taxonomy (NCBI): domain Eukaryota; kingdom Metazoa; phylum Chordata; class Amphibia; order Anura; family Megophryidae; genus Leptobrachium; species Leptobrachium leishanense. The sequence continues at coordinate 427,735,015 of CM019064.1, read as the reverse complement.
TTCAGACTGTATTGGATAATTGCACCATCGCAGGAGTATGGACCCAGTGGATGACCAGCTTTAAGCAGGCGAATCCCATAAGTTTCAATGCAAAAAAAATTCCCAGTTTTTATGAAATATTTATTCATCCGTCTATTCATTTCATTTGCAGTAAAAAGTTTCTTTATTCATTTAATTTTTAGGCACTTTTCAGGACCTTTTTGGTGAAATTTTTGATTCGGACAGTTTTACACAGTGTTTTTTTTTTGTTTATTCTGTAACAGACTTTTTTATTATTATTCATAGGACCTTAAGGAGAAAAGTTACCAGGAAAGGCTTAATGATTTTAACATGTACAGCTTGGAAAAAAGACGAGACAGAGGAGATATGACAGAAACATTCAAATATGTAATTTGCTGTGAATTGTAAGCCTCATGAACGAATGAATGCTGCCGTTGGTTTCACGCTGCCGATATAGGCCTATAGCCATAAAATGCTGACGTTTGCAGTTTTAAACTGCCTATTAAGCTGTCGTTCTATTAAGTAGTTATACCCACTGCAAATTCAGCATATCTTTTTGCATATTCAACAAAGCTAAATAATTATAATATAAATGCTGGCAGAATGCTTGGTTGTGTAGGGAGAGGTATTAGCAGTAGGAAAAGGGAAGTGCTCATGCCACTGTACAGAGCACTGGTGAGACCTCACTTGGAGTTCTGTGTGCAGTACTGGAGACCGTATCTCCAGAAGGATATAGACATCTTAGAGAGAGTTCAGAGAAGGGCTACTAAAATGGTGTACGGCTTGAAGGAGAAAAGTTACCAAGAAAGGCTTAATGATCTTAACATGTACAGCTTGGAAAAAAGACGAGACAGAGGAGATATGATAGAAACATTTAAATACGTAAAGGGAATCCACAAGGTAGAGGAAGGGAGTATATTTAAACGGAAACAAAGTAGCAAAACAAGAGGACATAGTCTTAGATTAGAGGGGCAAAGGTTTAAAAGTAACATCAGGAAGCATTATTTTACTGAGAGGGTGGTGGATACATGGAACAGTCTTCCAGTAGAAGTGGTAGAGGCCAAAACAGTAATTGAATTTAAGCAGACATGGGATAGGCATAAGGCTATCCTAAACAAAAGATAAATCCAGGTAAAGTATCCATGTAATTGGGCAGACTAGATGGGCCGAAAGGTCCTTATCTGCCGACATTTTTCTATGTTTCTATGTTTCTATATATTATCTCCAGGCATTTTCATGCACTAGCTTTTTTTAAAAACGCATTATAAAAGTTGCGTCTCTTTTTTTTTTTCTTATCGCTGTTCAGCGGCTGGTCGGCTTTTTCTGTCGACTAGTTGGCGGTCATTTCAGCAGGTCGTCAGCTGTTTGGGGATCAATTCAGTGGCTCGTCGGCTTTTTTCACAGGGTTTGCGGCTGCGTTCGGCAGTTTTTCAAACTGATTCGGCGTTTTGCAACGGTTTGAGGATGCATTCGGCTAGTTGATTTGCGCACTTCGGCAACTCAGCACTCACCACAGGGTTGGTGAATTTAACGCGTCGAAGTGTGGTGAACGAGAGAGCACCGAAATGTCAGTGACATTTGGGGGTTGTCTGAATAACCCCTTTAGAGTTAGCTTTATAATTAGGGTTAGGAATACTAATAGAGGTTAATTAGAGACGATTTCAGACAGAAAACCATTTATTTTTCAAGCTTATTACTGGCCCAATGTTTTTCTAAAAGGGGAATTTTTTTCAGAATTTTGTCGCAGCCAATTGACTGAGCCTATAATTAATGAAAATAATATCGGTCACAGCATGCTGATAATTTTTTTTTAATATCAGCTGATGGAATTAAATCAAGCATTAAGTCCTTAAACAAAACCCATACAGGTTTAACTACAAAAAACCTCGAAAGAACACAGAATGCATCCGACGGTCCGCCTAACAGACCGGCGAATCAATCTGAAAAAAGCCGAGGACCCGATGAACAGACCGCCCACCAGCTGCTGGAAAAAGCGACAAGCCGCTGAACAGGGATAAAAAAAAAAACCTGCACCTTTTAAAAGGCGTTTCTAAAAAAAAGTACTTCATGAAAATGCCTGGAAATAATATATTAGATCCTATGAATAATAATAAAAAAGTCTGTTACAGGAAAAAAAAAACGCCATTTAAAAAAAAATCTGAAAAAATACATTTCACCGAAAAAATCCCCAAAAATCGTAAAAAATTAATTAACTAAGAGACTGACTTTCTGCTGCAAATGAAATGAATGAACGGTTGAATAAATATTTAAGAAAAATGGGGATTTTTATTTTTTTACATTAAAACCTATTGGATTTCACTGCCGCTGAAGATCACCGCATTTCGCTGGCAATTCGCCAATATATGGTGAATTGACAGTTTTCTGAATAGCCGAATGGCCATGAAATTGCACCGTATGGGGAAATTCACTGGTCGGTGCAATTTCATTGCCAATTCGGTGCTCTTTGAATAACCCCTATAGTGAGTGGTCACTTTGCTATTAGTAATCCAATGCAGACAGGGTTAATTCATTCATGAAATTCTCACTTTTACAGACATCCACTTAGACGGAGGGAACCAAATGAATTGTAGTCATGAACACAATAACAGTAGTTTTTTATGGTTTTATTCTCTTTTAGGGAAAAGTTGCCAGTCAGACATTTCCCCTCGTTATCGCCAATAATTATCATTTACAACAATTTCTTGTGTAGCTCAAGTGTTGAAAATGAAGTAGAAGAAGCACCATTGCTTTCCATTATGGCCTGATTAGGATGAGTTACAAAGTATAAGAAGACTTTACAGGCAGCTGGCACAACGGCCGAGCGGGGAGGGATGTTTGTGTCTCAGCTGGATTAGGGTGAGCCATTCGATTCGAGTGGAGCCGTAATATTCAGCGGCTCAGTTGGTAACGACAAAGGCCTGGTCGGAACAGGGACCAAGGTTTCAGACAATGTACATTGTAGTTATAGTCAAAATTCCTGCAATATTTGAAAAATAAGATCCCAGCAGAAGCCCTTAATTTAAAAATTCTTGATCATTAAACACTTATTATGTGAGAAATACGCTGGATAAGGCCAGTGTCAGGCGAGTAGTTTTCAGAGCGGAAGGAACGTCTGTGACAGTGGACGTTCCTTCCGCACTGACGCCCGTCTGGCCACCTCGCTGAGAGCAGTTAGTGCGTTCAATGCTACAAGGGTCGATCCTCCTATGGAGGATCACGCTTTGCAGCCCCGTCGAATGCGCGTCGCAGTGCTTCGATTGGGAGGCTTTCAGAACGTCTGCTGTAGCGCGTGGAATTTGTGTGGCTGGCCGCATTGGAAGCGCGTCAGTACGGGCGCACCCAGTGCACTCGTCTGACACTGGCCTAAAGGGAATTCATGATTTTAAGATTTAGGTGCATTTTAATGCTTTATTAATATCTTCTGCTTCTGAATATTTGGATATGTAACCCATTATATGCCGCTTTAGGTCTGATGGTGGGGTTTGCAAAGATGAGCGTGGAATCAAATTCCAGCATCCCACTATCTGTACACATCACCATGGACCACTCATGTAGGGTTAATTCTTCTTTTTGAGCATTACAGAAGTATCAGGTGGATAAAAAGTGGTAAGAATGGATAACATTACCTTGCAGCAAAATGTCAATGTAGGAGGTGAAAGAGGACCTCTTCACCCAACATTAGGGTTTGTCTGGACACACCAGGCACACCACCTGCGCACGCCGATGTGTATATATACATATACATCATGTTGAGTGCAGTCTCTTATTTTTCTGATGGGGCACAGGTACAATATGGGTAAGTTTGGGGCCACGCAAGTGCATGAAGTACGTCCATAGTGACCCCCCCGCGTCCATCACAGCATTATGACAGCTCAACTGGGAGGGTCATACAATGTAACGTGCGTACTAGTAAGGCACATCACAATGGGTTCACAAAGCATGATCCTCCATAAGAGGCTTGTGATTTGTAGAGCTGTGGGCACAAATGTGCACACAGTACAGTGGGCCATTCTCACAGACTTTCTTTCCACGCTAGTGTGACCTCGGCCTAAGAGGGATGGGGCACAGACACAATATGGGCGCGAAGGATGGGACACAGGCATGATAAGGCTTGACATAGAGTCATAGTAAAGGTTAGAGAGATAGGGCAGAGGCATGATAAGAGGCATAGTAAAGGTTAGAGAGAAGGGGCAGAGGCATGATAAGAGGCATAGTAAAGGTTAGAGAGATGGGGCAGAGGCATGATAAGAGGCATAGTAAAGGTTAGAGAGATGGGGCAGAGGCATGATAAGAGGCATAGTAAGGGCAGAGGCATGATAAGAGGCATAGTAAAGGTTAGAGAGATGGGGCAGAGGCATGATAAGAGGCATAGTAAAGGATAGAGAGATGGGGCAGAGGCATGATAAGAGGCATAGTAAAGGATAGAGAGATGGGGCAGAGGCATGATAAGAGGCATAGTAAAGGTTAGAGAGATGGGGCAGAGGCATGATAAGAGGCATAGTAAAGGTTAGAGAGATGGGGCAGAGGCATGATAAGAGGCATAGTAAAGGTTAGAGAGATAGGGCAGAGGCATGATAAGAGGCATAGTAAAGGTTAGAGAGATAGGGCAGAGGCATGATAAGAGGCATAGTAAAGGTTAGAGAGATAGGGCAGAGGCATGATAAGAGGCATAGTAAAGGTTAGAGAGATGGGGCAGAGGCATGATAAGAGGCATAGTAAAGGATAGAGAGATGGGGCAGAGGCATGATAAGAGTCATAGTAAAGGTTAGAGAGATGGGGCAGAGGCATGATAAGAGGCATAGTAAAGGTTAGAGAGATGGGGCAGAGGCATGATAAGAGGCATAGTAAAGGTTAGAGAGATAGGGCAGAGGCATGATAAGAGGCATAGTAAAGGTTAGAGAGATAGGGCAGAGGCATGATAAGAGGCATAGTAAAGGTTAGAGAGATGGGGCAGAGGCATGATAAGAGGCATAGTAAAGGTTAGAGAGATGGGGCAGAGGCATGATAAGAGGCATAGTAAAGGAAAGAGAGATGGGGCAGAGGCATGATAAGAGGCATAGTAAAGGTTAGAGAGATGGGGCAGAGGCATGATAAGAGGCATAGTAAAGGTTAGAGAGATGGGGCAGAGGCATGATAAGAGGCACAGTAAAGGTTAGAGAGATGGGGCAGAGGCATGATAAGAGGCATAGTAAAGGTTAGAGAGATGGGGCAGAGGCATGATAAGAGGCATAGTAAAGGTTAGAGAGATGGGGCAGAGGCATGATAAGAGGCATAGTAAAGGTTAGAGAGATGGGGCAGAGGCATGATAAGAGGCATAGTAAAGGTTAGAGAGATGGGGCAGAGGCATGATAAGAGGCATAGTAAAGGATAGAGAGATGGGGCAGAGGCATGATAAGAGGCATAGTAAAGGATAGAGAGATGGGGCAGAGGCATGATAAGAGGCATAGTAAAGGTTAGAGAGATGGGGCAGAGGCATGATAAGAGGCATAGTAAAGGTTAGAGAGATGGGGCAGAGGCATGATAAGAGGCATAGTAAAGGTTAAAGAGATAGGGCAGAGGCATGATAAGAGGCATAGTAAAGGTTAGAGAGATAGGGCAGAGGCATGATAAGAGGCATAGTAAAGGTTAGAGAGATGGGGCAGAGGCATGATAAGAGGCATAGTAAAGGTTAGAGAGATAGAGCAGAGGCATGATAAGAGGCATAGTAAAGGTTAGAGAGATGGGCAGAGGCATGATAAGAGGCATAGTAAAGGTTAGAGAGATGGGGCAGAGGCATGATAAGAGGCATAGTAAAGGTTAGAGAGATGGGGCAGAGGCATGATAAGAGGCATAGTAAAGGTTAGAGAGATGGGGCAGAGGCATGATAAGAGGCATAGTAAAGGTTAGAGAGATGGGGCAGAGGCATGATAAGAGGCATAGTAAAGGTTAGAGAGATGGGGCAGAGGCATGATAAGAGGCATAGTAAAGGTTAGAGAGATGGGCAGAGGCATATAAGAGGCATAGTAAAGGTTAGAGAGATAGGGCAGAGGCATGATAAGAGGCATAGTAAAGGTTAGAGAGATGGGGCAGAGGCATGATAAGAGGCATAGTAAAGGTTAGAGAGATGGGGCAGAGGCATGATAAGAGGCATAGTAAAGGTTAGAGAGATGGGGCAGAGGCATGATAAGAGGCATAGTAAAGGTTAGAGAGATGGGGCAGAGGCACAGTTGTGGAGAAAGTGCTTGGTCAGAGGGAAACATGACTATGAGAAGGATTTACAAAGGTTCAACAAAATATTCATGGGCTTAAAGCACAAGGAGTGCAGGGGCAAAGGAGGATTTATGGGCACACACAAAAAAACAGAAGATTGTGCATATTTTGTGGGGCATTTACATCTCTGTCTGTCAGTGCATGGCTTTTCTGCTGCCATCTCACCAGGTACACTGCACACTTTCCAATTCTTTCCATTCTGATAAAATAAATACATGAGACACTTTTTTGGTAAACTTGTTAACCATTAAGTTTATCAAATTCTCAAGGTTTACAAACCTATACACTTTTTTTCTAAGGAAACCCCCCCCCCTAAATAAACGATGTGTAACACTGTCAACAGATAAATACACATGGGGACCACCGCTCTTTGAGCGACGTTCTACAGTTAGTCCAATCCATTTTCCTATTTGCATAATCATTTTCTGGTGTGAGGAATGATGATTTCTTTCTTCAATATGACCCGTTTTTAAGGAAAAGGCGCAAATAAAAAACAACTTCGTTTCATTAAAAAAAATGTTTTTTTAAAACAAAATTTAATTGAATAACACCCCCAAAAATATACAATATATTCAGTTCCATTGCACGTATATTTCAGAATGCAAATGTTGAGATTTGAAATCTTGTTTTACCGTGTTTTTTTTTTTTTTGCTTTTTTTTATTTTTAATTTAGTGTAAATATATGGCCTGAAAAGTCTCTGAGGATTCGATGCACGAAACGAAAAAAATAAAATAAAATACAACTGATCTTCTCTTTATTATCTACAAGAGCGATAAAATAATAAAAAAAAACACTATATACATTTTAGATTGTATTTTACAAACATTTTGAACAGCAAAACGGACATCCTGAAAACCAGCCTGTTCACAACAGGAAAAATATATATATATATGATCAAATTATTATTTTTTTAATACAGTGTTAATAAATGTTTGGAATTCATAATCGTAAAATAACAATGCAGTGCTGTGGGCTCGCACATTGGATGGATGCTATTCGTAGAATGTATAAATGAGGGTAGCTTTATTCACTAGACAAGTAACAGTTTTAACAATTGGCAAAATTTAGGCTGAAAACCAACATTTCTTTGATTTTTGCATGCATTATTAATGTTCTATTTGGCAGATAAGCCATAGGATTTACAACATTTATTATTCCCCTGATATTCCACGTTTAGTGAATAAACCCCTAAGCATAGTCATGGCTAAACGGCTCCTTTGCATTGCTTAACTCTCTTTAAAAATGGCTCTTTAATGGTCATTCCAACCAAATGACATTCACCGTTAACAGCTGCACACCTTTCCTTGATAAATGAGGGCAGAAAGTGACTTATTGCTATGGAAATCGCAATGACTACAAGAAGAATGAAAGCTGATGTTGTAAGGATACCGTCTCCCCAAATTGGCGCAGAATAGTGTTTTAGGATTTTAAAAATATAATAATTATGATAATAAAGATTACTTTCTAGTTTGAGCAGAGTTTTGAATTCTTTTTTTTGTTATTCGTATCATTTGACGGTTATAGAGCAAATACGAGAAAGATGCTTCTTTTTTTTCTACAGAACAAATAATGCCTTATTATTTTTATTTCTAAAGCACTGGCGTGTTCTCCTAATCAAACGATAAATCCAGATAAAGTATCCATGTAATTGGGCAGACTAGATGGGCCAAAAGGTTCTTATCTGCCGACATTTTCTATGTTTCTATGTTATGAAGTGCTGTACCATGGACGGGCAGCACTGGCTTACACATCTTCTATGTGGCCCGTCTGCGTCGTCATGTTTCATGTCATTTGACCCTTGTTTACGTGTGACTTACTATTGTGTTTTATTTTTCAAATGCGATTTATAGAGTTAAGGAAACAGTCCGTAACCCTGGAAGACTCTGCAAGAACTTTGTCTCCCTCCAGTGGTAGAGTTAAGGAACTACACTGTACAACCAAAACTGCTCAGCCATCCAGAGAAAACCATTTATTTCATCCAGACCAATTACCTGTCCACAAATAATTATTTTTGTCTGCTGCTTTAAAGATCAACTCCTAGAAATGAATTAATGCTATTGGAAAACATGCAACCTATCATTGTCACAAGGCTTTCTAACTGAAAACAATTAATCTCTAAAATGTTGTCGTGTGGCATCACACAATTACAGGCGCATATACAATGGATACGAATAATTATTTAGGTATTTAGAAACATAAAACAGGTAATAACGCATTGGACTGAGTTTGTTTGATTCTGCCATTTAATAAAAAATATAGATATTTTCCTTTTTTTTTAAAAAAAAAAGAAACAAATTTGTGGCCTGATCCCACAATCTCAACTGATGCACATTTAGGTTAGCAGTATACAACGCAATAAAGTAAAAAGTTGATAATTTGGGTATGTCAGAGTAACAACATAAGGATACAAAGGGGGCTCTTAAGAGGAATACGTCATATTTCCTGGAGAAAACATCGGCCCGGGGCGTGAGGGAGCAGAGGGCGCTATGCGAACGTCTAGAGCACATATATGTAAAAAAAAAAATTGCAAGTGCAAAAATTCTATACATCTGTACATGCAGAATACTGAGTAATTATGCCACTCCGTTCATCATGTGCCTATGGCTGAGAGCGGAATGCAATAAATGAGGAAGGGACAGTGACAACCCTTTATTGTGGAGGAAACCCTCAGACGGTCAGTCTAAACATCGTGACGTCTCTACATTTTCTTTATTTCACAGTATAATTGATTTTTATTATTGTTGCTGCTCTACGTTCCTATTCAAGCAGCAGTGCGGATCACTTCCAAGCCGCAAAACCTGTATATTATTGGCATTAAAGGGATACTCTAGTCACCATGACAACATTAACATCCTTCACTGCCAAGTGATTTTCCAAAAAAACATTGTTGGGAACCAGAGTTTTTTTTTTTTGTAAATAATTTTAAATGAATTATACGGTAAGAAATCTTTGGGCATATTCCCAGTGTATTTCTGACTGTTATAACATATTTGACCAGTAGATGGTGCCATCTACTGTCAAATTGAGTTACAGCCGTTGCAGTTGCAGCTCGTGGTTCCCTGCATCGGCTGCTAAATGTCCGATGTTAGGACATTCAGTTAGCTGATTTTACACAGTTTTAGCTCTTTGGGCATTGTGCCCACAGGGCTAAACTTTGAGGGCACCTTCTGCAGCCCAAATGCAAACAAACTTAGTCTTCAGCAAACAAATTTCATTTGCTTTTGGGTTGCAGGGCTGCAGATCGAGATTTCTCGATATCGGGCACCAAATGGTGCCTTTGATGACCGAGATATCTCGATTTCGGTAGTGAAGGCTTTAATTAAATGATTGTGCTCTACTGAGGGTCATTCCTCTCTTCTTTCCCCCTCGTTGGCTGCCCCTGGAGACTGCGACAGTCCTCCAACGTGTAGGACTTCCCTCTCTCCTGTAAGCTGTTGGTCAGCTTGCTCTGGACAGGGTTTTCAGTCTGTTTCACTTGATTCCTTGCAAAGGGGACTGCACCTAAGAGTGGGGGTGGCATGGTACAGAAGAGAAGGGTTTTTACACTATACGCTAAGAAAGAGGGAGAGAGAGTGGTGGTCTGCAGGCTGAATAACTATCTGTACCAGTCCCTCATTTGTAGGTGAGACTTTCATTTTAACCTCTTCACTGCCATGATCAACTTGACTCGATCTGCAAAATCAGCAGATTGCGTTAAGTAGACCTGGTTTTATTTTGGAGCAGTGCAAATGAGTTTTGTGTATTGCAATCAAAAGTCCGTTGCATATGGGCTCCAGATTGCACCCCTATATTTCTAGCACATCAGACCTTACAGCCAAAGCGTTAGAATGAGATGAACAGCTAGGATATGTCTTTGTCAGCGACACACAGTCCCAGCTGTACTGTAGTGGCAGTAGCACCTTTTGGCCAACAGATGGAGCCACCTGCCTGCCAAGCATTGTATGCAGAATGAAAATGTGCTGTAGCGATTCTACAGTAAATTCATACTTTATTGCTACTGTAAAATGATTTTCCATAAAACCACTGGTTCTTGGCAGTGGTGTTATGGAAGAGTACCTGGTAGTGAAGGGGTGGTTAAAGTTTGTTGAGTAGGGCTCTCAAAGTCTGTCTCCCCCTATATCGATTGCCTACAATTCCTAGAATTCTCTGAATGCAGTAAATGGACTGAGAATCGTGGGAGTTGTAGTTCAGGAACATCAGGGTGGTGGGAGTTTGAGACCCCTGGACTTAAGGCCTTAAAGGCTTAACAATTACTTACGGATAATAAATTTAAAGATCAGTACTTGCAGCCCAGATAAGGCTTTTTTGTGCTCTTTGAGATCTGGAAAACATTTGAGTTACTCCTGACCTGCTTCTTTTTCTTTTTCTCTTAACAGTACATATTTTGAGGTTACAAAGTATCAAACGGTCTTGTAAAACATTTTCTTTTCTACAGGTTATTCTTTAATTTTACTCTTACTTTCCCAAAATGCGGAACGGAGATAATATTCCTTAAAGTAAATTTTATTTGTTGCAGGAAAACACGTTTCCCCTTGGTGCGGCCAGTTCCTTTTAAAACACACTTCAGTTAACTGTACACTTAAGCATAGTATATGATTTAAAAGAGACTTAATAAATGGCGGAATCACATTATGCACTGTACTAACGCCAGACATCTAAATTTTTTTAAAACTACATTTATTTTTCCTAATATCTAAGGAATATGTCTCGCTAACTAATACCTTACTGAGTCGTGATAGCCTTTTGTCTCGACTTATATTATTTCGAAGAAAAAAACAGGATAATTGACAGTTCTACTGCTGAACTATAGATACAAGGAGAAAATTCCTTTTTTGTAAAATTCTTCTATAGATTCATAATTACTACAAAACTGCTGTTTTGGAAACATTATTCCAGAAATAATAAATGAAAAATGTTTCTTAAGTGAGAATTCAAAAGGATTTTATATATATATATATATATATTTATTACACAAGGAGGGTAGCACTCAACCTTTACTAAGCTCAGAATGTGGGTGCTCCTCCAGAAAGAGAGCAGTCTTTGAATGTGTTAGCTGGAGTGCTCTCTTTCATGTTTGTTGTGTATATATATATATATATATATATATATATATAGTGTGTGTGTTATGGGCAAAATTAGAAGTTAGGTAACACTAGCTTTACCCAGTTAAAGCCCACATCACCCAAAACCACTGGGAGAAGCTGCAAAAAATGCAATTATCTGACTTTACCTGGGTAATCTGTGGACTATGCAAGCACCCTTGGGTAAAATTGATTTTTAGTGTTAGGATTTAGGGTTAGGGTTAGGATTAGAATTAGGGTTTTTTGTGCCACTGTAAAGTCTCTGAAAACACATTAACCAGCAGCGTTTGGGTAAATCAGGCTTATCCAAAGTAGAACCCAAAGATTGGTTTCATTTCGGTCTTGCCATTGGGTAATTTCAGGATCGAGGTGGCCATCAAGGGTGACAGCCCATGATATTTTCAGGCGCCCAGTGGCTCCAGGGGGCTCAGGCCAAACCCTGTGCAGTTTGTCTACGTGCCACAGACAAACTGATACTCCATGCCACCCAGGACTTAACCACCAAGATATCAACAAATTGCCCAGTGGGCCGAGGAATAGGGGGTCGGTAACAGCGCTCTGACTCAGAGGTGCAGACCAAAGCTCAGCCACAAGGGAACACATTTTATCACCTTACTGGCGGGGAAGAGTCTATTGAAATGGGAGGGGGCCAAAGCAATGAATTAGTAAGGGGCCCCAAGAATTCTGATGGCAGCCCTGATCAGGATTTCAAACTTTACCCATAACATATATATCTTGTTTTGGTCCAGTAAAAGCAAAAATGATGATTTACTTCCCTAAATTGAAAATATCAGCTCTCTCAACACTCAAGAGAAAGAGCTCTGCAGGGCGGACGCATAATACCTAATAAGTGATAATTGCTTACGCTATATTATTGTTTTGTCGGAGTTTGTCTATCTGTTTTGTGGTACGGCAAAAAAACGTGGCACCAACTCGGAGATGAAAATAATAAGTGAATATCGAAATTGATCACAAGGCTATGAGTAAAATGGCCGTAAAACACATCAAACCAAGCAGAACAGTTAATTTTAGGAACTTTTCCTTCTTTTTGTTTCTAAACAGTGTGCTTTTAACACACAGCTATATATATACACGTGTAAATATGCATTGGCTCCCGATAAATTGTCACCGCACCGTACAAAATTGCAGAACTTGCATCTTCCGGGCAAACACTTTGCCAAAGTCATAGCAGAAGAATACAAGAAGTACCGCGAGGAACAGGCAAGGTGAGCAACCTACAAGAATACTGCTTAGCTCCACCACCAACGAGATACAACATACTGTAAGGTCATTTATTGCTTAAGTCTTTAAAGGAGGAACGTGCCGTCTGGCCATGTGGTATTGCGGTGTGTATCAGCGTGATATGGGTTGTTGAGTGTAAACATGGGCACTATTTCTTGGTTTTGTTAATGAAGCAGTTGGTCATTAGTGCAAAACATAAGAGATGGCCTTAGCGGATACGGAATACAGCGAGAATGTTCAAGGCACCCGAATTTAAAACATTGTTATGTATAGAGCTATGGCTAGTTCGTGTTCGCGATATACGCAGAAATACTTCAATCACAAAGCACTCTTTAAGGTACGTTTTAAGTCTTGTGCTATTTCGATAAGTTTCTTTCCCTCCGTTTCACTGTCACGCAATCCTAACGCTCGTTTGCAAACGTAAAAACCACACGGAACGTAACACTGCATTTCAGAAATCTCCGTTCCAGTCCCAATATTAAAACTCTATTCGGCAAGTTTTGCATTCCAACCCCCCCCACCCCCACGAACGAGCATCTTAACACCTGGAATATATGGAGTAAAGGGAAATATTCTGAATACCGACACGCTGCGCATACTCTTGGCAATAGATTTCAGCAAAATGTTTTGTTTTTAAAAAAAAAAAAAAAAAAAGATTATATACGTTTTATTTTTTGCAACAAATCACTGACATGTTATGGAAGCAACCATAAAAGTATTCATGTGCACACGTGATTATGAAGCCCATGTCTCACAGCGAGCATTGTATGACTTGCTTTAATCGTACACTTAAGTCTCATATCGTACGGATGTGTGTATAAAAAAAACCCAAAACAAAACCCTTCACACTTGAGTTTGATGTTGTGTTTCCATGTAGGGAATGTGCGAATTATCCATGCGGAAGTCGTCCAAGCTTTCATAGTCACTAATGGCTACTTCTGTATCTTCAAACCCACAGCTAGCCGAGATATCCGACGAAGAAGCACCTACTGAATTGTGCAAGGATAAAGATAGATTATCTGTGCTTGTCTTTTCCGCTCGTGGACTGGGGCCTGGTACAAAAGTACTAAATGAAGGTCCAGGCTGTGAGACGTTCGTCTCTATTTCGTTCGACAAGTGGTGAGGCGGGAGATACTGGCTTGGGTGGAACTGGGGACGTCTTCTGCAGTCAGGACTGAGTGTGCTAGCCACAGATATAGGCTGGGATTGGGGGAGGGTGTCGTAATGATCCTGAAAGTCCTCCGGAAGAGGAGGTGGCAGCTGATCTTGATTTAAATAGTCTTCGTGTTGAGGTGGTGGATAATCACTGTCAATGTCATATCCACCCAGATAATAATCCGTTTCCAATTCCCTTGTACTCCCATGGTGAGCTGAAGATGCATCAGCCGTCTCGTAATTTGGCACCTCTTCGATGTCCGAAAGTCGGGCGCTTGGCATCCAGTCGGAGGTATCCCAGTGGTAAGCTATGAGATGAAACAATTCATCATTAATTAATAGGATAATCTACACAAACCACATTAAGAACATGCCCTGGTTATAAAACACTCATGCGTAATGCATTTTATCCTAAACATTCCTTTATGGCTGCACATGCTCGTCATCAACGTGACGCATTCGACATTCGGTGGCAGTGTGTTATCGTTTTATGGCAAGGCACAAGGGTTCGAGGGGTGTAAGATATTCGGGCTGTGTTAGCTGAAGTCATGCTGCCACATAAACGCCACGGGTTATGATTGTGTCGATATTTAAAGACATTTGGAGCAAACGGTAAGCAGGCAGGAACAAACACAGGCTGTAAAACATAAACGCTTCCAAGATCAGTGGACACAGAGTGATCATAGTAGGTGGTACAACACAGCATAATGCGATAATGCAGGAGGACTCATGTTACGAGCGTCACCTCTGTTGTAATTCTGTCCTTGGTCCATATCCGGAGCTGTTTAAGCCAAGGGAAGAAGAGCATAGCTTAGCATTCTAGAGACAAAACGCACGCTACGTTTCTTAAGCATGCAACAGAGAAGAGTGACCTGCAGGTTTTGAAAGTATTAGGTGATATCACTGTGAAAAATATCAAGATGTGTATAAAATGAGAAAGTACTGGGTTGATTCCACAAGCAGTCAGTCGCTCAGCTCTCTGCTAACAACTTCCCTACCTGGTGCATTAGTTACTTGTTCTGTTAACACAGTGTAGAACCCCCCACAGCCCCCCGAGATGTTGATGCCTACAATTCCCTGTATTCTTTCAATGCAATTCATGGTCAGGGAATCATGGGAGTTGTAATTCATAAATGGGCAGGAAATTGACAGCCCTTGTGTAGACTTGACTATGGTTTTTCTGGCTACTTTCTCATCAGCTACAGCACTAATAAGATGATGATACCTCGGCCAAATTTCTAGGTCTCTACCCTCCCCCCTCCCCGCCACCCTTACCCAAATTTCATAATTTTCGGCAACGACTTGGTGAATGTAATCCGAAAAAGTCGATAGCAAATAAGTGCCGCGAAGAGGAGTTTATTTTAACTGGGGGGGGGCATAAGTCGATGAGCGCATTCACGAGCTATGTTGCTAATTTTCCTGCGGAGTTGGGCTTAGCTGCTGGAATTAATTCCATGCTCTGCTCTTTGGTTCAGAAAATAAGATAAACGGCATTGGCAATAGCAGGTCTGCTGAGTGATGTTGATTTTTAAGCTATTATTATTTTTTTTCTTAATATTACAATGTGTCTGATACTGATAACATACCTAATACGATACTGACAAATTAAAACATGCTCCTGGATAGATAAGATAGCAGCAAATCTTGAAAATCTCTAAATCTGTGTATACTTTTGCAAGATGAGGCTACCTGATTTGATAGTCAGTGGGCTCACCTTTTTTTTACATGCACATATGAGAGGATGTTGCAAGATCTCTTTAGATGTCCCACTTTACCACACCAACAACACATAATCATTATCATTGAAGATATAACTATCTCACAGTGCCACAATAAAGAGGTCCGCATCCTTTGCTCTCCAGATGTTAGGAAACTACAGTTTCCATAATACTAAGACAATCTTTGAGCTGAATAGGCATCATGGGATCGGGCCGCCGTTCTCGCCACGCGATTTTAGGTGAGTATGTGATTTTTTTGGGGGGGGTGGTTGAGCTGTAGGTAATGGAGTCTGCAGCAGTGATTGCCTACCGGAAGTTCGGAAACTTTGGCTAATGCTACAGATATAGTTAACTTTTCTTTCTGTGATGATCTGAGCCACAGCTGGGAAGTCCAACTCGACATTTACAGCCCTGTTGCACTTGACGGTAGCAATCCGCCACTAAGTACGGCACCGATTATGTTTTTCATGCAATGATTTCTTTGAATTCTAGCGTATGAAATGAACCTCTCTGTAGTTGCTATAAAGTCTATTACTTATACACGACAGCTGTTTGGTATATAAGATTTTTCTAGACTGCAAAGGCTGGAAATAATCCTCGGGAAGAACTGCTTTAATGAGCTTTAAGGCAAAACGCGCACTGTAATTATGGGAAAACGCACTGGAGCATGTAAAATACAATATTAACACAGCACACGGTGACATTTTCTATTATCACCAAATGTAAAGCTGCAATAAGTAACAGACATTTGTGCCTGATTCGTGTATATGGAGTATTGATATAACATCAGAGCTAGAAAAAGAAGGTAAGCTGTATTGTTTTTCAATGCACCACATCCCAAAGGATTATGGGCAACCTTTCTAATTAACACGTTTATTACAAGGGATTTTCCAGAAAACTATTGTCAAGAACCAGTTTTTTTTTTTTTTTAAATATCGATTTTAATTAATTACACAGCAAGAAAGATTTGGGAATATTCCCAATCTATTCCTTAATGCAATAACCGATTCGGCAGCCAGAGGTCGCCATCTACTGGCCAAAAGGAGTCACTGCAGTTCTGGTCTCCTTGCAGGATCAACTGGGGAGTTGCCATTCAGAGACACTCGTCAGCTGTTTTTTAAAAGTGTTAGCTCCTTGGACATCATGCCCATAGTGTTAAAACTTTAGGGGCATGTCCTGGATCCCAATTGCAGATGAATTTCGTATGTAATAAAGAAAATTACTTTGAATTGCTCCATTGACTATATTGGATATCTGGGCACCAGGAGGTGCTGTACAGGTCAAGTATACTTGACCTTGGTAGTAAAGGGGATAAGAATCTATATTTTGGTCTGACTGCTAATTAAATTATTTGGCAGCAGCTAGTGATCCTAAACTACCACTAAAACGTCAGACTTTGCTACCAGGTCCCTTGGAACGGGGAAACGTGTCAGAACCATTGTGCAATCTTAAATTTTTTGATCTGAGATGTCATGGAGAATCTTGGTTCTGTCATAGACCTACAGAAACATCTATTGAACCGGTCTCTATTGCGTGCATTGAGCCCCATAACGAAATAATTTTTGAAATTAGGATATAGTGATTGATAGCTCATGCATATTTTATCATGCCTACAAACCGACAGAGCCGTCACTGCGTTTATGTCTACAAAAGTAAAATTGTGTATGTACATATTGTGTGCGGTACAGCGCGTGTGTATAGTACTCAAAAAAATAATCAAAATAATGCACGCAAAAAACAAGTTAGGTGGCAAAACGAAAATAAAGTCAGACAGCAGAGAAACAGAGGTTTGAAAGGACAGAGAAGTACATAAGTTACAAAAAAGTGTAAATACCTTCATTTTCAACAGTATCAACAACATTGTTGACTAGATGTATGACAGTCACTATGGAAGCTTGCAAAAGGGAAATACACAAAGGAAGAAAGGGTGGGGAGGGAAGAGGGAGACAACAGTCCAGTTAGTATTTGAACACACATACAGTACTACTGCATTAACCCTTTGAGTGCCAGGGGAGTTGACCACACGCATGTTTTTTTATATTTCTTCTGTAGCTCATCCTGTTAATTTGTTATAGATGTAAACCTCATTGGTGATAAAGAGGTTAAGCAACATCAGCGCAATGGTTTCATACACGCAGTTGTCTTATTTAAATTTGGAAAATATTAATCTGTTAACGTGATGTAGTTTAGGGCAGTGTTTCCCAAACCTGGTCATCATGTCCCCCTAACAGGCCAGGTTTGCAAGATATTTGAAGCACAGCACAGGTGATATGATTTGCTGCTCCGTGATTGCAGGATTCAGTCTGCATTTCCCCAAGGTAATCCTTAAAACCTGTCCTGTTAGAGTGACCTGAGGACCGGAGTTTGAAAGTGCATTGTTTACCTTGTTATTCAACGATTTGTAGGCAGCTCCCTATAGAACAGGTGCTGATTGCTCCATAGCACATCCCTCAGGAAATATCAATTTTGTAAATGTGTTAATTGTATTTATTGATATTTCTCATACTAATAACTGTACAAGAAACATTAACTGTCACACAGGAATGGGATTACTGGAATAAAGGGATCTGTTTTCAGAGATGTTGGAAATGTTGCAAGAGTTAACGAATCCACCAAGTGATAGAACCTGCACAGCTGCCACAATTCAAATGATGATTAGTAATAATTATATACTTTTTAATGTAGTCTCTCATATTATATCTGAATGGCTGGAAACTAAAATGTAAGGTTGAATGTGCAGTTCTAGAGTCAACGACACATTCACATTATGTTAGCTTGGAGAAATGAGAACGTATAGATTTAATTACTAGTTTACATTAATTGCTTTACGGATTATTATTATTTATTTATAATTATTAATATTACGCGTTATAATACATACATACATATATACACACGAGAACGATGTTAAAATCTTTAACGGGTTAAAAGTTGTTAAAATCTTGAAATGGTTAAGAGTTGTCAGAATCTTTAAAGGGTTAAAATTTCTTAAAATATTTAAATATATGAGTTACTGTTAAAGTCTTTGAATGTATGAGTTGCTGTGCTCCTTGTGGTGTGTATATATATATATATATATATATCCAGCATCAAAAAGGGGTGCACACCTGTATAACAATAAAATTTAATATTTATTCCATATCAGTAAAAATTGACTGACGTTTTGGCCACTATCAAGGTATATATTATTATATATATATATATATATATATAAATTCCGAAAAATCTATTTAACAAATTACTTGATTAGAGCTGTAGAAATAATGTACTGTGAATAGCATTATTTTGTTTTTTTATCTATTTTATTGCCAAATATTTTCCTACATTTCATTTCCATGCTGGCAGGTGTGGCATTGTTAAGCTACCCCTCTGGCACCCAGACAGTTAACAAATGTTAACCAAAGTCATATAAACACCAACAAAATATGTTTTTCCTACATCTAACATTTTGAAAAGACAAGCATTCGTTCTTTTAGGGCAATTCAGAATTCTGTAACATATTAAAGAAAGTCTATGGGTGTTGAGGTACAGATTCGATCACAACTCACACACATTTTAACCCCTTGACTCCCATGTTGTTTTCCTTAAAACCGCTGGCAGGACCCAGTGGATTTATGGAAAACGAATGTGCATTGTACATACACTGAAATTGTGCTTCAAATATAGATTAAAATACCAATAGCACATTTTCAAACTACAGTATATGCGTTATTTAGTAGGCAAGTGGCACTATCTGCTGGCCAAAGAGTGCTACTACATCTCCATAATACAATTTGGAATCTATTAGCATCTTGAGCAAAACAGGTAATCTAATCTAATCTAATCTGGTGTCCCAGGGTGCTAAAACATTGGGCGTACATTCTGGAGAGCATTTGCAAACGACTATTTATTTGCAGAAAAAAATGGAATTCCTACACAGTGCTCCAGTGTTAGGTCACATCGAGTGCTGAGGATCAACAAGTGCCTTACAGATTGAGTATATTTGATCTTGGTATCAAAGGGGTTAATGGCCAGTAATAATAAATTATATTTTTAGTAAATTCAGTAGATAGAAACCTGTATGGGTCAACCTCTCCACCTGTATTTACATCTATACAATTTATTATGCAAGAAAATAAATATTCTGCCAACAGAAAATTACCCTTTAACCCCTTAAGGACGGGGGAAATTTTACGAGTTCGGCACTCTTCGAAAAGTAGAAGTGTGCTGAGCTCATTTTGACGGTTTTTGCTCCTCATGTTTAAACGCGGTTTGAAGTCTCGTTTTATTGTACGACCCAGACGTATTATAGTGTTTTTTTTTCAGCAGATTCATAATCTATCATTATTATATGTATACGTCATGCCCTGCCAGAATGCTATAACAAAAAATGTAAAAACAATTTGAATTTTCAATACAATTTCAGTCCACAGTGTGTAACGTTTTTTTTTTTCACATTTTATCATCCGAGCCTTTGCGGTTATATATTCTATGGGGTAGGCTTGTTAAAAAAATTAGAACTGGGAACTCGTTACATTTTTTGCAGGGGGAAATCACGTGATTTTAACTAAAAGCCCCCCGAAAAAATCGTTAGTGCTAGGCTTGTGCACCGATTTTTTTTCGGTTCGATTTGGTTCGTTCGGATTTTGTAAATTTTCGATTCGACTCGTTTCGGCCGATTTCCGTTTCGATTCGGTTCGTTTCGGTTAGTTTTTCGTATCGACTTTTTTTCGTGATTTCGGAAATTTTCGTGTTTTTTCGAACGTCTGTTCTCCTCGTTTCAAAGTGTCTATTCGTTTTGGCGTAAACTAATGGTTTTTCGGATACGATAATTAAACGATACAATAATTCTGCCGAAATGATAATTCTGCCATTGAGATTTCTCATGTTTTACAAGAAGGATACATTGAGATTTCTCATGTTTTACAAGAAGGATACATTGAGATTTCTCTGGATTTCCAGGAAGGATACATTGAAATTTCTCTGGATTTCCAGGAAGGATACATTGAGATTTCTCTGGTTTCTATTTCCAGGAAGGATACATTGAAATGGGAATGATACAAAATTTAATTACATAATCAGCGATATAAATACGATGTCCGAAATTACTGAAAAGGAACCGAAATCAGGAATGGAGCCGAAATCACGAATTGAACGAAAATGAATTTCGATTTTACACATTTCTACTCCATTCGAAAAGTCCGAAATGTTTTAGTTTCGGCTCGAATTTTTTTTTCAGATCTGCCGTTTTCTTATTTGAAAATTTTCAGAAAATCGGCCGAATTCGAATGCACGAATCGGGAAATTTCGTGAAAATTGCGAAATTCCGAAACCCGAAACGCACATCCCTAGTTAGTGCAGCATCATTGTTGACATAATTGAAATGTGAACAATAATGCTGCATTAATAAAAAAATAAAACAAAAAAGTTTTTAAAATTTTTTTTATTTATTTATTTTTTATTATTTTGATTTTTATTTTTTTAAATTTTATTTTTACTTTTAACATGGTCATGTTTGGTATCAGTGGAAAGGCCATGCTCTAGCAGCCACCATTTGGGAGATATGGCGGTTCAAAGGACTTCGTGGAAGTCAGATCAGCGTTGGAGCTGCCGGAGGAGGTGAGTATCGGCGGGAGGGGGGCTGCAGACGCCCTGGACATACTATTACATCATGCAGTGTTAAAGCCCGCCTAATGCAGGACGTAATAGTACGTCTGGCATCTTTAAGGGGTTAACTCCATATAGGTATAATGAAATCATGAATGGTGGAAAAGCTGCCAAAATCATGTAATTACAGGAACAAAGCTAGAAACTAGTTTCAACGTATCCAAAACCATCTCAACTTCATTACACAGTTGCTATTTGGCTGCACTGTACTATATGAGCTGTGGCGGCTCCAGTGCATTGTGGGGGAAATAGACGTGTGGACAGTCCATCACCGTGAAGATTGTCACTATAGCAGAGGGAAATATATCACAAGGCGTCTTATTCTTGTAACTGTTATCTTAACCCCCTTCGCTACCATGATCGAGCATACTCGATCTTCAAAAATCACCAGCAGGGACCCAAGATCGAGTATTATTATACTTTATTTATATAGCACCAGCATATTCCGGAGCGCTGAACAATGGGCATGATATAGATAGGGTTACAATACACTGAAACTAAACAACATTTTGATAAACCAGTACTTGATCTGGTGATATTCTAGATCAATGCAAAGGAATTGTGTTTACTGCAACTGAAATTCCTTTTCAGGTGGACCGCAGAAAATGCCCCTAAAGTTACAGCACCTCGGACATGACAGTCGATGTGCTATTATATAAATTATTTAAAAGCTCTGAGTTCTTATTTTTTTTATCAAAGGTACACAAGGAACCCAAGCTGTAAAATAGATGCAGTAGCATTTTGTGGCCATAAGAGGAAGCCCTCTGCAAGAGAAATAGGGCTTACCTACAGTAAACATACACAGTGGAAGAAATCGGTATATTTTTACTGTGTTGGTAATGGGAAGTGACTTTCCATAAAACCACCGGGTCCTGGCAGCGATTTTCTGGAAAATCACTTGGTAGAGAAAGGGTTAAATGCTGTTACATAAAAAATCTGCACCAGCTGTACTAGATTAAATTGCTACTTGTTATTTAAATGCAAAGTATAATAATATGGCTTCGTGTTTTTCTCTTTGTATAATTGCAGTGTGATCATGTCATTTACAAAAAATAAAGGTGTCATTTAGGACAAGATTTTAATGTTGCAAAGTTGTTTTGTTACCATGGAAACCTTTAAAACCCATTTGTGTTTTTTGGGCCCAGCTCACACGCAGAAAGCGTATGCAAGCTATTGGCTGTGTTATGTATTTTATGTGTAGGAGCTTACGAAATAGAGGAACTGAATCTCAACAAATTAATGTTAAATCACAAACCTATTAATGATTTTTGACCCGATGAGACAGAAATAAGAATGATTAGATGTGTGAGACACATGGGGTTAAGTGTCATTGCATTTTATGTTAATTTGAAATACAGATATTGCTTTTAATAATATGTATTTATTTGCGGCACATTGCTCTGAAAAGTCACATAAAATAACTATATTTAATAAAATGGGAGGCAAGAATCCTCAACCATTTAACAGCAAAGAACAAACCGTGTTATCAGTAACAAGGCAGACGTGGCACATTATGATATAAAGTGCTCTGCTTGTAGCAGGGAGATGGAATAATGCGTGTTAAACACTGACACCAGGCTTATCTTACCATTGTCATCACCCGAATCCGACTGATAGGAGTTCAGAGACTGGTTTTCAGAGTTGCTGCCTTTATTGCTTCCCACAAAGCAGGTCATCTCTTCAGCGGCGTCGAGTCCCTTGCCTTTATATAAAACATGAATGGAAACATTAAGAGAAGCTGGCTTGGTCACATGACTAAACCGACGAAGCCTTTTAGGCAGCTCGGATTGAAAACTTCATTTTGGTAGAGTTAATGCGATGCCGTGACCTGACGATGGATTATGTCTCCTAACGTAATGAATTATAGGAGTTACACTCGACCATACACTGAATGATCCGTCTTCTGCACAACTCCTACACTCTGTAAGAAACATGCCCCCTCCCCTCATATTGTATAATACACACTCCATTAGCAGTATGCCCCCTCCCCACAAATTGTATAACACACAATCCTTGAACAGTATGCTCCCTTCCCACACATTGTATAACACACACTCCTTGCACAGTATGCTCCCTTCCCACACATTGTATAACAAACACTCCTTGATCAGTATGTTCCCTCCCCACACATTATATAACACACACTCCTTGAGCAGTATGCTCCCTTCCCACACATTGTATAACACACACTCCTTGCACAGTATGCTCCCTTCCCACACATTGTATAACAAACACTCCTTGATCAGTATGTTCCCTCCCCACACATTATATAACACACACTCCTTGAGCAGTATGCTCCCTTCCCACACATTGTATAACAAACACTCCTTGAGCAGTATGTTCCCTCCCCACACATTATATAACACACACTCCTTGAACAATATGCTCCCTTCCCACACATTGTATAACAAACACTCCTCGAGCAGTATGTTCCCTCCCCACACATTGTGTAACATACACTCCTTGAACAGTATGCTCCCTTCCCACACAACGTATAACACTCCTTGAGCAGTATGCTCCATCCCCACACATTGTATAACACATGCTCCTTCAGCAGTATGCACCCTCCCCACACATTGTATAACACATGCTCCTTCAGCAGTATGCACCCTCCCCCACATTGTAGAATACAGACTCCTTGAGCAGTATGCTCCCTCCCCACACATTGTATAATACACACTCCTTGAGCAGTATGCTCCCTCCCCACACATTGTATAATACACACTTCTTGAGCAGTATGCTCCCTCCCCTCACAATGTATAACACACACTCCTTGAGCAGTATGCGCCCTCCCCACACATTGTATAACACAAACTCCTTGAGCAGTATGCTCCCTCCACAGACATTGTATAACAAGCATTCCTTGAACAGTATGCTCCCTCCCCTCACATTGTATAACTCACACTCCTTGAGCAGTATGCTCCCTCCACAGACATTGTATAACACTCCTTGAGCAGTAGGCTCCCTCCACAGACATTGTATAACAAACACTCCTTGAGCAGTATCCTCCCTCCCCTCACATTGTGTAACACACACTCCCTGAGCAGTATGCTCTCCCCCACACATTGTATAACACACACTCCTTGAGCAGTATACTCATCCCGCGCCTCCTATAACACATCCTATTACCCACACTCCCGCACCTCCTATAACACATCCTATTACCCACACTTATTCCTTCGCCACACACCTACACATCAGAACCATGCAATATATTTAAAATCATGTTTATAATTAAGGACGTTAGGTAGAATAGATGTAAGGCAGTTACTAACATGAATTTTACCAGTAAAAACATTAGAAGTTGTCTTATATTGATCACTCCAATTCAGAATACCTAGAGGTAAACAGGAATGTGTAATACATAATTGACTGAAGGTAATTGTATATAAATAACAAGAAAATAAACATATTTTACTACTTTAATTAAAATGTTACAGAGTGTTACACTATTATTATTAAAGTGTTACAAAGTTCACTATTATGGCACCAAGTGTCTCCACTCTTTAGGTGAAAGGCACTATGTAGTACTTACTGCAGCATTGAGTGGTATGTTGACCCAATGCTTATATTGTTCCCTACTAGTGCTACTACAGCCAGAGATTGGACACTATTATAATCTTACCGCTAACGTTAGCGCTCAGCTATGTAAGCGTTAACGCTAGGTTAAGAGGCCCTAAGGCATGCCTCTCGCCATATTACATTCTGAATGCTAATGGGTTAAATAATGGGTTAAATAATGGGTTAAATAACCCGTTAGCACAACGGAGCTTGCGCTTTCCAGATCGAGCTTAGGGGAGCGCAAGGGGAGCGCAAAGAGTAATTAGCATTAGGATTACAAAGTCCTATCGCTAATTACGTCCTCCTGCGGTTAACTAAAATGGATAACCATCACATCTAGTGGTTTTGCTAACAGTGCAGGACTCTGGCCTGCTTTCTAAAAATGCCAGTTTTTGTTCCATCCCACACATCGGCCTTAACATAATGTTGTACATGCAATAGTTTTACATACCATCATTTCCAGCATCCCAGGCACCTTTCCTAATCGAGTCGCAATCGGACCGACATGGTGAGACTGAAGGGAGATTTGGAGCCACACTACACACCACCACTCCTCTTCTGGCTGTTAATATTCGGGGAGATTCAGGGTGAAAAGTTGTCATTTCTTGATGTTCCACACCCAGACCATCCACCATCTTATCCAAGTTATTCCTCGATTCACTCTGAAAACAGGGCGTATACGCCATAGGTCTGACAGGCACCTGAGGAGGGCCGACCTCTTGGTAAATGTTTCGACTGTCCCCACTGTTCCTCAGGTTTTTGAACTGGATGCCATTGGTTTTATTAAGCAAGGCTGCTGTAGCTGGGTCCTGCACAAGCGTGATGTTATTTCGGGAATAATTTTTTCGGAAAACTTTCTTGCGGAAAACTATAAAAAGAATGATGAGAATAACTATAACGAACAAGACCACGGCTATCCCGATAAGCTCTTCCTTGCCCACGTAGGAATGTCCTGCCTGTATATTGGGCACTACAACGGGTCTCAGACCGCAGTGTTGACCAACATATCCATGAGTGCAGTTACAAAAAAATGATCCAAACACATTCACGCATGTTCCACCATTTTCGCAATCTTCCCTTTCACACTCGTTGATATCTTCTTCGCACCTATGGGAGAAAAAAAACCAACAAACAGAAATTAAAATAATAATTGTAAAATCAGCTGTCGATGCAAAAGTGGGAATCTGGAGACAAGAAAATCTAAACTTAGATGTGCCGCTCTGTAGTATGAATCCAGAAAAGCTCAATACTTAATGCCCACAACCTTCTTAAGTTGGGCTACGTAGAGGAGATTCATACCTTGAGATCATCAGCACAGAGACGTGAGCAGGATCGAATGTACTTGCTAATAAAGGAGGAGATGTAGGTAGGGGCACGGTTGTGAAGAGTGTTGTACGTAAGGTCCTGGATTTTAAATGGTTCTAATAGAAACACTGAGCCAACATAATGATTGACAAAAGGTGCAGTGCGAGAAATATGGGATGTGTGGCTAATGAGGTTAGCAGACGCTTTTCCTATGGACTTTAAAGAGGGGTGAGGTAGGAGAGGTACAGGATGTGAGTTAGATGAGCCTGGCAGGCGCATTAGTTGTAGACTGTATAGGGTTAAGCTTTGTGAGGTATGGGGTGTGAGAGGTACGGGATGTGCGGTTAATGAAGTTAGCAGAGGTCCTCATTATAGACCAGGGGCGGACTGACCCAATCAGGCACTCGGGCACTGCCTGAGGGTCTGCGGGTCAGTAGGGGCCCGGTTTGGGACAGCATAGTGGGCCCCCACCGGTTTCCCTTTGAGGATCAGTGCACTAAACAGGCAGCCAGCGGCACACTCTGTAAATGCCGCTGTGGTGCCTGCGCCACCCCCTCACGTGACGTGTCACGTGAGGGGCGGCGCCAGTGCAACGTGCCTGCTCCAGTTTTAGACTGGACACGCTGCAGTTTTAGACACGCTGCAGGCGCCACCGCGACATTTACAGAGTGTGCCGCTGGCTGCCGGTTAAGTGCACTGATCAACACAGTGATACCGGCGGGGGCCCACTATGACGCCCCAAACCAGGTGCCTACCGACCCGCAGGCCCTCAGAGCTGGTGAGCAATGGGGGGGAGGGGGGCAATATATATCCATGTTTGAGGTGCTGGAGGTAAATATATTCAAGTTTGAGCTACTCGAGCAAATATATTCAAGTTTGAGCTACTGGGAGCAAATATATTCATGTTTGAGCTACTGGGGCAAATATATTCAAGTTTGAGCTACTGGGGCAAATATATTCAAGTTTGAGCTACTGGGAGCAAATATATTCATGTTTGAGCTACTGGGGCAAATATATTCATGTTTGAGCTACTGGGGCAAATATATTCATGTTTGAGCTACTGGGGCAAATATATTCATGTTTGAGCTACTGGGGGCAAATATATTCATGTTTGAGCTACTGGGGGCAAATATATTCATGTTTGAGCTACTGGGGGCAATATATATCCATGTTTGAGGTGCTAGGGGGAGTATTTATCCATGTTTGAGCTACTGGGGGCAGTATTTATCCATGTTTGAGCTGGTGGGGCAGTATATATTCATGTTTGAGCTGCTGGGGGCAGTATTTATCCATGTTTGAGCTACTGGGGACAGTATATATGCATGCTTGAGCTGGTGGAGGCAGTATATATTCATGTTTGAGCTGCTGGGGGCAATATATAGCCATGTGTGAGCTGCGGGGGGAAATATATAACCATGTGTGAGCTGCGGGGGGCAATATATATCCATGTGTGAGCTGCACATTACTGTGGGTTTTATTGCTGTGCAGCTCTGTGATACGCTCATACACTCTGCACATTACTGGGAGTTTTATTTCTGTGGAGCTCTGTAATGTGCAGTGTGTCAGGATTGTACAGTATCTTTTAAACTGATCAGCAGTTTCCCACATTTCCACAGGGACTTTCTGTGCCGCGGCGCAGCCTTAGCTGCAATGAGTGGGTGATGGCTGCTGCAGCAGTGCGTTGGCCATCTGTAAGTATGGAGGGGGGCATAATTTCCTGCTGGGTCCAAGTGGATTTTCAAAAAGGTTATTTTTAGGAGTTCAGAAATGAAATCTTTAGCCCAATAATGTACATATGGGTGTTGCGTTGTAGGGGGTGGGTTTTTTACGGGTGTGGCCCCCTGTGGGTGCAGAACAAGGGGGGCCCCCATGACTTCCTATTGCCTGGGGGCCCCATTAGTTGTCAGTCCGCCCCTGTTATAGACTGTATAGGGTTGAGGTGTGCGAGGTGAGAAATGTAAGGTGTGAGAGGTATGGGATGTGAGGTAAAGGAGTCTGGCAGAGGAATTCATTATAGACTGTAGGGAGGTGAGCTGTAAGAGTTGTAGGATGTGACGACGTAGAGGAGTCTGGTAGAGGCGTTCATTTTAGATTGTAGTGGGATGAGATGTGAGAGGTATGGGATGTGAGGTTAATGAGGTTAGTAGAGGAGCTCATTATAGACTGCATACGGTTGAGGTGTGAGAGGTGAGAAATGTAAAGTGTAAGAGGTACGGGATGTGAGGTAAAGGATTCTGGCAGAGGCATTCATTACAGACTGTAGGGGAGTAAGCTGTGAGATGTGTAGGATGTGACGAAGAGGAGTCTGGTAGAGGTATTCATTACAGACTCTAAAGGGGTGAGGTGTGTGAGGGCTATGGATATGAGGTACTTGAGTCTGAAAGTAGCATTTGTTATATACTTTCGAGGGGTGAAGTGCGAGAGATATGGGATATGATGTTAATGAGGCTAGCAGAGGTGCTCATCATAGACTGTATAGGGTTGAGGTGCGAGAGGTGCAGATTATGAGGTGTGAGAGGTAAGGGATGTGAGGTGGATGTGTCCTGCAGAGTCATTCATTAATAGTGTTTAGACGGGTGAGGGGTCTGAGGTACAGGATGTGAGGTAGACGAGACTGGCAGAAGCGTTCATAACCTGTCAATGGATAATCTAGACTTGTTAAAGTCCCATAAGAAGAGGTTACAGTAGTCAAGGTGGGAGATAATAAGTAAAATGATTTGAGAGATATCTAGTACCTATTAGTATTAGTAAAGAATTAGCCTTCTTGACAATCAAAAATCTAAGTAGATATTCAGATTAAAGTTACTAACGTTAATCCTCTAAGTCCTGTCCGGCAGGTGCAGATGAACGAGTTCCCGATCGGGTCACACGATCCCCCGTTTCGACATGGATTTGGAAAACATGCCGTGATCTCTGATTCACAATTTTTTCCAATGAACTGAGACGGGCAGCTGCATTGATAACCTGTCAGCGGAAGAAGAAAATGATCAGAATCTCAAGTTAAAACACTGACACAGATCGAATAATGTTGATTTTGTACAAGATAATTCTAGAACATTCTACCCGTGATTTGCGAAGACAATGGAGCCATTCCTTGAATTCTCCGGCTGTAAATCATAACACAGTTATGTTTAATGATCAGATTAATATACTTGCCGGCGTTGCTAGTTAATAAAATGTGATCTATTATCTGCAATGTCTGATCTGCAACGAGTGGCAGAAATAAATTGCTCATCCAAAGCAAATCGACTCGTAGAAAACCTGCTATCTGCTGTACGACCTGGAATATTTTGCAGCCAGAAGGCCGTATTCTGGACATTTCATAAGGGTTTCTTCTGAGTGACCAGTGAGTAGAACATACAGAATATAGAAAATTCAGAGCACACAAAATAGGCAAAAGATGTTAAAAACACCTAGCTTGGTAGAGATTTTGTTACAAAATGCGATTTACATATTGCATAAGCCTGCCACAGCGCCAATGTATCCCTTCATTGGAACAGCTTGCACAAGTGAGGTCGAGCCAGGACAGTAGAAGGATTCACGGAGGAACTATTTGTTCCCAGAGATCAGCTGCCTGTGGAGTGAGAAAGGGGTAGATCTCACCGATTTTTTCACTGAGGTATCTGAGGCGAGTATTGGAGTTTTTGGTGGGTTTATACTGTTATGTGATGCACCATGTGCATTATGGGGTTTGAGATACACACACTCACACACACATATATAAATACTGAATATACATACATACATACAGTACATACAAATGTGTGTGCTAACATTACTCAAAAGTATTCGTAGGGAAAATAACACGTCTTAAGAAATATTGAAATTCTAAATATTTTTGTTCTAAATATTGTCCTTACAGACATATACGCAAAGGTCTACCCAATAATTGTAGGAGGTTTGCATCCATATTGTCATGGTTGTTATGCAAGATAGGGATTTCATAATACTATTATCGTCTTTGTCTTTATTTTTTATCGATTACACAACATCTCTGCAATTTGAAAAATCATTTTAATTAAACTATAATTGCAAGATAAAGCAATATAATTATTTATAATGGGGGTTTTTCAAAAATAATCGAAAAGTCACTGTACGTTCGGTGACTTTCCGTTCCCTGCACTTCGGGGCGATTCGGCGATCCTATTTCGCCGACCTGCAGTGTATTCAGCAAGCACCGCAGGACCCCCGTAGTGCAGGGAAAACCAGCTGCAAACCTTCTGAACACTCACCGAAACTCGCAGATACAGCTGGATTAACAATGCCGAACACGCCAGAGAAACCCGACTAGCCGCCGATCACAGCACAGAGCAGCCGCTGGAAAAGCCGACACGCAGACGAACGAGGTGAAAAAAAAAAAAGTACGCTTGAAAGTGTGAAACTTGAAACGCTGTTTGCAAAAAAACTACTGAACGAAAATGTCTGGTATTTACACATAAGATCCAATGAATGATAATAAAAAGGTCTGTTACAGGAAAAAAAACACATTTAAAAAAAAATAATGGGAAAAAAGTTTGCAAGAAAAATTCCAAAAAATGCCTAAAAGATCCTAAAAAATCTAAAAATAAAGAGACTTTTTACTGCAGAATAAAATAATAAACGATTTATTAGATATTGGATTAAAA
Organism: Leptobrachium leishanense; assembly: GCA_009667805.1. NCBI lineage: Eukaryota > Metazoa > Chordata > Amphibia > Anura > Megophryidae > Leptobrachium > Leptobrachium leishanense. The sequence goes on along the minus strand of CM019064.1, from coordinate 427,704,432 downwards.
CGGGAATATTTTTAACATTGAAGCCTATGGGATTCACCTGAATAAACCTGTCGTATGAAACCACCGAACAGCAGGGCATTTCGGCAACTTTTCACTGCTGTTCGGTGTCTCTGAATAGATTAACCATTGCTTCTCAATGGGGATTTCAACAACCCTCGAACAGGCACCGTATGTGCAGGCAATTCACCATTATTTGGCAAACTGCCTGCTCTCTGAATAGTCAAATGGCCCCGAAATGGCACAGTACACTGGATTTCAGTGTCCCGTTACATTTCCGGGCCAGATCGACTCTCTTTGAATAACCCTGTATGTGTTATAGTGCAGACATTACAGCAGCATTTATTTTACAAGAGGGACAATTAGCTATCATATGAATAAAACATTCATGTACAGTTTCATGATCACAGATACCTAAAGAAATATGCAAATTAACAATATTCACATTGTATTTGCGTTCCTTCGTCATTTCTAGTTTTAGTGTGGGGGTACATTTAAGGATTGAATGCTATCTATTTTCTGCAATAATACATTACTAGAATAATTTTACACGGTCTGCGATCGAAAGTTGATTTCTATAAATCCACTCGGACCTGGCAGGGATTTTATGGAGAGCAACTTTGTAGCGAAAGCGTTAAGTGCCAGATAATGGGCTAAATGTCAGAAATGCTGCAGTTTTGCATTGCCAGAGGAAACCCAACATGACACATGATTCAAAGCATTAAGGCTGGGGTCAGACCAGCGCACTTTTAACGTGCGTTCTGGCGCACATAATTACGTCCGCACTAGCAGCAGATGACGGGCAATGACGGCCAATATACGATGTACGGCCGCACAAAAGTCCGGCCGTGCAACGCAAGTGGAATTTGAACGCATTTTTCTGAGAACGCTGAACCGCTAGTACTGACGTACTGAGTGCGCAGCTGTGGCATAGCGGCGTGTTTGCGTGATTAGGAGATGTCAGACACTGCTAATGTCCAGCCTACATAACGTCCAGACGCAAAACGAGTTTTATTGACGATCCGTACAAAATCACGCCCGAAAATGCGCGTCGTCTGATCGTTTTTGCGCATTCCGTGAAAAAATACGTCAATGCGTTCGGACGCACTTTTTCACGTTCGCGGGGAAAAATGCTTTCGTCTGACCCTAGCCTTAGAGTGCTGCTAGGCTGGCCGTCCACTGGGTAAGTATTCCTGCGATGGTGCGATCATCCGATAACGTCTGAAGTCGTCCAACCGGTCCTACAACATGCAGGTGAATCAGCCCTCTTCCACTTCATCCGACCTTCGACGAACGATTTCAGACGATTTTATGCGTTAACAACAATTGTGCAATCCTTTCCATTTCAATTGATCTGGTACAAGTTTACAAGAAAAAGATGCATTGTGTAGTTAAGTTTCCGTGCTTGTAAAATATGCATTGTATAGTATAACTGGAGTGTGCAGGGGAAACATGAAAAGATAGATTGTATGGGAAAACCACCGATCGCGATGCCCATAGGATTCAATGGAAAAAATATTCTCATTTTATTTATTTTTTATTCAACCATTTATTTTTTTAACCCGCGACAAAAAGCCTTTTTATTTATTGATATTTTAGGAAGACTTTAGGCAAACCTTTTGGTTCTGTTAAAAAAAAAGGACTAGGCATTTTTTCACACGCGTCCTTTTTTTTTCTTTGCGAGCCGGCTTCAGCATTGCTCTCCCTGGTGCTGAAACATTTTCAGCACCAGGGAGAGAGGGGGTGTTAATCCTCCCCTGCAGCCTGGTGAAGTTTTTTTTCCCCACTACGAGCTGGCCGTGCTGGACGGGGGCAGTTCTTGATGCTGAAACTCTGTTTCAGTATCAAACACAGTTTTTTTTCACCCCACAGCAGCCCTGAAGCAGGGTTTTTCCTTTTTTCCCACCCGGCGTTCTTGTTCATCGACCGATCTGGGTCGCCCACAGATGCTTCCAATGGACGACCCTGATAGGCTGATGGTATTGCCAGTGGACGGCCAGCTTTAAGAGGAAACATTAGAACAAGCCATGAAAGGTTATCGCAGAGATAACTCCACAAAAACCAAAACCTTTATTACATATGAGATTAAAATCATATATACCAGAATAGAAAAAAATAAATATATATATATATATATGTCACGGAACCCCGTGCTCAGAGACTGTGGACTGTACTATAACCTCGCTCCTCTGCTATTCCCCTCATTAAGCTATTTGTCTGTTTATGTTTTAATGTTAAAAGTGGTGGTTTGAGACTTTTCCCCCATCAGCACATAATCCAAATGCCTTTAAGCCTGTCCCTCATGTTCTTGTGTTATCTAACACCAGGGGAAGCCTGGGTTTGAAACCATGAGCTGGGTTTGAAACCCCAGCCAATCACCCTCCAAGGAGCTAGACAGGCCAACCCATCCCATTCAAAGAGTGCACAGCATTTACTTTAATGGAAACATCTGCAGAAACTTTAAACCTCGGTGCCCTGAAAACCCTTTGCTCCAGCAGGGTACACGTTTCGGGTTAGGATCCCCCTCATGGGAGCTACTGTTGTGGTGATTTTCAGGAGGGAGCTCCATCGGGAACCCACGTTGCTGAGCCTTTCTTGGCCCCAGGAGCTCAGGCAGCAGCGACCAAGCGGCATCACCTGGGGGTAACTGATACACGCTGCCATCCTTGCCCCTGCCTCCAGATTTGGGCACTTTTTGGACTGTGACACCATAGGGGCCCGAGCTATCAAACGGTACCCCTGGATTGCCGCTGCTCCCCTGAATTCCCCCTAAACAAGGACCCTTGCTCTGTATGACTGCAGTTACAGTTAATTGTAAGGCGCCACCGAGTTCTGCAGCGCTGCACAATGGGAGAGACAGGATAACCAATATACATACAAGTTTATTTATTTATAAAGTATTTTACCAGGAATAATGCATTAAGATTTCTCTCGTTTTCAAGTATGTCTTGGGTTCAAGAACATTGAAATGTTACAGTTGTTACAGAAATACAAAGTAACAAAATGCAAGATATTAAAAAAGTTAAACACATAGAACAGTATCAGAGAGCTTACACTCTGAGAGGGCCTGATGGAGAGCAGGGTGAACGGCGGTGCCTGGATGTCTGAGGGTGTGGGGATATTAACTGTTCTTATCTGATTCTGTACCAAATAAAAATCAGGCCTTGCGAAACGGCCAGTGAGTCTGCTTAACCCAATATGACCAGTGTCGTCTGCTTTATTGGGAGAAATTAAGAACTGACACTGATTCAGCGCTGCTTGCTGAGGGGAGAATCTGGGAAATGGAGGAAGGAAACGAATCGCGGCGGCCGAGGGAAAATCTTTGACATGGGCTTTTTTCGTAACAATAAATATATATACATACACAGTGTCAGCTGAATTAAAAATACCCCTCAATGCAACCAAACTATTTTGATTCTTGTTACAATGGCACCTACTGGCAGGGAGGGGGTATAAATAAATAAATAGATGCTAGAGACAAATGCTCAATAGATAGTAACCATCAGTAGATGCAGTAACATTGTAAACCCCGCTATCCAGAAAATAACCATACACCCAGCATGAATATATGAACATATAATAATTTGAATAGAAAATCAAACAAATGCTGTGAGTACTGTAGGAAGAGGGAATACAATACTTCACTTGCGGAGCATAAAGTATTTTAAATACACATTCGATGTGCGTTTCGCTTTCGATCCTCATTGACATTACAAAATTTAGATTCTATTGGAGTTATCTCTGCGATAGCCTTTCGAGGTGTGTTCTGGTGTTAGCATTTTGGGGTTATCCCCCTATTGTCAGAGTTATTCAGAGAGCACGGAAAATAAATGTCACAACATTTCGGTGCTCTCCCGTTTCCTGCATTTCAGCTACTCTGATTCGCCGATCCTGTGGTGAACTAAGCATTCACCGAAGTGCAAGGAGCCAGCTGTCGAATGCATCCAAAAAAAACGTTGTAAAACAGCCGAATTGATCCGAAAAAAGGCGACGACCCACCCAAGAGAGTGCCAATCAGACACCATAAAAAGCCAACAACCCACCCAACAGAGCACCATCCAGCCTCCATAAAAAGCCGTCAACCCACCCAACAGAGCGCCGACTAGCCGCCATAAAAAGCCGACAAGCCGACGAACGAGTAAAAACAAACGACTGCACGAAAATGCCTGGAATTAATATATAAGGTCCTATGAATAATAATAAAAAGGTCTGTTACAAAAACAATGCCATTTTTAAAATAAAAAAAAAATCAGGGAAGTGTTTTTTGCCGATTTAATACTTAAAAAAATATTAAGTATTTAATAAATAAATATTAAGTAATTAAATAAATTTTAAAAATACTAATAAATAAAGAGGCTTTTTGCAGCAAATCAAAAGAATAAACAGTTGAATAAATATTTAATAAAAATGGGAATATTTTTTGAAGCCTATGGGATTCGACAGATTAAACCTGCTGAATGAAACCACCGAAAAGCAGGGCATTTCTCTGACATTTTTCTGCTGTTCGGTGTTCTCTGAATAGATTAACCATTGCTTCTCTTTGAGGATTTCACTGCCGCCGAACAGCACCGTATATCGCTGGCAATTCACCAATATTTGGCGAATCGTCAGCTTTTTGAATAGCTGAATGGCTGCGGAATGGCACCGTACGGGAAAAACAAACAGTTCGATGCAATTTCAGTGGCAATTCGGTGCTCTTTGAATAACCCTGTATGTGTAGTTGAGAGTCTCCTATTTTACATGCTGTTGTTTTTTCGAGGACACTTTTTTTTTATGCCTCTTTGTCCCTTGTTGGACCGGTTATATTAAGAAAAAACATTTCTTCTTTCCAAAAAACCCCCCCAAAAACAGCAGCGTGGGTGACGCCCCAGGATACCGTTGCCATTTTCAAATTGAAGTGACATTTCATTTTGAGCAAAAATAAATAAATAAATAAAGCACAGATGAAAATTGCACCATCGTTAATAAATATAAAAGCATAAGAATAAAAGCTTGAGCGGAAAAACCGGTCCCTACTAATCATGCTAATCATCTCTGTGACATTCTGTTAAAACTCAGTCTGTACAGGGGTCAGCTTATTGCTTCACGTGTCGAGAAATAGAAAAAATTATGGCGAAATACATATTTTTTTTAGCAATGGACAATTTGATAGTGCGTTAGTTTTAGTCTCATTATGTGGTTTAGTTTTTTTTTGGAGTTTTTGCAAACGTGGCTCAACACTGACACCTTCTGGCTAAACCTATAACTGCTCGAGCATGTATTTTATAAAACCACTAGCTTAAGTAACCGACGTTGCCCGGGCTTTTCACAGATGAAACCTTGTGGTTGAGAGGTAAAGAAAAGATTAATTTCATGTTTATTTGTATATTTCCTACTTTTCTTTGTATTTTTAAACGTTCTTTTAGCTCAGCAGCTTAAACATTGCAATGAAAATCCTTGATGTTACACTGTATTCCTAGTTGTTCCGCCTGACGCAAAGATAAAGAAATACAGGGTTATTCAAAGAGCTCCGAATTGCTGCCGAAAGGGAGCCTTTCCTGGCCATTCGGCTATCCAGAGAGCAGGCAATTCGCCAAATCCTTGCGAATTGCCTGCACATACGGTGTCTGTTCGGTGCCTGTTCGAGGGCAGTGAAATCCCCCATAGAGAAGCAATGCTTCGTCTATTCAGAGAACACAAACCAGCAGTGAAAAGTTGCCGAATTGCCCTGCCATTCGGTGGTTTCATTCGACAGGTTTATTCAGGCGAATCCCATAGGCTTCAATGTTAAAAATATTCCTGTTTTAATTCAATATCTGATAAACCGTTTATTTGAAAATTCTGCAGTAAAGAGTCTCTTTATTTGTAGATTTTTTAAGCATTTTTCGGGATTTTTTTTCAAAAAACTTTTTTCTGATTTTTTTTTAAACTTTACTTCTTTTTTCTGTAACAGCCCTTTTTATTATCATTCATTGGATCTTATATGTAAATTTCAGACATTTTCGCTCAGTAGTTTCTTTGCAAACAGCGTTTCACTTTTCAAACATTCAGGCAAACGTTTTTTTTTTTCTCACTCCATGTCGGGTTTTTCCGGCGGCTGCTCTACGCTCTGATCGGCGGCTGCTCGGGTTTCTCCGGCGTCTTCGGTGGGTTAATCCAGATGTTTTTGTGGGTTTTCGGTGTGCCTTCGCCGGGTTTTGCGGTGAGTGTTCGGCAGGTTTGCAGTGACCTTTCCCTGCATTACGGCGGCCCTGTGGTGCTTGCTGAATACACCGCAGGGTCGCTGAAATGGGATCGCCAAATCGCACCGAATTGAAGAGAACGAAAAGTCACCGAACGTGCAGTGACTTTTCGATTCTCTTTGAATAACCCTGATAGTTTGGGGAACCTACCCTTGAACATGCGACATAAACCTGCCTGTGGGAGAAACAGGGAGACCTCCGAATAATTCCGCAGCACTGAACCGATTGCTGATGGTAATTGAGAATGCTGATCGTGCTGGGAGCTGTAGCCTTCCAAGGTTTAATCAGGTGAATCCCACAGGTTTCAATAAAAAAAAAAAGTCCATTTCTTAATTCAATATCTTTTAAACTGTTTATTCTTTTAATTTGCAGCAAAAAGTCTCTTTATTTTTTTTTCAGATTTTTTTGGGCGTTTTTCGTGATTTTTCGACGAATGTTTTTCAGATTTTTCTAATAGCTTTTCTTTCTGTATCAGACCTTTTAATATTACTCATAGAACCTTATATGTTAATTACAGGCATTTTCGTGCAGTAGTTTTTTGTAAACAGCTTTTAAAAGTGTGTTTTTTTAAAACCACGTTCATCGGCTTGTCTGCTTTTTACGGCGGCTGGTCGTTACTCATTTCGGCGGGTCGTCTGCTTTTTTCAGATGCGTTCAGGTTTTTTGTTTCGGCTGTTTTGTGTGGTTCTTCCGTTCGATGCGGCGGGTTTTTTTGTGATCGGCGGATTTTCCCTGCACTTAGAGGACCTGCAGTGAATGCTGAATTCACCGCAGGGTTGGGGAATTAGATTCCCCGAAGTGCATGGAACGAAAGAGCACCAAAATTCCGGTGGAATTTTCGGTGGGTTTTGAATACCCTGTGTTAAAGGTACTTTGACCCAGTGATGGGACCTCTGTCATGCGGCTCTAACAGCTGGTGTGAGCTAAAACACCAACGCTACATGAAAAATCTAGCATGTGTCCCTTAGGCTAATGTCAGACGAACGCAGTCTGAGGCTAGGGTCAGACGAACGCATTTTTGCGTTGTCTGTGAAAAAGTGCGTTCGAACGAATGGACGCATTTTTTCACGGAATACGCAATAGCGGTCATCCGATGCGCCTTTTCGGCCGTGATTTTGTACGGATCATCAATAAAACCCTTTTTGCGTCTGGACGTTATGTTGGCCGGACATTAGCAGCGTCTGACGTCTCCCAATCACGCACACACGCCTCTAGCGGACGCAGCGCACTCTGTACGTCCGTACTAGCGGTTTGACGTTCTAGAAAAAATGCGTTCGTTTGCCACTTGCGTTGCGCGGACGAACTTTCGTGCGGCCGTACTTCGTGTGTTCCCTGGCATTGGACGTCATTTGCTGCTAGCACGGCCGTGATTTCGTGCGTCTAAGGCTAGGGTCAGACTGAGGCAGTGCGAACGCAAGTTCTGGCGCACATAATCACGGCCGCACTAGCAGCAGATGACGGGCAATGACAGCCAATATACGAAGTACGGTCGCACAAAAGTCCGGCCGCGCAACGCAAGTGGAAAATGAACGCATTTTTTCGAGAACGTTAAACCGCTGGTACTGACGTACAGAGTGCGCTGCGGCCGCATAGCGGCGTGTGTGCGTGATTAGGAGATGTCAGACGCTGCTAGTGTGCGGCCAACATAACGTTCAAACAGCCGGATTTCCCTAGACTTCTTTTCACCCCATCGTCATGAAATACGTCCAGAATTGCGCATCGTCTGACCACTTAAGCGTATTCCGTGAAAAAATGCGTGCGCACGCATCGACGTACATTTTGACGGTGGCCGCAGAAAATGCGCTCATCTGTCCCTAGCCTAAACGCACGTTAAAACTGCTTTCGTCTGACCCTAGCCTTAGCGCACTCTGCGTGCAAGCATAACGGACAGACGTACTGACGGAAAATACTGTAGACACCACACAGTCCGTTTTTCTTGACAGACGTAGAACAAAAAAGGGAATCATGGGAAATAAAATTAATATGAAAAATGATAAGAATTGGTACATGACATGAAAAGCCATTGTGTGCGTCAAGGTGCTGGACGTCGAAAATGCGCTGCGTCTGACATCTCCTCATCACTGACAAAGAACGCTACACGGACGTGACGCACTCTGCGCGTCCGTCTAGCGGTTTTACATTCTTGCCTATTTACGTTCGTTTGCCAAGTGCGTTGTGCGTGCGCAGTTCAGTGCGCACGCACTTAGTGTGTGGGTCTCTATTGATCATGATTCTATGCTACCACGGACGTTAAGGCTAGGGTCAGACTAACGCAGTATCAACGTGCGTTTAGCAGCACTAAATCACGGCCGTGCTAGCAGCAAATGACGTCCAATGCCGGGCAGCATACGAAGAACGGCCGCACAAAAGTGCGGCAGCGCAACGCAAGTGGCAAACGAACGCATTTTTTCGAGAACGTGATACCGCTAGTACTGACGTACAGAGTGCGCTGCATCCGCTAGCGGCGTGTGTGCGTGATTAGGAGACGTCAGACGCTGCTAATGTCCGGCCAACATAACGTCAGACGCAAAAAGTGTTTTATTTATGATCCGTACAAAATCACCAATGAAAATGCGCATAGTATGACCGCTATTGCGTATTCAGACGAGCGCAGTGTTCACGTCCGTGTTGCCGCACATTTTAACGTCCGTCGTAGCAATTATGATCAATAGAGACCACACACGAAGTACGTCTGCACAGAAGCACGGACGCACAACGGACGCGGCAAACGGACGCAAGTTAGGCAAGAAAACCGCTAGAACGGATGCACAGAGTGCGCCACGTCCGCATAGCTTTGTGTGTGAGTGATGGAACGTAGTCAGACAGACTGCATTTATACGTCCAGCATTTTTGATGACAAAATGTTTTTCATATTAATTTATTTTCCCTCCTTCATCCGTCAAAAAAAAGTCAGTCACAAAAACGGACTGTGTGGCCACTACCTTGTCGTCAGTACTGCACGGATGCACAGTTCGCACAGAATGCGTTCGTCTGACCCTAGCCTAAACTGTGCGGCAACACGGATGTGATCACTGCGTTCGTCTGACACGGGTCTAATAGGTAGCGCCTGACAACCCACCAACAGATCACCTTGTCTGTGCCAGTCTGTGTACAAGATTCATTAGCGGACGCTAAGACCGGGCTGAGACTCAGCGCTAATGCATTGAATGGTCAAAAATAAAAAGCCTTCCAGTGCAAAAAAAGCCTGTTTTTTAAAAAAAATTATAATAATAATCGGAACCCCAAATATCGCCTGAAAAATCCAGGAAAACACCTAATAAATTCTAAAGATTCAATAAATAAAAAGGCTTTTTTGCTGCGGATTAAAAAAATAAATGGTTGAATAAATAAGGGATAAAAACGATAATATTTTTCACATTGAATCCTATGGGCTTCGCACACGGCAGGTTTTCCTTTACAAAGCATCTTCTCACATTTCCCCCGAAGCACGCCGGCTTAGGCCGGGTGCACACTAGCAGGGTTAGTCAAAGAGATCCGAATTGCTTGAGAAAGGTAACCGAACGCTAAAAATCAGCGTTCGGTTACCTTTCCTGGCCATTCGGCTATCCAGAGAGCAGGCAATACGCCAAATCCTGGCGAATTGCCTGAACATACGGTGCCTGTTCGGTGCCTGTTCGAGGGCAGTGAAATCTCCATGAAAAAGCACTGCTTCGGCTATTCAGAGAACACAAACCAGCAGTGAAAGGTTCCCCTAATGTCCTGCCATTCGGTGGTTTCATTCGACAGGTTTATGCAGGAGAATCCCATAGGCTTCAATATTAAAAATATTCCCGTTTTAATTCAATATCTAATAAACCGTTCATTATAAAATTCTGCAGTAAAGAGTCTCTTTATTTATAGATTTTTTAGGATATTTTAAGCATTTTTCTTAATTTTTTTTTTTTTAAAAGTCCTATTTTTTATTTTTTTTAAGTTTACTTCTTTTTTCTGTAACAGCCCTCTTTATTATCATTCCCTGGACCTCCTGTGTAAATTTCAGACATTTTCGCTCAGTAGTTTCTTTGCAAACAGCGTTTCATTTTCACAGATTCATACAAACGGTTTTGCTAATTTATTCACCTCCCTCGTCTGCGGTCTCAGCTGCTTCGGCTGCTTCGGCTGCGTTCGGCTCCTGCTCGGGCATGGTTTTCGGATTTTTCCATATATTATTATCATAACATGTTATTTTAGCATTCTACAAAAATTAGCAAATTCATTGCAAGTTTTCAAGACAAGTAGCATTAATACTCGTGGGGCTCTATCAGCCAGTGTGAGGTAACCCTAGTGTCAGCATGTTTTGGCGTTAGCGTCAGGTAAGAAACATAGAAACATAGAAAAATGTCGGCAGATAAGAACCTTTCGGCCCATCTAGTCTGCCCAATTACATGGATACTTTACCTGGATTTATCTTTTGTTTAGGATAGCCTTATGCCTATCCCATGCCTGCTTAACCCCTTAAGGACGGGAGTAATTTTACAAGTTTGGAACACTTTTGAACACTTCTTAAAGTAGAATTTCAGCTATTCGCTGTTCAACCATAATTTACCTCTTACATATTAAGTGTACCCACCCTTATCATATATCATTTTGTTCAGGAGAAATAGGGCTTTCATCTTCCATCAAAGATTTATATATAAAATATATTATAGTATGAAAAAAAACCTAAAAACTATGAGAAAAAAGGAAATTTTGCTATTTTCAAAGTTATCCATTGTATTTTTAGTGTGAATGACATTGTACGCTTAGCATTAAATGAAATAAAGTACATATATTTCTGTTCGGCAATGTCTTACGAGTTCAACGGTACCCCCCATGTAGGGGTTTTATGAGGTTTTGGAACGTTACAGGGTCAAATATAGAGTTTGCCCATTTCACGATTTACAACTTGAAATTTGCCAGATTGGTTTCCTGGCCCTATGTTGACTTTGAGAGGTTATGGCAGCCCAGGTATGAAAGTACCCCAACATGTCATACCATTTTGAAAAGTAGACAACCCAGGCTATTCCAAATGGTGTACGTTTCGTTTTTTTATAGTAGTCTCTTAGTCGCAAACTTGGTCTTCATGTTTGTGTTTTGCATTTTTCACACAAAAACTGTTTTTTATTGATGATATCATGCTCCCTCGACATTTTACTGGCCTAAAAAACTCATATTTCTGTTCGGCAATGTCTTACGAGTTCAACGGTACCCCCCATGTAGAGGTTTTATGAGGTTTTGGAAAGTTACAGGGTCAAATATAGAGTTTGCCCATTTCACGTTTTACAACTTGAAATTTGCCAGATTGGTTTCCTGGCCCTATGTTGACTTTGAGAGGTTATGGCAGCCCAGGTATGAAAGTACCCCAACATGTCATACCATTTTGAAAAGTAGACAACCCAGGCAATTCCAAATGGTGTACGTTTTGTTTTTTTATAGTAGTCACTTAGTCGCAAACTTGGTCTTCATGTTTGTGTTTTGCATTTTTCACACAAAAACTGTTATTTATTGATGATATCATGCTCCCTCGACATTTTACTGGCCTAAAAAACTCATATTTCTGTTCGGCAATGTCTTACGAGTTCAACGGTACCCCCCATGTAGAGGTTTTATGAGGTTTTGGAAAGTTACAGGGTCAAATATAGAGTTTGCCCATTTCACGTTTTACAACTTGAAATTTGCCAGATTGGTTTCCTGGCCCTATGTTGACTTTGAGAGGTTATGGCAGCCCAGGTATGAAAGTACCCCAACATGTCATACCATTTTGAAAAGTAGACAACCCAGGCTATTCCAAATGGTGTACGTTTTTGTTTTTTTATAGTAGTCACTTAGTCGCAAACTTGGTCTTCATGTTTGTGTTTTGCATTTTTTACACAAAAACTGTTATTTTGCTGCTAATATCCTGCTCCGTCAACCTTTTACTGGCCTACAACATTGATATTTGTGGTCGGCAATGTCTTACGAGTTCAACGGTACCCTCCATTTAGCATTTTTATTTTGCTTTTTGGAAAGTTACACGATCAAATGTAGAGTTTGCCAGATTGGTTTTCTGGGCCTAGGTTGAATTTGAGAGGGTATGGCAGCCCAGGTTTGAGAAGTACCCCATCATGGCATATCATTTTGAGAAGTAGATAACCCAGAGTGTTGAAAATGGGGTATGTTCAGTTTTGTATAGTAGCCACTTAGTCACAAACCCTGGCCACACTTAGTCTTCATGATTGTGTTTTGCATTTGTTTTACACGAAAACTGTTATTTTGCTGCTAATATCCTGCTCAGTCAACCTTTTACTGGCCTACGACATTGATATTTGTGTTCAGCAATGTGTTACGAATTCAACGGTACCCCACATGTAGCATTTTTATTTAGTTTTTTGGTAATTTGACAAGTGATTTTCAGGATTTATGTCGACTTTGAGAGAACATGGCACGCCAAGAAAGCATATTGCTCCAAAGATGACGCGCCAATGATTCTAAATCAGTATTTTGAGTTGTTTGGTGCAGCCACTTTAGAATAGCTGGGCTTAACGTAAACAGGGACAGGCCAAATTCAGGGGATTCCAGTAGTCAGAGTAGTCGTTATAACAAGCCAATGAGTCGATACAGGCAGCAAACAAAGAGTAGTCGGTATAACAAGCCAATGAGTCGGTACAGGCAGCAAACAAAGAGTAGTCGGTATAACAAGCCAATGAGTCGGTACAGGCAGCAAATAAAGAGTAGTCGGTATAACAAGCTAATGAGTCGGTACAGGCAGCAAACAAAGAGTAGTCGGTATAACAAGCATGATCACAAGGCAGCAAACAAGAGTAGTCGTATAACAAGCCAATGAGTCAGTACAGGCAGCAAACAAAGAGTAGTCGGTATAACAAGCCATGAGTCGGTACAGGCAGCAAACAAAGAGTAGTCGGTATAACAAGCCAATGGTCGGTACAGGCTGCAAACAAAGAGTAGTCGGTATAACAGCCATGAGTCGGTACAGGCAGCAACAAAGAGTAGTCGGTATAACAAGCCATGAGTCGGTACAGGCAGCAAACAAAGAGTAGTCGGTATAACAAGCCAATGAGTCGGTACAGGCAGCAAACAAAGAGTAGTCGGTATAACAATCCAATGAGTCGGTACAGGCAGCAAAGGGTAATCGGGACAAAGCAGAAAAGGGGATTTAGTAATTTAGCTCGATATGATAAATTTTGAAGCACTCGGTTATGCAGAGGCCAGGTAGAGATGGGCAGGTAGAGCAATAATAACTAGAATCCTTTCGGATTCCTTTCTTGCGGCAGACACGACACTTTTTCTGGGGGGACTTTTAACAGCGGGTGGGAGGGACTCGGGAAGGAAAGTGTCTGCTACTTAATCTTTGGAGATCTCCTGATTCCAAAGCGGATGTAATGGGGGCCGGGGTTAGGATAAGTTGGTATATGATCTCAAGCATGAATTCTAGGAAGGGATATGGCTTTTGTACTGCTGCCTGCTTGTAGAGCACGTACGCATTGAAAATTGCTATCTCGGTCAAATAGATGGCAATCTTCTTGTACCATGCCCTAGTCTTTCGGTTCACCAGATAAGGCTGTATACATTGATCAGCCAAGTCTACTCCCCCCATAAACTTGCTGTAATCTACAATGCACTTCGGCTTTTCCAGTGGCTCAGTCCTCCCTCTCACAGGCACTGGCACTGTACTTTCGTCGTGCACTGTAGATAGCATGTATACATCCTTCTTATTGGTGAACTGAAGGGCTAGCACTTTTTCCTGACGTAGAGATGAAGAGGAGACTCTACTTTTTTTGCCTGCTGTCAGGATTTGGGGAAAACCTCTGATTCTTCCGCACTGTGCCACACGCAAGGGTCTCAAAACAATCTAAATTTTTAAATAGGTCGATACTGGTGTAATAGTTATCGACCCATAAATGATAGCCCTTGTTGAATAGGGGATAGACCAGATCCCACACAATTTTTCCACTGGTGCCAATACAATCGGGGCATCCTGGGGGGTCAAGGTGGCTATCTTTCCCTTCGTATATTCTAAACGCCCATGTGTAGCCTGTTGTGGACTCACACAATTTATAAAATTTGACGCCATACCGGGATCGCTTGCTTGGGATATACTGCTTGAAGAGCAGTCTGCCTTTGAATTCATAAGGGACTCGTCTACAGATATATTTTGGTCGGGAACATAATTATCGGTGAATTTGGCAGACATAAGACTGATAAGGGGCCGAATTTTATAGAGGCGGTCATGCATTGGGTCGTTTCTTGGTGGGCACAGTGCGTTGTCATTAAAATGGAGGAATCGCATGAGATTTTCGTATCTCTCCCTCTTCATAACCCTTGGGAATAGTGGGGTAGCCAGGATGGGGTTTTTGTGCCAGTAAGACCGGATACTTGGCTTCTTCACTATTCCCATTACGAGGGTTAGAGCCCAATTTTTTTAACTCTTTCACATCCGTTGGGTGCCACTTGTTACGTCTGTGGCAATGTGAATTCGGATGCACAGCAAGATACTGGTTGGCAAACAGGTTGGTTTGCTCAACCACCATCTCGAATACGTCGTCCGACATAAAGAGATTAAAAAAGATCACTGGCTCACAGTCCTCTACCCTTACTGTGATGCCAGGAGTCGCTATAATTGGGGGTATTTCTGGGGCAGCCATATTTGGGGGTACCCAATTGCTCTCGCGCCTCCCAGTAGATGGTGGGGGGTCACCATCACTGGAGGGTTCACTAAGGGGCTCTATATCAGAGGCTGTGAGGGTGTCACTGTCGGCGAGAGCGTCGCTCTCAGAGGCGGCCAGGATCTCATATGCCTCTTCTGGGGAATAAAAGCGGGAGGACATTTTTATGGGGATCTTGTTATGACTAATTAAATGGGAGGTCGGGGAACTGATGGGGTCAAGTATTATAACACCTAAACTAAGCCCTTCCGGTCCTTGTAGTGGCCGGTACTTCTATCTATCTAGACAAGGTAAGAATATTCCAAGGGGGGTCGTATGCCAATGCGGGTAGTCAGGAATGCCACGGGGTCGTATGCCAATGTGGGTAGTCAGAAATGCCAAGGGTCGTATGCCAATTCGGGTAGTCAGAAATGCCAGGGGTCGTATGCCAATGCGGGTAGTCAGAAATGCCAGGGGGTCGTATGCCAATGCGGGTAGTCAGAAATGCCAAGTGTCGTATGCCAATGCGGGTAGTCAGAAATGCCAGGGGTCGTATGCCAATGCGGGTAGTCAGAAATGCCGAGGGTCGTATGCCAATGCGGGTAGTCAGAAATGCCAAAGGGTCGTTATGCCAATGCGGGTTCTCAATTGGGGGTACACTGCCAATCAGGGGTACACTGCAGGCCAGGGGGTACAGTGCCTGGGTTTTGTTTTTTTCAGTCAGGGGGTACAGTGCCTGCCAGGGGGTACTGTGCCAGGAGGGTACAGTGCCTGCCAGGGGGTATAGTGCCTGCCAGGGGGTACTGTACCTGGTTTTTTTTTCAGTTTTTGTTTCTCAGCCAGGGGGTACTGTGCCTGGGGGTGGGGGTTTTCAGGGTTTTTTTTCAGCCAGGGGGTACTGTGCCAGGAGGGTACAGTGCCTGCCAGGAGGGTACAGTGCCTGCCAGGGGGTACAGTGCCAGCCAGGGGGTACTGTACCTGTTTTTTTTTCAGTTTTTGTTTTTATTTCAGCCAGGGGGTACTGTGCCTGGGGGGGGTTCAGTTTTTTTTTCAGCCTGGGGGCACTGTGCCTGGGTTTTTTTTCAGGTTTTTTTTTCAGCCAGGGGGTACTGTGCCAGGAGGGTACAGTGCCAGCCAGGAGGGTACAGTGCCAGCCAGGAGGGTACAGTCCCAGCCAGGGGGTACTGTACCTGGGGTTTTTTCAGGGTTTTTTTTCAGCCAGGGGGTACTGTGCCTGGGGGGTTCAGCCGGGGTTACTGTGCCAGGAGGGTACAGTGCCTGCCAGGGGGTACAGTGCCAGCCAGGGGGTACTGTACCTTTTTTTTTTCAGTTTTTGTTTTTATTTCAGCCAGGGGGTACTGTGCCTGGGGGGGGGTTCAGTTTTTTTTTCAGCCAGGGGGTACTGTGCCTGGGTTTTTTTTCAGGGTTTTTTTTCAGCCAGGGGGTACTGTGCCAGGAGGGTACAGTGCCAGCCAGGAGGGTACAGTGCCAGCCAGGAGGGTACAGTCCCAGCCAGGGGGTACTGTACCTGGGTTTTTTTTCAGGTTTTTTTTCAGCCAGGGGGTACTGTGCCTGGGGGGGGTTCAGCCGGGGTTACTGTGCCAGGAGGGTACAGTGCCTGCCAGGGGGTACAGTGCCAGCCAGGGGGTACTGTACCTGGGGTTTTTTTCAGTTTTTTTTTCAGGTTTTTTTTTCAGCCAGGGGGTACTGTGCCTGGGTTTTTTTTTTCAGCCTGGGGGTACTGTGCCAGGAGGGTACAGTGCCTGCCAGGGGATACAGTGCCAGCCAGGGGGTACAGTACCTGGGTTTTTTCAGGTTTTTTTCCATTTTTTTTCCAGGTTTTTTTTAGCCAGGGGGTACTGTGCCAGTAGGGTACAGTGCCTGCCAGGGGGTACAGTGATTGCCAGGGGGTATTGTGCTTGCCAGGGTTTTTTTGGGGTTTTTTTTGGTGGTGCTCCTTTGAACTCTGCCTCTCTCTCTCTGCTCCTCAGATCGCAATGAGGAACAGGAGAAAGGGGCAGAGACAATGTCTCAGCCAATGCAACAATCATTGGCTGAGACATTCTGACAGTTGCAGAGGTGACAGCTTGTCACCGCTACAACTGTCAAATCCAAGCGCCGGATTGGCTGCCTGGAGGTTTCCACGAAGGAAACGGCCCGCCTCCCTTCCTACAATGCCGATCGCCAGCTGGGAGGGTCTGCCCAGGTGTCAGGCAGACCCCCAGCCGGCGATCGGCATTATGGGAAGGGAGGCGGGCCGTTTTTCGGCACGCAGAGGCACCAAACGCCGCGGGGCGTACCATGCCATCCTGCGGCATTAAAGCCCACGCAATGCAGGACGGCATGGTACGCCCTACGTCGTTAAGGGGTTAAATTCAATTACTGTTTTGGCCTCTACCACTTCAACTGGAAGGCTGTTCCATGTATCCACCTCCCTCTCAATAAAATAATGCTTCCTGATGTTACTTTTAAACCTTTGCCCCTCTAATCTAAGACTATGTCCTCTTGTTTTGCTACTTTGTTTCCTTTTAAATATATTCCCTTCCTCTACCTTGTGGATTCCCTTTACGTATTTAAATGTTTCTATCATATCTCCTCTGTCTCGTCTTTTTTCCAAGCTGTACATGTTAAGATCATTAAGCCTTTCCTGGTAACTTTTCTCCTTCAAGCCGTACACCATTTTAGTAGCCCTTCTCTGAACTCTCTCTAAGATGTCTATATCCTTCTGGAGATACGGTCTCCAGTACTGCACACAGTACTCCAAGTGAGGTCTCACCAGTGCTCTGTACAGTGGCATGAGCACTTCCCTTTTCCTACTGCTAATACCTCTCCCTACACAACCAAGCATTCTGCCAGCATTTCCTGCTGCTCTATTACATTGACTACTTACCCTTAGATCCTCTGAAATAATGACCCCTAAATCCCTTTCCTCAGATGTTGAGGTTAGGACTGTATCAAATATTCTATATTCAGCCCTTGGGTTTTTACGTCCCAGGTGCATTATCTTGCACTTATCCACATTAAAACTCAATTGCCACAACTCCGACCATTTTTTTAGTTTACCTAAATCATTTGTCATTTGGCTGATCGTCAACCCTGTTGCAAATCTTTGTGTCATCAGCAAAAAGACATTCTTTTCCATTAATACCTTCTGCAATATCACTAATAAAAATATTAAAGAGAATGGGTCCAAGTACTGATCCCTGAGGTACCCCACTGGTAACAAGACCTTGCGTCGAATAAGCTCCATTTACCACAACCCTCTGTTGCCTGTCACTCAGCCACTGGTAAATTCAGTCAACCAACAGATCGTTTGCCTCTCGCTACAAATGGTGAAAGACACTTAGCGTATGGTAATTAACGATCCATAGCGCAAGCTTACTGTACTTGCTGCGTCCTATACTTAACATGGGCAGCGTTACAGAGCACTTGCGCTATTCTAACCAACAGATCGTTTGCCTCTGGCTACAAACAGCGAAAACCACTTACCGCGCGGTTATTAACGCTTCGTAGCGTGAGCTTACTGTACTTACCATGTCCTATACTTAACATGGGCAGCGCTACAGAGCACTTGCGCTATTCTAACCAACAGATCGTTTGCCTCTCGCTACAAACGGCGAAAACCACTTAGCGCGCGGTTATTAACGCTTCGTAGCGTGAGCTTACTGTACTTACCATGTCCTATACTTAACATGGGCAGCGCTACAGAGCACTTGCGCTATTCTAACCAACAGATCGTTTGCCTCTCGCTACAAATGGCGAAAACCACTTAGCGCGCGGTTATTAACGCTTCGTAGCGTGAGCTTGCTGTACTTACTGCGTCCTATACTTAACACGGGCAGCGCTACAGAGCACTTGCGCTATTCTAACCAATAGATCGTTTGGTCCCGGTGCTAATTTTAACGCCGATGTTACTCGCAAAAATGTACCTACTGCTCAACCCTGGTGTTAACTGACGGAAAAGAAAAAAAAACGTCAAGAGTCTTTGGCCAAAATTAACAGGCAATTAACAGATGGTTGAAAGGAAAGCAGCGCAGGTGTGTCTCGGCTCGCTGGATGTAGTTTACGTGTAAAAGATGCATTGTATGGTCAAGGCCAGGGGTACACTAGGTGTTTTTTCTGTGCACTAGCGCACGTTAAAACGCACTTCCGGCGTTCCGGCGTCCACTCGACGCCCACCGGCCCCCCTCAGCGCTGCAAAGCCTCCTATGGATCCTAGCGCATCGACGGGGAGGATCTTTAGACGCACGCATGCTACACACGTGCGTAGTGCGCGCACACAAGCATGTGACCGGCCCTGTCGTAGCATCACAACACAAAGTGCTTTTCAGCGTGCGCTAGTGTGCAGAAGAATACACCTACAGGGTTATTCAAAGAGATTCGAAAAGTCACTGCACGTTCGGTGACTTTTCGTTCTCTTCAATTCTGTTCCTTTTGCCGATCCCATTTCGGTGACCCTGCGGTGTATTCAGCAAGCACCACAGGGTCCCCGAATTGCAGGGAAAAGCTGCCGCAAACCCGACGAAAACTAACCGCAAAACCCACCGAATGCACGCCGAAAACCCCCAAAAACATCTGGATTAACCTGCCGAAAACTAGGGATGCACCGATACCACTTTTTTAAGCCCGAGTATGAGTACCGATACTTTTGTTCAAGTACTCACCGATACCAGGTACCGATACTTTTATTTTATGTCATGTGATGCTTTCCAATAAGAACAGACCTCCTATAAAGCCCCCAGGTCTCATGGATATTGCCCCAGCTCATGGATATCCTGCCCCCCAGCTCATGGAAATGCCCCCCCCAGCTCATGGATAATTGCCCCCCAGCTCATGCATAATTGCCCCCCAGCTCATGGAAATGCCCCCCCAGCTCATGGATAATTGCCCCCCAGCTCATGGATATCCTGCCCCCCAGCTCATGGATAATTGCCCCCCAGCTCATGGATATGCCCCCCCAGCTCATGGCTAATTGCCCCCCAGCTCATGGATAATTGCCCCCCCAGCTCATGGATAATTGCCCCCCCAGCTCATGGATAATTGCCACCACAGCTCATGGATAGTTGCCCCCCCAGCTCATGGATATCCTGCCCCCAGCTCATGGATATCCTGCCCCCCCTGCTCATGGATATCCTGCCCCCCAGCTCATGGATATGCCCCCTGCTCATGGATATGCCCCCTGCTTATGGATAATTGCCCCCCAGCTCATGGATATGCCCCCCAGCTCATGGATAATGCCCCCCCCCCGCACTCTCCGCTCATACTTACCTTCCTTCAGCGACGCCGGGAAAGTCTTCGCGCGCGCTCCTTGGAAGGTCCCCAGCCGCGACCACGTGGGACCATGTGATCGCGGCTGGGGTCCTTCCAACGAGCGCACGCGCGGAAACTTTCCCGGCGTCGCTCAGGAAGGTAAGTATGAGCGGAGAGCAGCTGCAGGGCCTGTCCGAATGCTCTATCTGCATTCAGACAGGCCCTGTAGCTGCTCACTTTGTTTATACTTACCTTCCTTCAGCGACGCCGGGAAAGTTTCCGCGCGTGCGCTCGTTGGAAGGACCCCAGCCGCGATCACATGGTCCCACGTGGTCGCGGCTGGGGACCTTCCAAGGAGCGCGCGCGCGCGAAGACTTTCCCGGCGTCGCTGAAGGAAGGTAAGTATAAACAAAGGGCGGAGAGCAGCTGCAGGGCCTGTCCGAATGTCGATAGAGCATTCGGACAGCCGCCGCAGCCCCTCGGATACCGGCAAGCCGGCTCAATGCCGGCTTCCGGTATCGGAAAAAAATATCGGGGGTACTGCACGAGTACCAAGTACTCCTGCAGTACCCGGTATCGGCACCGATATCGATACTAGTATCGGTATCGGTGCAACCCTAGAAAAATGTAAAAAAGGGGGGCGGGGGAAATCAACATGTTAAACATGTACATGTGCCAAGGGTAAAGAGCTGCAACTTGCCATTTCTTTTCCTTAATTTACTGATTTATTGCAGTTGTTTTAAATTAATTGTGACTAAAAAAGCCGTTTCACGCGTCGAATGGTCATTTAAAAGCTAAATGACTTCTCCAAGACGTATAATAGCCGCGAAGCTCAGACGTCTGTTAGGGTAATTACAAATAGCTTGTCTGCATATTGTACATCGATTGGCCGAGGGATGAAAGTGATGGGAAAGCAATAATTGGAATTTATGCTTTTAATCAATGGCTTTATCAATAGACAGTGATTAGAAGAGAGGCTTTTGTGAATTACAGTTGAAATATATTGAATATATAGTGTACGTCTCACGGCGTTATTGAGCTGCGTATAAATCAATGCCTGCTTTGCTTGTGAATGGACTGTGCGAGTGCTGGAAAAATAAAGGGCCGCTCACAAATTGCCTTTATATACTGAAAAAAGAAAATAACTGGAGGGGAAATACAGAAAAGCCAGGACGTTCCAAGCTAAAGGATTTAGAATATTTAACCCTTAATACGCAGATTGGAAAACTTTTGCTTCGGCCGAACCTTTTCCGATAAATTTCGACTTCATCAAAAAGAAAAGACGATGAGTGCTCAACTCCCATCACTCCCGAGAGGAGCACCGCGACGCCAGCAGCCAGCCCCAAAACTGGCACCAGAGAAAAGCTCAAAATCCTGCATTTCCTACAGCAAGAGTAAGCAAGAGTAACAGCAGCTGTTACTTACAGCGGCCATCACACGGCACGGCACGGCACGACACATCTCGTGGGGGAGGATTGTGAAACAGCCCCACAGTATTTATCCAGAGGATAAGGTGAACCGGTGTTCTATGAGACCCTGTAACCCCGTTGGAATGCACCGGCACTGCCGCTTTTAACAGGACACATTTATTATATAATTATATTATCAAGTAGCATAAAATAGAGTGTTTCAAATGTATCAAACCCATCTATCCCTCTGTCTGTCAATCCATCTGCCTATCATCTATCTACCTGTCTATATCTCTGTCCATCTCTCTCTCTCTCTCTCTCTCTCTCTACCTGTCTCTCTCTCTATCTGAATTGCTCTCTCTCTCTGTCTATCCATCTGCCTATCACCTGTCTGTCTATCTACCTATCATCTGTCTGTCTATCTCTCTCTATCTATGGACAATGACCCAAAGCATACTGCAAAAGCAACCAAAGAGTTTTTGAAGGGACAGAAGTGGAATGTTATGCAATGGCCAAGTCAATCACCTGACCTGAATCCCATTGAGCATGCATTTCACTTGCTGAAGACAAAACTGAAGGGAAAATGCCCCAAGAACAAGCAGGAACTGAAGACCGTTGCAGTAGAGGCCTGGCAGAGCATCACCAGGGATGAAACCCAGCGTCTGGTGATGTCTATGCGTTCCAGACTTCAGGCTGTGATTGACTGCAAAGGATTTGCAACCAAGTATTAAGAAGGGAAAGTTTGATTTATGATTATTATTCTGTCCCATTACCTTTGGTCCCTTAACAAGTGGGAGGCACATCTGCAAACTGCTGTAAGTCCTACTCCGTTCACCTGAGTTGGATGTACATACCCTCAAATTAAAGCTGACAGTCTGCAGTTAAAGCACATTGTGTTTGTTTCATTCCAACGCCATTGTGGTGGTGTATAGAGCCAAAGATGTTAGAATTGTGTCCATGTCCCAATATTTCTGGACCTGACTGTATCTATCCATATCAATCCCTCTCTATCTCTCTCTCTCTATATATATATATCTCTATCTATCAAGCTGGCTGTCTATCCAGCCATCGATATCCATTTATCTTTCCATATCAATCCTTCTGTCTGTATCTACCTGTCTATCTATCCAGCTTTCCATATTTATCTGTCTGTCCATATCTATCATCCATAGATATCCATCTATCCATATATATCCCTCTGTTCATCTATCTACTGTACAGCTATCCCTCTATTTATCCATCTATCTCTCCATATCTATTCCTCTGTGCATCTGTCTGTCCATATCTATCCATAGCTATCCCTCCATCTACTTTACATCTATCCATTATCCCTCTATCCCTTATCCCTCTATCTACTGTATATCTATCCATTATCCCTCTATCATCCATTTATCCATCTATCCATTATCCCTCTATCCCTATCTATCCATTATCCCTCTATCTACTGTATATCTATCCATTTATCCCTCTATCCATTATCCCTCTATCTACTGTATATCTATCCATTATCCCTCTATCCATTATCCCTCTATCTACTGTATATCTATCCATTATCCCTCTATCATCCATTTATCCATCTATCCATTATCCCTCTATCCCTATCTATCCATTATCCCTCTATCTACTGTATATCTATCCATTTATCCCTCTATCCACTGTATATCTATTTATCCCTCTATCCATTATCCCTCTATCTACTGTACATCTATCCATTTATTCCTATGTTTCTGTATATCTATCCATTATCCCTCTATCTACTGTATATCTATTTATCCCTCTATCCATTATCCCTCTATCCCTCATCCCTCTATCTACTGTATATCTATTTATCCCTCTATCCATTATCCCTCTATCCCTCATCCCTCTATCTACTGTATATCTATTTATCCCTCTATCCATTATCCCTCTATCCCTCATCCCTCTATCTACTGTATATCTATTTATCCATCTATCCATTATCCCTCTATCCCTATCTATCCATTATCCCTCTATCTACTGTATATCTATCCATTATCCCTCTATCCATCCATTTATCCATCTATCCATTATCCCTCTATCCCTATCTATCCATTATCCCTCTATCTACTGTATATCTATCCATTTATCCCTCTATCCATTATCCCTCTACTGTATATCTATCTATTTATCCCTCTATCCATTATCCCTCTATCCCTTATCCCTCTATCTACTGTATATCTATCCATTATCCATCTATCCATCCATTTATCCATCTATCCATTATCCCTATCTATCCATTATCCCTCTATCCCTATCTATCCATTATCCCTCTATCTACTGTATATCTATCCATTTATCCCTCTATCCATTATCCCTCTACTGTATATCTATTTATCCCTTGATCTATCCATTATCCCTCTATCTACTGTATATTTATCAATGGTCAGGCCGCACCTTGAATATGCCGTGCAATTTTGGGCACCTGTCTTAAAAAAAGATATTATATCGCTAGAAAAAGTGCAGAGACGAGCAACTAAATTAATAAGGGGGATGGAAGGGTTAAGTTATGAGGAAAGACTAACAAGCTTAAACCTGTTTAGTTTAGAAAAGGCGCCTTAGAGGGGATCTGATAACCTTATATAAATATATACGGGGCAATTATCAACCATTGTTTGATAACCTATTCATTAACAGGACTATACACAGGACACGGGGTCACCCATTTAGACTGGAAGAAAGAAAATTTAGCTTAAAGCATAGGAAGGGTTATTTTACGGTGAGAACAATAAAGCTGTGGAATTCTCTGCCTGTTGAGGTGGTGGGTCAGAGTCTGTACAGACTTTTAAAAAAACGACTGGATGACTTCCTGCAGACACAGAATATTAAGGGTTATAATATTTAATATGTGGGTAAAAGCTTCTTGATCCAAGGAGAAATCTGACGCCATCTGGGGTCAAGAAGGAATTTTTTCCCGGTATGTTGCATATTTCAGACTGGGTTTTTTGCCTTCTTTTGGATCAACAGCAGTAGGTTATGTGGGAGAGGCTGAACCCGATGGACGCATGTCTTTTTTCAACCTATATAACTATGTAACTATGTAACTATCTATCCATTTATCTATCTACTGTATACCTATTTATTCCTCTATCTTTCTGTATATCTATTCATTTATCCCTCTATCCATTATCCCTCTATCCCTATCTATCCATTATCCCTCTATCTACTGTATATCTATTTATCCCTCTATCCATTATCCCTCTATCTACTGTACATCTATCCATTTATTCCTATCTTTCTGTATATCTATCCATTTATCCCTCTATCTACTGTATATCTATTTATCCCTCTATCTATCCATTTATTTCTCTATGTATCCATCCATCTATCCATATCTATGTTTTTATCTATCCATATATATATCTATACCTATCCACATCTATCTATCCATATCTATCTATCTATCCATCCATATCTACTCTATCCATATCTATCTATGTATCTATCTATCTCTATCATTCATCCATCTTCAGTCTTCAGTTTGTAAATAAAAAAAAAAACAACCTCTAACCTTTGGGTTTTATGGAATGATCGTCATTTCTTGACATTTTATTTTTTTATAGTGTAGCGCTGGTTTTAATTCACTGTCATGGTAGTACTTGTTTTTGGCCACCAGAGGGAGACAAGCGCAATGTAAGACATTGGAACTACATTTTCCAGCATGCTTTGCGGGCGGGAACAGGAAGTGGGTGGGAGAGAGACACTTACATCCGCAGCCTCGTGGAGAGAGCCGTCAGAGAGCGCAGAGGAGTGAGAGGAGCAAGACGCAAGTGCAGGAGATAGTGATCGCGAACAGGCCAGAGCGCAGGTGCGGCCTAGCAGAACTGGAGATCGGGTTTCCCTTCTTATTGAACGAAGACCCCGTGATCCACCGTTAGTAACCCCACACCGATACAGAGTACGCTGAAGGACCCCGAGTTAGGAGACCGCAGACGATCTAACAGGGAGTGCAGGCGGTGAGCTGGACATCTTGTGGCAGATACAGACAAGTAAGACAGCGGATCAGGTGACACAGAGAATCCCAGTCAAAATCGAGCGGAGAGACGTCCTGGGTCGAGCGGAGCGCAGAGTATCTGGCGGATGGGTGAGAGGCCTTCCCGGCCACTGTAAAGTACTAAAGCACGCTGCAATTTTCTCAAAACCTACAGGGCCCCAACGTGACTAGTCGAAGATACCTCATAAATAATTCACTGGCCAGTTGAATATCGTACCCGGGTACCAATACACACCTACACTTACATTTCTTGGGACATAGCCTGTACAGGACTCACACTCCAACTACGAAGGGGTTAAAATTCTTTTTTCTTTTCCGCTACGCGTTTCTCGTATTACGAACTACTGTAAATATATATACGTATACCGTGTTACTCTTTATATGCCAGTTTATCCAGTAAACTATATAATTTATAAAATCCACAACGGTGCTGGAGTATATTTATTCCCTAGTGCGGGGAGACTGACCCGAGGTTCAAATTCAGCGGCTCCTCCGGGAGTGAGCGCTACAATAGCTTTCACAAAGCTTCCTTTCTTTTCTCACTGTTTTATCCGACTCAATACAATCTTTTCTCCAAAAATATGTAATAAAAAAGTGGGTGTTGAGAGGATGAGTTTGTAACAATCCATTCTTAAAGCACCTGTTTCCATGTGTATCCCAAGTGCGGACTCATCACTGTCAGCCGAGCTGAATGAAAGCTCCGCTGTGACTTTGGAATATTATAATGACGGTACGTTTGACAAATGATCTAGCAAAGGATTTAGACACATCACGCAACGGCGGACCCTTTATATAAGCCAAATTATTAATGCAAATGTCAAACCCAGCCCCTCAAGAGACAACGCTGGCATTGTTACGTATCACTGAGCTTGAACCCCGAGCAGTCAACAGCCGTGTCATTCTGTCGGCAATAAATCACTGCTGCGTTTGCACATGAGTATTTAGAAGTATTTCCCAAAGGGGGGTGTAATTAAATTCACCAGATCCAAGCGTGCCAACCCACTAAGTTCCAATGCAGATCTCAATGGAATGATGGATATTTCCACGCAATGTATTACACAGCATTACTGGTTACGGAGATGCGGGCTGGTGAGCCCAGCGAACGTCAGACAACTCGGAAATGTGTGTCTCCCATGATGCCCAACCTGCCTCACGGCAAGGTCAGGAAAAGGGCTGCCGACAGATTCAAATTGTTTGCCCTATGACGGTTTATGTCGGAATAAATAAAAAGAAACATAACGTGTATGAATAGAATCCATAACAACAACCAAGCCAAACATGCCTACACGTATAAATCCAGAAAGTCCCTCCCTGCTGCGCAAAAAATAAAATATATATATATAGATTCAGAAGATGGGAGCACTCACGGTCTTGTATAAAAAATAAAAGTTTATTGGTTCCACAATAAAAATTCTCCAACGTTTCGGCTCACTTACGAGCCTTAATCATGCACCTGCAGTTTTCCCCCTACCGCCCCCGTTTTAACAGGGGATTACAATGCAGGCGCAAAAAAGTAGTGGGCGCTACGCCCCGGGATGCTCGCGGCAGCGCTGAGCCAGACGCCGGTGATCACATGACCTGCCGGATCTTGACTCGTGAGATCCGGCCGGTCAGCGTAGTGATACGCAGGGTGTGACTGAGGAACTTTTTCCCCCAGTCTTTCCCAGCTCCGCCGTACGAAGAAGGCGGACAGAGCTGCGGCCCTCTCCGCGGGACAGGAGGTGAGTATATGATTTTATTTAAAAAAAAATTGGATGGTGTTATTGGATTCTGCAGAAGCGGAAACCGTTAACACCAAGTCCTGGCTCTGGTTAACTTTTCGCTGACCAGGCACTGGGGAGCGCTGATTAACACTTTGCGCTCCCCATGTTAAGTAAAGGGAGCGCAAAGTACAGTAACCTCGCGCTGAAAAGCGCAAGATACCAAACGCTAACGGGTTACTTAACCCGTTTGCGTTTGAATTGTAATGTGCGGTAAACACAGCGGCAAACGTTAATGCTCACGCAGGTTACATAGATTGTAATGTAGCCCTAAAATTTTTAGTGTTGTTGTTTTTGCTATTTACGTGCGGAATATATTTTTGAAGTGTAAGGGCAGAGGCGATCTCATCCATCTCAATCCCGGCCACTTATTTTTGTATTTATGAAAATAATCCACACATTTTTAAAGACATTTATTTTTGAATAGCGAAAGTTTTTTACATTGGGTAACAAGAATGAGGAGTCGCTCTGATCTGTGGAAAATCGGAATAAAATTAGATTTTTGTATACCCTCACGCATGTGCGGTGTGCGATTACAAACGAAAGTAAAACTCAATTTGTATGCAGTTATGTTCACACGCGTGCGTATTGAGAAGTAGGTGGTATAGAAGAAATTTCATCGTATGTAGGTATTGAGTGATGTCGGAGGAGTTCCAGGGTTTTGAAACCCTATTGGTGGAAAGTTTAAAGGATAATTTAATCACGCCTTTTTGAAGATTAAAACAAGTTTAAAAGAGGGTCTGGGACATTCTGAAGTATGCTCCTGATGAAGTGAGGCACGAAACGCGTCGAGTGGTATCTTCTAAGAACTTGGACAGGTCTGAGCCATGGTGGCAAATTTACATATGCTCATTTTGTATGTGCTTTTAAATTTCTGAGTTTGTTGTTAGTTATATGTTATGAATTTTTAATTAAAAAATATTACACTATACAGATTCTATTATTTCCAGATTAGAGTGAAGGAGGAACACCAAAGTGGGAACCAAAGCATACCTGGGAATTTATATCCTATTGGTATATGGAATATACGCACTGTTTTGTGTCTCTGTTTATTATTATTTTTTTATATACGTGATTTCATTTAGGGCTTCAAGGTGCCCTTTTACTTCTTTTTTGGAGAAAGGATTTTACCAGGAAGGATACATTGAGATTTCTCTTGTTTTCAAGTATGTCCTGGGTGGTGAGTATGTACCGTTAGGTGTCTTGCCCAAGGACACTACTGGAGAGGTTGCTCGCTGGGATCGAACCCATGTCTCCACAGGCTCTCTCCATGCAGGGCAGTGACATTACCTCTACTCCACCCAGCCGGTATAGAAGCACTTGGAGCTGCAGGGGGCAAAGAACTTGACACAGATTTTCTATTTACGTCATAATAATCTGGCCACTCACTGTATATATAAAACGAATTCCAGATACGTCCAAACAATAAAACAATTATAAAATATGTGTTACAAAATTCATGTTATACAACACTGTGAAGATAAAGTGCAATAGTGCTCAATAAAAATGTATTCCAATATTTATATTTCACATGTCCATGATGTCAATTGAAGTTCACTTATGGCAAAGCAAAAGATAAAAAGAAAAAATAAACCACAATATAAATCCCTTTTTGTAAAGAGAACTCAAGAGTTTAAACTCACGCGCTTCATACCCTCAGTAAAAAGGCTCAGTTATGTTCGCCTTGTGTCAACTCTGGGGTGACGCGGCCCTGCTTCCCTGGTTCCTCCAAATAAAAACAGAAACCTGCATAGGGCAGTATATTCCATGCATTATAATTAGAAACAGAAAGCAGCGGCATTAAGAACACTCACCGGTGATGGAGCCTTATATCAAAGCCAGGCTCTTGTTTTGTGCGCCTCTGACAATATTAACAGGGTTATTCAAAGAGAGCTGAACTGGCCCCAAAATTGCACCGAACAGTGAATTTCCCCGTACAGTGACATTTCTGGGCCACTCGGCTATTCAAAAGCTGTCAATTCCCCAATTTTTGGCGAATTGCCGGTGAAATACTGTGATCTTCGGCAGCAGTGAAATCCTCATAAAGAAGCAATGGTTAATCTATTCAGAGACACCGAACAACAGATAAAAGTCAGTGAAATGACCTGCTGTACGGTGGTTTCATTTGGCAGGTTTAATCAGGCGAACCCCATAGGTTTCAATGTTAAAAATATTCCCATTTTTAGTCAATACCTAATGAACCGTTTATTATTTTAGTTTGCAGCAAAAAGTCTCTTTATTTATTTATTTATTTAGCCATTTTTTAGGATTTTTTCTGCATTTCCCCCTTTTTTTAACCTCTTCACTGCGGATGATGTGTGGGGGATGTCCTGCTGTGTGCCCGCTGTATGCGGAGAACATCCCACACACCTCATCGCATTGAACCCCTCCTGTCTGATATTCACCTCTCCGTCAGGGGTCCCACGCAGGTCTTACTTTTTTTAAATAAGATCTGCTTGTCTAAACCCTTCCAGGTGCAATGACATCATAGCACCGGGCGCGCTGATGTCAGTTTCAGGCACCTTTCTCCCCATGGAGAAGAGCACCTGAAAGGAGGGGGGGTCCTTTGCACCCTTCTCCTCCGAATGGGAGGACATTAAATTAAAACAGAGGCACTGCTGGAAATGGCAGAGTCTGCTCTTTTCAGTGATGCCTCTCTTTAACCCCTGAGGTGCCGGTGTGCGCTGTCAGTGTGAAAATGAACCCCTAGCTGCTAAAGGGTTTCCCTAAGGAAACCCTATGGTGGAGATAGGGGAGGTCCTTTGGACCCCCTATCTCCCGATCCGTGGCAGCCAGAGGTTACTGTTTGGAAAGGCAATTCCAATAATACCAATGATACCAAACATGACGATGTTAAGAGTAAAAACAAAACAAAAAATAAAAAATAATAATAAAAAAATGATTTTTTTATTTTATTTTTAATTAATGCAGCACTATTATTCACATTTCTATTATAATGTGAACTGTTGCTGCACTAATGTTTGTTTTTTTTCTTTAGCTAAAATCACGTCATTTCTCAGAAAAATAAAGTAATGGGTTCCCATTTCTATTTTTTTACCCATAAATATATAACTGCAAATGCTTGGATGATAAAATGTGCAAAAATTACTTTACACGCTGTAGATGATTGAAATTTTAATGAAAATTCAATTTTTTTTACATATCTTGTTATAGCATTATGGCAGGACATGATGTATACATATAATAATGATATATTATGAATCTCCTGAATCTGCCGTAAAAAAGGATTTGTCTGGGTCCTACAATAAAACATCACTTCAAATCGCATTTAAACAGTAAAAATGAGCTCAACACACAAAGGTGAAATGGCTCAGCAGTGAAGGGGTTAAAAAGCGGGGGGGGGGTCTGTAACAGATCTTTTTATTATTTCTCATAGGGTCTTATATCTTAATTCCAGACATTTTCGTCCAGTAGTTTTGTTTGTAAACATTTAAAATTCTAAAAGTTACAATTGTTTTTTTTTTTTTTTTAGCACCGTTTGTCGGCTTGTCGGCCTTTTCCAGCATCTGGTCGGTGGATTGAATGGGTTCGGTGGGTTTTCAGATTGGATCCGATAATTTTGGCGCTTTTTCAGCATATTTTCCCTACACTTCGGTAGGGAATTCACGCTGAATTCACCACAGGGTCAGGGAATTTGACTCCCTGAAGTACGGGGAACGAACCCCTGAAGGGTAGCGTCTTCCACTATGGAGGACACATTCCAGACGGACACGTCTGGATTTATAAACATAATTATTTTTATTTGCGCTGGAGGGAGTGATTTATAAATCTGTATTGCATTGAAGTATCGGAGAGGGGTATTTTTTTTTTGAGATAGTATTTTACCAGGAAGGATACATTGAGATTTCTCTCGTTTTCAGGTATGTCCTGGGTGGTGAGTATGTACGTTAGGTGTCTTGCCCAAGGACACTTACTGGAGAGGTGCTCTGGCCGGGTTTTGAACCTGTGTCTCCACAGTTATAGAGCAGTGATGTTACCTCTTCTCCATCCAGCCGGTACTGGCTTGAACACTGGCAGCATTTCATTGTTTTTACAGATTTAGATCAACACTAATACACTTAAATATGTTTCCAGGTGCTAACATTACATTCAACTAATTCCATTGACAGAAAAATAGCAATGATAGATACATACACAGATAGATAGCTGATATCAAAATAAAAGAATGTAAAAGGGATATATACATAAATATAATATATACATTTAGAGAGAGAAGACAGATAATTGGAGATAGCGAGAGAGATAGATATGGATAGATAGATAAATCTGGATAGATAGTGAGAGAGATAGATAGATATGGATAGAGAGATAGATCTGGATAGATAGATAGATAGATAGATAGATAGATAGATAGATAGATAGATAGATAGATAGATAGATAGATATAGAGAGATATGGATAGAGAGATAGATAGATCTGGATAGATAGCGAGATATATTGATATGAATAGTGTAGAGGTCGGCAGGGCTGGGTCCTGGATGGACAATATGTTTCACCCCTATTTGAGTTGTGGACCCTTTAAGGACAACCACAGGGTTAATCTTCCTGTCCAGGAAGAGTTTTAAAGCCAGCAACTCCCAGATAGGATTGTGGGAGTTCAGGAAAAGGAAAGTAATCAGTGGAAGCTGTGTGTTTGTGTTCCAAAAGCAGGAGACGTGCTGTGCCTTGCTGGAGAGGCTTCTACATACTGGGGAAAGGATTCCCTAGGTTTGGGACTGTTTAAAGCGTTGGTGAGCCACTATTATTTCTCTGTTTATTTGTGCTGAAGATCAGGACTTTGCTTTAATTTCGCTGAACCAAAGCGTGTACTTATTATGTTGCCTTTTTGACTGCCCTGAAAGGGTGAATAAAACGGTTTTGTTTGTGAAAGACATTGTGCACGTGCTCTGTGGGCCCCCAAACGTCACAATAGATAGATAGATCTGGATAGATAGATAGATAACGAGATAGAGAGATCTGGATAGATGGATAAATAAAAAGATAGGGATAGATAGATATGAATAGATAGAGAGATAGATATAGATAGATCTGGATAGATAGCGAGAGAGATTGATATGAATAGATAGAGAGATAGATATGGATAGATAGAGCTAGATATATAGATATGGATAGATAACGAGATAGATATGGATAGATAGATATGGATAGATAGATAGATCTGGATAGATAGTGATAGATAGATATGGATAGATAGGTAGTTTTTAATTCTTGCATTAGTGTGAAATTCCCCCCCTCCCATTTCAA
This sequence comes from Leptobrachium leishanense, assembly GCA_009667805.1. NCBI lineage: Eukaryota > Metazoa > Chordata > Amphibia > Anura > Megophryidae > Leptobrachium > Leptobrachium leishanense. Next base: position 427,671,900 of record CM019064.1, on the reverse strand, counting down.
GTGTCAAACCCTGCAAGTCTTTTTCTTGCACAGGATGTTAGCCTGTGGAATTTAGACGATTTCCTTTGTGTGCAGGAAAGGGTGTGTGAACAGTGCAAGCTTGAGAAAAGCCATCTCTGAATCATATGTAGTAATTTTTGTCTCACTGTTGGTTAAACTCTGACGTAGAAATGTATCTGTATGCTGATTGGCTATAAGTTCTTTGAAATCTAATAAAATAGTGTGTCTAGGAAATAATTTTTAGACATGACTGACGCTACATTGTTTTGTGGCTGATTTTGGTGTCTCTCGCCATGGCGTAGCGCCGCGTCTGTTTTCAACTTTGATATATGAGAAGAAACTTGGAAAAGGTTTATTGAAATTTCATAAATGGTAATTATTATAGGGAATTTGTTTTTGTTTGCTTAAAATTCTAATTTATCAGATAGATAGATAGATCTTTATAGATAGCGAGAGAGAGAGAGATAGCGAGAGAGATAGATAGCGAGAGAGATAGATAACGAGATATAGATCTGGATAGATAGATAGCGAGAGCGATTGATATGAATAGATAGATATGGATAGATAACAAGATAGAGAGATCTGGATAGATAGAGAGATCTGGATAGATGGATAAATAAAAAGATAGGGATAGATAGATATGAATAGATAGAGAGATAGATATGAATAGATAGATAGATATAGATAGATCTGGATAGATAGCGAGAGAGATATATATGAATAGATAGATATGGATGGATAGATAAGGATAGATAACGAGAGAGAGATCTGGATAGATGGATAAATAAAAAGATAGGGATAGATAGACATGGATAGATAGATAGATAGATAGATAGATATAGATAGATAGATGTAACACCCCTTTGCTCAGAGTGGCTGTGACTCCCCGTTTCCCTTCTTATGTTGTCCTTTCGGAGAGGTTATATAAAACCAGTGTAGTAGTGTATGGTTAGAGCTTAATCTCCCACTTCACACACAGCGCTGAGACGGCATAAATGGAGGATTGATTTCTAGATAAAAGCCTGTGTGTCTCCCACAGGAGATATTCAGTCCCAGTTGTGGTAACATTACAAAACACAGATCTGCACCGCGTCATTATGAAAGAACACGCTAGTCGAGTGTCGCTTTAATAATATGACATTTCCACAAATGTAGATTTATGTTCTACTCACACGGATCAATTTAAAACGCAAATTATAGCATGATGGAATCATCCATTGGAGGAATTTCCATGTCTGCTGCTTATGAATAATTATAGTCAAAGAGCAGAGCGAGCGCTCCGGCTATTCCAGCTTGATGATACTTGACCTACTTTTTTTTATTCCCTTTTTCAAAGCAGAGAAAAAAAATGTGTTCAAAAGCAGCTCCAGTGTCTAGTGTTGCTCGCCTTTTCGCCTGGATAACAAAGTTGCTCTTTGTTTGAATACTTTTTTGTATTGTGCGCATGGCTTGTTTCTAGCTCGTAGTAATCGCTAGATGTTAGCTTGAACTTGACAGCATGTCACATTCCTAGCCACCAACGCTGGAAGAAAGGCCAAAAACCACGCTGTCTCATAGTATTGTGTTTTGCGTTAGCGCCAGGTAAATTCAGTCTAGCGACAGACCAACAGATCGTTTGCCTCTCGCCTCAAATGGAGAAAAACAGTTAGCGTACGGTAATTTGCGATTCGTAACGCAAGCTTACTGTACTTACATCGTCCTATACTAAACTCGGGGAGCGGATCACTTGTGCTATTCTAACCAACAGATCGTTTGGTCCCGGTACTAATTTCTACACGTACGGTAATCGGAAAAATGTACCTACTGCTCAACCTGGTGTCAACTGACGGAAAGGCAAAAAAAAAGGTCCTTGCACCAAATTAACAGGCAATTAACAGGCAATTGAAAGGAATGCAGCACAGGTGTTCTCTTGGCCCCATACACCATAGTAATGGATCTGGTCAGCAATGTCACTGCTGTTGCAGTAGGCTCTATTATAAAGGTATCCTTTATCCACATATATCCTAATTCTAATATATTGGCTAATTTTAAATATTTTATGCTGGGGGTTATTCATAGTATGTAAGCGGTTGATTATTAGGGTTTGGAACATGTTTAAAGGGACACATGGATAAGTCTTGCCCTGAAACATGTACTATTTATATGCTGCAGCAAGGAAGATATTGCCGCTCACCTGGGCTTCCTTTTGAATCTATTAAATGCAGTGTAATGATTCATGCTGTTGGGTGGCATTTATCATGCAATGCCCATCAGTCTTAATTAATATATGTGGGCATATAAACATAGATGATACGGCCACCTTGAAGGATTTTAATAATGCAGGGGTGTGAGGGCTCTTCGCTGGATGTGTATTGTTTACCTGGACGCTGCCGATTTCTGTTCTCCTTATACCTACAACTCCTGCCAAAGATTATATCTACAGCTTTTTCCAAAGACTCCTGCTTTTGCTCTATGGATATCCACCCACAGCTTTTGCCCTAAAGACTTATTTCTACAGACCCAATTCCAAGGCTTATACCTACAACTTTTGTCAAAAGCTTCAACCTACTGCTTTTGCCCTATGGATACTAGGGATAAGCTGTTCGGTTCGATCAGTTCGTAGTTCGATTCCAACATTGGCCGTTCGAAAGTTCGCAAACTTTGAACTTTTTGGCGTGTTCGGTTCGAGTTCGGAATTTTTTTTTTTTTTAAAAAAAAAGGTATAAAAAATGCTTAAAAAAATACTAAAAAATCTAGAAATAAAGAGACTCTTTACTGCAGAATATTATAAGCAATGGTTTATTAGATATTGAATTAAAAACCTACCCAGGGCAAGAAGGCACGCATGTGGGCGATGATTACCAATGGATGGACTGTGTACGTCGTCAAGAAGCGGTATGTATAATAGCATAAACATGTTACATACACATAACACACATTACATACATCTACCAACATATGTCAACAAGTGTACGTCATCAAGAAGCGGTATGTATAATAGCATAAACATGTTACATACACATAACACACATTACATACATCTACCAACATATGTCAACACATGCTGCAGCGTAATGTATTATCTGTTTGTCAGACAAATGTGACTGTCATAAAATTATTCTGGCTTTATTTAAAATATTTGCACACGTGTACATTTTTCTGAAACTTTCACACCTCAAAATTACATGTGCTTAGAGTGCATGAGGCTTGCATAGGATTTTTTGCGCCGCCTGTGTGTTTCATCTTTAAAATGCTGCAATGGGTGATGTGGATTTTCTAGCTTACAAGGAAAGCATGCTTTACAGTCTGCCTAATGTCTAGGTGCAAAGATTCTCACCCCTAAATGACATGTGCTTACAGCAGGGCTCTCAAACTCTGGTGGCCCTGATGTTTTTGAACTACAACTCCCAGGATTCCCGCACCATGTATTGCATTGAAATCATCCTGGGACTTGTAGTCCAAATCATGTTGGGGGGCCATGAGTTTGAGACCCCTGGCATACTGTACATGAGGCTTGCATAGGATTTTTTGCGCCGCCTGTGTGTTTCATCTTTAAAATGCTGCAATGGGTGATGTGGATTTTCCAGCTTACAAGGAAAGCATGCTTTACAGTCTGCCTAATGTCTAGGTGCAAAGATTCTCACCCCTAAATGACATGTGCTTACAGCAGGGCTCTCAAATGGCGTAAACAACAGGTGTTAATTAGTGTTTGGAAATAACATGTACTTCTAATTAGTCTGGTCTCATGAATTTGATACATTGTCTGCAGACTGTGTGTGGCTCCTGCACATGTATGAACACTGTGCTTCTGAATTCTAAGAAGTGTTCATTTCTCCTACATTTCCTCTGACATGCTGTTTAACCCCTTAAGGACCAGGGCTCTGTAAAGCCAATCATTAATGATTACGTCATTTGTCATCAAGGGCTTAATAAAATCTTTATCACACTTAGATTTAAACGTAATATTCCAGTATTTGTATGTCATGTACCTCTCCCGAAGGGCCTATGTGAGCATACAATTATTATTGTGTTAGATCTATAGTTTTGGTGCAAGTTTGGTGGAAGGGCTTGCTGCGTCTGCATTAGTAACACAACATAACGTGAAAATGTCTATCATAAAGTGTACAAGCTGAGTCCCTAGAGTCTCTGACTATCCATTGTCATATATACCTTGCTTTATACATATAATACATTTGCTCATCTAACAGGATAGTAGCCAGTCCCTGTGCATTTTAACCACTTAAGGGTGGCTAGGTGTCGTGTGGGTCTCTGATGGCGATATTTCTATACATCCTACAAATCCGCCACTTCACGGGCAGGTTATGGGGACCTCCTAGGCACGATATTTGAAGGAATTTTTCTTTTTTATTTTTAACCCTTATTTTATGGAAAACTCACTGTTCCTTTAAAAACGTCTTTTTTTAAACTTCTTGTCCTTGTTTCCTGTCTCCCAGGGCACTACCCGGACCCCCATACACCTTTTTAATGGCAAATATCTTGCATATATGCCCTCTTGGAGGGCACTCTAAAAATCAAACTTTTGAGTCCCATTGACTTGCATTAAATTCGGTTCGTGTTTGCGTTCGAACTCAAACTTATGAAATTGTTTGAGTTCGAATGAGAACCAAACACGGGGGTGTTCGGCTCATCCCTAATGGATACCCACCTACAGATTTTGCTTTAAGGACTTGTTTCTACCATTCCCACTCTAGGGATTATACCTACAGCTTCTGCTCCCAAGAACCTCGTCCATAGCTCCCTTTAAACTCAGTCTAGCCTCATTCCAGCTCCAGTCCGGTCCTATCCCCTCTTATTATTAGCCTCCAGTGTTATTCTGTTCATAGTACTCTATCTATAGTCTTCTGTGACCCTCCTGAGTTCCCTGCATACCTGTTTCCTTCCATCCCTTTTGTATATCCTACAGTAATACTTTGTCCACCCCTTTTTCTTCTAAGTTTGCCTATGTCTCCTCGGTCAAACCTTTTTTGTGTCTTGTCTGTCTCCCATTCTCTATTCTCCAAGTATTACGCTCTTATTTTTGTTTTCTGCAGCCTTCTATGTTTATTCCCTCGTCTTGTTATATTATATTTATTTAATAAACCCCTTTATACCGTATCCCTGTATTTACCTCATTTGGTTTCACTGCACATTGGGCTCCCACCTGCTACCCCGGAACGAGCACGTGACACAGCATCTGGTAAGGTCAGTCACATTACCGTAACATCATATGGGTAGATGGACGGTGTGTTCTACACGAAGATATGAATGGCTAAAGAGGCCTGATCGGCTATGGATGCCCATGGTCCACCAAGAACATGAGACAATTTCTGGGGTCTTTCATGGATATTCATGAAGCCGGAGATTGATAACGATATTATGATACAACAAAAACTGTGCTAAGTATTATATGAGAACAGAGATGGAGCTGAAGGTTGAATGGAAGAACATATATGCAGATGAAGTTTGGTGTGTGATAATCAAGAGGTACTGGGCTTTATGTTTGTAAGATGAATATCAGACAAAATGCTGGAGGGTTATACAGTCCACAGACATGAAGCTGAAGAAGATCCAGAAGAGGAACAACAAGTAAGGAGCCGAAGATCAACAAGAGGGGTATAACGTAATCAGAAATGAAGGCGAAGAAGATCCATGAGAGGACCAGCAACTATGGAACTGATAATCAATAAGATGGACATACAGGTAACAGATATGGAGCTGGAGGTCCATAAAAGGTATATACAATCCTCCGAAAATAGACACAAAGGTCCATAAGAGGAATATTTAGCCAACCACTTTATAGCTGAAGGCCCAAGAGAAGAACAAGTAGAGGAAGTCCATAATATGAATAAATAACAAAACAAGAAGGTGAAGGTCCATAAGAATTTCTGGAAAATAACAGATATGGAGGAAGGTCCACAAAAGCAATATACAGACAACAGATAAGGTGACACAGTTCCAAATCAATGTATATGGAGCAGAAGATCTGTGAGAAAAATGTAAGATATGGAGCTGAGGATCCATGAGAGGATAACAGAGAAGGAGCCGAATATCTATGAGGAACCACAGATAAAGAACTAAAGATCCTTGAAACGTACAACAGATATGGAGCTGAAAAACCATGAAAGGAACAACAGCTATGGAACAGAAAATTCATGAAAGGTGCAACAGATACGGAGCTGAAGATCCATGAGACGAAAATCAAATATGGAGCTGAAAATCCATGAAAGGAGCAGATATGGAGCAAAAATATTTAATGTTTCACCTGCAAACCTCATTTTTACCCGTGGTGGATGTTTCAGAATTTTGACTAACAGGGTTATAAAGAGAGAGGGGAAAACCAGGAGAATGGCAGGAGAAGTGAAAATTCTAGGTCAAAATAGCCAAACCAGAAAAATTCTCCCATTTTTTTCACTTTCCAAATTGGCTATTTGGTCTAAATTGCTCTCTTCTCCTGCTATTCTCCTGGTTTTCACCTCTCTCTGAATAACCCTGTAAGACTTGAATGACATTTGAGAGGTCCAGTTTACATATTTCTAGAACTCCTCAGATCTCAATTGTATTGAATCTCTCGTGGCTGGAGTTGAGAGTTCCTTGAGAGAGCACTCAGCTCAGTTCTAGATCTAGCACAGAGATTTCTTCACTATAGCAAAGTGACTGTATCAATGCACTTTAATGTCAATTGGCCTTCTGTCCTGTAATTGTGAGGTCTTCCGTCCCTTAACTCTGTCGTCAATGTTTATGGAGGTGTCACCAATTATAAAACATTTCCATGTACAGGGTAGTATGGCTCCTTCAGCCCATGATACTTTTAGGCCGGCGTCAGACGAACGCAGTGATCACGTCCATGTTGCCGCACAGTTTAACGTCCGTCGTAGCATAGAATCATGAGCAATAGAGACCCACACCAAACTGCGCACACACAACGCACATGGCAAACGAACTCAAGTTAGGCAAGAACATAAAACCAGTACCACGGACGCGCAGTGCGCCACGTCCGCGTAGCGTTCTGTGTGATGAGGAGATGTCAGACGCAGCGCATTTGCGACGTCCAGCACCTTGACGCACAAAATGGCTTTTCATATCCTTTTCACATTTTTATCATTTTTCATATTAATTTCGTTTCCCATAATTCCCTTTTTTTCTACGTCCGTCAACAAAAACGGACCGTTTGGTGTCTACAGTATCTTTCGTCAGTACGTCCGTCCGTTGTGCACGCACGCAGAGTGCGCTCTGACTGCGTTCGTCTGACCCTAGCCTTAGCTGCGACACCCTGTATTATACTAGTACATATTTTTATAAGTTTATTAGTGGATAACTGTTCCTGTTCCATCCAGAAGATCCAGACTTGGGTTAAAAAGAAACAATAGGCATGGGCAATAAGGATAACATAAAAGGACTGTCTAGAGAGATATTTCGACTGTTAGCAAAACTGGCACTGATCTGAGTAATGAGTGGAACGAGTTATACACCCAAACCGGAAAATACAATCAGGGTTATTCAGAGAGAGGTGAAAAGCAGGAGAATGACTGGAGAATGCAAAATTCTAGGTCAAAATAGCCAATTTGGAAAGTGAGATGAAAGGGAGAATTTTTCTGGTTTGGCTAATTTGACCTAGAATTTTCCATTCTCCAGTCATTCTCCTGCTTTTCACTGCTCTCTGAATAACCCTGTATGGGTCCGAAAATCTTCAATCTATAAATAGAATATAAAATATTTAATAATAATTAATTAATTAATATTTAATAATAATAACACTAATATTTAAATTATTACCAGAATTGGGGTTTGGGATTCATACATATAAAGTGCATTATGTACCATTAACATCCAGAATGAAATCCATTGTGTGCAGGAAAATATAGATGCTATTAAAAAATTCAGTATTTCCCCAAAATGAATAGACAGCCACATGGGCCTTTTGGAAAGCTATATTAAACTATTTTTATTCTTGGTTGTGTCTACCTGTTACAGTGGATCTTTTCCCAATATTATAATGGCACAGCGATTTTTGTATTACAGGACAATTATACAATTCCACCTGCATATGGGTCACTCTTTACATTCTAAGTAAACATTCCAAACATGTTCTAGCTTCTCGCTTAGTTCCAATAGCGCAGATGTAGAAATTAGTAGGGTTAACATTTGCTTGACCAACAGAATTAAGAACAGGGGTATAAACAAAATATTGGTAGGCAACCCTTCCCCACCTCCCCCACGCCAACAAACCAAAAGAATAGTGAATTAAAATAAAAAATATACAGGGTTATTCAAAGAGATCTGAATGGCTGCCGAAAAGTAACCGAATGCTGAAAATCAGCATTCGGTTACCTTTCTTGGCCATTCGGCTATCCAGAGAGCAGGCAATTCGCCAAATGTTGGCGAATTACCTGAACATACGGTGCCTGTTCGGTGCCTGTTCGAGGGCAGTGAAATCCCCATATAGAAGCAATGCTTCGGCTATTCAGAGAGCAAAAACCAGCAGTGAAAAGTTGCCGAATTGCCCTGTCATTCGGTGGTTTAATTCGGCAGGTTTATTCAGGCGAATCCCATAGGCTTCAATGTCAAAAATATTCCTGTTTTAATTCAATATCTAATAAACCATTCATTATAATATTCTGCAGTAAAAAGTCTCTTTATTTATAGATTGTTTTGGGATATTTTAAGCATTTTTCGGGATTTTTTTGCCAAAATATTTTCCCAATATTTTTTTTAAACGATTGTTCTTTTTTCTGTAACGCCCCTTTTTATTATCATTCCTTGCACCTCATATGTAAATTTCAGACATTTTTGCTCAGTAGTTTCTTTGCAAACAGCGTTTCACTTTTCAAACATTCAAGCAAACTGTTTTTTTGTCCACCCCATTCGTCTGCGGTGTCGGCTTTTTCCGACGGCTGCGCTGCGTGTGATCGGCTCCTGCTCAGGTTTTTCCGGTGTTTTCGGCGGGGTTAATAGAGATGTTTTGCGGGTTTTCGGTGTGCCTTCGCCGGGTTTTCGGCGGGTTTGCAGTGACTTTTCTCTGCAATTCGGGGACCCTGTGATGCTTGCTTAATACAGCGCAGGGTCGCAGAAATGGGATCTCCAAATCGAACCAAATTTAGGAGAATGAAAAGTCACCGAACGTGTGGTGACTTTTCAATTCTCTTTGAATAACCCTGATAGTGATATATACAAAATATTGGTAGGGAACACCTTCACCACCCCCCCCCCTCCCCACAAAAGAAACAGATTGATGAATTAAAATAAATAAAGATAGTGATATATATCAAACATTGGTAGGCAACACCATCCCCCAAAACCACCCCCCACCAAACCAACAGAATTAAGAATTAAAATAAAAAAATATAAGGATATAAACAAAATAGTGGTAGGCACCCCCGCCCCCACCAAACCAACATAATTATGATATATAATAAAAAAATAATAAGGCAATATACAAAATGTTGGCAGTCAATGCCATCCCCACCTCTTCCATCCCACCAGACCAAAATAATTATTAATTAAAATGAAAAACATAGGATATAAAGAAAATATTGGTAGGCAGCACCATCCTCACATCCCCGACCCACCAAACCAACAGTATTATGAGTTAAAATAAAAAATATAGGGACATAAGCAAAATATTGGTAGGCACAACGATCCGCAACTCAGCCGTGCCACCAAATCAACTGAATTATATATTAAATTAAAAACTATATAGGGATACAATCAAAATATTGGTTGGTACTACCATCCCCAACTCTCCCACCCCCACAAAATCAACAGAAATCTGAATTAAAATAAAAAATAGAGGATATAATTAAAAATATTGGCAGACACACTCCTCCCACCGCCATACCACCGACCCAAAAGAATTACAAATTAAAATATAGGGATAAATAAAAAATATTGGCAGACACACTCCTCCCACCGCCATACCACCGACCCAAAAGAATTACAAATTAAAATATAGGGATAAATAAAAAATATTGGCAGACACACTCCTCCCACCGCCATACCACCGACCCAAAAGAATTAAAAATTAAAATATAGGGATATATAAAAAATATTGGCAGACACACTCCTCCCACCGCCATATTACCGACCCAAAAGAATTACAAATTAAAATATAGGGATATATAAAAAATATTGGCAGACACACTCCTCCCACCGCCATACCACCGACCCAAAAGAATTACAAATTAAAATATAGGGATATATAAAAAATATTGGCAGACACACTCCTCCCACCGCCATACCACCGACCCAAAAGAATTAAAAATTAAAATATAGGGATATATAAAAAATATTGGCAGACACACTCCTCCCACCGCCATACCACCGACCCAAAAAAATTACAAATTAAAATATAGGGATATATAAAAAATATTGGCAGACACACTCCTCCCACCGCCATATTACCGACCCAAAAGAATTACAAATTAAAATATAGGGATATATAAAAAATATTGGCAGACAACACCATTCCCAACTTCCCCGCCCCAGCAAACCAATAGTATTAAAATAAAAAAATGATAGGATATATACCAAATCTTAGTAGGAATACCCTTCCCCACCTCCCTCATCCCACAAAACCAACAGAATTCTGAATTAAAATAAATCACATGGGGATATAAACAAAATATTGGTAGGCACTGGCAACAGCATCCCCGTCTCTACCACCCCATCAACCAAGAGGATTATGAATTAAAATAAAAATATAGGGATATAAACAAAATATTGTCAGGCACCCCCTTCCCCACCTCATTGATCCAATTAACTCACAGAATTATGAATATAAAATGTAAGTATATATATATATATATAAAAAAAGGGGGGACCAGGCTCTCAATTCCTTTGCACTGTAGCGTGGGTGGGGAGACCCACAAAAGATAATAGAGGCCCGGGTGCTGAACTCCCTGATAGAAAATATATATAAAAATAAAGAATGGTGGGAGGCACTCCGGGACTAAGTAAAATAATGATTTATTGTTTACATAGGTAAAGGGACCCGGAAGACGCCGGCGCATACACGTCATCAGGCTGCGACTACTGGCTGCGTTGCCCTGCACAACCAACGCTTGGAGGGGAGGGGTGAGCTGTTAAAAACAAACACAGAGACATGGAGGCACAAAAATGGGTAGAGATTGTACTCTACACAGAAGGGAAGCAGCAGCTTATGGCATAATAAATTCTGCTGTAATGTAAGGAACATTTTCTTTTTTCTTTTCTCTTTTCCCTTCTCCCCCCCCCTTTTTCTTTTTCTTTTTCTCCTTTTCTTTTGCCCCTTTTTTTCTTCTTTTCTCTTCTTTTTTTGTTTTGAATCTATCATTCATTTATCTGTATTCACACCTTTACTCATAACAGCACATACACTTTATATACACCTCTTTTATGTATAGAGTTCATATATATTGTTGCACATTATGTTTCATGCTCTGCATTCACAGTTAAGTTTTCCTTAGCTTTAAGTTTCACTTTTTATTTTAATTTTTATTTTTGCTTGCCCACATTTTTTATCCATTGACATTGATCTACCTTTTTGCATATACACACACACTTTCAGTCACTTTCTCACCTATGGGAGATTTATCCCCTTACATAGTCACTAAACAGCTCATATTCATTCATCACTATACACCCATATTCATATTCACACATAGGTATCCAGCCATCACTAGCACTGGAGCGATTATACATTTCACATACTATATCACTCATATACATATATTCATTCACACATACACCCCATTCAAGACATATACTTCATTGTTGCAGCTACAGTCAGGTCCAGAAATATTGGGACATCGACACAATTCTAACATATTTGGCTCTATACACCACCACAATGGAGTTGGAATGAAACAGACACAATGTGCTTTAACTGCAGACTGTCAGCTTTAATTTGAGGGTATGTACATCCAACTCAGGTGAACGGTGTAGGACTTAGAGCAGTTTGCAGATGTGCCTCCCACTTGTTAAGGGACCAAAAGTAATGGGACAATCGGCTTCTCAGCTGTTCCATGGCCAGGTGTGTGATATTCCCTCATTACCCCAATTACAATTTGCAGATAAAAGGCCCAGAGTTCATTTCAAGTGTGCTATTTGCATTTGGAATCTGTTGCTGTTAACTCTCAAGATGAGATCCAAAGAGCTGTCACTATCAGTGAAGCAAGCCATCAATAGGCTGAAGAAACAAAACAAACCCAGCAGAGAGATAGCAAGAACATTAGGCGTGGCCAAAACAACTGTTTGGAACATTCTCAAAATGAAGGGATGCACCGGTGAGCTCAGCAACACCAAAAGACCCGGGAGACCACGGAAAACAACTGTGGTGGATGACCGAAGAATTCTTTCCCTGGTGAAGAAAACACCCTTCACAACAGTTGGCCAGATCAAGAACACTCTCCAGGAGGTAGGTGTATGTGTGTCACTCAAAGTCAACAATCAAAAGAAGACTTCACCAGAGTGAATACAGAGGGTTCACCACAAGATGTAAACCATTGGTGAGCCTCAAAAACAGGAAGGCCAGATTAGAGTTTGCCAAACAACACCTAACAAAGCCTTCACAGTTCTGGAACAAGATCCTATGGACAGATGAGACCAAGATCAACTTGTACCAGAGTGATGGAAAGAGAAGATTATGGAGAAGGAAAGGAACTGCTCATGATCCTAAGCATACCACCTCATCAGTGAAGCATGGTGGTGGTAGTGTCATGGCGTGGGCATGTATGGCTGCCAATGGAACTGGTTCTCTTGTATTTATTGATGATGTGACTGCTGGCAAAAGCAGCAGGATGAATTCTGAAGTGTTTTGGGCAATATTATCTGCTCACATTCAGCCAAATGCTGCAGAACTCATTGGACGGCGCTTCACAGTGCAGATGGACCAGGGGTCAAGTCCTGGGAAAAAAAGTGAGGGAACTCACCCACGAATTCCACAACCCCCATTACCTGAAGAAAATATATATATATATATCACGAGTATAGCAGTGCGTGCCGGTGATACCATTTTTATTGGGTTAACTTTACATTTAAAAGACAAGCTTTCAAGAGTGTAAACTGGAAACTATACTGATCAGTGAAAGGTATCACTACGTACAGGTATACTCGTGATTGTGGCAACTGGACTAACGCATTTTATATATTATATATATATATATATCCAGGCACAGACCCCCAGAATAATATACACAACACTGTGCCCCCAGAATAATATACACAGCGCTTAACCCCCAGAATAACATACACAGCACTGAGCCCCGAGAATAATATACACAGCACTGAGCCCCAGAATAATATACACAGCGCTGAGCCCCAGAATAATATACACAGCGCTGACCCCCAGAATAATATACACAGCGCTGAACCCCCAGAATAACATACCAGCACTGAGCCCCCAGAATAATATACACAACACTGAACCCCCAGAATAATATACACAACACTGAACCCCCAGAATAATATACACAACACTGAACCCCCAGAATAACATACACAGCACTGAGCCCCCAGAATAATATACACAGCACTGAGCCTCCAGGATAATATACACAGCACTGAGCCCCCAAGAATAATATACACAGCACTGAGCCCCCAGAATAACATACACAGCACTGAACCCCAAGAATAATATACACAGCACTGGTTATATGGATATATTTTCCCCAGTTCACATGGATATAATTGCCCCAGCTCATATGAGTATATATTGCCCCAGCTCTCATGGATAATGCCCCCCCAGCTCTCATGGATAATGCCCCCAGGTCTCATGGATATGCCCCAGGTCTCATGGATAATGCCCCCAGATCTCATGGATAATGCCCCCAGGTCTCATGGATACTGCCCCCAGCTCTCATGGATAATGCCCCCAGCTCGCATGGATAATGCCCCCAGGTCTCAAGGATATGCCCCAGGTCTCATGGATATTGCCCCCAGGTCTCATGGATATGCCCCAGGTCTCATGGATACTGCCCCCAGGTCTCATGGATATGCCCCAGGTCTCATGGATACTGCCACCAGGTCTCATGGATATTGCCCCCAGATCTCATGGATATTGCCCCCAGGTCTCATGGATATGCCCCAGGTCTCATGGATATTGCCCCCAGTCTCATGGATATGCCCCAGGTCTCATGGATATTGCCCCCAGGTCTCATGGATATTGCCAGCAGGTCTCATGGATATTGCCCCGGGTCTCGTGGATATGCCCCGGTCTCGTGGATACTGCCCCCAGGTCTCGTGGATACTGCCCCCAGGTCTCATGGATATTGCCCCCAGGTCTCATGGATACTGCCCCCAGGTCTCATGGATATTGCCCCCAGGTCTCATGGATACTGCCCCCAGGTCTCATGGATATTTCCCCCAGGTCTCATGGATTTGCCCCAGGTCTCATGGATATTGCCCCCAGGTCTCATGGATACTGCCCCCAGGTCTCATGGATACTGCCCCCAGGTCTCATGGATACTGCCCCCAGGTCTCATGGATAATGCCCCCAGGTCTCATGGATATTACCCCCAGGTCTCATGGATACTGCCCCCAGGTCTCATGGATACTGCCCCCAGGTCTCATGGATACTGCCCCCAGCCCAGCTCACCTCTGCTGCTCCTCTGATGCTCCTGCCGCACATTGCCGGCGGCCGCGTGCTTCCTGCTTCAGCGGCCGCTGACAGGAAGTGCAGCCGCTCGCCTGGGATCTATGAAACAGCCAGGCGAGCGGCTCCACTTCCGGTCACCGGCCGTTCTAATAGGAAGCACGCGGCCGCCGGCAATGTGCGGCAGCCGCCTGCTAAAGCGTTCGGGCTCGGGCCACAGCGGGAACGCTGCATTCCTGCAGCGTTCCCGCTGTGGAAGAAGTGCAGAAACGCCATTCCCGCTGCGTTCCCACTCGACTCGAGCCCTGAGATGGACAATGACCCAAAGCATACGGCAAAAGCAACCAAAGAGGTTTTGAAGGGACAGAAGTGGAATGTTATGCAATGGCCAAGTCAATCACCTGACCTGAATCCCATTGAGCATGCATTTCACTTGCTGAAGACAAAACTGAAGGGAAAATGCCCCAAGAACAAGCAGGAACTGAAGACAGTAGCAGTAGAGGCCTGGCAGAGCATCACCAGGGATGAAACCCAGCGTCTGGTGATGTCTATGCGTTCCAGACTTCAGGCTGTGATTGACTGCAAAGGATTTGCAACCAAGTATTAGGAAGGGAAAGTTTGATTTATGATTATTATTCTGTCCCATTACCTTTGGTCCCTTAACAAGTGGGAGGCACATCTACAAACTGCTGTAAGTCCTACACCGTTCACCTGAGTTGGATGTACATACCCTCAAATTAAAGCTGACAGTCTGCAGATAAAGCACATTGTGTTTGTTTCATTCCAACTCCATTGTGGTGGTGTATAGAGCCAAAGATGTTAGAATTGTGTCGACGTCCCAATATTTATGGACCTGACTGTATATCGCTCTGTTCCTTACATTACAGCAGAATTTATTATGCCATAAGCTGCTGCTTCCCTTCTGTGTAGAGTACAATCTCTACCCATTTTTGTGCCTCCATGTCTCTGTGTTTGTTTTTAACACTGCCTAGGGAGCAGCTCACCCCTCCCCTCCAAGCGTTGGTTGTGCAGGGCAACGCAGCCAGTAGTCGCAGCCTGATGACGTGTATGCGCCGGCGTCTTCTGGGTCCCCGGAGCGCGCAGGGCACTCCACGCTGGGGCGAGGTGGGGTGAGTATCTCCATTTTCTATTGTCTATAAAAGTTGTTATTTAATTTTGTCATGTATACCTTGAAAAAGGCCCGCTATTTTTGGGCCGAAACGTCGGAACTTTACCTATGTAAACAATAAATCATTATTTTACTTAGTCCCGGAGTGCCTCCCACCATTCTTTATTTTTCTATATATATATAGATAGATAATATGAGAAAATGTTTGCACTCACGCCTTCCTCGATGGTCCAATGTGGGTCCTGGCCTCGATGCAGTGTATCCCAGATAAAGCATATACAGTATATATACATCCAAAGGAGGATTGCATTTGGGGACTTCAATAAAAAATTTCCTTTATTGTATGTACATTAAAATCTATGGGCTCTATTACATTATTCGTGCAAACGTTAACGCGTGTGCAAAAATGCATTAACGCGAGGGGAAAAACCCTTTGTGCTGAACGTCGTATTACAATGTCCGTGCAATAAAATGTTCGTTAACGTCTACCGTGGGTGAACCTGCGCGAACGCTGCGCGAGCGTACTGTACTGCGTGCGTCCTAAACTTAATATTGTGAGCGCAACTGCGTTTGTGCGCTGGTACGCGGATGGTATTACAATCTATGCGTAAAATTTAACACACAGCGTTTGCGCGCATAATTTTAACGTCTTTGAAAAGCTGGTGGTAACGGCAAATCTGAACGTCCTGGCCGAACCCAAATACACCAGCCCGAAAATAAAAATACGCAGCAACGTATAGTTACACATTCTACACATACCCAAACAATAAATTTGAGAAGTTGTGCGTGTTTTTATTATTGATGCAGCATATATGCGCAGATTGACTTTGACAGGCGCAAAAACTTAACGGGAGACAATTGTGGTTCTTAATTCTGATTGGCTGAATCGCGTGAAAAAACAGTCTGCACACTGATTTCTGCGTGCAACGCTAATGTGTGCGTGTTTTTGCGCGTCCGTTCTACGCGCGTTTCTTCTTGACGGATAAAAAAATGCGCGAGAATTGTAATACCAGTGTTGTTTTACGCGCGTTAACGTTTAACGCTGCGTGCAAAAATTCATGCGTTCTGCTTGCGTTTTTGCATGAAGAATGTAATAGACCCCTAAATATATCTATCTATCTATACATAAAATATGGTAGGTATACCTTCCCACCTCTCCCGCGCTACAAAACCAACAGAATTATGAAATAAAATAAAAAATATAGGGATATATACAACATTTTGGTAGGCACACTCATCCCCACCTCCCAACCATCTACCCAAAGGAATTATGAATTAAAATAAAAAATAGAGGTTATAATATCTTCTGCCACGATAAACCAACAGAATTCTGAATAAAACTAAAGAAATATAGGGATATACACTAAATATTGTTAGGTACACTCCTCTGTACCCCACCCTTCCTACCACTCCAACAGAATTACAAATTAAAATACATATTACCTGATCACAACAAACCGATCTTCCTGGTATCCGATTCTCTGGACTAAGTAAACTAAAAAAAGAATAGCTACTTTTGTCATAAATACATAAATTTCAATAAATCTACGGATCAGGGTGTAGAGCAATGTTCAGTACGGCATTACTGTACCTTGATAGCCCCGGCACATGTGCAATATAAGAGAACGGCCAATAAAATGTACAGTAGGAGATATTTACCACCAGATGGCACGCTCGTACAGATTCCGCCGTTCTGGCATGGGTTTCTTTCGCAGGCATCAGGATACAGCACACAGCCAAGCTTTAATTCAGTCAAACCGACCACTTCTGCAAAGCTGCTCCTCTTGTTTTGAAGTGGCAGTTCATTGTTATTCAAGATGACTGAATCCAAGCATCCTTGGAAGCCACCCAAGACCTGTGTAGTCCTTTTGTCGGTCAGGCTCCGGACGTTCTCCACTTGTACCTGCGCTCCGAAATAAATGGAACTATCGGTGCTGAGGGTCTGGAAGTATAGGGGTGCCTTGCGACGCTCCACATAGCTATCATCCAGCGACAAGCTTGTGAAATTACGATTGAGTTCCAAAAAGACCGAGTGCCAACTCCCATCGTTAACCGTCCGGCCAGAAATTCCCAAGATTCCTGGGCCGCTGCCACAATCCAATTGAAACCATAACTTGCCATCCACAATCTGTAAGAGGAGGGAGGGAAAAAAATGCGTAAGTGTGAGTTCAGCTATAAAATGTATATTTATCACTGGGGGGAAAAGAGAAAATACACAGTAATGCAAAAAATATGCTTAGGCTGTCCGACACAATATGCACCTGAATAGAACAAAAAATGCCTTTCCTAAGCTAAGGTATGCAATGATAATGTGGTGAATAAGAGAAACAATTAGGTACTGTTTGTTCATTGTGCCTGCAAGACCAATAAATCATAATAAGCTGAAAAATGCACTCTCTTCAATTATTTTAGGTGCATTTTTTAAATTTTCTAAGTATTTTCTGTGCTGTAAGAGAACGGCAACACAATCTTATGTATATCCTGCACCAGTGTTTCTCTCCCACTTCCATACATCAAAATGTCATTAAGCCTCCCCGGTGCATGCAGTCAACTCTGATTTTTAAAAAAAATTCTAGTTATTTTATAAATTTCCCTAAATTGTTTCAGCTTTCGGTTAAAACAAGCATTTTCCCAACTTACCCCATTATTTATTTCCCACCTTTAGCAATTTATTATTATTTAAAAGAGGAGTCTAAGGGCTTCTCCCTCCTGAGCTAAACACGTGTTAGACTTCTCAGCCCTGCAAGTCAAATAGTGAATAATTTGATAAAAAAGTCCATGAGCGCGCCAACTTTGGGCCCTATTCCAATGTTGACGTTAAGCTATACACTCGAGCCGTAAAACATAATGGCTCAAGCACTTAACTTAATTTTAACACGTCCTATTCCAACTGAGACGCAAGGTCTTCTTGCGTCTCGGACATCGCGGCCCCTTACTGTACATGAATGGATGCTATATTTCACATAGGAGCAGTAAATGTGAAAGTAGTAGATGAAGAGCGGGCTATTCCAACCTTGCTCGGTCTTCATTTGTGGTGGCCATTATATATCAATGAATATCGACTGTCAAACCTTGGTGTTAAGTGATTTCGCTTTCACAAAATCACTTAACACATTATTTTAAATCCACTAGAAATCTATTACTTACCTCAGATCCCTCGACGAAGGGAGTGTGGTGATCCAGCGCTTCCTCTCTCTCTCTCTACACAGCTAAACACTGGCTCCAAGGAGACTTATGGCATCCTGCAGCTGTTAACAGTGGTGCTGCACAGCATCGCTGCCATATCATCCTACGGCTCTAAAGTATTACGACTCAAGTTACCGACAGAGTAACGTCACAAATGGAAAACGTCTCGCACATTAATTTTCCATTTGCTGATGGCCATTAACACCTAGTTTGGAATCAGGCTCTTTCTTTACTCAGTGGTTCATCATGTTGCCATTATGAGAATGAGCTCTGGAAAATGCATTCCCTCACGCTTCATAGTTACAACCCACTGGACCACCAGAGAAAGTGGCGGGTAGGGCCCCCTTGACTACACTGGAAACTGGGCCTCACAAGGTTTTACAATGTCCTTGTGTGGCATCATTTTTGAGCCCTACTTGGTATGTGGTTTTAGCCAGTTGTGACTAAATTTACATATCACTAGCCACACTGGTTTTACTCTCCATAGAACTAACCTGTGCTAAAGAGCTGAGTTCTGAGGAGCTTATTGAATGCTGCGAAACTGGGGAAGAGTCTTATGGGGTGAGGATGGTCATTATATAGAATCTGCGTTTTTTCGGTTCTTAGAGGAACAGCTGTGAACTGGAGATGGACAGGGGTCTCTTGTCAACTTTAGCAAGAGAGATGTGTACTTGTCTTCTAGAGAATAAATGTAGCGAGGTAGAGAAGTGTTTTCACCTTTCTAGGTACATTTTTGATATTTGGAATTGGGTCTGGATATAAACAGAAAGACAAAACAAAAACTGGCATAGAGGAAAGGTGAGTAAGTATTGCCGGGTGAAGGAGAGAAGCCTGGGGGCAGCTTCCATTATGGAATTCAAGGGGACAATATGACCACTGGGGAGTCTTCATCTGAAGTTGTGTTTCTCCTCAATCTACCCCTTGGCTTTCACCGGTTTTTACTATACTGGAAGCTGAGGATCAAGTCTCCCGTGTCTTACATTTCAGTTAAGCCCCTGCCTTAAAGTGAATTTGTAATAATCATTAAGTGCTGAATAAGCTCCATCTAGAATGTTGGCACCAATAATAAAATGTTGATAACACTCCAAATTCATCATGGCATCGGAAACCCAATCAGTGCCATTTAATGACACCCAATCTTAGGCTTTAAAGAAAAAACTCACAGTCTGGGATTTCATACGTGCCATGAAAGCTTTTCTTTCCCTTTTTTATGTACAGATCAGAAAATACGATTAGCTCATAAAATAATAACATGATTAACGTGTCTGAAATGCTTCACGTTTTAGGAGCTCCTATGAGCGGTCCCCGTAGCTCAGTCCTCTCTCATCCCTTGGAATTTCTGCTGGGTCAAATTACGCACTTCTGGCGAAAATATTAAGTGCTACCAAACAAACCTCGATTCATTCATAGTGTAATATATATCAGGGGTATCGATCCCAGGCTAAAAGCTGTTAACACTCTTTACATGAAGAATTTAAACAGAATATTAATCCCTTGAAAAATAATGGGCACAGCCAGCAGAACTGAAGCAGAATTTTATTCAATCGTGAAGGGAAAATTAAATGTAAAATGCGTTTTTGATTTGAGGTAGAGCAATGGTTCGCAACCCTAGTCTTCAGGTCCTCTTAACAGGCCAGGTTTGTCAGATATCTGAAGAACAGCACAGGTGATATGATTTGCTGCTCAGTGATTGCAGGATTCAGTCTGCATTTCCACAAGATAACCCTTCAAACCTGGCCTGTTAGGGGGACCGTGAGGACCAGGTTTGAGAACCACGGTTGTAGAGTGCATACTGTTCTTTAGGAGTTACTTTATGATGATTTAGCAGGCATGACCACTTCATTTCTTTGGGCTTTGGATGCTATGTTCCCCTGTTAAGTGCTTCACCTCCAGACAACACATTTGACTTGGTTTACAGTTTGGCACACTGGCAGCAGACCGATATGTACTTTGTAAAAGACGAGGGAACACAGATAACTTGGGTTCCTCTTCCAAGGCGAGATGTAACAATTACGCAAGGTAACGTAAATGTCAGGGATCTGGCTGTGCAATCTATGCAGCAGGTGTTTTTGTGAGCCCAATATGCAGTGCACTGAGGAGATCAGACAGGTTACAGGGCACAACAGGGTTTATTATTATAACACAGGAACATAGACAGGAGATAATAACTAGACAATGGAGGAGACTGGGCAAGATGGGGAATAGATTAGACAAGGAGAGGAGATGCAGGAAAAGGAGGTTGAGGCAAAAAAGGGATGGCTGAGAGTAGTGGGAAGGGAGGTTAGGGAGAACTGAATATGGGAGTAGTTAGGAAACAGGAGAAACAAGAAATAACAAGATGAATATAGGATAGAAGGGGCGAGAGGAGAAATAGACACAAGGGGAAAAAACAGCACATAGGGGCAGACACTGTGTGAACAATAACAATAAACACAGATATTCCAGGCAACGGTACAATAAAGGATCAGTCGAATAGAATAGTCAGTAGTATAATGCAGGGGTCTAGGCAAGGCGGCAGGCAGAGTGGTCAAAGTCCAAGCAAGGGGTCTGGTACACGGGGATCCAAGAGCAAAGGGGCAAAGTATGGGGCAAAGTATGTAGGTTGAAATGTCCAGATAGTACAACAGAGAGTTCAGCAATATGGATACAAGGAGAAGTCTGTTGAATTCAGGAGGGCATCAGAAGGCAGGCAGGTATGCTCAGGTTGACAGCCAGGGACTTCAATGTGGAAGCATACCAAGGAGGGCGTAGCTTCCTTAAATGCAGGCCTCATT
The DNA here is from genome assembly GCA_009667805.1 of Leptobrachium leishanense. Taxonomy (NCBI): domain Eukaryota; kingdom Metazoa; phylum Chordata; class Amphibia; order Anura; family Megophryidae; genus Leptobrachium; species Leptobrachium leishanense. Next base: position 427,650,266 of record CM019064.1, on the reverse strand, counting down.
AACAGGATAATAGTAAAGAAAGGGAAAGTCTGTACTAATGGCACCACCTGGTGGCTCTTTATGAGAGAGGCAATGCTATTTCTGGCAGCAGTGATAAAACACAGCAGTATCAAGCATCAAACGACGTTGCATAAAGTGCAATATATAGCAACGGTAAAACAACAAATGTCTGATTGAGGACATTTGAATCATGTGAGTGAAATTCTTTCATTTGCATCATATACATGCATGTTACGCTTTACTGCTCTATGCTTTGTATGAATTGATTCTCTTGGAAGCACTCTTGCAAATCAGACCAACGCTGAAGGCCTATCGAATTGTTTTCCATCTAATGAAGGAATAACCAGAAGGAAGCACTGACTTTTCTCACCCCCCCCTTCCCTCATTAACAGGATGGAGTTCAGGAGAGGCTACAGGGTTTGAAGGCAATAGATGTCTGTCAGAAAGTCCTTGTTTGCAGGGCTTCAAAGTGGCTGTCAGGGGCCAGAGTGTACTGACCCTGACAGTAAATATCCGTTACTTTTGCAGGTAGTTGGTTTATTGCTTTAGGAAACTTAAAAATGTGCCTAAAAATAGTTTTTCGCACTGATTCAATATTTCCCAAAATTTTATTGGGACTGAAATTTGTCTTACCTTGTTCTCCAGTAGAGAGCATGGGGCCTTCTTTTGCCACTAGCGGGAGAAGACTAAGAATAACCACAGGGTCCTTTTACCGGAACTTGCATTAAGACTGGCAGTCTCACTGTCCTGCATTTCTCGAACTCACAGGACGGATTGGCTTGATAAAGCCGATCCCTGAAAAATGCTGATAGCATGTCCGGTTTCCGATTTGAGGGATCGGTACATCCCAAGTGGTGACCTTTCCAGTGATGCCTCCCTTATTTGTGTGGCCCTTCAGGCACTCTTCCAGGCTCTGCTGGGGGGGCGCCTGAAAATGACATCCCGAGCGGCTGTGGTCTCGCCCTTTGCTGCGAAGACCCATGGCATGTGGGGATGTCCTCCACATGTAGCAGAGAATCTGCAGTCCCCCATGTGGCATCAGTAGCGAAGGTGTTACACCCCCTCCTCCCACCTATACCCTCTCTACACCATAATGTGAGGGCTAGCATTAGGGTTAGGGTTATTTCTAGGTTTGGGTTACTGTTGAGGTCAATCTTAGGTTTACTTGTTCTGTTTGTGTTAGGGTTACATTTATTGTTTATATTTGTATAAGGGTTAGGGTAAGGGTTAGGGTTCGAGCTAGTATTGCACGAAAACTTTTCGGATCGATTCGACAACATTTCAATTCGACATTTCACCAGTTCAGAATTTCGCCCGATTTCATTTTTGTGAAATGTTGGCGTTTTTTGGTACAAATACCAGTAAATGGTATTTCATGTATGGTCTGAACATAGCAGCAGAAGTACCATTTTTTCTACATACAGCAAGGGCAATGATTGAAAATAAAATTATAAATGATACACTCAAAGTTAAAACTACTATGTTAGCTTTTTAATATTTAGATGCATACAATCATTGCTTTGCTTAATAGATTTCCTTCTAGTTTGGGGAATTCCGATCCAATATGTTGTGGAATCAAAAATGATTAATGGCCAGGATGTTTAAGTGGAATTTCATATTCAAAATCTGTAGTGCTGTGAATCAACAAGCCACTAAACAGGATTGTACTCCGTGCAGGTCGGTATTGCTACTCTAGCTCCTCATTTTCCAACACACTTTATTTTAATTTCTTGTACTGGGCTCATATTGATGTCTCAAGAGTAAATATTCACTTAATTACTACAAGGAGCAGCGTCTCTTAACCTTTTCTTGACAGCAACCCAAAATATGTACATAGCATTAGCTTGGCAGTTCGCTATTCGATAATGACGTGAACTCTATGACCCATTCTTCAATTCCAATATAATGTTTGCAAAATAGATTCTGCAAAACACATTCATTAGGATTGTCAGAAGTGTTTCCAATGCACAGAGAAAGAAGAACTGCCACAGAGTACAATTAAATGCATAATAAGAATGCGGATTCGCTGTGTAACTCCAATAAAATGTCCAGTGATTGGTTTTATTCTAATTAAATGCAGGGCCAGAGCCAAGTCCATGGTCGAGACAAATAATAATCACAAACTGTCACTTTTCATGTTCTTTATGGTGAGCTAGATAAGGAACATTCAAAGTGTGTAGATGGCGATGTAAATGGTGCACAAGAAGAACCAATTCTTCATGCCTATGTTCAAGACAATTTTATGATGAAATTTTGTTGGGTTCCTCTCCTTTTATTTTGTAAAATGAGTATAGAACAGGGGTGTCACGGTAATATAGAAGCCCAACATGGAGAGGACAGATTCTGCACAGAGAAACTCTAGTCTGAGAACTGATCCGTTGTAATGGCCGGGTAATTATACTATATAGGAGGATAGTCAGACAAGACATGATCAGGATGACACACACGATAACAATGAAACAGAGCTGAGGTCCAGGACAGGAGAAATACGCAGCATCAGAGATCAAGCCAGGGTCTGGTCCATGAAAAGGACAATAGAGTACATACAGCGTGCTGACGGGTAACTAGAACCACGGCAGGGCAATGAGACAACTGAGAAACCAGAGCTAAATAGGTTAGAGGCTATTCGTTGGTGGTACTAATTGACGTCAGATGCTGAGAAGGTTTAGATCAGTGTTTCCCAAACCTGTCCTCAGGATCCGCTGACACGCCAGGTTTGCCGGATAACTGAAGCACAGCACAGGTGATATGATTTGCTGCTCAGTGATTGCAGGATTCAGTCTGCATTTCCCCTAATGTGATCTGCAAAATCTGGCCTGGTTGAGGGTCCCGAGGAACGGTTTGGGTAACATTGGTTTAGATACACGTGGTGGAAAACAATACTCAATGACAACAGTAGCTATCTCAACGGATTGAAATCCAAAATGACGTCAGGGAGGGGCAAAAGGACCTGGAACCCCAGAAACTACAGGTAAGGCATTAGGAGCAGGCTTGACAGGGGGTTTCTGAAATATGTTCCTTCGAGAGTCCTCCCGGAGGAAAACACATGTGCCATCTTACTCAACTGCTGATATGAATATCTGTTTAGCAAACAATGTAGAATCACTGGAATTATGTGATCTCAGACACAAGGAACCACTGACATAGATGAATCCATTTGTACGGATTCCATTAATTTTAAAAAAGCAAACGTCAAGGATCAACGGACACCCAGACTAGCATTAACACCGAGATTTCTAGGAGTTGACTAGATTGGGTGTAACCTATGCCCATTGAGCTATTACACAAGGGCTAGAGTTAACCCCATGTTTTCTTGGAATTGACTCACATGAGCATTCCACCCTTGAAATCATCACACAGAGGCCTCTGTACAAATAACATAACTTTTTTGAAGGCACCATACACAGGAAAAATTAGGTACAGAAAAAGACACACATTAAATAAGACACGTCTTACAAAATGAAATGAATTTAAAAAAGACGTGTCTAAACAAAACACGAATTAAACAAGATTTGAGTTAAAAAAGACGTGAGTTTAAAAAAAGACGCAGGTTAAAAAAGACCCAGGGTAAAAAGAGACTCAAGTTAAAAAATGGACATGTCTTTAAAAAGACCCTCCAGTATTAAGGTTAGAAATAAGGGATAGGTTAAAGGGGTTATTCACTAACCTCTGAATTGGCCCAAAATTGAACCGAACATTGAAATTCCCTGTTCGGTGCAATTTCGGGCTAATTCATCTATTCACTAAGCTGTCAATTGAATCAAATATTGGTGAATTGACAGCAAAATACATTGCAGTGCGTCATGATTCAGCGGCATCGAACTTGCTTCATAGGAGACTGTCGTGTCTTCTATTCACAGAAAGCCGAACTGCATCGAAATTCCAGTGAAGTGCACTGATTTTCGGTGTTTCAGTTCAACAGGTTTAAACAGGCAAATCCCATAGGATTCAATGGAAAAGTGTAATATATTTTTTATTCCTATTTAAAAAAAGAACATTTATTCTCTTACAGGGTAATTCAAAGAGATTCGAAAAGTCAGCGCACGTTCGGTGACTTTTCGTTCTCTTCAATTCGGTTCCTTTTGCTGATCCCATTTCGGTGACCCTGCAGTGTATTCAGCAAGCACCACAGGGTCCCCGAATTGCAGGGAAAAGCTGCCGCAAACCTGACGAAAACTCACCGCAAAACCCAGCGGATGCACGCCGAAAACCCTCAAAAACATCTGGATTAACCCGTGGAAGACGCTGGAAAAACCCAAGCAGGAGCCGATCACACGCAGCGAAGCCTCCGGAAAAAGCCGAGACCGCAGACGAGGGAGGTGAATAAATTAGCAAAACAGTTTGCATGAATGATTGAAAAGTGAAACGCTGTTTGCAAAGAAACTACTGAGCAAAAATGTCTGAAATTTACATATGATCCAATGAATGATAATAAAAAGGGCTGTTACAGAAAAAATAAGTTAAAAAAAAAAAATCGGACTTTTTAAAAAACAAAACGAAAAAAAATACAGAAAAATGCTTAAAATATCCTACAAAATCTATAAATAAAGAGACTCTTTACTGCAGAATTTTATAATGAACGGTTTATTAGATATTGAATTGAAACGGGAATATTTTTAACATTGAAGCCTATGGGATTCTCCTGAATAAACCTGCCGAATTAAACCACCGAATGGCAGGGCATTTCGGGAACCTTTCACTGCTGGTTTGTGTTCTCTGAATAGCCGAAGCAGTGCTTCTCTATGGGGATTTCACTGCCCTCGAACAGGCACCGAACAGGCACCGAATGTGCAGGCAATTCGCCAGGATTTGGTGAATTGCCTGCTCTCTGGATAGCCGAATGGCCAAGAAAGGTAACCGAACGCTGATTTTCAGCGTTCGGTTACCTTTCTCAAGCCATTCAGATCTCTTTGAATTACCCTGATAATTTTTCAACAAAAAACCCTTTTTATTGTTTAGAACACCTTTTTGACTTATTGTATTTATTAGGCTAAATTTGTGTTTCTTAATTTTTTTCAAAGGTTTTTTTATCCTATAACAAATAACAACCTTTTTTTATTATTTAGACATATTTTAATAAATTTTTATTGTTCGTTTGTTTTTTTTTTGCATTTCAGTGGAATTTGCCGATGCTGATTCGGCACAATTCAACGGTTATCGGTGCACTACGACGGTTTTCAATGACTTCCGATAACTGCTTTAGCGACTCCATTTTCAGCAAAATACGGTGATTATTCGCTAAATAGTAAATTCACCATATTTTCGGCAAAATGGAATCGCTGAAATTCGGCGAATTGGGCTGAAAAGCAAAGCATCAAAGTTGCAAGCAAGGGGCTTCTTAGTAGCTGCGCATATCCCAGTAATCTTGCTTATTAGCTCATGCAGGGCTTTATAGATCTATGGAAATTTTATCATGTCTATTCCCCCCATATTTCATGTCTATTCGTCCCCCATATTTCATATCCATTCTCTCCATATTTCATGTCGATTCCCCCCATATATAATCCCCATTCCCCTATATTTTATTTTCATTCACCCCCTATATTTCATCTCCGGAATTCTCCCCCTACATTCCATGATTCAACCCCTATAATATTCCAAATACATTCCCCTTATATTCCATGTCCAAGATTCACCCCTTATATTTCATCTCCATTCCCACACTCCCCCCTGAGCTCCCTCCCATTTCCCAAACTCGCCCATGCGCTACCTGGCATCTCCGTAACCACTGATCAGGATGCTCGCATTCTGTCTATACACCTCCTTCCCTCTTGCACAGTTACCATAGAACGCTGGAAGGAAGTGCCATCATCGTGTCACTTTCTTCCTGCATCTATGGAATCCACGCAGGAGGGAGGGAAGAGTATAGAGAGAACGCGAGCATCCTGATCAGTGATAACTGAGACGCCAGGTACATCAGAAATGGCTGGCTTGGTTACTCTCCCACAGACCGTTGAACATGTCCTCTTCCTTCCCACACTTTCCTACAGTACAGCGCAGAAAAGACAGTGCTTTGGAAATCCCTGTTCAGCCATCTACGGGGGAGCAAGCCAGCCACTTGTGGGGATTCAGTCAGTTCCTGATGGCGGCAGTATGGGTGTTCGGGTCTGTATTTTTGCCGCCCCCCAGGATTCTGCCACCCTAGGCAAAAGCCTAGTTTGCCTTGTGGCAGATACAGCCTATAGTACATACTATTTTAAGAACAGCGCCTGTAAGTGGATAACTGGGATGCTTGGTTGAATTCTACACAGTTTGCTCCCTCACCATCTCTTTATCTTGCAGCAAGCAAAGAATGGGCCCCGGCATACTGTACTTATACCCCAGGCAGGCTGGTTAAGCTTCACAATGGCAGCTTTAGCAGCCGAAGCACTGCATTCCCAATACAGTGCCTTCTCTTGAATATTCGGTGAGCTGGTTACCACCCTTCACTTGCTACTGTATGTACGAGCTTGTTCCTCTGGTTCCTACAGGGATCTCCTGAGCACCCACCATTGAATTTAGTTACAGAATGACAGACTGACTTCTATATTGTCTTTTCTTTTCACAATCTCTATTGAACGTAAGGTTTCATTCTTCTAGGATTTAACACCCCCTCTAGCAATTTGTTTCTTATGAAATTCACCTTCCACGTTTTTCAGCCTCGTTCACCTCATTTCTTCATTTGATCTTTGTGCCAGTGTGTCCAAAATTCACTTTCCCACAGTATATAATATTAAATAACTCCTTGGAAACTGCACGAACCAAGACATCAAGTTTTATATTTTGTTCTATGAGTTGGATTTTATTAGAGGTAGAATAAAACATAATATTTATAGTTTGAGTAATATGGAATGCCAATTTATTTATTATATATTCATAAATACCTGACTACACTATATATATATATATATATAATATTTTTCTTTCCACAATACAGTTCAACAGCTCCGGTCAGATGGAACCGCACCAGCTTCTGGGTATGGTCTGATGTATCATAATACACGTCGTAAAAAGACTTCGGGGAGTGGATCAGTTATATAAGGTACATCTGCAACTGCCTATATTTAATGTCTACGAATATAAAAGGAACGGCACAAGAAACGGTATCGGATTTCATACGTACGCTTTATATTCGGCGCAACTAATTAAAATGTTGCTTATGTCAAAACCAAATCACGGCCGGGAGACTGTCCAAGCGGAGAGTTTAGCCAACGTAGAAGACGGAAAACATTAAATAGGGGAAAAGTCAAACTATACATGGTAACGCGTTACCTTAACTAAGTGCCAAGAAGATTATATTTATTGCACGAGTGGAAAAAAAATATCAAGTCGACTTTAAGAAAGTAAATAGAGAAAAAGAGTTTTTTTTCTTAGTGAAGCTCTTGCGGTTTTTATTTTCTACTGTAAAATAAGACTCTGGCCGTAGACGTTCCAATCTCATTATAGTTCATAACCCTTTTCATTGAACCAGCAGATGTTAAAAGAAAAGAGTCAAGCCTTTCCATATGCTTCGTAATGATTTCCTAAGATACTGTGCCATGCAGGCTGGACACCTTAATTCCGCGGAGCCTGAAGCAAAGAAACTCGTACCGTCCTATTATTTCTTTAAAATTATTTTATTTAAACATTTTTCAAGTTCTACCTTTCTCTATCATCACAGAGTTAATTAATTCTCTCTCTCTCATAAATATATATATATATAGAGAGTTCTCGGAATTGCCGGGATGTGTAAATGTCTTCAGAATTTTTATTTGCTGTGTGGAGGCTTTTACTCTCACTTTGCGTCCTCCATCATAACTTATATATATGTATATATTATGCAGAACCCCAAACAAATTTATTGATTCATTTTTTTAAAAAAAAGTAAATGTTTCAGCTCAGAGCAGCGGCTTTCATAAGCACATATAGATATATATATAGAACAAACCTAGAGAGAGAGCACTCCAAACAACATGTTCAAACAGTACAGAAGAAACCACAACAGCAGCTAAAATCATTTAAAAACAGGAGATTTAACCAGGTTTAACCCTTTAAATGCCTACAAACAATTCTTATCCCCTTCAAATGCACTATAGATCTTAACCCTTTAATGTTGAGCTGTGTTGAAAATGGTGGAAGTTTAGTTGCAATGGATGGCCATGAATTGCGTAAGCCTGCCAACAGCGACAATGTATTCCACCCTTGGCAGGTCCTATCATACTAACCTAATGACTGCTCTTATGGATAAACTTACTTGTTGAGGACCCAGTCCTTTCTGAAGCTCCCTGCAGATCAAGGTTAAATAGAACCTGTGGGTGGAGCACCTGTGGCAGGGAGGGGTGCTTGCCCAAGGGATGTCAGCCCTTTTCATACAAAATACACAGGAGGGCAGCACTCAACCTTAACTACGCTTTCAGTGCGGGTGCATCTCAAGACAGCATATTACAACAAACCTAGAGAGAGAGCACTCCAAACAACATGTTCAAACAGTACAGAAGAAACCACAACAGCAGCTAAAATATTTAAAAACGGGAGATTTAACCAGGTTTAACCCTTTAAATGCCTACAAACAATTCTTATCCCCTTCTCTAGGTTTGTTGTAATATGCTGTCTTGAGATGCACCCGCACTGAAAGCGTAGTTAAGGTTGAGTGCTGCCCTTCCTGTGTATTTTGATATATATATAGATATATATCTCAAAAAATGTGTTATTTTGTTTTACTAGAGTCAGGGGTCAAGTCGAGGGGGAATGCGTGGGAATGCAATTCTTCCACTATTTCTGCAGAGGGAACCGAGTTTCCATTGGTCCCACACACTATAAAGCTTGTGTTCAGGTTTTCAATCATATCTTTTCATGGTTTAGTCACAATTAATATGTGATTTATCATATTTTTTTTTTGATAAAAGTCACATAACTACATGTATATCAGATTTGATTGTGTGTTTGTGTTAAACGCAGGATGATAAGTGCTAATTAGGTGACAGAATATTGCTGGGTTCCCACACTTCTTTTTTTTCGAAGTTGACCCCTGCTTTGAGTGCTAGCTCTTGACTGAGCTTCTACTGATTCCTCCCTCTAATGCCTCCCCACCTCTTAACTTCTCCATCATGGTTGATGGTATCACTATCTCCCCATCAAACCAGGTTCGCTGTCTCAGAGTTACACTTGACTCTGCTCTTTCTTTCATCCCCCACATTCAATCCCTTTCCTCCTCCTGTCGCAACTATGTAATATTTCCAGAATTCGGCCATTTCTTACCGCTGACACCACAAAGCAACTCATCCACGCCCTTGTAATCTCCTGATTTAACTATTGCAATAATCTTCTTGCTGGCCTCCCTCTCTCCCACCTCGCCCCCCCTACAATCCATTCTGAATGCCTCTGCCAGGCTCATCCACCTCACACGCTGCTTGGTCTCTGCCGCTCCTCTCTGCGAGTCCCTTCACTGGCTCCCCATCCACTGCAGAAATAAATTCCAAATCCTTACCCTGACCTACAAAGCTCTCACTAACTCAGCTCCCCACTACCTGTCCTCACTAATCACCGAATACACCCCAGCCTGCTCCCTAAGGTCAAACAGTGACCTGCGCCTAGCTTCTCCCCGCATCACCTCTTCCCATGATAGACTGCAGGATTTCTCACGCGCAGCCCCCATCCTCTGGAACGCTCTCCCTCGTACTGTCAGACTTTACCCTAGTTTATCTTCCTTCAAACGCTTCCTCAAGACATTCCTATTTAGGGAAGCCTACCACCCGACTCACTGACGCAACCAGTCCATCACTGTCACCTTGCAGTCCATCACTCTCACCTCGCAGTCCTCTCCTCCTCTTTCCACCCCAACCCTTCTAGATCGTAGGTTTCCATGCGAATAGTGCCCACGTTTGCTCATGTACTGGATTGTCAAATTGTTGTTCGATGTACTGTAACTCTGCCTATAATGTGCCCATTGTACAGCGCTGCGGAATATGCTGTTGTTTCATAAATTAATAATAATATACATGGAGTGGCCAGATTATTATGACCACCCCATCAGTACTTGGTTGGGCCACCTTTTGCCTTCAATACTGCGGCGATTCTTCTTGGCATTGACTCCACGAGATGTTGAAAGGTGATGTGAGGAATCTGACACCATGCCTGATGAATAGCACTGTCCAGTTCTGTGAGATTTGATGGTTGTGGAACCAGCTGCCTGATGGCTCTTTCAACTTCGTCCCACTAATGCTCAATTGGATTGAGATCTGGTGATTGTGGGGCCACTTAAGCAAGGGAAATTCTCCCTCATGTTCTTGAAACCACTCCTGCACAATATGAGTACCGTGGCATGACACATTGTCTTGTTGTAAGAAGTCATCTCCATTGGGATACGCCATCAACATGATAGGTTGAACTTGAGCAGCAACGATGCTTTGGTATGTTTTGCTATTCAGATGTTGTTCCACACGAATAAAAGGGCCCCAAACCATAACACTGCCCCCACCAGCTTGAAGGGTTGTACTCATGCAAGTGGGGTGCTGCTTTCATGCTGTTTCCGCCAAAATCTCACCCTGCCATCTGCATGATGCAACTGGAAACGTGATTCATCGGACCACATGAGTTTTTACCAATGCTCGACTGTCCAATTCTTGTGTTCCTGTGCGAATTGGAGACATTTTATCTTGTTACCTGCAGACAGCAAGGTGTTCGAACAGGCCTTCGGCTTCCATATCCCATACTATACAGCGTACGGCGAACAGTGCATTCAGAGATCATTTGAGAGGATCCCTGATTAAGATCTGCAGTAATCTGATGCACTGTTGCCCTTCTGTTGTCTTCTACCAGTCTTGCCACTCTCCGTTCTGCCCTAACATTGACTAGTCGCTGACGGCCACAATTCGCACGTTCAGACCCAGATTTTCGGCTGTCAGTCCAGTCTTTAAACACTTTAACAACAGCTGCTCTTGAACATTTAACGAATTCTGCTGTTTTGCTGATACTCGCTCCATGGCTCTGAGAGCCAACAATCATCCCACATTCAAAGGCTGTTAAATCGCGTTGTTTACCCATATCTTAAGAAAAAAATCACTTCTACTGTCGTGGTAAACAACCTGCTTCCCTATTTATTATGGTCTGGCCCTTTAGCAACTTCAGTGCCAAATTATAGCTAATTTGCCTAAAAAAAGTCAGGTGGTCATAATAATCTGGCCACTCATTGTATATATATATATATATATATATGGTCAAGAAAAGGTTTCACAATACCTATATATGGAGCACTGGGTGAGGTGGTGAGGGTACCTTTTGGGTGCAGCTCTGTGATGAGTGGGTTGACAGAGTCAAAACCCCAAAACACTCTGTCTGTAATAACAATTTTTAGAAGAGAGAGACACACTCCAGAGCGCAAACCTGTACCTAATGAAAGAGTGTGTGGAGAAGTCTTTTCTCTCTAGGTGGTGTAATGCTCAAAGGTTGAGTCTATGTGTACATATATTCACACAAAATTGCATAAGCAAAGATGTAAGCATACATATCATATAAAATATAAAAACAGCATTGCATATATGGTCTGATTGATGTAAAAGATCCTTTGTAATGCAGTATTGGTGGTATATCGCCACCTAGTGTCCGTATTTCAAAACGTCTTTCAATTGAATAAACGTGTAGTAAATAAAAGTTCTTACTGATCTGCGACACTTCTCTGTCTCTCTTGTACCTCCGAGAGAACAGGAGCGTGTGATTAGAATTGTGCCAAGCACTGTATATTAATGGTCTGAATGATGGATGCACACTAACAATGATAACTGATGACGCCGCCACCTGAGCGGTGAAACGCGTTTTAAAGGACACCGTTTATTTTAATATGTTTTATATCTTCTCCAAGCCCATTTCATTGTTTTTTTTATACTAATGTGAATTAAATCCACTTCTTTATTGGCCATCCCTGTTTCCGGCATTACTTTCGACCAAGGCACCATACGAATAATCCTAGCACCGCGGCGGCGCGATGACATCTAATTCAGGCGCCCCCCCCGCATGTGCGGAGGAGGCGCCTGAAAGAGAGGGGGGGCGCCTGAAAGGGAGGGAGGACCTAGCTGCCACCAATGGTGGAGATAGGGGGTTCCAATGAACCCCTATCTCCCGATCCGTGGCAGCTAGGGGTTAATATTTGATACCAACGATACCAAACATGAAAATGAAAAATGTTTTTAAAAAAAAATAAAAAATAAAAATATATATTTTTTAAAAAAAATCTAAAAAAAAAATAAACAAGTTTTTTTTTTGTTTTGTTTTGTTAATGCAGCAATATTGTTCCCATTTCATTTATAATGTGCACAATAATGCTGCACTAACGATTTTTGTATGCGGTGCGTTTGTTAAAAAAAGCGAAATTTTCCCCCAAAACAAATGTAACGAGACCCCATTTCTAATTTTTTTAACAAGCGCACCCCATACAAAATATAACCGCAAAGGATCGCATGTTAAAATGTGAAAAAAAACACTTAATACACATAATACACATAATAAATGATTTAAAATTCAAATTTTATTGCATTTTTTGTTATACTATACAGACATGACATAACGTATACATATAATAATGACATATTATGAATCTGCCGAGTCTGCCGGAAAGAACGATGTATAATATGTCTGGGTCATATATCAAAATATGGCTACAAACCATGGTTAAACATGATGAGCGAAAGCGGTAAAAATGACCTCAGCACAGAGGTGTGAAAAGCCTCAGCAGCGAAAGGGTTAACATACAGTGCTTGGCACAATTCTAATCACACGCTCCTGTTCTCTCAGAGGTACAAGTACAAGAGAGACAGAGAAGTGCCGCAGATCAGAAAGAACTTTTATTTGCTACACATTTCTTCAATTGAAAGACGTTTTGAAATACGGACACTAGGTGGCGATATATCACCAATACTGCATTACAAAGGATCTTTTACATCAATCAGACCATATATGCAATGCTGTTTTTATATTTTATATGATAAATGTATGCTTACATCTCTGCTTATGCAATTTTGTGTGAATATATGTACACATAGACTGAACCTTTGAGCATTACGCCACCTAGAGAGAAAAGACTTCTCCTCCCACTCTTTCATTAGGTACAGGTTTGCACTCTGGAGTGTGTCTCTCTCTTCTAAAAACAGTGTATATATATATACAGTATATATGTATGTGCAGACAATCTCGCTGCAGTCAATGACATTGATTGGCCACAGGGAAGGGAGGCGGGCCATAAGAGTTGCCTGAAAGCCGCGGGGCAAGCTATGCCCACCTGCAGTGTTCAATCACACCTGCCTACCTACGGACCCCAGGCGGTGGGGGTTAAGTCATTCCTTGTGAGGGATAAAAACATGCTTGCCTTGGCATTTTGGATGAAAATGACACACTCTATTATTGTAAGAGTGTAAGTTATTTTAATATCCCTGTAATTACAAAAAAAAAAAAAAGGTTTCAGAGAATAAATTATTAGATAATGGTTTGCGAGATGAATATATTTAAACTCATGCAATGCTTGTGTAATGTGCCAATGAAGAGGTGACGTGGGGTTTGTGCTAAGTGCCATCTTTCCCAGGTACATTCAGAATTTGTTATTTTTATCCACGGTGAGTCACCAGCCGGCAATGAAAAATAATCACTGCTCATAATTTCTTGTTAAATAGGATAAAATGGAATATTTCATGATTTAATTTACTATCCATTTTTATCATTAAATTGAGACATCAAGATGTTGAAATCATTTTGTACATAAATTAAAAGCATGGGAACAGTTGATAAGCCCGCCATCTTTTTTCTCGAGGTGTCTGTTGATTTTATAATGCGTTTTCTAACCAGATTTAATTCTTGATGCTTTAATGGTTTACGACCAGAGGTATGACACTGAACTACATTTCATTTATATGTTTATCGTGATCTGACACAGCACTGAAAAAGGTAGGTTTGTCCACTGCTTGTAACAGTGTAAGTAAGACCCACATATTTTTGGGAACCTGGGGTTCCTGTGAAACCTATTTACAGGCCACAAAAAGTGACAGCACAACTTTGACTGAACAGTACTCAAACGTTTACAACCTGTGCGTTGGCAAAGTGCCTGTTAAACATAGAGAGGGAGTAATTCCCTGAGAAAAAGAATAAAAAACAATGTAAATTCACTCATTTTTCATGTATCTGTTTATCCTTCACAGAAATAATGCTGGGATGAAAGGTTCTAAACTTTAGATAGTGTCGCTTATCTTGCACAAAGTCACGCGGTCTCTGCATTATTAGCATACAGACAGAAATGGCATTTGTGTCAAGTACAATAAATGTGATACAGAGAAATAATAAAGGGCACTGGTGTGAGCTAACCCTAGCGTCAGAATGTTTTCGCGTTAGCGCCAGGTAAATTAAGTCTAGCGCCAGACCGACAGATCGTTTGCCTCTCGCTACAAATGGTGAAAATCTCTTACCGTGCATTAATTTGCGATTGGTAGCGTCCTATACTTAACATGGGCAGCGTAAGAGATCACTTACGCTATTCTAACAGATCGTGTGGTCCCGGCGCTAATTTCTACAGCGACGCTAATTGAAAACAAATTACCTACTGCTCAACCCTGGTGTTAACTGATGAAAAGGAAAGAAAAAAAGTCAAAGGTCCCTGTTCTCCTGAGCTGCTCCCTTTCTATGGATCTCCCTTCCCCGCAACATCAGACTCTCTCCGTCTCTCCAGTCCTTCAAGAAGTCTCTGAAAACGTATTACTTTAGAGAAGCCTATCGGCTCACTCCATGATCTCCCCACTGTCATTTCCTGCTCCTCTTCCAATTCAGCCCTCCTACAACCTGCCACTTCACTTACACTATTCACCCTCACCTAATGGGTCACCCTCTCCGTTTGTCCCTTTGTTGGCGCTTTATAAATACTTGTAACTGTAACCAGGTGATAAGGTCCAAATGTTCAGATCTCCTGCTTATGGGTGTTTTTAGTGAATATAATGAGATTATATGCAATTCAGGTTCCTAAAAATACCAATATCTGTATGTGCTGCATAATGCCTGTGTATGGGAATTACAGTAACACCTTGTATCTGTATGTGCTGCATAATGCCTGTGTATGGAAATTACAGTAACACCGTGTATCTGTATGTGCTGCATAATGCCTGTGTATGGAATTTACAGTAACACCTTGTATCTGTATGTGCTGCATAATGCCTGTGTATGGGAATTACAGTAACACCTTGTATCTGTATGTGCTGTATAATGCCTGTGTATGGAAATTACAGTAACACCTTGTATCTGTATGTGCTGCATAATGCCTGTGTATGGGAATTACAGTAACACCTTGTATCTGTATGTGCTGCATAATGCCTGTGTATGGGAATTACAGTAACACCTTGTATCTGTATGTGCTGCATAATGCCTGTGTATGGGAATTACAGTAACACATTGTATCTGTATGTGCTGTATAATGCCTGTGTATGGAAATTACAGTAACACCTTGTATCTGTATGTGCTGCATAATGCCTGTGTATGGGAATTACAGCAACACCTTGTATCTGTATGTGCTGCATAATGCCTGTGTATGGGAATTACAGTAACATCTTGTATCTGTATGTGTTGCATAATGCCTGTGTATGGGAATTACAGTAACACGTATCTGTATGTGCTGCATAATGTCTGTGTATGGAATTACAGTAACACGTTGTAGCTGTACTGTACAGGGATTTTCAAGCATTATAACCCCCTGAATCTGATCCCTGTGCAGCAGTGAGTGACCCCATCACACTCCCTATATTCTGCCCTCTCCTTGGCTGTTGTAATGCAGCAGTACATTTTGTTGAGCTTTTTATTACAGTGAGGGTGAGGCTGTTCCTTGTAGCTTTTTGACAGTAATACAGGGTAACAAGAAAGTGATCTCAGGAGGGATTTAATGTCTAAAGATAAATAGATATGCATTTGAATTATAACATGCTAATTTTCATTTTTTTCAAAGCTTTAAGTACAAAAATGTGTATAGACTTATTTGGTGGTGAGAGAGTTAAAGGAATTGATTGGTAAAGTCCAGTGACAATTATAATAAAATGCATGAGGCTTTCCAGATACAATGTTAAGCTGCGAAGATTCAAAAATGCATTTTATGAATATATGATTATAGAACATAAGCTATCTCATATTGTCAGTGAAGCTGCGTTCTGCTACCTTTAAAAAAATTCATTAGTCTGCAAATTTTGGTACAAGTTACTCAGAATAAGCTGTTCAGTGAGAAAGCCCCAAAGACTTTTCTTTTTAAATACTCATTTGACACGCACAGCAATAAAACATAATAATAGAAAAACACAGGTAATGAGGAGCTGCCTTTTGTTTTTTTGGTTGGAAAGGTATTTAAATATTTATATCCTTTCAATAGTTATTTTTGCATAATCTGCAAATATTCTTCACTGAGGTGTCACATCAAACGCACAGCAGTTTAGCACCTCCAGGAGATTCCAATTAAAACCATTACCTGAGAAATATGCAAATGTTGTCTGTATTATTGAACTGCGTGAAGGTGCAATATATCAAGAAGGAAAGTGTAATAATGTGCAGGACACGGTTCTGAGATGTAAGTGACATTAAAATGATGCACGCGGTTATATGAACAGAATAAATATTTATTTATAGTAACAAAATTGTGAAACCTAACAAAAAAAATTAGCAGTATTAAAAAGCAGTAAAAAGCCTTACCGCCCCCTCCGAGGGATAGTGCAACTGTTCCCGACAGTGGGTCCGACCTTTCGGTTATTCAACCCTGAGACTGTGTAGGACGCCGCTGTCGGTGCACTTAAATACCTCATAGTATTTTGTCTCTGTGTTTCCTGTCCCCCCCCCCTTCTTCTGTCCACCACCGTACCCTCCCTCCATATATATTTCCCCCCCCTTTTTTTTTTTTTTTTTTCTTCTCTCTTTATTTTCTTCTCTCTCTCTCTTCTCCCTAACTCCACTTCTTACGCTCTCTCTCTTCTTCTCTGTGACCCCCATTTTCCCCCCGCCCTTCCCCTCATTGCTGCCTACCGCTCACTACTCCATATCACACCAAACCATGCCTCTACCCCCTCATACTGCTCCATTTGCTCCCAAAGACCTACAGTTGCTAAGCTATAATGTTCGTGGTCTCAATCTCCTGGAGAAACGCTCGCGCTTACTACGCGAACTACGATCCATGCGCGCGTCCGTTGCCTTCCTCCAAGAAACTCATTTCCGCGCAGACGCAGCCCCCCACTTCAGTGATGCTACCTTTCCTACGATGTTTTTCAGTAACTTCACACTCGGTAAATCCCGGGGGGTTGCAATTCTGATCTCAAGGGATGTACCCTTTGTGGTTGACGCCACTGAAATAGACAAAGACGGTCGCTATCTCTTTGTTCGCGGGACGATTGTGGACTCGGTATACACCTTCGTCTCCTTATATTTGCCCAACAAACAACAACACACCTGTTTAGCTCGCATACTTAAATCCCTGGAGAAGTTCCAACAGGGTATCACAATCATAGCTGGGGACTTGAACGTTCCCATGGAACCCCACATTGACTCCTCCTCTCGCTCATCGACCACCCCTTCGAATGTTCTCCGCCAAATCCGTAAATCCCTGAACAAACATCGACTGGTCGATGTCTGGCGCGCCCTCCATACCGACGAGAGAGATTATACATTCTTCTCGCCAGTCCACAATGTACACACACGTATCGATTACTTTCTTATGCATTACGATGACCTAACCCTCCTTCGCTCAGTAGATATTACCACTACCACCTGGTCGGACCACGCACCGATTTCCCTATCCATGTATTCGCCTCTGTTTGTCCCGAGAGAACGACAATGGCGCCTCAATCTCTCACTTTTGGATGACCCCCTGATTCAAGCAGATCTTACCTCCACACTTGATTCCTTTTTTTCCGAAAACACTTCTGAGGACACACCACTCCCAACAATATGGGAAGCCCATAAGGCCGTCATCCGAGGCTTTTTTATCAGCCGAGGAACCGCTCGTAAAAAGAAACGGGAAGAGGAACACAGTTCCCTCCTGAAGGAAATACGGACGCTAGAATTGGAACATATGTCCACAACCACGACGGAGGTTTATCAACGTCTATTGACGAAACGACTAAACCTCAATAAACTCTTAAACGACTCTATACGCTTCCAAGCATTGAAATCCCGCTCATTCTTTGCGCTAAACGAAAACAAGCCAGGGCGCCTACTGGCAGGGCTACTGCGGGCTAGACGCACAAAAGCGTACATACCTCGCATTCGCACGTCTACAGGCTCTTTCTCCACCAACCCCCAGGAAATCACTGGAGAATTTCTTAAATTCTTCAAGGACCTATACAATCTGAAGGAAGGGAACGCACAACCCGAACCGAACTCACGAATAGAATCCTACCTGTCCTCCACAATCACACGTACTCTCTCTTCAACGGATAGCGCGACCCTGAATGCGGCTATTTCGACTGCAGAAATACTGGCGGCAATGAAATCTACTAAAAATGGCAAGAGCCCGGGACCGGACGGCTTGCCAATTGAGTATTATAAAAGGAATATCGACTCTCTGCTGCCGACACTTACCTCTCTGCTTGAGGTGATTCGACAGGGCACTCCCTTTCACCCCCATTCTTTAGCGGCGACCATTACCTTAATCCCCAAACCGAATAAAGACCACACCTGTTGTGGGAATTACCGACCCATCTCACTCTTGAACAGTGATGTAAAACTTCTAGCACGGATCTTGGCCAACCGCCTTAAATGTCATCTACCGCAGCTGGTAGCACCAGACCAAGTAGGCTTCATCCCGGGACGTGAAGCGAGAGACGCGACCACCAGAGTCTTAAACGCGATAATCTCCTCGAAGCGTACTGCTCACCCCCTCCTTTTACTCTCGACGGACGCCGAAAAGGCCTTCGACCGAGTACTGTGGCCTTTTCTTTTTCAGACGCTGCGACACATCGGGATCGGACAGGAATTTCTGGACTGGATACAAGCCCTATACGCATCACCGACCGCAAGAATCAAAGTCAATGGCGCACTATCCCCCCAGTTCCCGATCTGTAACGGAACTCGACAGGGATGCCCCCTTCCCCCCTTCTCTTCGCCTTATGTTTAGAACCCCTGCTGTCTGCCGTTAGAAATAACCCACACATACAAGGGGTACAGGGCGCTCACCTAGACCACAAGGTCTCGGCGTATGCCGACGACTTACTCTTTCTTCTAACTGACCCGGTGGCAGCGTTGCCGGAAGTGACACGGGAGCTCCAAGAATACGGAGTCCTGGCAGGCTTTAAAATCAACGATTCAAAATCAGAAATCCTTAAGGTCGCCCTTCCACACTCCATCTCCCAAACTATCCGACAACAATACCCCTTCCGCTGGTGCACCACATCTCTCACCTATTTAGGGATCCGTCTCTCTGCTAACTTCACCCGGATCTATGACCTTAATTTTAAACCCCTCTTGGAAACCTTTCGCTCAGACATGACCTTGTGGACAAATAAATATTTGTCCTGGATAGGACGGATAAACGTAATAAAAATGAACCTCTTACCCAGATTGCTGTACCTTTTTCAGACCCTCCCCATTCTTCTCCCGTTAGCCTTTCACACGCGAGTACAGCGCCTATTCTCACAGTTTATCTGGCCCAAAGGACGTCCCCGACTTAAGTACACAACCATGTGCAAATCTAAACTTTCTGGAGGTCTCGCACTCCCAGACACAAGGCTATATTATTATGCAACCCATCTGATGCGGATCCTCGACTGGATGTCGAGTTCATCGGATCAGAGATGGATCGATATGGAAGAAAGACAATCCGGTTTTCCACTCGAGAACCTACCATGGCTTCGTCTAGATGGGATTCGGAGCCTTGCTACCTCCTCCACTACAGTTGGTAGTACGTTGCTATTGTGGCACAAACTTAGAGTCAAATACGCCCTATCATCATTTCCCTCACCCCTTCTACCACTGACACACAATCCGGACTTCCCCACGCAAGTACGATCATCTCTCCACAACCGCTTCACCGTCTCTTCCTGTTTAAGGGTACTTCACGTACTACATGAAGGCAACTTTGTGCCACTTGATAACCCTCAGAAACCCAATCCGACCTTTGCGGACATTTTCGGTTACCATCAAATTAAATCCTTTCTTAAAGATCTCCCGGGCAACTCCTCCCTCAATCGAGCTCTTTCCCCATTTGAATCCTATTGCAAACAAGCACTCCCGCTGACCCATGGCATATCTACACTATATAAGATCTTGCAGGCAGTAGCCTCAGAACCCCCGGCCTTCATGGCCAGATGGGAACGCACCCTGGAGACACCCATTCCTGACGAGACCTGGACTACCACGCTGACTCTAGTACACTACGGCAACAACACTACCCGACTGCAAGAATCCTCATACAAATTCATGTCTTTCTGGTATCGTACTCCAGCAATTATATCCCTTTACCACACGGCCCACTCTCCGACTTGCTGGCGTTGCGCACTGTCCCTAGGATCTTACATACATATTTGGTGGGAGTGTCCGCTTATTCAGAAGTACTGGAGACGGATACAGGACCTAATTGAACGAGTCACTGATCTAGTATTGGAGTTTACTCCTCAGACATTCTTGCTTTTACACTTACCATATCCAGTGAAATCTTTAAAGAAATCAATTCTACTCCGCATTCTACTGTTAGCTAGATCACTCATTCCCATTTACTGGAGATCCACCTCGATCCCCTCCACCAAGATTCTGATTGAACGGATGGAAACATTGAGATCAATAGAAGAACTAGCACTCCCACATACACAGGCTGCTCAACACTTAGAGGTTTGGTACCATTGGAGTGACTATTGCTCCTCAGCGGCCCTGCGGAGGACACTCCAGGCAGAGGAGGAGGAAGGCAACGGACCGGGACAGGACCCAGGATAATTAACTGACACCTTCATTTCCCTTTAAATCCCATCTTATTTAACTTTATTTCACCCATTCATGACCAACCCTTATAATTCTTTCTTTTACTGACCCGCCAACACCTATAACTCCCCTTCCCTCTCTCCGACCTATACCCCCCTCTCCAGTCCACAACCTCACCCCGACTCCTATCCCCCTGCCCCCTGACTGTCTCTTGTCCGGTTTGTCTGTATGTCCTGTTTGTCTGCTTTAATGGGATCGGATAACACTGACCCCTACGACAATCCGTCGTACGCCCCGTCAGCACTACTGGAGAGCCCATCTGGCACTCGCCACCCCAACACAATTACATTAGAAACCTGAAGCAACGAAAAAGTCGCCTCATTCCCTGATATTTAATTTCTGATTACATCCCTAGTAGAAGAAAGTCGCGAATTCAGACTCAAGAAATGAACCATTCTGCCGAATAGGACAGATATAATTATATGATTAAACCATCTTACCCATATGTCAGAAATGTGTTAATTGCCCCCTTAACCTGCACTGTTTAGGTTCGAAATGACTCAACGTACTGTATTATTAATATATACTTGTTACCACTTCAAATATTTGTATCCCCTGTTTGATGAAAATAAAAACTTTTAATTGGAAAAAAAAAAGCAGTAAAAAAATATTGGAAAATATTATCAAATTAAGTCTACCCTCCAAGATAATAAATATAGTAAAAGAACAGCGAAAGTTGAAAAAAAATAAAACAGAACATGCCTTAAATCAAATAGACAAAAGCTTATTATTGCTTCCATCCCCTTTGTACTATAGTCATAATGTACTGAATTCATCCAATTATAAATGAAATCCAACATGACGCAACTGCACATGAAAGGGACAACAATGGGAACAAAGTTTGTTCTTGTAATTCCTATTCTGTGTATGCAGTCACTCAATTACAGGGGATACACAGCATAAACAGGCAGGTTGAAGGGAAATCCAAGAGGTTTATTGCAGGTATGTGACAAGGCAGGCAGAATGCAGGATACAAACACGGTATAGATACATAGCACAGGTCCGATTGGGATGGCAGGAACATGGGGGACCACTGCATCCTAGCAGGGACATTGGATGAATGGGAACACTAGCAAGGAGCAAGGAGGCTAGCAAGGAGGCTAATAACAGTTAGACATGAGACAGAATCCAGATAGCATCATGCAGTGAAATGCAAAACAAAGACTTGTATTGCAGGTATGAGACACGGCAGGTATGAGGCATGGCAAGCAGATTGCAGGATACAAACACGGTTTAGGTACACAGCGCAGGTCTGATGGCAGAAACACAAAGAGAAAATGGATAATTGCAGAAACATAGAAGCATGCTACTGGCAGGAACCTGTGGGAATGCAGGATACTGGCAGGAACCTGGGGAATGCTGGATACTGGCAGGAAACTGGGGGAATGCTGGATACTGGCAGGAACCTGGGGAATACTGGATACTGGCAGGAAACCAGGGGAATGCTGGATACTGGCAGGAAACCAGGGGAATGCTGGATACTGGCAAGAACATGGGGAATGCTGGATACTGGCAGGGACATGGGGAATGCTGGATACTGGCAGGGACATGGGGAATGCTGGATACTGGCAGGAAAACTTGGTAACTGGGAACACAAGCAAGGAGGCAAACAATAGACAGAGAGGAGACAGAGTCCAGATAGCACCATGTAATGAAACACAATACCAAGGCAAGTCCATAGGGAGGCAACTTCATCCAACCTGTCAACCAAGGACATCATTTGAAGGAAGAACACATTAGGATTCTTTCAGGTGGCTGGGTAAACGGAAAGCCTCGACTGGAAAGTGGGGGGGGGGCAGGAAAGGCGCTGCTAAGTTATGTAATAACAGGAGGAGCTCCACGTGAGTCCTTTTGTGGCTCCCACATGCTACTTGGCAAGGATCCTGACAAGAACTTTCTTCCCACATACAGGTCCGCCTCCTATACATAACACCCCTTAATATAATATTAGGTGCAATAAGACAATCGTTATTTTGAACCCATTTACTTTTGTGTTTGCAATCTCATCTGATCAGGGCCCTCTACACCTCTTGTCTCTGGTTCCTAAATTTGTTGTTAACTTATAAGTCTGTATGTTTAGTTATAAAGGCTATCTTAAAGTAGTGAACAGTGTTGTGAAGGAGTGCCACCAGTAACTCTTTATAACTGTGTATATTGAATATTATGTCAACTAAAAACAGGAATATGGACAGTAGATCCTCCTAATACTTATCTGTTATCTGATTTATCTGTTATCTAGCACTAACCTCTTTTTATAATGGCTAACCTAGGCTGGCTGCATGCTATTCATGGACATGACATACACTCAATGCTACACCCCTTATAGATGTTGGATGTCATATCACAATTTTCCAGTGTAAGTGCTTTATGGCATTCTTTAGTACATTTTGTTGGAATTTTCGTAAGTAGAAATGTATTCACTTGTCGCCCGGATTTCCAAAGATGCCAAATATATGACTAGCAAAGGACTTCTTCAGCCCACAGTTTGTAATGTGGGTGCAGTGCTGGGTCAAGGGGTTATTGGGTGTGACCTTTTGTCCTGTCCCCCACTCTCTTTCTGTGCTTTTTTCAATCATCCCATAGTGCAGGGGTCCTTAGACTCCATGGTGACCTGCGCATCCAGGCCGCAAGCTCTGCATCAGAATGTGAAACTCTGCGGATGAATCATGGAGGGAGACTAGGAACTATTTGTTCCCAGTCTCACTCTGCCCCCAAGGAGAAGAAGTGGCAGATCACGCCACCGTCTCCACCGTGGGATGGGAGGTGAGTATGGGATTTAATGGAGTAATTTTTTGTTTTTTTTTGCAAATGCAGAATCACTTAACACCAGATTCGAGGAGAAAATATTTCTCATTGAAATACCATATCCCTGGTGTAAGCGCAAACTACATTGAAATAGTCTACTCTTACACAGGGAGGTGAAAATTAACATATCCTATAGAAAGTATAGAAGACGTTAATTTACAGTATGCTCGCGTAGGGAATCACAACATTTGAAACCGCAAGCCCAGCGGAATAAGAGTGTGATTCCCTTCTATAAAATAACTACAGTAGATGTTATGTGTAACATTAAGTGTACCATTTCCTTTAGTTATATTATTGACAACTATGGAATATGGCATACTTACAGGTCTATTCAATAAAGGTGAAACTCAGGAGAACTGGCAGGAGAAGTGAAAAATCCAGGTCAAAATAGTCAAACCAGAAAAATTCTCCCATTTATCTCACTTTCCAAATCGACTAGATTGTTCTCTTCTCCTGCCAGCTCTCCTGAGTTTCACCTTTTAGTGAATAGACCTGTTAGTTTAGCAAAATGTATTTTAGCACATTTGCAGAACACTATGGTACCGAATGCAAAAGGACACCGTCGCCTGGCTTCTGAGTTCTGACCACTTCGGAAAAGAGAAAAATCAAACTAGTTCCCCCTGCTGATTGTAAAGTGCGATCATTCCCCGTGCCGGGTAAGCTCTACCATATTTGCATCTCAAAGAGACTTCATGCAATTATGTAACAGTTTGCGAGAACAACTTCACGCTTATTTCCAGTGATTACACGCAGAGATCACAATTTAGCAATCAATGAACAATCTGCAAAACCATTACCATGTTCCTTTTTTTCGCTCTTTTTAAAGGTCATTGGATTAGGTCTTCAGAGAACTTAACAGTATGGCGAAATCAATGAGATACTGTAAAGAATTTAAAGCAGACCTGATTAAAAGTGTATTATTCCCGTAAAACAAAAATTTGTGGCAGCGCTTGTTCGCCCGCGCCGTCTTTGCCTTTAAATGCTCTCTGTGGTGTTTAATATAAATTTACTTCATTCTCTAGATAAAGGCAGTTTAAACATGGCGAAATATAGTGGGAAATTTTAATTACTCGTAATGACCTAGAAGCCCTGTTCTGCAGAACGGTTCACTTGAAAACTACCAATTTGCATACAAAAAAGACTTTAGAAAACCTTCAAAGAGTTTACATGGTAGAAAAATGCTGAAATTGTGCTGTATTCTCCGGAGACTCCTCACATCAGTATTTGCCTTCCTTTTGTTCTACATTACGCACGAAACAAGGGATTGTTAAAATAATTATAATGATTTGGTACTTGTGAAGTGTCTTAAAAGTCAGATCGACTACTTGATTTAAAGTCTGGGGAATTGAGCGTATCAGCTTTGCACATCATCGTTACTTACTGGCTGTGGAATTAGGTTTAAGAGAATGAAGAGAGAAGAAGAAGATATGTGACCGCATGGAAGAGGCTAAGCGAGAACGACATGGTACAAAACGGTATAACTCTTACATACGCTAGAATGTAATGACTGACTGATGAAGCCATGAATGCGGCGAAACGCGTTTCAGTATGCTCACTGACCTTTCTTAACCCTTTCGCTGCTGAGGCTTTTCCCGCCTCTGTGCTGAGGTCATTTTTACCGGTTTTGCTCATCATGTTTAAACGTGTTTTGAAGGCTTATTTTAGTATATTACCCAGACATATTATATATCGTTCTTTCCGTCAGACTCGGTAGATTCATAATATGTCATTATTATATGTATACGTTATGTCATGTCTGTATATTATAACAAAAAATGCAATAAAATATGTATTTTCAATAATTTACAATGTGTAAAGTGTTTTTTTTCACATTTTAACATGTGAGCAATTGCGGTTATATTTTGTATGGGGTGCGCTTGTTAAAAAAATTAGAGATGGGGTCTCGTTACATTTTTTTTTTGGGAAAATTACGCGATTTTTAACAAACGCACCGCATACAAAAATCGTTAGTGCAGCATCATTGTTCACATTATAATTGAAATGGGAACAATATTGCTACACTAACAAACCAAAAAAAAGAAAAAAAATGTTTATTTTTTTTTTTATAATTTTTTTTTAAATATATTTTTATTTTTAATTTTAATTTTAATTTTTTTTAAAAAACTTTTTTCACATTCGTGTTTGGTATCGTTGGAACGGCCATGCTCTGGCCGATCCAATCATACCAAACATTAACCCCTAGCTGCCACGGATCGGGAGATAGGGAGTTCATTGGAACTCCCTATCTCCACCGTTGGTGGCAGTTAGGAGTTAACTCTAGGACTGGCGTCATCGTGCTACGCACGATGACGCCAGTCCTCAGGGGGAGTTCCCGGAGGCTTGGCCGACATCCAAGATGTCGGCCAGCTCCGGGAAAGGATCGCGAACCGGCACTTTTCAGCGCTGATTCGCGATCCAGCTCCCCAGGGGTTAATGCCAGGCACCATTTGGAAGGGCAGGCTGTGCCCTTCCAAATGGTGCCTGGATTAACCCACGCAACGCCGCCGATCGGGAGGGAGAGAGGTCCGAAGGACCTCCCCCCCTCCCTTTCAGGCGCCTCCTCCGCACATGCGGGGGGGGGGGGCGCCTGAATTAGGTGTCATCGCGCTGCCGCGATGACACCTAACTCCAGTGGCTGCGGTTCCGGATGCCGGGCTGACATCGAGGATGTCAGCCCGCACCGGGGGGGCCAGCGATCGGCCGGAACCCGGCCGAACGCTGACCCCAATGGGAGGACGCGCTCAGCGCGTCCTCCGCACAGCAGCGGTAATGCGGAGGACGCGCTGAGCGCATCCTCCGCATTGAAGTGGTTAATTGATTTTAACACAAAAAAAATTATTTGTATTCTCTGCACCACGGTGGATTTTTTTTGTTTCCTTTAACCACTACCAAAGAACTGGTCCAGAGCAAAGAGATTTCGCTAAGGGCAGAGGGTTTCCAGAGAATACCCTACACGCACACGTTCCTCAGAGCTGGGTTAGGGGCTCCTCCTCTTGTAAGTACCCCATAGGGGGGAAGATAGGGGCCAGTACCCCCACGTACTGCGCAATTGGGTTTCTGTTGCTTGTATTTCCACTGTAGGATTTGAAGATACCCCCAGCGAAATCTGCATGGTGACAGTATGTACCCTGGCTTTACCAGCTTCTGAGAAAGAAGATCACTCTATACCAAATTTGAATGTTTCAAAAGTGATGAAGTGAATTTAAAAAGTGATGTATATGCGTATTTCTATATGCTGAACTTTGAAACATTCTTGATAACAACTAAGCACAAAATTAAATTGCATATCCATTGACTGTAATGTACTTTTCTCAATTCAGATGTAATCTAGAGATCTCCTCATGATGTGTTGAATTTTAGATGGCAGCATGTTGCATTAATGGGTAATTGTCATGAACAGAATTTAACCCATAAGTGTTGCCATTTAAGTTAAATACTACACATTATACGCGCCATGGGGAATTTTTCTTCAATGCTAGAATGTAATGCCTTTATCCTTGCCTACACGTCTTGGAGGAACATGGTCATCATTTGTTTCATGTTCTCAAGAAGAAATAGCTCCTGTGGCTACCTTAGAGAATACCACTTTGTCTATTAGTATGGTAGGTTTCCACATAAGTAAACTCAATGCATCCCCAATCTTACCCTTGCTCTATGGAAGCCACCATCTGTTTGGGCGAAAGCCACACTTATCCAACTGAACACCATGGCCAAGATCAAACATCAGCACATGTTGAGGAATCTTACCTCTGAGCACCATCTTACACCCGTCACTACCACATGGTCTTCCATAAAACCACGGTCAAGAACTAATGGTTTTATGGAATACCACTGTATATTACATCTTAACCCTTATATCATTACAAACTCACCTATAATGCACATACACACACATAGTGAAAATGCACTGTTATAGCTTTACAGTTCTGCTTGGAAAATTATTGTACTGCAACAGGACTTCGAGAAAATGCAGAGACGTTCAGTGCCGATTCTGGACATTGAGGGCATTTCCAACATTTCTGTGAGATAAAGCACAACCCCAGATACATGGACCTATACACAGGGCTGCCTCCTCTTTAACCTATTCAAGTCTAGATCAGCAGTCTACGGCCAAATTGATATGGACCATAAAATGTTACTTTATCATATTATCATATTATATTGTATCCCATGCTATAGGATTCCTACTAACATCATTACCCATCATTACCCATGACCAGTCTTAATACTGGAATTATGGTGACTTCATCAAGTAGTTGGATTGATACCCCACTGGCCAACACCACAACAAAGAAAAGGAAAAGCACATGGAATCGTAATTCTACGTTTAATTTGGGACCTTCTTCTGTTAAGAATGAGAGGACAAATGCATGCTACCAAGAAATGTGATTAATTTTACCTTAAGAATCATGCAGGGGTTCGCCCTGGTGTACATGATAATGGCGTTATTTTGCAAAGTTCTCATGCGGAGTGCCAATCGAAACTCATCCTTCTTACTGTTTTCGGAAACTCTGTATTTGATGTAACTGTTTCCAGCAAAACTGAGCGAAGTGTGGCCTGGAATACATAAATAAATAATTAAGTGGTGTTAACGACAGAAATGCATTTACTTCTTACAAAAAATGGCGGTTATTTGACAGGGAAGGCTCAAAATAATTGCGGTAATAAAGTACGGAAGGCAGAACAGATTTGTGTCTGCATTACAATGTGAGTAACTTTCCAGACAAAATTTGTTGAAATATTCTACTTAATAACCAGAGTAAATTTAGAGCTGGAGACTATTATTGTACCCCGGAAATACATTGGTGGTGGATGAAGAGGTTGATTTCCATCCATGATCTATATAATCAGATGTGCCTTTGGGAACTCAATCTTTGAAGGTCTTCCGAGATTTATTATTTGTATGTTCCACCTAACCATAGAAAACAACTACCCCTCTATCAATGTCATCTGGCTTATTCTTTCCACACGACTAGTGACATGTTCCGAAAATGACATTTCAGCACTTCCATTAATCTTTTATTCCAAAGTTTCCACTTCCTGCCAGTTCAGTGGCCCTGTCGACAGCCTTCATCTCTCTGTTCTGACTCCATCTTTCCTTTCCGATAGCTCCCTGTCCCTGTCTCTTAAACTGGTTTGCCAGGGGATTCACCGTTGGTGTTGAGTATGAGCGCAACGATCAGAGCTGTAACTCTTCTCACATCAATGACAGCCAAACTTTTCGTGTCGCTTCTGCTGTTCGTGCAACATTCTCTCAGCAAGGATAACCATTGAGGGCATCATAGACGAAAGGGCTGTGTTGTGACCATGTCTCAAATGTATACAGCTGATTTTAGAAGGCTCGATTTACACTTGTGAATATCTACACAAGGCACAGTCTATGTCTCTCCAAGTTTCTCCTTGTTTATATATTGTATCCGTTTGAGATTATCCCCACAGGTTTTTTATATATTTTATTGTTTAGATACAATCATTCCACATATTTTTGTCTCTTTGACTACATGCAGGCTTGCTTCCCAGTCCTTAAATATACAGTATAATTTATGGCTAAAATACAGAAGCCAATTTATTTTTCACCAAAATAACAATCAATGGAATACACATACCTGAACATTCTCCAAGCTTTCCTGGTGGACACTGACAGATGAAAGGTCTTCTGCTGATCTCATACCCAACACACTGCATGTCCTCGGGACACGGCTTATTTAAACATGGATCAGAGGATCCAGGACACACGCCACCTGTAAAAGTATAAAAAAGGCTATGTTACGCAGCTGTGGCTATTGATTAAAATGTATCAAAGGAGGACATGAGTATTGACATTGTAATTGGTCCAATAAGTCATATAAAAGTGACTTCCTATTTCATTTTTCAATGATATGTGCTTGTGTTTTCTATCAGCATTTTACACCACCATGTGTAAGTAAGCCAGCCATGCCAACATCTGAAAGCATCCATAATATGACCCTAGCCGTACTGTATGCTAAAGTGCTCCATATGTTTAATATGGTCTGTGTGTGCTGCGGTGTCTTCCCTGCCTCCTACATGACCTGCAACGAAGCAGGAAAGACCCTACGTGTAACACAGAGGCTCTGGGATTCCAGTTGGGAGGCTGGATGCCCTACATTGTAGTACGTAGTGGTCAGACCGGCTCGATAAATCTCATCCCCGATCCCTGTAAAATCACAAGATTGGGTCCTGATCCAGAAAGTAAGCAGAAAGGAGGAACAACATTCACCTAGCAAAGGGTCCAAATCACTGTGGTCATAGAGACCGGGTGGTCCATAACCCACATCACGTAGAGAAAATAGAGTATGGGGCCCTTAAGATGGACCATGAACGAGCTTTATTACATGGATGCCATCACAATACTTCAGCACAGCACTTGAAAAAGGTTCATGCCTGGTACTCTCTGATCTCGATACTAGGGTTCAGATCGGGACATCCGTAATTTGATGATATTGAATGCTACACAAGTAAACAATGAAGGTCAACTGGGACATGAGTTGTTCTCCCAAATAAAGGCCACCGAAACCTCCTGAACAAAATAGAAGCCAAAAAGGGAAGATCCTGCATTCTCAAAGGATGTAGTTTTACTAAAGTTTTAGAGCATGTACCTTTTAGCTCATGTACCAATCCCCACCTACAGAAAAGTGTTATTTCCAAAGCCCTGGTTTTAGAAAACCAAACCTACTTGTGGACAATTTGCTAAAAAAGGGAGAGTACCAAACACAATTTGTGTCAAGACTAACCCACCATTATTACCTTGAATTGGGTATATATGTCTAGAGCTGTTTAAATTAACATCGGTTTATTTTAGGAATTGTCTTTCAGATTTGTTTTAATTATTTTTTAATCTTTTTTAAATGTCTTCTCAATATAAAATGGATATTAATAATATTTTTAAAATAAGAGTGAAATGTCTGTTATGAAATAAATATCTCCAAATATCCAAATTCTAAATAAACACATAAAATAAAAATATATATTTTTAAAAAATAACGAAAAGTGCATTGCGCGACTAAAAAAGTGCAATCTGATAATGGCCTTTACAATGAGTTTGTGAGCACAAAAAAAGGAAACAGAAATCTAAGTGTGTAGCTGTAGACTGGCCTCATATTATGTTCAAATATATATTTTGCACGGAAATGGGGAAATTACTGTTTTCTAAAATGACATGGTTCAGTTACTAATCCGATTGAGGTTTCTAGAGAATACTTCAGGGAGTGTAAGTCTCAGGATTTCCATGCTACCTTCTTCTGTTGAAGACAAACTATAGTCATTGGATATGTTTTCAGAAAGTAATGATATAATAACTAGGTCACTTATAAATGGAGCCAAGAAGCTCAACATCGGAGAGATCGGAGAACGGCTTAAAATGTTCTCCCATGAGTAGCTTCAACTAGGAAGACGTCAAAGAGGATTGTCTCAATCAAATCATACTAGAAGGGATCTGCATAAGCCCTAACACACCGCATGCAAGATTCAAGTACCACAGTGGATACATTTATTATGAAATTAGTTATCAGTCATAAACACAATATTTTCTTAAACTGGATGTCCATCATACATCACTCACGTAGCTTCAGGTTCTTCTTGAATTCTCAATTGCCCTTCACCAAGTTCAAACACGAAAAATGTGGAAGGAACGTATAAAATTTTGCCACACAAAAATAATTATTTGTACTGACAATCTTTATTAAACCCAAACTAGACAAGACTAACATTGCGTCATCTAGTAGACAATTAACTCTTTGCATAATCATAGATTGTTTGCCGTTTTCTCTTTTTCCTTGGCAGTTATCGATTGAGCTGGTTGCACTGGAACCACGTGGAACTCATCTCTGCTACATTCAATTATCGTTGTTCTGTGTGTGTGCGAATTCCACTCTCCGTGTACAAGCCTATTATTATTATCATCATTTATAAAGCACCAACCATTTCCTCTGCCTTTTACAATAACCAAAGGGAACGAGATACAGATAAAAGGTCATGGGATGGATACAAGAGTTGTAGAGGGCCCTGCTCATAGGAGCTTACAGTCTAGAGGGATTGGGGTTGAGGAAGACCAGGGGTGTTTTACTGGTCGTCATTATTAGTGCTAGTGGTACAGGAATGATGCGGCCATGAAAGCAGCTTCACTCATGTGTGAGTAGGTGAGCAGAGGAATGAGTTGCATCAGTGATGTGGTACGCTAATCTGAAGAGATGGGTTTTGAGGGATTTCTTGAAGGCCTGAAGAATAGGGGAGAGTTTGATTGTGCGAGGTAAGTCATTCCACAGGACCGGAGCCCTCCCTGTCTTGGAGGCGAGAGTCGGCAGCGCGTATGTAGACAGAGGACAGGCAGACCTAAAGGGGCATTTTAACCTCTGACCTCTATAGCTTATTTAGATGGCCATTGTGACATGAGACGGTGCTGTAGAAGACGAGTGGACCAGGCATACCAAATGTTATAAAGTAGCGTTTGTTCAGGACAAATCTTGCAACGTTACGGTTGGCAAAGTGCATTTTCCAAGTCAACGGTTTGCCAGTCGAAAAATTGCATCATTCATCCTGAATAAATGCCACTTCACAATGTTTGGTGTGCCTGGTACCCTTGTCCATGGTCAGATGTATAATTAGGCAGAGTAGGCATGTGCCTTCAGGTGCCTGCCACACGGGGGCACCTTGCTCTGTCGGTAACAAAAAAGAAATTGCACCTTACAATTATTTAGAACCCTGTATCTTTGTATCCCTACAGGTTAGAAAGACATTTTTGGTATCATTGGAAAGGACAGATTATGCTATTTGCACTTATACCAAACAATGACCAGGTATTTGTAAAACTCTAATAACAAATAAATAAAATAACAATATTTTTTCTTTTTTTGTCTAACGCAGCATCATTGTTCACTTTACAATTATGTAAAAAATGATGCTGCACTAACTCACCTTCTCATTTCCTACATTGGGAACAAGGAGCCCCTGAATCAAGCCATATCATCCATGTGTCGTATTCTAATGTATCAACACCTTGTACACTGGCTTTGTAAAGTGCTGCGGAATTTGTGGCACTATATAAATAAAGGATAATAATAATAGTCAGGTGGGTGCCATACTATAGTAATCATTTCATCAGCATTTGGTGGCAGAGGTCCAGAGTTGATTGATGTAATAATCCATACCTTCTCTCTATGACAGTGAATGTATAAGTGGATGAACCCTTTTCTGACAAAGAACCAATGTCCATTTCATTAATCCAGTGAGAGAACTATTCAGAGGTCAAGCCCTAAAAATTGGTGTGGAAACTCATCAAGATACAGAGTCTCCACCAAGACTCCGGTCATGAAAACATTATGGTAACTGAAACTTCTTGTGCTTCGTTATATAGTAGAATGCCATTTTTCTGGCAAATACAGAGATATTGTAAACTCTCATGGATTCCCATTGTACTTCAGCCCTAGAAACACCCTTAAATATAGATATCAACCTAATACCATGTGTGATTTGAACAGAATTGCAGATTTATGTTGTATCAACCGAGTGGAAACTAAGGATTAACTTCTAAAAGAAAGGGGGGAACTGCATTCCCAGGCATTCCCATCAGCTCACCCCCTAACTCTATAGGAAACCATGGCACTTACGGATCTGGTTGACTTCACACAGATATATGGTGAGAGGTTAAATTTTTGTGCTACTTCCAGGATGCTGTAGCTATTTATTCATGCACTTCATGAAGGCACCACAACTCCTCAAATTGTTTATTTTCATTTTCCCAGAAGATATTGCTAAAATGTCAACATATGTTTATTCATTTAGTCGATCAGTAATTTGCACAGTCTTTCTGATTCCAGAACATGTTTACGACAAGCTATGCATTTCAAATCACATTTCGGCTCAGTTAAAGCAAATTGTTTTTTTTCGGATTCATAAACAGGTCAGAACCAGAATCAAAAATTGTGCTCGTATCCACCTTGAGATTCTGTAATCTGCTGGAGCGCGCCTTACATGGCCTGAATCTTCAATATGACATGGGGTAACCCTAATCCATGTGGGTGGTATGTAACAGATGACTGTTAGGGATGTGCATGGCTGTTTTGTTTAGTTTCGTTTCGTTACGTTTTTAAATCATTTAGTTTTCTTCGGAATTTCGTAACTAATTTCGTTTTGTATTTTGTTTTGTTCGTTTTAGATTGATTTGGAATTTCAAATCGATTTGAAATTGCAAATTGATTCGAATTTCATAATCAGTTTTATAGTTGATATCAATTCGAATTTTGGATCACTAGATAAAACCCCAATTAATCAAATTTTGCTGTTAAAAGAAAAGCTAGGGTTAAATTTTAAGCTGTGTCACAGATTTAGTATTTGAGTCAAATTAAAGTGAAACAAAATTAATTTGTTTCATAAAGTCCTTTGCTGACTATTACTTGTATTGTAAATTAAGATCAATTCAATAGTTGATATCAATTTGATAGTTCATTTCAAATTCAATAGTTGATATCAATTTTATAGTTCATTTCAAATTCGATAGTTGATATCATTTTGATAGTTCATTTCAAATTCAATAGTCGATATCAATTTGATAATTCATTTCAAATTCAATAGTTGATATCATTTTGATAGTTCCTTTCAACTTCAATAGTTGATATCAATTTGATAGTTCCTTCAAATTCAATAGTTGATAACAATTTGATAGTTCATTTCAAATTCAAAAGTTGATATCAATTTCATAGTTCATTTCAAATTCGATAGTTGATATCAGTTATTAAAGTTTTTCTTCTATGATGAAGACACAGTGTAAAACGAAATAAATTCGTTATATACCATTTTGTTTCGTTTCGAATTCGTATCGTATCGATTTTTTATTCGGAAGTACTTCCGAAATATGAATTATCAAATTTCGTTCCGAATTTTTCCGAAATGAATGCACCTCTCTAATGATTGTAAAATCATGCACTTACTGCTGATTGATATGGATGAAAGTTACCATAGGTTATCTGCTGCCATCCACAGTTGGCTTTTTGGTCTCCATCTTTTCTTCAAGTCTTGGACACACACTTCTAAACATCATATAAGGCTTCCACTAAACATGATCATGTTGCACAAACCTAGAATACGGCACTATGACTAGCAATTTGAGCACTCCCCCCTACACAATAGTCTTGGAACTATTTTGAAAGTCTGCAGTAATTTGCATAATTGTTGTAGTCACATTAATTGGTATCATCTAACTTATGGACTCGATTTAATTGAACTCAATCACAATATTTGGTGCATTTTCTGCTGCAATTCAGCCGTTTTCGACTTGATAATGGCAACATCAGCTTTAGCGATTCAGCTCGTTTTTTTTTGGTATGACAATAGTAGAAAAAACGCTGTGTCCTGAAAGCAGCTGACTCTTCGAGAAACAGAGAAACTCACACTGAAACCCACATGCTCACTGATAATTTTTATAAAAAGTGATGAGAGTCATGTGTGGGGTTGCATGTGTGACTGGCTGTTAGGAACACTGAGAAAACGCCACCGGGCCACAATGGCAGTGGGTCAACTGGGAGACAACACCTATCGACCAGCTCCTGCTCCTGTAAGCCAGTGTTTCATGCAATCAGTGGAAAAAATCAAAATGGCCAACTTCGTTTTGCTTCCTGGAGCTGCACCCAGATTCCCAAACTAAGCCTTTATTTCACATAAACTCCATTAATAACTTGTATGCCATATGTATAATATATGCATGGGGCTGTCCCCATGGTCCCATCCACACCAACTGGGTGCGTCCATTTTTGGCCAGGATACATCTCTGGATATTAGAGGCATTTTCTCCCACGACAATAGGGTCCCTGGCTGACAAAGGGTTTGACGACACTTAAATCTCCCAAGCTTTGCCTAACGCCGGAATGGATTGCTTGGAAGTGGGATAGTGGGATATTTGTCTGGAAATTTGGAGAGTAAGTGCAAGTGAATAAGCTCATGTAAATTGGGAGGTAAATTTACCCATCGAGATGATACAGACAACAACTCAAGTTTTAATAGTGTTGTCTCGGGTTCCATGTTTTCCTGCTGTACATTAAACAATCCACTCCTTGTGTTTATTGAATCACACTGAAAGCTGCTTGTAGAAAAATAAGATATAATGTATATATAGAAATAAAGACTGAACGAAGAACGAGTAAAAACCTCCCCATATTTTCTTTGTAATGGCTGTCACATGGAAATATTTTTCATTCATTGTGATGCTGATGGAAACACATTCGCTTGGAAATATTCTCTGTGCCTCTGTGATCCTGTAAATTAAAGTACAGCACAGTATGGGTGCATTGTATCACTTGCATCACTGTAACCAAACCGTCACTTTCTTTATTCCACCATTTCAAAATGGAATATAGACAACATCACTTGCGTTTATTGTATGGCGCTGTTTGATGATTTACGGCCTGCATCGTATCGCATAAAAGCAATACACTCTTTTAAGTTATAAATCTGATTCCTCTCAAAACGCTTTGATTTCCTCTGTACATGTTTTCTAGCGACTCCAAAAACACATGGTTCATGCCCCAAGGAGGCTCGGCTGGGCCGTGTTTGTGTGATTTTAATGATCTGGGTCACTGTGGGATAATACATTAGCGTAGGTTTTCAGATGGTTTTGTAACATGCTGTATACATCAATATGTATGCTATAAGCTATAACCCCATTTGTGTTCAACAAGAGAATAGTACTTTGTCTTGCGAAACCTCCTGGCATTGAAAATGATATAACCATTTTCTCATAATTTTTATAATTTATTATAGGATTTTATAATAACAATTTTTTGGCCAGGGTAGTGGGTAGGATTAATTGCCCAACCATATCTGGATATTAAATGTGAGATGGGTTTGGGGCTGCAATGTGAGTCAAAGGGCTTGACCATGACTGAACGAATTAGAGTTCTGATTTGTACATGTTTTTCCAGTAAAGGCAGAGTGGCTCCGATTAAGGAGACGTCCTGATCTCGTCACTGGACATAGCTAGAGATGGCCTTGCATGGTTTGGCCAGGAGATTCAGTTTGGCTGTTATCATTTATTACAAAATATTAAGCTGGACTGGAGCCAGTTTTTGGCCTGGAAAGACGGATCAAAAATTGGTGCATGAGCTGTGCCCAGTCATATCTGGGTACTGGAATGATGGTGGACAGTAGCCAGTTTTTGGCCTGGAATGAGGTTGGGTTTTGAATGAGACGTTCAACACCCAGCCAACTCTTCAGGCCTAAAATAGGTGAACATGTTGTGCCCAGTCATAGCTGTATTCTCGATGAGGGTGGTTTTGAGGGCAGCCTTGTGGGTAAGAGGATCAGGCCATCCTCGCAGCTTTCTGATTTGTACAGACAAGGCCATGTTTTTACAGTAAAGGTAGAGTTGTTCCGATTTCCTGATCTCCACACAGGACGTAGCTAGTAGAGATAGCCTTCATGGCCTGGCTGGGAGGTCGAGTCTCCCTGTTGGCTCGTGGCTCATGTTCATTGCATCCCACCCAGATATTGCTTGCCCTGTGGCTAGTCCTCACATGGTAATTTCTATATCGACCCATCGGCTTTTTCTGCTCACTGTAAACACAGAAATAATCTGTTAGCAAAAACAAGTGACCGTTTTTCTTCCAGGAGAAAACAGTAATGGGAACCTTGCACAGCCTCATGCTCTGCATAGTATCTGGCAAGCGTTTTATTTCCTTGAGTGGAGCACATCTGTAACATATGGCAGAAATGAATTCAAGATGTCCCAGATTAGGATTCATTTAGATCTCCACGTGTCTTCGCTAAACTCGAAGCTGCTACATAGCAAGTTTAAGGAGCCGGCTTTTAGCCTAACCGCAGTTTAACGCGGGTGATCTCTCCTCAATGAGCTTTCTTGGGTGAGTTCTTTAGACTCCTGACTCTTCTACATTCCCATTCCATATGTACTCAGGTTTTGGAAAAGGAAACAAATAAGCTCCTGGAAGGACAACAGAAGACACACAAATTAATCAAAACAGCCCCCAGTACTGCTACGGCATGTGTTTGTGTCTGTTTCTTTTTATTTGTGTCTTTTGGTGTTGGTTTGGGTTTGTGTATACTGAAGTAATGAAAAGGCTGTTTGGAACATAAACTTCTCATATGACTTACAGAAAATGTCTGAACACACACTGCAGTTTTATAAAAACACTTGTGTGATCTTTACTAACTTGGCAGACACACAGTTTTGCCTCATTCCTCCTGATCACCTGACAGCCCTGGCTGTCACCCAGTTTTCTGAAGGACTAAGGGCATTGCTGAAATAATTAAAAGTATAGCTTTTGAAGCTCACACACAAGCTGTATTCAGCGTTAGATGCAAATTGCATGATGGTCACGCTCCCACCCTCCCGATCTCAGACCCGCTAAAGATGACAGGCCTGTCTAACAGGGTTATTCAGAGACATTTTGGTGCTCTTTCGTTCCCCAAACAACGGGGAATCAAATTCCCCAAACCCTGCGGTGAAATCAGCATTGACCGCAGGGTCCCTGAAGTGCAGGGAAAAATTGCCAACCGCATCCAAGAATCCGCTGCAAAACCGCCGCATCGAATGGAAAAACTGCCGCAAAACTGTACAAAAAACACTGCACGCATCCGAAAAAATCCGACACCCACCACAAAACAGCCCAAAAAACCCCCATAAGCGTCTGAAAAAAGCCAACGCTCCGCTGAACACCGTGCCGACTAGCTGCCAGAAAAAGCCAACAAGCCGACAAATGGGTAAAAAAAAACAATTGAAACTTTAAAAATTTGAAACACTGTTTGCAAAAAAACTACTGCACAAAAATGTCTGGAGTAAACATATACGGTCCTATGAATAATAATAAAAAGGTCTGTTACAGAAAAAAGAAACACTAAAATAAAAAAAATAAAAAAAGAATTTTGCTGAAAAAATGCCGAAAAATGACTTAAAAGTCCAAAAATAAATAAAGAGACTTTATGCTGCAAATTAAAATAATAAACGATTTAATAGATATTGTATAAAAACAGGAATATTTTTAACATTGAAACCTATGGGGTTCGCCTGAATAAACCTGCCGAATGAAACCACCCAACATCAGGGCATTTCACTGACATTTCTCTGCTGTTCGGTGTCTCTGAATTGATTAACCATTGCTTTTCTATGGGAATTTCACTGGCGTCGAACAGCACTGTATTTTGCTGGCAATTTGCCAAAATTTGGTGAACTGCCTGCTTTCTGAATAGCCGAATGGCCCCGAAATTGCAACGTACGGGGAAATGCACTGTTCGGTGCAATTTCGGGGCCAGATCGGCTCATTCTGAATAACCCCTTTAGGGCCCTATTACATTCTCCGCACACATACGTACGCGCAGCACAATTTTCTTTGCGCGCAGCGTCAAGCGTTATCGTGCGAAAATTAACGGTGGTATTACGATCTGAACGCATTTTTCATCCGTCAAAAAATAATGTGCGTAAAACCGACGCGCAAAACAAAGAGAAATACACGCGCAGTAACGTAGTGCAAGTAAAATCAGTGTGCGGACTGGTTTTTTCGCGGGATTCAGCCAATCAGAATTAAGATCCGTAATTGACATCAATTTACCTTAATTGACTCACTTAAGTTTTTGCGCCTGTCAAAGTAAATCTGAGTATATATGCTGCAGCAATAAAAAAAACACGCACAAATTCACAATTTTATTGTTTGGGTATGTGTAGAATGTGTAACTATACTCAGCTGTATTATTTTTTTTTGTGCTGGTCTATTTCGTTTCGACCAGGTCGTTCGGATTTGACATTAACACCAGCTTTTCAGAAACGTTAAAATTATGCGCGCAAACTTAGGCCGTCAAAATTTGCGCATAGATTGTAATACCATCTGCGCTTCAGCGCACAAACGCATTTGCGCTCACAATGTTAAGTATAGGATGCGCGAAGTATCGTACGCTCGCGTAGGTTCACCCGCGGTGGACGAATACGCTCATTCGTTGCGCATAGATTGTAATACCATCTGCGTTTCAACGCACAAACGCATTTGCGCTCACAATGTTCAGTATAGGATGCGCAAAGTATCGTACGCTCGCGCAGGTTCACCCGCGGTGGACGAATACGCGCATTCGTTGCGCGTAGATTGTAATATGACGTTGTGCGCAAATGGTTTTGCCCCTTGCGTTAATGCGTTTTTGCGCACGCGTTAAGAATTGCGCGAAGACTGTAATAGTGCCCTTAGAGTTCTATACACAGTGCCCTTAGAGTTCTATACACAGTGCCCTTCACTAACACTGGCACCTTTGGTAAATATGAGCATTTACGAATGGTATAAAGCAACAGCAGGAAGACTGGAACTCCGGGGGCACCTAACATTTCGTTTAGGATAAAATCTTGATTTTAAACAATCACTGAAAAAATATACAGTAGTAAAAAACACGCACACCATTAACGTCACAGGCCTAAAATGAATGCACGCCGAATTTTAAGCAATTAAGTTATGTCATAATACTGTGACAGGAATGTAAAAAGGAGAAATCTCTGTTGTCCACATTTTACCATAACACTGCTACAATAAAAGAAAGGAGGGGAAAGGAGAAAAACGCTTCAGTCTTTCAATTTGTGTCCAGAAGAAAACCCTTGTTCTCTAAGTACTATAAATATCATTTTGGCTCCAGCGAGA
Organism: Leptobrachium leishanense; assembly: GCA_009667805.1. Taxonomy (NCBI): domain Eukaryota; kingdom Metazoa; phylum Chordata; class Amphibia; order Anura; family Megophryidae; genus Leptobrachium; species Leptobrachium leishanense. Next base: position 427,609,905 of record CM019064.1, on the reverse strand, counting down.
TCTTTTCACCGGCCTGGGCTAATGCATTCCTTAATTTGTTTTCAATAGCTAACCTGTGTTTACCATCTCAGTTGAACATGAACGATATTCCCTGGCTCAGCAAACATGATGAACGACAAAACAATGGTCACAGCTGCTGGTCTACCTCTCCGACGTGCCGTAGACCTGTTACGTGCCGGCAACGTGTAATTAAATTCAGACAGCCGATGTTGTATTATGCTGATTTTCTAAAAATATAAAAGCCTGCAATCATCAACAGCGGGGGGGCACAGCTCCAAATTACAATTACTCTTTTTAAGAAATACTTCGTAGGCTTGTGTTTGACGTTCTGTCATTGTGATGGCAGGAGAACATTAGGAAATTAGAAATATCACTTGTAAAACCTTCCTTGGCCTTATCCATTAAGGTAAGCACTTAATGAGGTAACTCTTTAATTTCATTCTACGTGTCCGCTTTAAATAGTCCATACAGATACCTTATAGGACTATTATGTTCCGCTGAAGAAAGGTTGTTACGTAGTATGGTAGGTTGATAATAAGGCTCAAGGCCATTGGGTTCCACCATACCAATATCCGTTTTCCCATTGATTCCATGGAGTGTAAGAGAACATTTTCTTGGGTTGACGCAACTAACCGAAACGAGAAGTGCTTTAAGAATGGTCTTAGACCGTATGAAATAAATACTTTAATTCAAAATTAAACTATTCAGTCGATGATTGCATGTCAATAAGCAGTGGCACAAGCATGGTAGGTTAAGTAGTTGGGGGGGCACTCTGACCTTTTAAAAACTATGTACCAGAGAATGTTGGTAGGTTTACTAAAGAGATCAACTAATTTAAGACATTTAAATGCACTCTAGAGTAGTGGGGCCTCCAAAAAACAGAGGGAAACAACGAAGGTCAAAAACATGATCTTTCCTACAATTGGAAAGAGATGTCCAAGAGAAGTACTAACAAGAAGCCTGACATCTAACCTCACACAATACTGTCCTGAACCAGTTTGCACACAAATATAGCTTATCTTAATTTATTATCATAGTAAAATTTGTTAATTCATTTTACTCTCAGGTCAGCTTTAGAGAGGAATGTGTGGAACCCTCATTGCCCAGGACACCGAATCGACCAACTGCTTTCCTTGGTGGGCCAGCAACCACTGATATTGGGGAGCTAATTTCTTGGTGCCCTCACTTCTCATGAGCAGTATATGAAAAGGGGAGTGCATTATCCACTAATTGCAGCCACCAATGGACAGGAAGACCAGAGAACAGTTTGGGTCAGGATGGTGATACTTTGTGATATTAATGTAAAACAACAATTTGCCTCCCTCTTTCCTGCCTTTGCCCCCTACAATCCATTCTGAATGCCTCTGCCAGGCTCATCCACCTCACCCGCCGCTCTGTCTCTGCCCCTCCCCTCTGCGAGTCCCTTCACTGGCTCCACATCCACTGTAGAATTAAATTCAAAATCCTTACCCTGACCACAAAGCTCTCACTAACTCAGCTCCCCACTACCTGTCCTCACTAATCACCAAATACACCCCAGCCCGCTCCCTAAGGTCAAACAGTGACCTGCGCCTAGCTTCTCCCCGCATCACCTCTTCCCATGATAGACTGCAGGACTTCTCACGCATAGCTCCCATCCTCTGGAACCATCTCCCTCGTACTGTCAGACTTTCCCCTAGTTTTCCTTCCTTTAACCGCTCCCTTAAGACATTCCTAGCCTACCACCCGACTCAATGATACACCTCGCTGCCCCAACCGGTCCATCACTCTCACCTTGCAGTCCTCTCCTCCTGTTTCCACCCCAACCCTTATAGATTGTAAGTTCCCATGGGAATAGGGCCCTCATTCACTCCTGTACTGATTTATTGTAACCCTGTCAATATTGTACCCATTGTTCAGCGCTGCGGAATATCTTGGCGCTATAAAAATAAACTATAATAAATAATTATATGTTCCTTTACCAAAATCAACCATATTCCTTTTAGGCTTAATGACCCAACTTCAGGACATTTTCTGTCCAAACTAAATACTTTCATTCCTCAAAAAATGTTTTAATCTGCGTCTTGATCCTTTATATTTTTTATTATATCTAAAAAAAAAGGAAGAAAACCCATAAACGCATGTATTCATTCTAATGCAAAGCTCCACATCATGTCGTAAATAGTCTAGTGTCTTTCCATATAAGACAATTAAAACGTGGATAGGTTCAAATGGCCGTGATGTCTTACAAAACAAATACAGGACCATATGGACTTTATAATTTTGAAAGATACATAAAGTTTTAGTTAATTTTCAAGAGATCCGTACTCACCGTTGCATATACACCGCACGTTTCTATAGAACCGTGGACACACAAAACTGATCCGGGCTGTGCTGTAGGTCATTAAGGAATGTGAATCTATAGACAGTGTTTGTTCGCAGTGCTGTTCCTGGCAATCCAATCCTGAACAATTTTTTTCCAAGATGGTAGAAATACGAATTACGTTTTCCAAGTGTCTCCTTGCGTTGGAGAGCTTCTGAATCAAGTATGCAGGCTTGTAGAAACCACCGCTTTGCATCTGTACGGCAAAGAGCATGTCAAGCTGGTTGGTACCCACCACTGGCTGAATGCTGATAATAAAAAGGCTATCTTCCTTCTGAGTGAGAACCGCGTTACGGAGAGTACGTCGGAAGCCATGCAAGTGAAGGCCAACAAAATCTTCAGGAGAGATGTTCTCGAAGCGTATAGTAACTGCATTTTGCAGCATGTCCTGAATCAACTGCTCCACATGGACCGTAACATCTACTGAGACCTGGTACCGTCCGTCACTAACAGAGACATTCAGTGTGTATTTACCACCATCCAGGCCTCCCAAGGCAATTACTTTTCCGTCGTGATTATTCACTTTGAACAGGCTCTTCTGCTCTGACTTCAGAGAATAGCTGAGCACATCATACACATCCTGATCTGTTGCATGAATCTTTCCTATCACTCCACCGGGGAAGTCGTCTTCCATGGTGACAATGTATATTTCCAGAGGGATAGCGGATGGCTTGTGGATACTCTCTTCAATCACTCTAATCTGAACAAAGGTCTGGGAGCTCAGGGGAGGTTTGCCGGAATCTCTAACCTGTTTAACAAGATGGAAAGATTAGAAGACGGAAAGGGATTATTGTTGATCTAAGTCTTTATGTACCGCAGATACCAAGATGGGTGCAAATTTCAACTACAGTGATTCAATTTGAATGTATGACCAAGGCAAATTCAAACCAATGTCAAGTGCAGAATGGTGTTAATAAATGACTCTTTGGAAAGGGAAAATTATAATATAAGTGTTGGTTTAGCACTAAAAACCTAACCCAAAAAATAACCCTAAACCAAAAATAAACCTAAAACATTTCACAAAAATAACCCTAACCCTAAAACATTTCACAAAAATAACCCTAACCCTAAAACATTTCACAAAATAACCCTAACTCAATCCCTAATCCCAAACATCAAATAACCCCAACCCTAAAAATTATCCTAAACGTAAAAATGTTCCTAAAAATAGTCTTAACACTAAACAAATTTCCAAAAAATAACTCTAACCTTACAGACAACCCAGCCTTAAAAGTGCTGGATACAAGGAGCTACTTTTATGGTTAGGGTTATTTTTAGGGTAAGGCAGGGGTCACACGAGAATGGAAGGAATGTTCATCAGAACTGATGTTTTTTCCGCTCGGACACCTGTGTGGACACCTCGCTGAGTGAACGTTAGTGCGCTCAGGCCTACAAAGGAGGCTCACCCTTTGTAGATCCATCCGACGTTCATCGTAGCAGGTCGACAGGGAGGAAACCTGCACACCCATTGTAATCTGCGATTCTAGTACACATGTTATACCGCGTGGCCCTCCCAGTTGAGTCGTCATAACGCTACGACAGACGCTTGGAGTTGGACGCACTTAGTGCGCTCGTGTGACCCTGGCCTTAGGGTTACTAACAAATAAAGACAATTTCAAATGGAAAATCATTCGCAAGTGGGGTGTAATGTGATGACTTAATTACGAAGAGCTTTGAAAGTCATGCACTGGCTCCAACAAAGAGGCAGGACTGCCTGTCCGATGGACTCCACTCATCTGTCAGTCAATCCTCGGCATGTCAAAGTATTCGGCTCAGACCATTCTGCCAAGGTTTTAATTGGCTTTGTGTGTGCATGTGGGAAAGGGAACAGCATACAGTATCACTATGGGTTATAAATGAAAGCATATGTAATGTACAGACATAAATTAAAACTCTAGTATTTACTCTAAAGTAAAACTCTCCTTGACAGGTTCACCTTAAATGACTAAATTTAGCCAGGGTGACGGCTCGCGGTTACAGCTCAACAGCAATATTGAAAAGTTCAGGTTTAAATCCTGGAAAGGTCACGGCGGCCTGATTGCTTACAATTAATCAATAGCAGATTTCATTTATTTAGACTGCAATTTCAGTGTCTTTTTATGTGTTTAACAAGAAATCATTTTGAGGCAGACTGACCTCTGCACACAAGAAAGGATGAATTTTTTTCGGTGATGGGCCTGTATGTTAAATGAAGCTTTAATTGCAGCGAGTTCCGCTCATCAACGACAGGTTTCAGGAATAAAATGGAATAAATAAATGTAATACTTCAAGTAATAAAGTTCAGTACCTGAATAGAAAGCAAGTGCTCGTTGGCAAACATATGCTGAAAGATCACGGCGGAGCGTAAAACGCCGGTCTGGTCCAACGTGAACTCGCCGCCTTCGTTGCCACATGCGATGGTGTAATGAAAAGGAGGACCGTTGTGGAACGAGTCTTTGTCTGTCACCGTGAGCTGTAAGATGCTGGTCCCGATAGGTTTGTTCTCCTGAAAGAAAAATGGTGACCTATGTTGGTTAACTCCTTCACTAACAAGCGATTTTTGTTGAAAAAGTCTTTCCCTGCTCCCAACAGACTGAGGAGCCGGACGGAGCCGCGGACGGAGCCGCGGTCCTCGCCGCAGGACAGGAGGTGAGTATACAAATCATTTTTTTATTTTTTTGGCTGGTGTTAACGGATTCTGCAGCAGCGGAATCCGTTAGCACCAAGTCCTGGCTCTGGTTAACGTTTTGTTAACAGCAGTCGGACATTAATCAGCGTTAGGACTTTGTAATCCTAACGCTGATTAACACTTTGCACTCGCCATGTTACGTATAGGGAGCGCAAAGTACAGTAACCTCGAGCTGCAAAGTGCAAGATACCAAACGCTAACGGGTTACTTATCCCGTTAGCGTTTGGATTGTAATTTGCCGTAACTACTTGGGCTAACGTTACCGCTCACGCAGGTGAACACTAACAATAGCACCAAGTATGTAATTTGGCCCATTGTATTTGTTTATCCTTTACAGAAATATTGTTGAAATGTAAGATTCTGAGCTCTAGATGGTGTCCCTTATCTTACACAATATCAAACAGGGTCTGCATTATTATCATACAGGCAGAAAAGATCTTTGCGTTAGATACAGTAACTGTGACAAAGATAAATAATAAAAAAGTTCAGATCTCCTGCTTATGGGGGTTTGTAGTGATCATAATGAGATTATTAGCAATGCAATATCTGTATGTGACATACTGCCTGTGTATGGAATTTTCATTCATTCTAACCCCTGAATCTTATCCCTGTGCAGCAGTAGTAATCTATTGGAACTTTTTGTTACAGTGAGGTTTGGGGCTGCTATTTGCATATAGTTTTATGTCTCTCGAGGGTGCTTGAAGCGACATAAAATAAAGGATTTCGTTTCTCCACAGGGGACACACTAATCCTGCTTTAAAAAGGTGTGAAAATGGTCTTTTGATATGCTAACGAGTGCACTTCGGGGATATTTCAGATGCACTTCGGGGATCCTGCGGTGAATGCTGAATTCACTGTAGGGTCGGGGAATTTGATTCACCAAAGTGCGCTCTCTGAGTAACTCATTTAGTTTAATTTTTTTTAAATATTTGTTTTATTTGTTTATGCTTTCAAGACATTTTTCAATATTTCTAAAATGGGTCTCGATTTAATTCGTCTCAATCGCCAAAATAAAGTGCATTTCTGGCCACAATTCAGCCATTTTTCAGTTTGGGAGATTTAATTGAGGGCATACTGGAATTTCGATTACTGTTAAAAAGTTGTCTCAATATTCAGCAGTCCATTTCAAATATAGCCATTAAAGTCAAAATGATCAGTAAGCTGACGTTTTAGGTCGGGGTCAGATGAGCGTCTTTGAGAGCAGAAAGAACGCCTGTGAGAGTGGACGTCCTTCCACTCTGCCGCCTGTCTGGCCACCTTGCACAGTTATTGCGTTCACCGCAGCAAGGCTCTATCCTCCTATGGAGGATCGCGCTTTATAGCAGGGAGGCTTTCTGCATGGACGCTTGTAGCGCACGCAATTCGTGCACACGCTACAGCGTTTGACCGGCCCCGTTGAAGCGTCACAACGCTGAGACAGACGTCGGGAGGCACATCAGTACAGGCACATCTAGTGCGCTCGTCTGACCCAGGCTTTAAACAAAAATTCAAGTGCTGAAAATGGTTGATAAATGGATTTTCAGGCAGGGAAACTCCTAATGAAATCCTCATTTAAACATTGGATTTTCAAAAATGTATGATATTTTTCCAAAAATCATCACAATGCTGGCAGAATATGCTATTTCAGGCGGTCTCCCAGACAGCTTTTTTCTTATAATAGCATCATTTTTTTTCAATTTTAATTTGTGTGCAATTATTTTAATTGAATCAGCCAAAATTTCGAAATAACATTGGTTGAAACTCCAAGATATAATTTTTCCAGTAAAATTGTCCGAAAAAATTAAATCGAGTCTGGGGTCTCAAATTAAAGATTAGAGGCTGAGACACATGAATGAATACAAACAGCTAAATGCTCTTTTGCCCCATAGAGCACGTAATATGGCAACACAAACCAGGATATATTTATTTATAAAACAATGTCACTATCTGAGAAACTCTAAACACAAATAGAATGCTAAAAGCCACACGGATTCTGATTTAGGGGAAAAACATGTATAAAAGTGTCAGTATGTACAATGACAAAGATCAATGAGATTGTGAAGATCTGCCAAAGGCAGATTGTGTTGGTGGATCATGTAAACATACCCCAGTTGACACTTCTATGGCCATTCAAGTAAACCAAAACCTCTAATTGTGTTTTGTTTTGCGTGGAGCTAAAGGATGACACTTTATTTATTGTTGTGTTTTACACAGGTTACTGGGCTGGATACTTCTGGTAGTTGCAGCCGTCCTGGTTGGGATCAGGCGTGACACATTTTTTTCTGTATGTATGCATATTTTGTCGTATCTCCAGCCAGGTCATCCTTGCTGCTGTCCCGTTCCGCGTTTTTGTTTTTAATCCCAAAGTGGATTTTTTTCTAGGGAGGGCATAAATAAAACCCACCAGTCTCGCTCATGACTGAAAAGAAGCATGAACATATGTGGCTTGGGAAGTAGCTTTTGGTTTCATTAGGTAGGACTCACCTGGCCAGAAGTGCCGTGACGTGGCAGCTGAGCTTACACTTCAATGGCCATTCAGGTAAACCAAAACCTCTGATTGTGTTTTGTTTCACATGGAGCTATAGGGATAAGCACAGATGACACTTTTATTCTTGTTGTGTTCTATACATGTTACTAACTAGGCTGGATACTTCTGGTAGTTGCAGCTGCCCTAGTAGGGATCAGGCACGACACCATTAAATCTGTATGTATGCCCCAGTTGACTAACTGGTTTGCTATCAAAAGTGAAACTTGATCACTGGGCCTGGGAATCACTGGGACTATTGTCAGTTCACCACATTTCACAAACTAAGACTCTGCTAAGATGTGATTGAAGTGTTGGAGCGTCGTACGAAGGCACTGTTGTCAAAACGATTAATAAAATAAACGTACTTGAATGACGGCTGTGTAGTTGGCAGGCGTAAATTGAGGGCTGTTATCGTTTATATCTGAAATATCAATGTTGACGGTCACCGTCGAGGACATAGGAGGCAGGCCACCATCCCTTGCTTGCACCATAAGCGAGTAGCCAGATACCTTCAAAAAAATAAAATAACGGTGCGTTAGAAGGAAACACAAATAGTTACGTAACATTTTTCCCTTAAATTCATGTCAAAACTGTGGGTAAATAGTCGGAATGGCCAGAACACTTTTTTTAATGTAGATTATATATTCCTTGGTCTTTTTAGACAAGTGGTTTCCCAGGCCTGGTCCTCAGGTCCCCTAACAGGACAGGTTTGCAGGATATGTGAAGCACAGCACAGGTGATCTGATTTGCTGCTCAGTGATTGCAGGATTCAGTCTGCATTTCCCCAAGATAATCCTTAAAATCTTGCCCTGAGGACAGGATTGGGAAACATGAATTTAAACGATGATGACTAAATGAATCCATACAAATTGTGGTTATTATCAATGTCCACACCACAATATACTTATTTACTCCGTGACAACTGCAGCGCTACTTACACTAAGAATTAAGGGGTCACTCGGATGCTAAAATAGTAGAAGGCAAAGGGTTAAACATCAGCCCGCTCTTACCAATTCCACCCCCCGCGCCCCCCCCCATTTTAACCCTGTTGTTTGATTTAGAACTCACCTTGAATTCAGCCGTCGGGTTCCTCCTCAAGCCGCATATGTGCTATGACCACACGGCGCCTGAGCGCCCCGTCAATCCAGCTGCTCTCAATGCTGAGTGCATCGAAAGCCATTAGTTGAAGCTGAGCCATGACCCTAAGGAAGCTGACATCAGTGCTAATTCCACACACTTCATGGTCTGAATCGGAGACCTCCAGGGATAAGGACACTCAGGTCATTGTGACCATTCAAATTACATTGGTCACAGTGCCTAGACCAGGGATGTCCAAACTCCAGCCCCCCCAGATGTCCATAAACTACAACTCCCATGCTTCTCCATCCATCTAAAGCAGTCAGAGATTTCTGGGAGTTGTAGTTCATGAATATATAATCTAACAATTGTGATGTCACCACTGAGGATTAAAATATACTTAAAAACGTATCTTATCGCAAATCCCCTTCGGCGTTTCTTCCTCTTAACGCCACATACAGAGTTATCAATCCAAAATTGGGGGATGTACGATCTATAAGACAAAATAACATCTCATGTTGCAGAGCGGAGCAAATTTCTATATTAAAAGGTCCCCGCTATCATAGCACTCACAAAATTAAAAATAATTGTAGGCATATAGTATTGCTTGTTCCTTTTATTTTTGGCATCTTTCTCCCTGATGAAGTTTGATGAACGAAACACGTCGGAGATTTTATTTTATTTGAATGTATGCTGTTTACAATAAATCCTCTTTTGGAAACTTCCTCGTGGTTCCTTCCTGTGGCGGCGGGGGAACTAAACGAAGATCTTCCTTTGGGAGCGGTAACAAGCAATACTATATGCCTACAATTATTCTTAATTTTGTGAGTGCTATGATAGCGGGGGCCTTTTAAAGTAGAAATTTGCTAACCTCTGCACCATGAGATGTTATTTTGTCTTATAGTTGTAGTTCAGGAACATCTGGGGAGCCGGAGTCTAGACATCCCTGGCCTAGACTATCCCTTTATATGCATAGAAACGAGATGCATCTGAGTTATAACTTAGGAGTCCAAGCAAAGGGTCTGAATAACTCAGTTTCTTTTAATATCTTTGCAATGATGTTAATAATCTGTTTTAAGGTTTTTTTGCCATTATGTGGTATTTAGTGAACACTATTTTAACATAATTGCAACCAAAAAGTGTGGGGGGAAATTAAAGGGTCTGAACACTTTCTGAATGCACTATCACAAAAGCAGCCCTCGCTCGTCACCCAGATCTAAGAATACTTTGGTTATTCCACCGCCCCAAATGTTAACGTCTAGAAAGACCACTAGATACTTAAATTACACGGACGACAGAGAAGCTTCATTTATAGCATTGCTACTCTACAATCTTTTAAGATTTCCACCAGTTTTTAAATTGATATCATAGCGACTTCCTTTGGATAGGAAAAAGTCACAACGCCAAAAGGTAGCAAGTCATATCAGTTATATCGTACCCGTTCTCTGTCCAGCTTGTCGTTCACCTTGATGAGCCCCAAAACTGGATCGACTGTAAACTGATCATCTTGGTCACCACTTACGATAGAAAAACGAATGTGTCCATTGGAAGGACTATCGAGGTCCTCAGCATATATCTATTAAAAAAAAAACAGAAAGTAAGACGTAAAATCAAAAAGAAAAAAACTAAACACATGTGGTGTGATCCTATCTAGGAAAAACTGAAATGGGTTGTGCACATGTTCTAAAAGCACAGTCATAAAATTCTGCCAATAAAATAACCGTTAAAAAAACTCTAGGGATCAGAAAATGCGTTTTGGTACTTCTACAAAGATGATACATCAATAAAAAGATAATGGGTAGAAAGATAAATAGACAGACAATCATATATATATAACCCGATGGGTAGAGGGACAGATACACAGATGGGTAGAGGGACAGATAAACAGAAGGGTAGAGGGACAGATAAACAGATGGGTAGAGGGACAGATAAACAGAAGGGTAGAGGGACAGATAAACAGAAGGGTAGAGGGACAGATAAACAGAAGGGTAGAGGGACAGATAAACAGATGGGTAGAGGGACAGATAAACAGAAGGGTAGAGGGACAGATACACAGATGGCTAGAGGGACTGATGAACAGATGGATAGATAAACCAATGGGTAGAGGGACCAATAAACAGATGGGTAGAGGGATTGAGAAACCAATGGGTAGAGGGACAGATAAACAGATGGGTAGAGGGACAGATAAAAAGATGGTTAGAGGGACAGATAAACAAATGGGTAGAGGGACTGATATACAGATGGGTAGAGGACTGATGAACAAATGGATAGATAAACCAATGGGTAGAGGGACCAATAAACAGATGGGTAGGGGGATTTATAAACCAATGGGAAGAGGGACAGATAAACAGATGGGTAGAGGGATAGATAAACAGATGGGTAGATAAATGGGTAGAGGGACAGATACACAGATGGGTAGAGGGATAGATAAACAGAAGGGTAGAGGGACAGATAAACAGATGGGTAGAGGGACAGATACACAGATGGGTAGAGGGACAGATAAACAGATGGGTAGAGGGACAGACAAACAGATGGGTAGATGGACTGATAAACAGATGGGTAGAGGGACAGATAAACAGATGGGTAGATAAATGGGTAGAGGGACAGATACACAGATGGGTAGAGGGATAGATAAACAGAAGGGTAGAGGGACAGATACACAGATGGCTAGAGGGACTGATGAACAGATGGATAGATAAACCAATGGGTAGAGGGACCAATAAACAGATGGGTAGAGGGATTGAGAAACCAATGGGTAGAGGGACAGATAAACAGATGGGTAGAGGGACAGATAAAAAGATGGTTAGAGGGACAGATAAACAAATGGGTAGAGGGACTGATATACAGATGGGTAGAGGGACTGATGAACAAATGGATAGATAAACCAATGGGTAGAGGGACCAATAAACAGATGGGTAGAGGGATTTATAAACCAATGGGAAGAGGGACAGATAAACAGATGGGTAGAGGGATAGATAAACAGATGGGTAGATAAATGGGTAGAGGGACAGATACACAGATGGGTAGAGGGATAGATAAACAGAAGGGTAGAGGGACAGATAAACAGATGGGTAGAGGGACAGATACACAGATGGGTAGAGGGACAGATAAACAGATGGGTAGAGGGACAGACAAACAGATGGGTAGATGGACTGATAAACAGATGGGTAGAGGGACAGATAAACAGATGGGTAGATAAATGGGTAGAGGGACAGATACACAGATGGGTAGAGGGATAGATAAACAGAAGGGTAGAGGGACAGATAAACAGATGGGTAGAGGGATTGAGAAACCAATGGGTAGAGGGACAGATAAACAGATGGGTAGAGGGACAGATAAACAGATGGGTAGAGGGACAGATACACAGATGGGCAGAGGGATAGATAAACAGATGGGTAGAGGGACAGATAAACAGATGGGTAGAGGGACAGATAAACAGATGGGTAGAGGGACAGATAAACAGATGGGCAGAGGGATAGATAAACAGATAGGTAGAGGGACAGATACACAGATGGGTAGAGTGATAGATAAACAGAAGGGTAGAGGGACAGATAAACAGATGGGTAGAGGGATAGATAAACAGATGGGTAGAGGGACAGATACACAGATGGGTGGAGGGATAGATAAACAGATGGGTAGAGGGACAGATACACAGATGGGTAGAGGGATAGATAAACAGATGGGTAGAGGGACAGGTACACAGATGGGTGGAGGGACAGATACACAGATGGACAGTATAGACATTTTCATAGAAAATAAATATTTTAAAGGCCCAATATAAATTATTATCTACTCTCCACGTTAAATGTCTATAATAGAAGCAATAAGCACGATAAGTAAATGCACGCAGAGCTAAAGATCATAATGAGCTAAATTAAAAGAAAACATGCATTATTCAAAATATGTATACTTACCATAATTACTGAATCCCCAACAGACGCGTCCTCGCTTATGACAGCGCTGTAAACCTCTTGGCTGAACGTAGGCGCATTGTCATTAACGTCAGTTAAGTTAATGTTTACTGTAGTAACCGCACTTAACGGAGGAGCTCCGCCATCCCTTGCCTCAATAGTCAGGAAAAAGTGGCGGCAGTGCTCATAATCCAAGGGATTAATAACCAGAATCGCCCCTGTAAAAACATGAACAATACACATTACATACTAAAGCCTTCAATTTATAAACCAGAAACTTAGATGATGGGCGCTAGAGTTCCTGAAATAACACAGAATTGATTTATCATATTTTTAGTTTAGCGTATTTAGAGAAGTATCAGCAATGCCCTCCTGAGGAGGATTAAGTAGGTTGAAGCAATCGCTGGGGGACGCTGTATCTCTTGCGCACAGGAAGCTTCAGTTCTGGACATCCTTTCTGGGTGATAGCAGTCTGATTTGCATACGGTGTATGTAGTCTTCTCTGTAATGGTGCCATTGAGCTAAAACCATATGAGACCTGAGTAGGGAATCGCCGAAGAGTAGGCCATTATGCCCAGGGGTGGACTAGGCCGGGGGGCAGGGTGGCAAATGTTCCCCCGGGCCGCCGTCCCACCGCTGCAGCCTCAATGCGCCTCCATGTACTGTCCCAAGCCTCAGATTGTTTTATTTTTAACTTGCGGCCGCGCAGCAGCGTTGGTGCCGGCCCCCCACGTGGTGCCTCCTCAGCCTCATCCACGTGATGCTAAGCGTGCCGTGCACGCGCTGAAGAGGAAGGCGCGGTCGATAGACGTTGGGAGCCTAAGCCAGCCGACTCCATCCAGCCAGCCTGCCACTGCCTGTGTGCTCTGTTCATCCAAACTGCGTGGAGGAGGGTCTGAACACAGCAGTGAAGCCAGCCCAGCCGCACACACTCAAACTGACCCCCCCCCCCCGACACCTTCACTGCCTGTCGCCCATGCAGTGATCCTGCAGCTGGTCAGCATGGTGGGAATCCTGCTGTCTGCAAGGACCAAGCCAGACAACTCCGAGCTGATAACCAGCTGCAGCCTGTCAGGTCCTCACTCTGACACATGGTTCCCGGCTGCCTCGTGGGTTCAAAAGTGCCAAAAGCAACCTCCTGCCTCCACAACATAAATCTTCTGCAGAGCAATCACTGCAGGTAAGAGAAAAGCAGACTCTGTGGGGCCAGAAAAAAAAACCTCCCAAAATAAATGTGCCACAGATCAACAATAATGTACATGAAAACTGAAATAACCTTCCTAATAGGCATACAGTGATCCACACTGCTATACAATTCTATACACCTGCTCCCCCTAATACATATATTAGTCACAAAAATAAAAATTCTTATCAATGTCAGCTCTGTAAGAAAAAAAAACTAGTCCGTCAGTTCTTTACAGCTGTAGTCAGTCTGCCCAAGATGTAATGTGCAATTTGTATGAGCGTATCACTCAGCTGCACAGCAATACAACTCACAGTAATGTGTGGTGTGTGTGTATGAGCGTGAGTTTTATTACTGTGCAACTCCGTGATACACTCATACACACCACAAATTACAGAGTTTTGTTCCTCTGCAGCTGTTATACACACTGCACATTACTGTATCACAGACCTCCACAAAAATAAAACCCAGTAATGTGCAGTTTGTGTGAGAGTATCAAAGAATCCACTGCAATAAAACTCACAGTAATGTGCAGCGTGTATGAGCGTATCACGGAGCTCCACAGCAATAAAACTCACAGTAATGTGCAGTGTGTATCACAAAAAAGTAGTAAACCTGGGGGGCTCTTGGTCTTGCTGCCACGGGAGAATCTCGTAAGAGTCCGAGAGCCGTGTTGAAGAATGGGACGACTGCATGCAGCATATGTGATAACGTGGTCAGGTGTTACTGCGTGCGTCCCACACGCAGCCCCGCCATAGCCCTAACTCTGCTGCTGGGTGCCAACTCCCCACCCAGCAGCAGAGTAAAGGGAGAGAAATAAAGTAAGATTTGAAAAGTCTGTAGCAGGACAGATATGAATGGGGGACAAAAAACAGTCAAAATGAGCTCAGCCCACAGGGTGAAATGGCTCATCAGGGAAGGGCTGCGCTCCTCTCTGATAATAGAAGAGAAACTCAGTGCAGAGGCTGCAATTAAGAGTAGAGATAAGCGGCCGACGCACTTTAAAGGGGGGGGCCTGAGTTGATGCACTATGGGCCTCTAAGTTGTACCCTCCTGACAATGCCTACGTCATGTGAAGTGTTAGCCGGGGGTTGCTGTATCTCTCATGGAGAGAAGATGTCCTTGGCATTTCGGTTCTGCTTGCCCATACTGGGTGGATGCCAGCCCATTTTCATAAAAGAGCAAGCCACTAGTGCCGTTGCCCATTCTCACTGTTCTCGTAGACATGTTTTTGTGTTTTATGTATCTATTTTGTTTCCAGGGCCGGCAGTGTGGACCCCCTTGTGCGTTCTGTCCCATGTTTCTTTTCTTTATCGAGGTCTTCTTTTTCTGCCTACTTTGAATCAATTTCTTTGTACACCACATTTTTTGTAAAGCATGCATCACTTTCTGGTAATAAGCAGCCTTGTTCTTGTCCATCTATGACTTATTGTGGGGGGAGGGAGTGGGGGGTTGGGGGTATTTATTGCGGAGGAGGGTTAGTTTTTACTGAGGGGATATTTATTGGGGGTGGCTTTGGGAGATTACAAATTGGGCAGAGGAGACAATAACTGGAGACTTGTTTAGAAGGGGGCCGTTTCCATTCGTCGGCAAGTGTAAAAGATGTAAACGAACACAGGAATGTAAATCACCACATGTATTTATTGCCGGGAGTGAATTTTTTTGCTAAGGGGCTATTTATTGGGTTGGGAGGGGGGGTATTTTTTTCCTGAGGGGATATCTATTGCAGGGGGGGTTGGGGGTATTTATTGCAGAGGGGGGGCTCGTTTTGGCTGAGGGGATATTTATTGGGGAGTTCCTATGGGAGATTACAAACTGGGCAGTGGAGACAATAACTGGAGGCTTGTTTAGGGGCGGTTTCCTCTTGTCGGGAGTTTTTCTAACTGCCGAGAGGGAGGGCTGAGTGAACAGCTGTGATGGGTGCACGTAGCCGACGACGGCGACGGACATGTTACAAACACATTTATACAGTCAGGTCCAGAAATATTGGGACATCGACACAATTCTAACATCTTTGGCTCTATACACCACCACAATGGAGTTGGAATGAAACAAACACAATGTGCGTAACTGCAGACTGTCAGCTTTAATTTGAGGGTATGTACATCCAACTCAGGTGAACGATGTAGGACTTACAGCAGTTTGCAGATGTGCCTCCCACTTGTTAAGGGATCAAAGGTAATGGGACAATTGGCTTCTCAGCTGTTCCATGGCCAGGTGTGTGATATTCCCTCATTACCCCAATTACAATGTGCAGATAAAAGGCCCAGAGTTCATTTCAAGTGTGCTATTTGCATTTGGAATCTGTTGCTGTCAACTCTCAAGATGAGATTCAAAGAGCTGTCACTATCAGTGAAGCAAGCCATCATTAGGCTGAAGAAACAAAACAAACCCATCAGAGAGATAGCAAGAACATTAGGCATGGCCAAAACAACTGTTTGGAACATTCTCATAAAGAAGGAACGCACCATGAGCTCAGCAACACCAAAAGACCCGGGAGACCACGGAAAACAACTGTGGTGGATGACCGAAGAATTCTTTCCCTGGTGAAGAAAACACCCTTCACAACAGTTGGCCAGATCAAAAACACTCTCCAGGAGGTAGGTGTATGTGTCAAAGTCAACAATCAAGAGAAGACTTCACCAGAGTGAATACAGAATGTTCACCACAAAATGTAATCCATTGGTGAGCCTCAAAAACAGGACGGCCAGATTAGAGTTTGCCAAACAACACCTAACAAAGCCTTCACAGTTCTGGAACAAGATCCTATGGACAGATGAGACCAGTATCAACTAGTACCAGAGTGATGGGAAGAGAAGAGTATGGAGAAGGAAAGGAACTGCTCATGATCCTAAGCATACCACCTCATCAGTGAAGCATGGTGGTGGTAGTGTCATGGCGTGGGCATGTATGGCTGCCAATGGAACTGGTTCTCTTGTATTTATTGATGATGTGCCTGCTGACAAAAGCAGCAGAATGAATTCTGAAATGTTTCGGGCAATATTATCTGCTCACATTCAGCCAAATGCTGCAGAACTCATTGGACGGCGCTTCACAGTGCAGATGGACAATGACCCAAAGCATACTGCAAAAGCAACCAAAGAGTTTTTGAAAGGACAGGAGTGAATGTTATGCAATGGTCAAGTCAATCACCTGACCTGAATCCCATTGAGCATGCATTTCACTTGCTGAAGACAAAACTGAAGGGAAAATGTCCCAAGAACAAGCAGGAACTGAAGACAGTTGCAGTAGAGGCCTCTCATCTTGAGAGTTGACAGCAACAGATTCCAAATGCAAATAGCACACTTGAAATGAACTCTGGGCCTTTTATCTGCACATTGTAATTGGGGTAATGAGGGAATATCACACACCTGGCCATGGAACAGCTGAGAAGCCAATTGTCCCATTACCTTTGATCCCTTAACAAGTGGGAGGCACATCTGCAAACTGCTGTAAGTCCTACACCGTTCACCTGAGTTGGATGTACATACCCTCAAATTAAAGCTGACAGTCTGCAGTTAAAGCACATTGTGTTTGTTTCATTCCAACTCCATTGTGGTGGTGTATAGAGCCAAATATGTTAGAATTGTGGCGATGTCCCAATATTTCTGGACCTGACTGTATATATATAGATTTTTTACATATATTTATTAGCTCTTAACGTTAACCAGTGTTTTAACGTCAGACATATTTATGAAAGCGCTATTGGAGTAGATTATCTAAAATGACAGCCAAAACAAAGACCAATGAAATGCTGTGAATTACTCCAAGAAATAGCTTATTACACTAGCAGGGTTATTCAAAGAGATTCGAAAAGTCACCACACGTTCGGTGACTTTTCGTTCTCTTCAATTCGGTTCCTTTTGCCGATCCCATTTCGTTGACCCTGCGGTGTATTCAGCAAGCACCACAGGGAAAAGCTGCCGAAAACCTGACGAAAACGAACCGCAAAACCCAGCGAATGCACGCCGAAAACCCTCATAAACATCTGGATTAACCTGACGAAAACCACAGAAAAACCCGAGCCGATCACACACAGCGAAGCCGCCGGAAAAAGCCGAGAAAGCCGAGACCGCAGACAGAGTGAAGTGAATAAATTAGGAAAACAGTGTGTATGAATGTTAGGAAAGTGAAACACTGTTTGCAAAGAAACTACTGAGCGAAAATGTCTGAAATTTATATATGAGATCCAGGGAATGATAATAAAGAGGGCTGTTACAGAAAAAATAAGTAAACTTAAAAAAAATAAAAAAATAAGAAAAATGCTTAAAATATCCTAAAAAATCTATAAACATAGAGACTTTTTACTGCAGAATTTTATAATGAACGGTTTATTAGATATTGAATTAAAACGGGAATATTTTTAACATTGAAGCCTATGGGATTCTCCTGAATAAATTTGCCGAATTAAACCACCGAATGGCAGGGCATTTCGGGAACCTTTCACTGCTGGTTTGTGTTCTCTGAATAGCCGAAGCAGTACTTTTTCATGGGGATTTCACTGCCCTCGAACAGGCACCGAACAGGAACCGTATGTTCAGGCAATTCACCAGGATTTGGCGTATTGCCTACTCTCTGGATAGCCGAATGGCCAAGAAAGGTAACCGAACGCTGATTTTCAGCGTCCCGTTACCTTTATCAAGCAATTCGGAGCTCTTTGAATAACCCTATATATGTATCTTATTTGTTTTGGTTTGTAGGGTTTGCAATGGGCAAGAAAAGGTCATCACATCAATGCCACAATGGTCTAGAGTTAGTCTGTACACTTCGACGCTTTGTGTAGTTCTTACAATATTCAAAATCATGTTATCTGATCACCACAGCGAGAGAGCCCCAAAACATCCACTTTTCTCAGTAATATAAAAGGAATAACACTGCATTAATGTTTTACCTGTTTTTGGATTGATCTTAAATTTTCCCTGTTCGTTTCCGGACCGAATGCTATATAATATCTCTGCGTTTGTGCCAATATCTTTGCTCGCTGCAAAAACTGCCATGACTTGTGTGCCAACGTTGGTATCTTCAGGAATAGTGACGAGATAGTCTCTTCTTTCGAAAATTGGTGGGTTATCATTGACATCCAGGACCGAAATGGTGACGACAGCGAATGAGGACATGGTCACGACAGGGTTCAGGTCTGATGCTTTCACCGTAACGTTGTAGGTCGATTGCAATTCCCGATCGAGAGGCTGTTCAAGAATTATTATTCCTGACCTGTCCACAGCGAAATGGCCATCGGCAGAGTCCACTAGTGAGTACACAACTTTTCTATTGACCCCTGAAAAATATAAAGCAATGGAATTACTAAAAAAAACAAACCACATGAATCACGAGACTTATCTGACAGAGATTATTAAAATATGTATAAATAATATACATTACTATTACAGCTGAATTAATGGGGTGCTTGTTGGAAAATAACCAAATATTGTCATGTGATGAACAGGAGCTGCCACTCTCCTAAGGTACCTAGAATTGACAAATTCAAACCAAATGATTGCTCTTATGAGACCAAGCTTGGACAACCACAAATCTATCTTCTGAATTTCAGGGTGTTCTACTACTCTTTGAGTTGTACTAAGCTGCACCGCATTTGAATGCAAGAAGAACCTAGATATGAAGAACCAAGAAAATCATTCAATAACAGAAGAATGTTCTGGGGTCAGCCAACTCTGGCCATTTTCCAATGAATATTTTGAAAAAAATCCACATATGATCACCTCCCCACAAGGCAATAACGGAAATTCACTTTTTATAGGTGGTCAATCTATCTTTGAACTGCAATATCAAGAAAAATACTCCAGTATATAGCAAGAAATTGTTTGGTTTTATTCCATCAACAGTAGAACAACGTTTCGACCTGCAACCAGGTCTTTGTCAAGTTGCAGGTCGAAACGTTGTTCTACTGTTGATGGAATAAAATCAAAAAATGTCTTGCTTTATACTGGAGTATTTTTCTTGATATTGTGCTACGTCCTTGGAGTGAGGACTTTCCAGTGGCAGCTCAAAGGTGGGTGGCAGCAACCTGAACTGAACTTTATCTTTAAACTGCAAGCTGTCAAAGGGAGAGTTCGGCTTCAAAAACATATTTGCTAATACCGGCGCATAAATTGAAAGCTGCCATTCTCTCAACAATTCGTGAACCAATCTAAACTCACGGGTGAGTGTGGGGTTAGGTTCAGGCCTCGCAAGCTGCTGCCACAACTCAAACGGATAGTGAAAAATTAAAACTTTGACCAAACTGTAACGGATGTACAAGCAGAGCTCAAGGCATGGTCTTGCTTGGCTCCATGGAGTCCTATGTACTCCAGGAAGCTATACTCAATTAATATTATTATTATTATACTTTATTTATTTAGCGCCACACATTCCGCGGCGGTTTTACAAGATCAGTGTTCCAGGGGTTGATACATTGGAAAACCACACATGGATGATGACCTGATTCAGGGGGACCCTGTTCCCAAGAGAACTTACAATCTATGAGATGTACAAGTATTTTGTGAGGTAGGTGCATCCATATCGTTAGGTGTCTTGCCCAAGGACACTCGCTGGTGGTGTCTTCTGAGTGAGATCAAGTTGTCTTTCCATGATTGTAGCGATGATCAGTGACCTGGTGATTAGGTTGAACCCGCTTCTCATAAAGTCAAGACTTCTCCACACTTGTACCAGCGGGATGTGCAGAAAGGGACCTTGACGCGCTTCACCACGGTCGAAAGGTAGAGACGTTACCAGTAGACCACAGCTGATATTGTGTAGTAGGCAAGTATGTACTGTTAGCTGTCTTGCCCAAGGACACTTACTGGAGAGGTGCTCTGGCCGGGATTTGAACCTGTGTCTCCACAGTTATAGAGCAGTGATGTTACCTCTACTCCATCAAGCTGGTAATATGGCAGGAATACAGCAATTAAAAGCAAGCCACAAATGGAAAAAGGCTCATGTTGGATATTTCCACTTGGGAGCTGCTAATAATGCTTCAGTTGACATATGGCCCCAAATGTTGAGATGTATCTATGTACACATTCAGAATTCATAATTTCACATTCATGTTTTATTAGCAGTATGTGAACGAATCGAGTGCTAGTTGTAACATCAATATCTGAAAATATGAAGGAATCTTATATTTCTCAATTACGGAAAGGAAAGAAAAAAGCAATTGTGGATACTGCAGGGATTTGTGTGTTTTGTAGAGTTTGCACAGCTCTCTCTAATGAGATCTGAAGGGAAGACAGTCTAGTCAGCCCTCATCTTCCAGCTTTGGGTCAGATAATTTACTGCTTATTAAAACTGAATGTAGACACGAACATTTATAATAATCAATGTTAACAATTAGAAGACTGAAAATCCTAAATATATCAATAAATATGAGAATACAAAGGAGTTATTGTAATTATAAGGTCTTCGAGCTTTCATGTGGGAGCAGTCAAGATCAAGGAGCCGCTAACCCTATCCATCTGTTTACAGTGGAAGCTGAGCATATCTGTACTCAGAATAGACATTCTATCCCTTCGCACTTTCCACATTGGGACCAGAGAGGCACGTTTTTCCTGGTCTATTTACTGAGACCAGTCTACACTCCCTCCTTGGTATCCTCATTGAGGCAGGTCATACTCTTCCAACTTGGTATCCTCTTATAGACTGGACATTCTCTCCGTGTGTGTTCTCCTCATTGTGTCTATGATGGGGAGGTGCCAAAATATCTTTAATAGGAATTTGGTAATATGCCACTATATCATGTAGCAATAAGATCTTAACCTTTTCAGTCAAGACTAACAAACAGAGGTCTCCATTAGGGATGCACCAATACCGATAGCAGTATTGGTATTGGTGCTGATACTGTCATTTGAATGACTATTTGGTACTTGTGCTAATGCCCCGATACCTCTGCTGATACATGGAGGCCAGCGCAGGCCTGGCCTGCCGGTATCTGAGGGGCTGCTTGCAGAATGCATTAAGAGCATTCCGTCTGCATTCCCCTCCAGCTGGCTGCTTTGCACCGAGCGACCACCTGGCTGTGAAGGCTGTGATGCCTCCTCCAGCCGCCCTCTCGGCTCGGCGGCTTCGCAAGATCTTGTGACGCCTCTGCAAGATCTTGCGTAAGTACGTCACTGCCTTCACAAGCCGGTGGCCCCTCAGTGCATGCTATTAATGCATTCTGCCTGTAGCCCCAGTGTTTGTGGGTATTCATGCGTCTGAGGTCTGTGAGTATACATGCATCTGAGAGGACTAAGTATACATGTGTCTGAGGTCTGTGGGTATACATAAGTCTAAAATCTGTGGGTATACAAGCGTCTTTGGGTATACATACGACTGTGGTCTGTAGGTATACATGTACCTGAGGTCTGGTGTGGATATAAATATATATCTGAGGTGGTGTCTGAGTGGTCAGGGTGTGTGCAAGCTGTGCAGTGAGTAAATGGGATGTCTGGCCATACATTTCAATATTAACATAAATTGGACAGGCGTTCAGCAAAGTTCTAAATTGTTTATTGGGAAGCGGTCACATGACTTTAAATAAATATGTATCGGTACTTGGTATCGGTGAGTACCTGAAAAAAGTATCGGTACTCGTAGTCTTAAAAAAATGGTATCGGTGCATCCCTAGTCTCCATTCAATCAAGTCAAAACCTATGTTTACAGAATGTGAGTACAGTTTCCAGTATCTTCATCATGACCAGAAATGCTCTCCATCAACAGGCTCATAAAGGATGTTCTTCCTGCCCAGTCTCCTCGTTGACACTAGGCATTCTCTCCTTGCCCGTTCTGCTCATTGTGACCAGATGATCCTCTTGCCCAGTCTTTTCAAAGAGACCAGACGCACGCTCTTCTCACGGTTTCCTCGTGAGACCAGTCTCTGCTTTGCCAGTCTACAAATTGAGATTCGGGTAGAAACTGAGATCTGTCAGTTAGAGACACAGTGATACAGTCTTTTGCCGTGTTCTCCATCTCTACAGCGCTTGCACTGGTTAGCCACCACTAAGTTAACTCTAGGGCCATCATGCACTGTGAATGAGCTCTTCATGCCTTTATTCGGATCACCAAAAATGAATTTCACAAACAAAATTTGACCAAACTGAATCGCGGCATGACATTAATACGGATTGTCCGAATCCATGCAAAAGTTTCAGAATAACATTTTTAACTCTAGTTATAAATGTATTGTAAGGATTGCAATGAATGTTTACCGACTACATGACGGTGGTAACAAGTTAATTTCTGACAGTATACATCTACAAGATTTTATCCATCCCATGATACCTGTCAGTGGTCTGCTCATGCTAATCCCTAAGCTGCCATTATGATGCAGTTGATCAGCAAAAGGTTTTGAACTGGACTAAGCTTTTATTGCTGAAGCCTCCTGTACAATCAATAAAACAATTTTAGGAGTGCGCTGACATCTTGGGGATAATGAAGTCCCATCCATCACTCAGCCAGTCAATGTGCAAGGAATCAGATAAGCCATATCTTGTATGTCTTGGGTTTTTAATGCATTGTAAAATACTTTCTATCGCCATGAGTTTAGTTATGTGTTAAAACTGTGATATTCCAAAATGAAATTTTAAAAACCTTAAATATGAATTAAATTATTGGCTGCTGAATTTCTGGGCAATTGGGATATTATTTTAACTATCTGTTTTTGCACAGAGAAAAACTTGCATGAATATACGGGGAAATAGTAAATGAGAGAAGGCAAGAGGCTTGTGTTTACAAACATGGATGAATACTGCACTTTAGTGGATAAAATCAATATACACGGCCTGGCCAAAAAAAGAAAGTACTAACCTGAACGTAACCAAGCCAATAGGTGTGAGCCTTCCATTGGATAATTACTGCCGTGATTAATGTTTCAACATAAAATGAGGTCATGTGACTCCCTGAATATACTGAATGAGCAGGTTTTTCCATCAATGGGTTTTTTCTTCCCTGATGGCACAGCGGGCATATTCCAAGATGGCAATGCCAGGATTAATCGGGCTCAAATTGTGCAAGAGTGGTTCAGGTAGCATGAGACCTCATTTTCACACATGGATTGGCCACCGCACAGTCCAGACCTTAACCCCATTGTGAATCTATGGGATAATGTGCTGGAGAAAACTTTACTCAACACTGTGACTCTCCCATCATCAATACAAGATCTTGGCCACAAATTAATACCGCTCTGGACGTGAATAAATGCTGTGACATTGCATGAGTTGATCATACCAGATCATACCAGGTAAAGATGCATTATGATGTCAGAGTCAGACAAGTAGGGTTTTAGTATATGCATTGAGCTGGTCATCTATGCATGGTGACCAGATAGCTAAATTTTTGGTGTCTGTACATTGACAATGAGCAGTTGTATAGCGCCGATCAACTAACTGATGTCTCCATATAATACTATAATTTAACTCCCAACTGGACCTGTCGTCACCCGATAATTTACTTCCACTTTTATGGTGTGCACCTGTGCAAAACCTGGATGCGATTTCATAATGGTTTCCTGAGATCAGAGAGTCTGACATATTGAACTGAGATCAGGCTTTTACGTTGTTGTCATTAAATTGTATATTTCCGATATTTTTTGCAACGGTTAAAGTTCTGTCAAGTAACTCCCCCGGCCTCGTTTGAATCATCTTTCAGTTTGTGAGAAATAGGTCTTAAAAAAACCCCCAGAAAGTCTACAGAAATGTCACTTTAATAGCATCAGTGAGAATATATCTTGATGATGCTGACTTATTTTTGATTAAACTGCTAACATCAGGAGTTCATGTGGAGGTGGCCAGTAAAAGATGGAGAAAAAAAATAAGAGCCATAGCTCGAGGCCATAACTTCTCCGATGCGTCAAGTCAAACGTTGCTGAAATCAGAAAAACTGTGTTCTTTCATTAAATTACTAACAATGAATAAACGTGTAGTTTTATTTAACATTGACCGCCTGCTGCGTTCATTGGCAAAATCAAAAGGCAAACGGCTCAAGAGAACTTCGGAGGTTTCAACTTTGGTCGACACAAAGCATCAAGGGTCATTATGGCTCGACAACTGGGATGAACAACTTTGGCCCTACAGTTGTTTTGGAACTGTATCTCCTTTGATAAACAAGGTTTATGAGAGGGCTGAGGTTGCACAACAGCACTAGTGGCCCGCCCTACAGTGAGTCCCCTCTCAGGTCCACATTCCCCATGTGGCTCCTCTAATCCAATTAGTACCTCAACACCATGGGAAATGTAGCTTCATAATATCTGGAGGGCAAAGGTTGCTGACCACTGCACTACAAACCCAGTCCTGATTTAGTGATGCTAGTAGACACCATTCCCCAATTCGTCCCCTTACAGTCATGCTCTAAAAATGAAAGGAGGCAAAGGGATATGACATCACATGACAGACATGACACCATGGGCTCTCTTCCAAAGTTGGTGCTAATGTAGCGTCTAGATATGTAATTGTTGGCGCTAAGATAAGTAGGTGCAATGTCAGGCATGGATTTTTCGAACATGACACTACAGTCAATAAAGTTTTGCACCGCAGCTTGCGCAACCTTACTGTACTTTGGGTCTCCTATCCTTAACATGGAGCGTAGTCTATTTTTACCATCTCGACAAGTGAGGTATTACAAAGTGCAGGTGCAAATTACTGTCGGAACACGCATGCAAATATTTTAACACCTCCTAAAAGCTGGTGCTAAATGATTCTGTAAATGCTAAATCATTTATCATGCTCCAAAACCCCCCTAAAAATCCCATCCTCACCTCTCATCCCACAGCGAAAAGGGTGGCCCGATTCCCCACTTCTCCCCAATGAGAGTGGGAAAAAAATAGTTCCTAGTCTCCCTCCACGATCAATCACCCACATCTCGCAGTTGGGAAGTGCAAGCCTCCATGGAGTCCGATGGACTCCAGGAGTTGAGGAGTTGATACTTGCGGAGGCACAGAACAGTTAATGCAGGTATCAGGGAGGCAAGCGCTGCATTCCCAGGGCGAGGTGCTGAGATAGCACCTTCTCCGGAATGTGATGTTAACATGGAGATGGTAAGGGGAAAATCTAGTGTCCCATGAATGATATCCATCTTTACTATTGTTTGTATTATCGCTGAGGTTGCTGAATGCAACGGTTGCTTTGGACATAAGAAATGGTGTCGAGAGAGAAGAAAACAAAGGAGAAAAGATTCAGCAGCAGAATGAAAGGAAATCGGTAGAGAGGCTGGATTCCATGGCCGGAGATAAGCTTATCTCTAGTAATTTCAGAGCAATTTCCCCACTGAAGTGTAAAGTCTTTGAATCGATCCCCGGGAGAGTGCTTCTTAGGTCACTGCCGGCATCTCATTCGATTTCAGATAAGATCGATTCAGCAGCAAGGGATTGAAGCTTCAGTGGTATGTGGTAGTGGCATGGAGAATTATTTACTTTTTAAGAAATAAAAGAGGTAAAAGGAAAAAAATATAACATATTCGGCCCTATTCCAAGGATGTCGTTAAGCTTAGCGTTTGAGATGCACAACATAACGGCAGACTTTATTAGCTTAATTTTTTCACGCCCTCTTTCAACCTTGCCTTTAAAGAAGATCTTCCGACTAGGGATGTGCATGGCTGAAAAATTTGTTTTGTTTAGTTTCGTTACATTTTTAAATAATTTTGTTTTCGGAATATCGTAACTAATTTCTTTTCGTATTTCGTTTCGTTTTGGATTGATTTGAAATTTCAAATCGATTCAATAGTTGTTGATATCTATTTGATAGTTCATTTCAAATTCGACAGTTGATATCCGTTATTCAAATTTTTCTTTTATGATGATGACACAGTGTAAAATGAAATAAATTTGTTATATACCGTATCGTTTCGAATTCGTATCGTATCGATTCGTTATTCGGAAGTACTTCCGAAATCCGAATTATCAAATTTCGTTCCAAATTACGAATTTTTCCAAAACGAATGCACATCTCTATTTCCGACCTTAGTGCTTTGCATTCGGTTACTGTACTTGGCAATCTCCTATACTTAACCTGGATCACACAAGAATAGCGACCTGTTCCAAGGTCATGAATACATTAGCGTCTAGGTACAAATCAGGGAAAATTTACCACCTCTTAAGAGCTGGTGATATGATAAGATCATAATTGCCCGTAAACCCTGGTGTACCTTCCCTGAGCAGCTGAAGTTTAAGGAGCTTTTAAGGCTCTGGTTAAGTTAACACCAGGGCTGAGACAGAGATGAAGGGGCTTAATTAGCGTTGGCTGCGCACGCATCCACCTTCAGTTCACCAGCTGTTAATTTCACTGCTCCACACACTTTTTTAACATCTCACTATGGAATTATAACATCTCCAGCCAACTTTCACGTCCTGACATGCATTTTGGTTGGAATAAGGATGCTAATGGTTAACAGATGGCATATGATTTTTTTCCTCTAGCATCTGACTTTTAACGACAACCTCGGAATAAGGTTCATTGGGTCCAACTGAGCTGGCAATAGGTAGCCACTAATAGGAAAATGAAGTGCCAGGAATAGTTAACCATCAGCAGTTGGTTACGGACTCTATTACAAGTGTGAACCTATATTAGGGGATCAACGTGTGAGACATGAGGCTATCAGTTACCGGCAGTAGTGGCGTGAGGCACTGCCGGCTGCACTCCCTTGAGAGCCATAAGATCCTATCTGTTCAATCTCACAGGGCTGGTGGAAGAAAAGTGGACACGAATTGTTCCCATTTTCCTACTGAAAGCAGCGACAGAAAACAACAGATCATGCTGTCCTGTGCGTTTTGGGACCAGCTATAAGTATTTGGGGCCTAATTCCGACCCTGTCAGTAACCTGACATGTCTAAGAGAAAAAAATCAGTGCAAAGCTGATGATATCCCTTACTGGCTCCCTGTTTCTCACCCATTTGTTGCATTAGCAGCAGGAGTGGATAGGGGAAGATACCACTGATATTGGCTCCTAGAGTCCCTAAGACTCCATGGAGCCAAGCTGCAAGCTTGTGTTGACTCTCGTGACCCGGTTCATGTGAATACGGTGGAAAAACACTAGGGACTATTTGTCTTTGGAGAATACCGGCTTGATCTGAGAACAGTGAGCTACTTTAGACAGGCTTGATGTTCTCGCATAGAGCCACTATTAGCGGCTCCTCCACAAAGTATAAAGAGCCAATAACGTGCAACAAGGAGCTGCTAATTCTAAACAATGGGGTAAAATACAAACGTTGATTATAAAGTACAAAAATTTGATCTTCGTTATGGAAAAAAAAATCTATTTTTTTTTTACAAATCAATAAGCTGCAACTCAATCTAAAACATTGTGTGCAGTCGAATTACCGTACAAGTGTGTGTATATGTTCGTAAAACCTATTTACATTGTCATGTAATATTTCAGCATCTCGACATGCCTTTCCCAGATTAGGTATTCGATTTTCTGATTGTTTTGCAAGTCTAATCTATGGAAAGCACATTGTTATTCTCTCCTGGTTCATTAGGGTAAGGCTACAAAACATTTCAGTGTTTCTACAAAGAACATTTTGGCGCCGGCTGCCCACTTTGTTTTCTCGCATTATGCAAATCCTCCGACTATTCATTAGAATAATTTCCTCACCCACATCTGGATCGTTCGCCTGGACCCTTGTTAGCAGGGCTTTAGTGACGGTGTTCTCGTAGACGCTGGCGCTGTAATGATCAGATGTAAACACAGGGGGGTTGTCATTGACATCTTCGAGTATTAAACGGATTTCAGACTGGCAAAACCGTCCGCCTCCATCTGTAGCCTGTGCAATTAGGTTGTAGATTGGGATCTTTTCTCTGTCCAAGAGGGAAAGCGTCTTCAGCTCACCTGCAATAGATTGGAAACAAAGGGAAGTTTTTTTTGCAATTACACAATGACGGCTCGACGGGTGCCATATGCCACGTTTCCCCTGGCATGTTCGCTCTTGCGAAACACACACTACAAGATATAATTTAATTTGCTATCTTTATACAAGGCAGGCAACGATAATGGGGAACAAAGCACCGGCCTTATGTTTTGTACGCAGGCCCTGTAGATCTATTGTTTTATAACAGCCTGGGGTCTAGATGGATCAACCTTGTAGAGGACAAAAAAAACAAGGAGATGGCACACAAGAAAAAGACAAGTAAAGGATGGGTTCACTGCGGCTACAGGACAGCAAGCCCGCAATACGTACAATCAAGAAGCAGAAGCTGGTTACATCATCAGATATTGAAAAAGGAGATATTTATTGCTGCCACGTTGCGGCATGCTCATGGAGCCTTTCTCAAGTTGACCTGTAAAGGTTCCATGTTCAAGCTGAAACGGGGCAACAATAAACAGCCTGCTATTCCTTATTTGATGTGTGATTGGTTTCTACTTCTTGAATGCAAGTCTTTATGGTGAGACGTTTTCAAAAACTCAGGGCAACTTAGCACCAGCTATATTTTCTGATCGATTCCTAGACTTGTGCACAGTGGGGGTTTTTTTCGATTCAGAATTTTTCGGCCAGTTTTTTTTTTCATTTCTTGTGATTTCGAGCTATTTTAAACAGTTTTTTTTTCCGTTTAGGTTCATTCCTTATTTCACTGCGATTCGTAGTTTTGGACCGATCTAAAATATGAGATCTTCCGATATCGTTTTCAGATCACTTCGGTTTTCGGATCCGACAATTCCGGATCGGATCCGATTAATTTATCGGATCAGATAAATTAATCATATTGGATCCGATTCATTTATCGTATCGGATCCGATTCATTTATCGGATAGCACCCGATTCATTTAACAGATCACACCCGATTCATCTGTCAGATTGCCCCCGATTCATTTATTGGATCGGATCAGATTCATTTATCGGATATGATCTAAGTCATTTATTAGATTGGATCCGATTCATTATGGGATCAGATTCATTATCAGATTGGATCTGATTCATTATTGGAACGGGTCTGATCCATTATAATTATTGAAAGCTGGTCGCAAAAAAAACTATTAAACAAAAACTTTTAAAAAAGTTGGGAAACCTAAAATTTCACCCAAAAAATCCCGAAAATTGCCAAAAAAATCCTAAAAAAAAATAAACAAAATGGCTTTTTGCTACAAGGGAAAAAAATATACGTTTTAAGAAATACTTAATAAAACTGGGGATTTTTTAACACTGAAACCTATAGGCGAATCCTATAAATTGCAATGTTAAAAAAATCCCTGTTTTTATTACTTTGAAATCATATTGTTCCTTTTTTTATTTGGCTTTGTGTCATTTTCATTCTTTTCGTTTTGGAACATTTTGTTCCTTTTTGGGTAATTTTCGTTACATTTTTCTCATTTCAGATTATTCTCGTTCTGTTAAATATCGTTTCGGATTATTTTTGAACCGTTTTGATAACAAGATGATAAATTACATAAATTAGTCTGAATTCAGCATATCGTCTTAAAGAGGTTTTTTAGTTCTGTTCAAATGTACCATAAATATATCCTTTCCACTTCGGACTACACGAGGATTCTCTTTAAATCTTTGAAAAGGCATGCTAAGAAATGACATATTTCAGCATTCAAACTGAAAAATAAAGAAGTGGTGGAATAATTTGTGTTTTACAGCTGATCGTTTTGTCTATTTGTTTTGGAACTCTGTAACCTGATACCAATCCTCCAACCTCTTGCACAGAAAAGCAGTAACCCCCACCCCTACTGCGAAAAAGAACGTTAATTGGCACGATGCAGAGTTGTCAGTTTGCTAAAGGTTGCTGAAGGATAAGGATTAATTCCTTTTATGTAGAAAATAAGCAAATAGTCTCAGATGCTAAAATGCTTATTTTACCAGAGAGTGATTATTAAGGTTTATTTTAAAAAAGCAGTAGCATTTCTCTTTGAAAAGCAAACGTTTGCATTCACTTACCATTCTCTGCGTCCAAGTAAAAGTTATCGGCTCCGGCTCCGTGAAGCGAGAATCGGATTTCCGCGTTGCTGCCAATATCTGCATCGGTGGCGCTGATCCTGACAAGCATTTTATTGGGAGGGATGTCTTCTGGGAATGACACGATGTTTATGACCTACAGACGGAAAAAATATATATATATTAATATGTATTGTTAGTTTGTGTAATATCCAGCATTATATAAACTCTTTTGTGCATGGTATACTCAATGCTACGATCATAAGATGTGACGCGTTTCCTACGTGAAGCCCCACGAGTGCTCCTCATACATTTAAGGATACATACGAGGCGGACCGAGCGCCGGGGCAAGTAGATTTCGTACAAATTGATTTACATGTTGAGGGTGAGAGTCTATGAAACCGCAAAATAAAATATATGTACATGCACAGACATACAAAACACGGACACATGCAAAAGGAAGCATTTATGTCTGGGCAAACATGTGTTTATGTCCTGGGGCCAAGCACTAAAAGAAGAAGGGCCCTATTACACTCTTCGCGCACAATTTTGCGCGTGTGCAAAAACGCATTGACGTGAGGGGAAAAACCCTTCGCGCTGAACGCCCTATTACGCGTTCGCGAACAAAATGCGCATTAAGGTCTAATGCGAGGAACCCTGTGCGAGCGAAAGTTCGTGCGCGCATCCCATACTTAACATTGTGAGCGCAAATACGTTTGTGCGCTGGTGCGCGGATGGTATTACGATCGATACGCAAATTTTAACGAACAACGTTTGCACGCATAATTCTAACGTCTTTTAAAAGCTGGTGGTAAAAGCAAATCTGAACGTCCTGGCCGAAACCAAATACACCAGCTCAAAAAAAAATACAGCAAAGTATAGTTACACATTCTACACATACCCAAACAATAAAATGGAGAGGTTGTGCGTGTTTTTATTACTGCTGCAGCATATATACTCAGATTGATTTTGACAGGCGCAAAAACTGAACGGGAGACTATTTTGGTTCTTAATTCAGAATCGCGTGAAAAAACAGTCTGCCCACCGATTTCTGCGCGCAACGTTAATGCGTGCGAGTTTTCACGCGTAATTTTTTTTACGCGCGATATTTTCAGACGGATGAAAAAATGCGCTCAGATCGTAATACCAGCGTTAATTTCCACGCGTTAACGTTTAACGCTGCACGCAAAAAATATTGCACTGCGCGAGCGTTTTTGCACGAAGAATGTAATAGAGCCCGAAGTGTTACCAAGATCCCCCCCACCCTAATTAGATCCCCCCTCCGAATTAGCAATTATCAACTGGCACTTAACACAAACTCAAACTGATATATTTATGTATATATATATTTGTATTTTAGCAAAGTTATATTATATATCCTTTATTTATTGCGACTTAACAGGGAATGATAAGCGCTTAGCGCCGCTGGTGTTATAATTTAACACCTCATCAGTATTATGTCTGGAGCTGCCGGGAAAGTGGCTCAGTGGTAATATGGGTGTTAAAAGGCAGACGCTCAGGTTTCCAATGACCGACTACCATTTAGCACCAACCTTGGAATAGGACCCTATAATTGCTTTGGTAAGCTTGTGGCAGGTCTGGTTTACACCAAGGCTGGAATAGGGCCCTGCGTTTGCAGTTCATTATAGACATGTGCATTCGTTTTAGTACTAAAACGATTTAGTCCGAGTTTTGGGATAATTTAGTTTTCGTATGACTCAAGAGAAACGAAACTGCTCAGTACAAAAAATGAAAGAAACTAAAATAAAATGCACTACATTTTAGTTTCAGTCCTTTTTGTGATATTACATTGATGAGTGAAGGAGACCAGCAATGAAGAGCGCAACATCGCAACATCCGAAGTTCTGCACCCTCCACATGCCAATGCAGTAGGATGTTCTATACAGAGAGGGGCATTAATTATTGCAGGAGGATGTTCTATACATTATACAGAGAGGGGTATTAATGCAGGAGGATGTTATATACATTATACAGAGAAAGGTATAAATTGAGGAGAATGTTCTATACAGAGAGGGACATTAATTAATTTAGGAGGATGTTCTATACATTATACAGAGAGGGGTATTAATTAATGCAGGTGGATGTTGTATACATTATACAGAGAGGGGTATTAATTAATGCAGGAGGATGTTCTATACATTATACAGAGAGGAGACTTTTTTTTTAGCCCTTTAAATCCAGTGACTGTGAGCGCTGAGATCGGCTGCTTGTTACATTATCTCTCAGTACAATGTATCAGGCTCAGCTATTACAGTAACTGACTGTAACAGCGCTCAGAGTTTCAGTAAAACAAGGAAATAATATTGTTCTAACCTCTTATATATAAAAATATTATTTACTAGTTTTACTGAAACTCTGAGCGCTGTGATGAGCAGCAGTCAGTTACTGTAACAGCTTTGCCTGACACGGGGCAGTATTACAATGTTGGTGCTAACTTAACCAGAACTGTTGTAAACTGAAAACCTCCATAGGCTATAATGGCTCTGGGAAGTTTACAACAGCTCTGGTTAAGTTAGCACCAACTATGTAATATGACCCACATTGTGCTGAGAGTGAGAGATACTGTAACAAGCAGCGATCTCAGTCCTCTGAGGAGCCGCCACTACAATAGTAATTGTATCCACTGGTTTTCAGAAGAATGAAATTAGTTTTCATACTAAAGAACTGAAAACGAATTTCTTTAGCAACTAAATAAATTGCATTTTAGGACTAATCCATTAGTTCAAACAAAATTTTGTGCTGTGCACATGTCTAGTGCATTATCATTGCTGCCTTGTTCCCTGTCATCACAGTTCCTGTGCTCTCCATCGTGAGGTCCTGTCATCCTCTTATATCCTTACCTTGCTTGTATCCTGCACCTGCCTGCTGTGTGTCGCCTGTCTGTATAAATCCACCTGGTTTTCCATTGCAACCTGATGGTATGCGGTGTGGCTCCTGCAAGTGGGCTCTACTTTGATAACCCAGTACCATGAACATGACATTATTTATTTATCCATTTGGAGATTTAGAGCGGTTTAGAACTGGAATATTTCACATAAAAACCTATTTAGCAGGTATATTTTCTCAACCAATCCTTGAATTAATCTTCTCCAACTCATCACCCCAAGACATGGGTCTTTGATGACAGTACTGGTAACGATTCCTCTGCATTCACACAGTGAAGGGAACCTGAGTTCTTACCGTAATGATAAACTCAGCATCTTGACGAACAGGGAATTATGAGACCGTATACAGGTTATTAATAGCAACATTGGTCATTAAGTCCAAAAAATACATTGTTCTCCTAAAACACTCCTGGGTGTTCTATAATAAATGCTTAAATGCTGCGTGAGCCTCCTATGTGTATATTTCATGACAAAGCATCTTTGTAAGCATCTAATGGCTTCGCAAGCATCCACCAGAAATAATCAGAGACTTGCATTATAGGTAATGTGTTTGTTTTGTACATGCAAAAAAAGCAAAATATCCACCTGTCCCTCAACCACTGACATTCCGCACCCCAATTGGACAAACCTTATCACAAACTGGGCTGTTATCATTGACGTCTACGACAGACACCTCAATGACAGTGTGAGACACAAAGAGACCGTCGGTGGCCGTGATGTTCAGCAGGTACAGATCTTGTTCTTCTCGATCCAAAGGTCTTTTTACATACACTTTCCATTCGTTCTGTATGAGTCCCAGAGCAAATTTTCCTTTTGGATTTCCCCCTGGAACAATGATAACGTGATTAAGTACATGAGTGGTAAA
The DNA here is from genome assembly GCA_009667805.1 of Leptobrachium leishanense. NCBI lineage: Eukaryota > Metazoa > Chordata > Amphibia > Anura > Megophryidae > Leptobrachium > Leptobrachium leishanense. The sequence goes on along the minus strand of CM019064.1, from coordinate 427,575,593 downwards.
GAAGGCAGAAGGCGCAAGCAGGATACAACAGCAATTTGTGAGTAATGGTTGTCGTAATTATTGGGATTGCGCTTTTTATTAGTAGGATTTTTGGTGAAAGCTTACAATATTTGTTCAGCATATAAACACATTAATCAGTACCAATTCATTTGCGACAGTCAGCAGCATGGCCGGCCCAAGCCACTGTGCTACCTGGAGCCATGGATGAAATGCTGCCCCCCACCCCTCTTGCATGACCCTCTAGCTTCTATGGGAGCTTTAGTGTATTCTAATGTATAACTGCTCACTGATACAAACAAGCATGTGGAAGAGCACTTCACTGATTTATTACAGCATAAAACTAACACAGAGACATACACACTAGAGACACCAACACCCCAAAAGAACAAATGCACACATTTAGTATGCTGCCATCTGCTGGATGGAGGACAGCATAATACCTCAATACATAACACTCTTTCCCCCTAGATCTCAAAGTCTTTGAGATAACTGGGAGGGTGAATAAAGAGATACAGGGGTCCAAGTGACCCCTGAATCTCCTCTATAGAGGCTAGAGCTTTCAATGTCCGGCAGTAGGGGAACTCAGACATCTGACATCAACACACCCATGAGCAATGACATCAGTGGACTGGAATAGGTCTCGCAGGTGGGCCTGACATCCAAGATGTCAGCTCCCTGCGGGAGAAGTCCACAATCAGCGCCAGGCTGGTGCAGATCAGTGGAACGTCTACTGAGGGATGCAGACATCTTCCACATACTAGCGGATTAGCGTTTGCCCTACCGGTAGGTGCTGGTACTGAGTACCGATGCCTACCGGCAGAAAAAGTGCCCCGAGTCGAGGTATTTGTTGGGTGCTTCATGCTGCCCTTAGCAAATAGCTGCCTGGAGCCACCGCACCATCCAGCTCCAGGGACGGGCCTGTCAGCAAAAAGTAAATGTCAGTATATAGAGAAATGAAACAAACAGTATCACAAATTGACAGGACTGAAACCATAACAGAGCACTGGGACAGGAAGAAGACAGTCCTATTGGTCCGAAAAGGAGGATGGGTGAAATGTACTTTCACTTGTATGAACAAGTCATTCCCTGATGTCAGTTAGATGCATTGTCAGTGTTCTTAGATTGATACATGGTCAGAGTAGCATTGATAAATTGTGTCAGTAGGTGTGCAAGTGTCAGAGTGGTATGAGGTGTATTCAGTGTCATTAGATTCATGCGAAGTGTACTCAACGTCATTAGATTGACTCAAGGTGTACATGGCGCCATTATATTGTTGCGAGAAGTATTTGGCACTACTATATTGGTGTGAGGTGGACTTGGCATCAGTATATTAACATGAGGTGGACTCGACATTACCGTATTGATGATAGATGGACTTGGCACCACTATATTGGTGTGAGGTGGACTTAGTGCCAAAATGATGACGTGTTGAAGTAGTATATTGCTCTGCCCTATGGCCATAAGTACATCCAGCATTCAGGACCTAGGATACATGGTCAAGTCATGACCCCGAGGAGATGTGACACATAGTCACTGTTTCAGCCCCCTGTTGCATTTTTACAGAAATTTAAAGTTACTAACAGCTATCCTAAATTGATGACGGATATGTCAGCAATTCAGCCCTAAAGACTAAAAAGAAAAGCAGGAATCCTGTGTCACGCTGTTCCAGTCCTGCTCTATCCTAATAAAGCCTAACCAAGGGTCTGTCACTGTGAGAGTAACCTTACATTTAAAACTTCACTTTATTAACAAGAATTAAAAACATGCAACACCAACAAATCACCAATGTGTTTCAATGTGATCATTAAACACTAATAAAATCATGTACGCAGACGACACTGTAATCTATACCAGCAAACCAAATCTCCCACAGCTGGAGGCCATGCTGCAAGAACAATTCACAGGGGTAGAAAAGTGGATCAAACTTTTTATAAATACTGACAAAACTGTAACGATGCTCTTTGGAACAAAACCTAAACTACATAAATTGCAAACACCCCATCTACATGTCAGGACAAAATCAAATGACACGCTGACCACAGTCACTTCTCTCAAATATCTAGGTCTGTGGTTAGACCCAAATCTATCCTTTGGCCCCCACATCGAAAAACTCTCATCTAAACTCTACCCCAAACTAGGTGCCCTGTACAGAAACAAATCATGGCTGCGCCCCACGGTAAGAAAGCAGATTGTACAACAAATGCTTATGCCAGCTATTGAATACGGAGATGTAGTGTATGCAGCCGCCCCGCAAACACACCTTAATAAACTTACTACATTGTATAACTCATTCTGCCGCTTTGTACTACAATGTAACTACATGACCCACCATTGTGACATGTTAAAAGAGCTAAACTGGCCGTCGCTGGACTCTAGACGCACCCTTCCACTTTTCAACCTGGTGTTTCTGGGAAGCTACCACCCTACCTGAATAGGCTGCTTGCCCCAGCAGTTCCCTCATCCTATAACCTCCGATCCAGGACCTGCACCTTACCTGCAATACCACAATACAAAAAGAAAGTGGCTCGATCCTCATTTTCCTACAGAGCACCACAAATATGGAATAACCTCCCAGACGCCATCAAATCTTCCCCCAGTCTAAAGTCACTCAAGAGCTCCCTATTAACATACCTCAATACGGAATGCGCCTGTAAACATGTAACATAATGATTATTTCCTATATATTTATTTTCTGTGTTAATCTGTATATTTGTGTTTTGTTTTTAATATTTCGCATTTTATTACTTTCTATTTCTGTAACGACTATAAAATTTCAATGTTCTTGAACCCAGGACATACTTGAAAACGAGAGAAATCTCAATGTATCCTTCCTGGTAAAATACTTTATAAATAAATAAATAAATATACATTCCGTTTCACTCTGGAAAAGTTCTATAAGGAATTTAGATCTTCACTATTTATGCAGGAGTGACTTGTTACACTTTGCTCCTACAACCTCACAACACAGAGCTCTATGTATTCTTACAGTCTGCTTCAATCAATGTGTATCTCAAGGATTGTATGAGCAGTAACAGGTAATCACTAATTACTCCCATTAAAATATAAATTTACTTCATTAATCCCATTGCTTTGACATTTAGTAATTCCCTGATCATTCAGCACAAACTCATCATTCATTTATATATATACAGGTATATATAAAGATACACAGCAGAGCTCGGGACAAGCTTTCAACTAACACATATTCATAACAGAGAGTATAGTTGTGCAGTGCGCACCCAACACGCGTTTCACCTCCTGCACGTCAGGTTGCATCCCAATCACCTCCAGCATGTTGCCTGTCATACCCACTGCCGGATACTTATCTGCCTGCTGTCCTTCCGTGGTCTGTACTTGCTGCCTGTGTTTAATAAAACATGTCTGTACTATCCTACATAAATCTCACACATTTTGCTGTAATTTTTGCCATGCTTGTCCCATCATGGTGAAAGCCAGGGCCACCGTGTCATGGTGATTTTGATGACAAGAGTCAACTCCTTAGAGACAAACATTGAGCTTCTTTCCCAACTGCCTGTGTCACCAGATCGGTCACTATTGACGTCATCATGTGCTGACATTACCCTCCAATCGCTGTAGTTAGCGTTCCTCAGAGAGGCAGCTGATGGATCTGTTGCGGCATGCCAGGCAGCTCCGATCCATTGTTCTGCACGGCTGCTATGGAAATTGCGTATGTGAAGTGCGCATGTCCCGTAATGCTGCGCAATTTGCGTCTCTTATACTACACAAGTTGGGAGCGTGGGAGTGCAAATTTCGAAGAAAAGCTTCAGGAATGTCCGGGTTCGGGAGCAGCGCTTGGCAAGGGAGAAAAAGTGAGGAAAATCTCCCCAAAATAAAAAAAATAAAATAAGTGGGCAGAGAACGTCAGCAGCCTCTGCCCCATTATTTAAGGGCAATATAAGGGAACGCTATTTTTCAATAGAATATCCCTTTAGTAGGATGCAGGTAAAATGTTATAAAAAGAAATTTAAGCAAACTAGAGATTGTCTTAATCAGGACTCTGCTAAAATGCTCATCCAAGCTCTTATAATCTCCCGCCTTGACTACTGTAACCTCCTTCTTGTTGGATTTAGTAGATCCCAGATTCTCCATCTGCAGTCTATAATGAATGCCAGGTCCTCATCCACCTCACCTCCCGCACTTCTCACACTTCACCCCTTTGTCAATCTCTACACTGGCTCCCTGTCTCCTTTAGAATCCATTTGAAAATACTGGTGCTCACATACAAAGCTCTCCATAACCGCGCCCCTGCCTACATCTCCTCTCTTATTAGCAGGTACATCCCATCCTGACCACGTCGCTGCGAATGATCTGATGCTATCAGTTCCTCGTACCCGCACCCCCAACTCTCACCTTCAAGACTTCTCCCGAGCTGTCCCTTTTCTATGGAACTCCATATCAGCAACATCAGATTCTCCCCGTCTCTCCAGTCCTTCAAGAAGTCTCTGAAAACTCATTACTTTAGAGAAGCCTATCGGCTCACTCCATAATCCCCTCTGTTAATTTCTTACTGCATCTTCCCACACAGCCCACACGTGCCCCACTACTTTACATTCTCTATTAACCCTCACCTAGTGTGCCACCCCTATCCTTTTAGATTGTAAGCTCTTGAGCAGGCTCCTCTCGCCTACTGTACTGTGTTGAACCTGTATGTATATTTGTTTTTCTGCATCGCATTGTACAGCGCTGCGGAACTCATTAGTGCTTTATAAAAACTTGTAACTAACAGTTTTATAAAAAAAATTAAAAATAATATTATTTATTTATTTTATTTATAAAGGATTTTACCAGGAAGGATACATTGAGATTTCTCTCGTTTTCAAGTACGTCCTGGGTTATGAAATCAAGGAACAGTGGTACATTCGACTTAAAATACCCAGGGCGTACTTGAAAACGAGAGAAATCTCAATGTATCCTTCCTGGTAAAATACTTTGTAAATAAATAAATAAATAAAATTAACCGTTGCGTTTGTGTTTTAATGTAATCGTTGCGGATTTTCTGGGATTATTTATTTTTGTTGAGTAAAAAAGAACTTAGAAGAAGTTGACATAAGTTACAATAACACATCAGTCCTAAACAGGCACAAAGATGGGGTCATTTAAGGAGCAGTTAAAAGATAATGGTTTTAATTAGATAGAATGTATCAGACTGAAGTCTGGAAGGAAGCAGAAGAGACGAAGCAGAACAACTTTTTATTAAGCTGGAACAGTGACATTGAGACTACCAATAACACTTTTCCACATCATTAACTACAGGGAGACAAATCCTCCTTGGAAAAAGGGACATGGACTTTTTTTTATTTTAGAGCTTCCTAGTAAGAGTGACTAGCCTGCCTTTCAGATAAGAAGAAATCATAAACTTGATGAAGGAGTTCTTTCCCCTGACAATGTGAAAAGGCAATGGGATGTGGAGAGGAGATCTCGATGACTGATACAGTGTGTGAATGCGAAAAACATCCCCGCGGACGCACTATACGGTCCCCGAGGTGTACATTGGCTGTACGGCAGGACATATTTATTCGATGGAGAGAAGAGGTATTCACATGTAACGTTACAGCCTTTGTGTAGAGAGATAAAGAGGCCAGGATTACGACACATTGAGAAGAAAAAGCTGGTAAAGAAAACAAAACACCGCTGGCCCTATTACCATCTTCTACGCATACGTTTGCGCGCGCGCAAAAACGCATTAACGTGAGGGGCAAAACCCTTTGCGCTGAATGTCGTATTACAACGTCAGCGCAACAAACGCGCGTATACGTCTACCGCGGGTGAACCTGCGCGAGCGTACATTACTGCGCGCGTCCTATACTTAAGATTGTGAGCGCAAATGCGTTTGTGCGCCGGTACGCGGATGGTATTACAATCTATGTGGAGTTTGTAACGCACAGCCTTTGCGCGCATCATTTTAGCAACTCCTAAAAGCTGGTGTTAATGGCAAATTCTATCAACCTGCCGAACCCAAATACACCAGCCCAAAAAAAAATACGCAGCAAAGTATAGTTACACATTCTACACATACCCAAACCAATAAAATGGAGAAGTTGTGCGTGTTTTTTTTATTGATGCAGCATATATGCGCAGATTGACTTTGACGGGTGCAAAAACTTAGGCTAGGGTCAGACGAACGCATTCTTCACGTTGTCCGTGAAAAAGTGCGTTCGAACGAATGGACGTATTTTTTCACGGAATACGCGATAGCAGTCATACGATGCGCGTTTTCGTCCGGGATTTTGTACGGATCATCAATAAAACCCTTTTTGTGTCTGGACGTTATGTTGACCAGACATTAGCAGCGTCTGACGTCTCCCAATCACGCAAACACGCCGCTATGCGGACGCAGCGCACTCTGTACGTCAGTAGTAGCGGTTTGACGTTCTCGAAAAAATGCGTTCGTTTGCCACTTGCGTTGCACGGACGACCATTCGTGCGGCCGTTCGTCGTATGTTCCCCGGCATTGGACATCATTTGCTGCTAGCACGGCCGTGATTTCGTGCGGCTAAACGCACGTGAAAACTGCTTTCGTCTGACCTTAGCCTTAACGTGAGACAATTGTGGTTCTTAATTCTGATTGGCTGAATCGCGTGAAAAAAACAGTCCGCACACTGATTTCTGGGCGCAACGTTGCTGCGCACACGTTTGTGCGCGTCCGTTTTACGCGTGTTATTGCTCGACGGATGAAAAAAACGCGCGAGGATTGTAACTCCAGCCTTGATTTACGCGTGTTAACGTTTAATGCTGGGTGCACAAATTCACGTGTTGCGCAAGTGTTTTTGCGTGACGAATGTAATAGGGCCCCGCGAGAGGAAGTGATGAAAATGTTATAAAATATATGGAAGAAAACCGGGATGAAAAATATTAATAGTGAAATAAGTTACAAAAATGTTAAAGGAGTGACTTCATAAGGGGCTTAAGGTTCAAACCGAATGAAACTAAATGTGTGCACAACCCAGATTATTATATATTTTTTTATTTTGGCCAATGTCGGAAATGTTGGTGACATTTTGGTGCTCTCTGAATAACTACTCGAGTGGACGAAGGTGGAGATAGAAACCTTATATGAAGAATAGCAACTGGTTTTACCATCATGACAACATCACTAATTTCAGTACTACCATTAACCCCTTAAGAACGGGAGTAATATTACAACTTCGGCGCTCTTTCGGAAGTGAAGTTTGCTGAAGTTTTTGCTCATAATGTTTAAACGCGGTTTTAAGTCACGTATTATTATACCACCCTGACAAATTATATATCGTTCTTTCCGGCAGACTCGGCAGATTCATAATATATCATAATTATATATATACGTCATGTCCTGCCAGAATGCTATAACAAAAAATGTAAAAAAATGTGAATTTTCAATAAAATTTCAATGATCCACAGTGTATAAAGTGTTTTTTTTTTTGCATTTTATTATCCGATCCTTTGCGGTTATATTCTATGGGGTAGACTTGGGAACCCATTTTTTTTTTTGGGGGGGGAGAAATTACGTGATTTTAGCTAAACACCCCCAAAAAAAAATCATTGGTGAAGCATCATTGTTCACATTATAATTGAAATGTGAACAATAATGCTGCATCAAAAAAAAAAAAAGCACGTTTTTATTTTTTAATTAATTGTTTTATTATTTTTATTTTTAACACTTTTATTTTACTTTTATCATTGTCATGTTTGATATCGTTGGAAAGGTCATGCTCAGACCCCCTAGCATGACCACGACCCCCTAGCTGCCACCGATCAGGAGATAAAGGGGTTCAAAGAACCCCCCTATCTCCTGCATGAGATTTCCTTAGGAAATCCCTTTGCAGCTAGGGCTTCCCCGGTTAACGGACATCATCGCGCATGGCGCGATGAGTCAGTTGACATGGGGGTGTCCCAGAGCTACGGGCTGCCATCCAAGATGGCGGCCCCCACCAGAAATAGGTCGCGATCGGGCACGAATTAGGCTAGGGTCAGACGAACGCAGCTTTAACGTGCGTTTAGCCGCACAAAATCACGGCCGTGCTAGCAGCAAATGACGTCCAATGCCGGGGAACACACGAAGTACGGCCGCACGAAAGTTCGTCCGCGCAACGCAAGTGGCAAACGAACGCATTTTTTCGAGAACGTCAAACCGCTACTACTGACGTACAGAGTGCGCTGCGGCCGCATAGCGGCGTGTGTGTGTGATTGGGAGACATCAGACGCTGCTAATGTCCGGCCAACATAACGTCCAGACACAAAAAGTGTTTTATTGATGATCCGTACGAAATCACGGACGAAAAGGCGCATCGTATGACCGCTACCGCGTATTCCGTGAAAAAATATGTCCGTTCGTTCGACCGCACTTTTCCACGGTCGACGCGAAAAATGCGTTCGTCTGACCCTAGCCTAAGTGCCTGGTCACGACCTGGCAACTAAGGGGTTAACCCCCATACATCGCTGGAAAGGTCAGGCTGTGACCGTTCCAGCGATGCTGGCCACAGCCTTCTAGCCCCCGGCGATGGGGAGATAGAGGGATCCGCCAGCGTGATGACGTCAGTGCGCCAGGAGGCTAGAAAAAACGCAGATCAGGCTTCATCGACGCCAGATCTGCGTGGGAGCCGCCGGGGAGGTAAGTATAACCTCCGGCTGGGCTCCTAACGCCGAGGACGTTCCATACCGTCCTGCGGCGTTAAGGGGTTAAAATACTGACCATGAGCTGAACGTCAACAAAACCACCTATAGAGGTTATTCACAAAGAGCCGATCTGGCCCCGAAATGGCACTGAACAGGGAATTTCCCCGTACGGGGTCATCAGGTAGTTTGCCAAATTTTGGCGAACTGCCAGCAAGTACAGTGCCTGTTCGAAGGCAGTGAAATCCCCCATAGAGAAGCAATGGTTCATCTTTCAGAGACACCGAACAGCAGGGAAAGGTTGCCGAAGTGCCCTGCTGTTTGGTGCTCTCATTAGTCAGGTTTATTAAGGCGAAACCCATAGTCTTCAATGTTAAAAAAATTCCCGTTTTAACCCAATATATAATAAACCATTTATTATTTTAATCTGCAGTATAAAGTCTCTTTATTTATTGATTTTTTTTAGGATCTTTTAGGCATTTTTTGGTATCTTTTCGGCAAAAAAATGCTGTTTTTTTTTTAAAGCGCTTTTTTCTGTAATAGACCTTTAATAGGATCTTACAGTATATGTAAATTCCAGGCATTTTCGTTCAGTAGTTTTTTTGCAAGCAGCGTTTCAATTTTGACACTTTCAAGCGTATGGTTTCTTTTTTTTTAATCCCATTCGACGGCTTGTCGGCTTTTTCCAGCGGCTGGTCTGTGCTGTGTTTGGCTGATCGTTGGCTTTTTCCAACATGTTTTTTGCGGCGTTTCCGGAGGGTTTGCGGTGGGTTTTCCTTGCAATCCGGGGTCCCTGGGGTGAATGCTGAATTAACTGCAGGGTGGGGAAATTTGATTCCCGAAGTGCGTGGAACTGCGGGGAACGAGAGAGCGCCAAAATGTCGGCGACATTTCGTTGCTCGCTGAATAACCCCCTATGTTTATAACAAAGTTTAAGCCAAAGGGAACATGATTTATTCTATTAAGCTATTCAGTAATTGGTTCTATAATTAAAAGAACAGGTTTCACCGTAATGACATTTCATTCAAGTTCCTTCATGATTTACACGCCATTATCGATCCATCAGAATATTCTGAGCGCCCTATATCTTGTCTGTGACATAAGAGAAATAACAGTTTTGTTATTCTTGATAAATTGCTATTAATTTGGTTCTCAATCTGTACGTGTGTCCCATATTTAATTACGTGCAAGCTGTCGGATACGTATATAGCCACAAGGATGAGCAATCCATCTGCTATGAAGCAGTAAGAATGATGTCTATTATAGATAATTAACTTGGCATTAATTAGGAATTAGACCGTGTAATAAATTATGTAGTAATAGTGGCTTAATCCAAGAAAATCCGGGCTAAACAGCTGACTAAATCCTGCGTTTATTTATTCCTCGCGGTCAATGCTTTAATAGTTATATATATATATATATATGTTATATATATTTTTGAATGTAGTTCTAACGAGCAACCGTGTAGGAATGAGATTAAAAAGTGTCGCTCCTCGCTTTCCTGCTGACGCTGGAGCTTTTAAAGTAAAAAAGGAAAAAACTAAACACTTCATTATCAACTTTTCACTCGAAGAATGAGCAAAAAAATGCAAATTCTGCAATATTTAATAAAAAGTTACCTGAAAGTGAACCAATCGCAGGCTTTTTTCCTTTGGATTACTAGACAAGGCTTTACGTTCTGTTTATATTGTGCAAGAAAACACGCAGGACAATTCTAATGTCTTTTTTATTATTTATTAGCAGGTTTATGATATATTTCAATTGTATACATGATATGGAAATGGAAAAATATTTCTTACCTGTGCTCACTTATTATATAACTCAGTAAACTACAGGGGTTAAAGGGACACTCTTCTCACCCTGACCTCTATATCTTTTTAAAGTGGTCAGGAGGCGAGGAGTGGCCTCCCTTTCTCTCCTTCCCATGCTGAACCAATCTGGTGAAAACACTGGGTGAAGTAGAGGAGTTTCCTTCACCCCACCAAGCATTACTTTAGCCGGGATTTTTAATTTCCCGGATGTCGGTCACCAGATCAGTCATTAGTGACGTCAACATGCAGAAGGTGTGCCATCACCACCCCCTCTGCGACGATACATGTTAGTGAGCGGGGTCAGCAAGGCCGCAATGGATTGGATCTGTGGGTCCTGCGTGCGCAGGTCGAATCCAACGCTTTGTGCAGGCTCTATGGAACATGCCTACAAAAATGCATAAGTCCTGTAGCGCTGCACAATTTGTTGTTCCTACAGTACGCAAGTTGTAAAGGAGAGCAAACTGCATTTGATAGCTGTAGAGATTTCGGGGTACGGGAGTCCCTGGGACGAATAGGAGGAGCTGTGCGGGACGAAGGAGAAAATGTGAGTTATATCACCTAGAATTTAAAAAAAAAATAATTGGGCAGAGGCTATCAGCAGGATTTGCCCAATTAATTAGGGGAAAACATTGCCAAAATTTGCCAGTCTGTCAACGGTGACATACAGTGACATTTCATAAAAGGGAAACCCATAGAGAAGCACTAGAAACTTTAAAGCTTCTCCTTTTGCTCTTTGGATCTCCCTTTGGTGAAACACCTGTGTCTGTCATTGTTGCATAAAGTTTTTTTTTCCCAATTTCGATGTTTTGATACCAGCTACTGATTTTTGCGAAATATAATGTGTAACAGATCTCCGTTCCCTGACTGGGTCACATCTGTTCATGTTGCTCCCTTGATGGACCACTGTTCTCCCACCAGCAGTGTTTTTTCCTTTTCTCCAGCCCTTACCTGAAGCTTAGGGGTGGGCTCAGTGAAAGTGTGTTGATAGCATCCCCAGAAATTAGTCCGCATGCAGCTCTTGACATTAGAACAGCTAGAGCAACTGAGCCTTTAATGAGCTAAATTTATACAGTGCCAGGAGGGACCTAGCGGCCAATGGGAAATCCCTCCCTGGCATATTGCTGTGGCAGCTCAGGAACTGCTGCCTGGCGTCTTGGTGTCTGGGACATAATTAGACCAGGGACAGATAATGGAATTAACTCACCAAGACATATATAAAGACAACATACCAACCAAACAGATCAATAGGACAATAGCAGATTGTGAGGATAAACAGGGGATTCAGATGATACAGTATCTGATAATGTGGCAGAGTTTATAAAACAAGGCAGACAAACAAAGACCACTCCAACCTTTAAAAGATGTAACATATTCTAGATGGGGGAGTTGGAAAGAGTTACAGTGACACACACAGTAATCCTATTAGCAGAGAGTAACAGCAGTGGCGTAGCGTGGGGGGCCCCTCGAGGGCAGTCGCCCCAGGTGCAATTTTCTTAGGGGCGCAAAATTTCTAAAGAAATTTGAACCACTAACATTTTCCAGCAAGGATCAGCAAGGTGTCCGCTCATGGACACTGGTGTCTATGAGAGGCCCTTGCATGAGCAGCCTCCAGTTTTGCGGCGCCGGCGGTGACTTAATACTCAGTGTCCAGAAGGGAGGACCAGGACATGCAATTCTGATCCTGTCCTGACTCCTCCTTAATGCTGACATGAGTCACGTGAAGCAGCGCAGCATTATCCGACGGAAGACCCTGTATCATGTTTGTCAGCCCCCCTTGAAATCCTGTGCCAGCCCCCTGCCGCTGGCAGCCCTGCAGCCACTGAACAGGAAGGAGGGAGGGAGGTGCCTGCCCTGCAGCACATTTAAAATCTGGTATCCACTAAGCCCCCTGGACAGCTCTCCCCCAGGCCACCAGCAACTTCACGCAGGTAGGCGACACTGTGTGACAACAGAGCAGCGTGACCAACACACAGTGAGGGGGTACTGGGGGTACGGGGAGAGGGTGACTGGAGGTTCAGGGATAGAATGACTGGGGATACTGGGAGAGAGTGACTGGGAGTACTTGAATAGAGAGAGAGAGAGACTGGGGTACTGGAAGAGAGTTTCTGGAGGTACTTGGAGTGAGAGAGTGACTAGGGGGTACTGGGAGAGAGTGACTGGAGGTACTTGGAGAGAGAGTGACTGAGGTACTTGAGGACGAGAGTGACTTGGGGTACTGGGAGAGAAAGAGTGACTGGGGTACTTGAGGGAGAGAGTGACTGGGGATACTGGGAGAGGGTGGCTAGGGCTACTGGGAGAGTGTGACGGGGTATAGTAATAAGGTCATGTGACTCATCGAATATACTGAATGAGCAGGTTTTTCCATCAATGGGTTTTTTCTTCCCTGATGGCACAGCGGGCATATTCCAAGATGGCAATGCCAGGATTCATTGGGCTCAAATTGTGCAAGAGTGGTTCAGGGAGCATGAGACATAATTTTCACACATGGATTGGCCACCACAAAAAAATAGCCACCTACCATACAAGCCTGTTATGCTCTGGGACTGCTTCAGTTTGTTCAGCGATGTTCTGTGCCCAAAATATGAGGTCATGTGACTCATCAAATATACTGAATGAGCAGGTTTTTCTATCATTGAGTTTATTCTTCCCTGATGGCACAGCGGGCATATTCCAAGATGGCAATGCCAGGATTCATCGGGCTCAAATTGTGCAAGAGTGGTTCAGGGAGCATGAGACATCATTTTCACACATGGATTGGCCACCGCACATTCCAGACCTTAACCCCATTGAGAATCTTTGGGATAATGTGCTGGAGAAGACTTCATCAATACAAGATCTTGGCCACAAATTAAAGCCATTCTGGACGCAAATAAATGGTGTGACATTGCATAAGCTCATCGTCACGATGCCGCGGCGAACGCGTGCCGGAATCACAGCGAAAGGCGACACAACCAAATAGTACAGCGTGTGACTTTTTTTTGACCAGGCTGTGTATTTGGGGTATAATTGAACAATAAAAAACATCCCTCTAATGAGTTATTAAAGCAAATATTGTAATGATGGACAAATTAAACCCCATTAAGGTAAGTGTCTTTGGTTTCGTAGCTGAGGGTTAGAATATTGTCTACAAAGTTGAAAAAAGCATGATGTAACTTTTCTCCAGTTCTCATTGTAAATTCAGAGACTATTCTCATTTTCTCCAGGGTATATACACTAAGTGCTCACTTAAAGGAGAGAGATTAACAATACTTCATTAACTTCACGTAGAATCCTCAAGTCAGCCGCAATGTATCGTCACGTGAAGGGGGGTAAAGTAAAAATCCAATTAAAAACCGTCGGAGGTAGATGCTGTTTGGTTGTAAAATTTGCTTAAAGCAGACCTAGAAGCACTGGAACAGCGGTGTTGATTGAATATCCTACAGTTCCTTTTCCCCAAATCATATGTTAACAATGTGAAAGCAATGAATGCATACTGAGCTTATAATTTATCCAGGTATGCAACAGACACAATATCATTTTCTTCTGTAATCACCATTAACGGAGAAATGAAGAGGATTATTACTATTATTATTATTACACTTTTGAAGAAACTTTTTGCTTTTTTAATGTAAAAATGATGGAATGCGCCATTACTGATCATTGGAATTATTCCCAATTCCACAAGTATCACATATTTTATGGTAAATAGCCAACATAATGTTAATAGCATTTTTCTTCTCTTCAAAAAATGATTAGACAATAGTTACATTGGAACATGGGCGAAATAAAAATAAGAAAAAGTCTATCAGGGTTATTCAGAGAGAGGGGAAAAGCAGGAGAATGACTGGAGAATGGAAAATTCTGGGTCAAAATAGCCAAACCAGAAAAATTCTCCCATTCATCTCACTTTCCAAATCGACTATTTTGACCTAGAATTTTCCATTCTCCAGTCATTCTCCTGCTTTTCACCTCTCTCTGAATAACCCTGTATGTGATGCAACCTTCCTCATATAGGTTTGCAGGTGAATTTCAAGTTTGGGGCAAAGAGTGAAGAATATGAATTTATATAGAAGGGAATGCAATATGAGAGCAATAATAAATCTTTGGGTAAGGTCAGGGTCACACGAGTGTGGAGGAAACGTCCGTGAGAGCAGGCGTTGTTTCCGATCGGACACCCATGTGACCACCTCGCTGAGTGCATGTTAGGGAGCTAAACCCTACAAAGTGCGAGCCACCTATGGAGGATCACACTTTGTAGAGCTGTGCAACTTTCGCTGTAGCGGGTCGACGGGGAGGTAAACATCACACCCTTTGTAACATACAATACTATTACCCATGGTACACCGTGTGGCCCTCCCAGTCGACCCGTCATCACGCTACGATGGACGCTGGGAAGGGGGTTCAATACGGACGTGCTAAATGCGCTCGCGTGACTACGGCCTAACAACCCATCATGTAATTGGGGCTAAAATTGTTGAGAAGTAACCGTCAAAACCAGAGGGTCCTATTCTAACTGACGTGCAAACAGGGAGAAGGTAACACAGAAAATTTGCGCTAACACATTTCCCTTACTGTCTCCTTGTTACTGACACTGTTCTGACCCAGACGTGGACCCAGACAAGGGGTGTGAGGTTTACCTCCACGGAAAGTTTACATTTCCCTTACTGTCTCCTTGTTACTGACACTGTTCCGACCCGGACGTGTTATGTGTGTCTAGGATCAGAATCATTCTGAGACGTAGACTAATACTTGCAGTGGCACATAGTACCACATCAATTATCATCTCCTGGAGTCCATAGAACTCCATGGAACCATGTGCGTCCCTGCGTGAGCTCTGCGTAAGGTCGAATGTGCAAAGGCTGCAGAAGGAGATGCAGAGGAAGGTGGGGACTATTTGTTCCAATTCTCATGCTGCTCGCGGCCAGAAGTGGCAGTTCGTGCCGCCCTCTGCACCGCAGGATCTCAGGTGAGTATGGGAATTTGGGGGGTTAAATGATGGTATTAAGTGATTTTGCAAAAGTTTATAAGTCGCTATTCAGTCACTGAAAACCATCTCGTTTAGAGGACGTGCTAGGTTGGAACATTTCATTCTCCTCTAGTGAAGCGCAAATTCATAACACCAATACAAAGTATAAGAGATGTGAATTTACAGTAAAGAGCTGCAACAACCGAGGCACATGCAGGGCTTGCTTGGAATAACTTTAAGCTAACCTCTGGAGCTATTTCCGCTAACCACTCCAGACATAAGCTTAACTTCCCGGTTGGAATTGGGCCCAGAGAGTTCTCGACACTGAAGCCTGGTTAAGAAGAAAACAAAATGGGCAGATATGACTATAACAAATGATGATGTTCGAATTACTAGCTCACTTACTAACCGTTTCAGATTAAGTAATGAGCCACAAACAACTGTACCTAAAGGACGGGTGAAAAAATACATATATAACCAATGGATGGTGGTCGCCCAGAGATTCCTCTTAGCCAGTGGTCCAGAGAGGTCGGCACTCATAGGCCAGGGAATTAAGAAATAAATGGATCTTACACTTGACAAACATGGTGTAGAAGATGGCAGGATCCACTGCTTCCTCTCAATGTTTGCAACAGAAGACTGGGTGCAAATAGTTCACATTGTTCTTCTGCTGTTGTTGCACAATCCCACTTGGCTTGTGGCAAGGTCACACTTGGCGCAACAGAGTATCTGTTTGCGGCTCCTGTTTATTGCAACTCAACGGCTGGGTCGGAATAGACATTGTAGGTAAGAGATGTCGGCCCGCGACAATTATTTTCCCTTAACAACCACCATTGGAATAGGACCCTAAATTTAGGAACGCTTTCCTCGCCAGAGTGAAAAGTAGAAATCATAATCGAGATGTGCCAGCAATCTCTCCATCAAAATTAGACATGTGCATGGCCCAAATTTTGGTTTTGTTCAGTTTCAGATTTTTTCGTTACGGTTTGTTTTAGTTTCGGATCGATTCGTTAAGGAATTTTAGACTGATTCATTAATTCGGACGATCTGTATTTCGTTTTCGGATCGATTCTTTTTCCGTTTTTATTAGTTATTTTGTGTTTCGGATCCATTCGTATTTATTCATTTATTTATTTATTTATAAAGGATTTTACCAGGAAGGATACATTGAGATTTCTCTCGTTTTCAAGTGTGTCCTGGATTCAAGAACATTGAAGTGTTACAGTTACAGAAATACAAAGTAATACAATGTAAGATATTAAAAAAAACCCACAAATATACAGATTAACAGAAAAAAAATATGTAGAAAAATAGTCATTATGTTACATGTTTACAGGTGCATTCTGTATTGAGGTATGTTAGTAAGGAGCTCTTGAGTGACATAAGACTGGAAGATTTGATGGTGTCTGGGAGGTTATTCCATAATTGTGGTGCTCTGTAGGAAAATAAGGATCGAGCCACTGTCTTTTTGTATTGTGGTATTGCAAGTAAGGTGCTGGTCCTGGATCGGAGGTTATAGGATGAGGGAGCTGCTGGGGGAAGCAGTCTATTCAGATAGGGTGGCAGCTTCCCAGAAAAGCTCTTAAACACCAGGCTGGAAAGGTGAAGGGTGCGTCTAGATTCCAGCGATGGCCAGTTTAGCTCTTTTAACATGTCACAATGGTGGGTCATGTAGTTACATTGTAATGCAAAGCGGCAGAATGAGTTATATAATGTAGTAAGTTTCTGAAGATGTGTTTGCGGGGCGGCTGCGTACACTACATCTCCGTAATCAATAGCCGGCATAAGCATTTGTTGTACAATCTGCTTTCTTACCGCGGGGCTCAGGCAGGATTTGTTTCTGTACAGGGCGCCTAGTTTGGGGTAAAGTTTAGATGAGAGTTTTTTGATGTGAGGGCCAAAGGATAGATTAGGGTCCAACCACATACCTAGATATTTGAGAGAAGTGACTGTGGTCAGCGTGCCATTTGATTTTGTCCCAACACATAAGTGGGGATTTTGTAATTTGTGTAGTTTAGGTTTTGTTCCAAAGAGCATCGTTACAGTTTTGTCATTATTTAAAAAAAGTTTGTTGTGTTTGATCCACTTTTCTACCTCTGTGAATTGTTCTTGCAGCACGGCTTCCAGCTGCCGGAGATTTGGTTTGCTGGTATAGATTACGGTGTCGTCTGCGTATGTACAGTTGAGGCTTTGCAGACGTTGGGCAGATCATTTATGAATATTGTGAATAGCAGGGGGCCGAGTATTGAGCCTTGGGGTACACCACAAGTGACAGGGAGGGGGAGGGAGGAGCTGCCAGAAATTGACACATATTGTGATCGGTCGGATACATATGATTGAAACCAGGTTAACGTGCGATCACCAATGCCAGAGTTTTTAAGTTTTTCTAACAAGATGCCATGGTCTACTGTGTCAAAGGCCTTGGCAAAATCAAGGAAGATGGCTCCAGTTAGGTTTCCTTGTTCCATCCCAGCTTGGATATCATTGCAGACTTTTAAAAGGGCGGTTGTAGTTGAGTGATTTGGACGAAAGCCGGATTGATCTGGGGTTAAGTAGTTCCAATATTGATAATAATCACGTAATTGTGTGTAGACGCATTTTTCCAAAATTTTTGACATTACAGGGAGCAACGATATCAGACGGTAGTTGGATACCAAAGTACTGTCACCACTTTTATGGATAGGTACCACTCTTGCAGTCTTCCAGAGTTTGGGTAAGTATCCAGTCGCCAGTGATTCATTGATTAGGGTTGCGACAGGATTTGCAATTGCCGGTGCACTGATTTTCAGCAGCATTGCTGGTATTTGATCAGGTCCAGACTGGTATTTCATTTTTTGCTTACGGAGAAGTTTAGTAACAACACTGACAGGCACTGGTCTAAAACTGAATTCCTGTCTGATACAGGGACTTTGCACAGTTGGAGGGGCCTGACCTGCATGAGGCCTTTCTGATTGCATGTCATTTCCTAGCTTAGCAATCAAAGTGGTGGCGCATCCAACAAAATAACCATTAAAGGCATTTGCTACATCTAGGGGGTGTTGCAGGGTTTGGTTGTTTACTTTGACAGCAGCCGGCTGGGAGTGGACTGGGGGTGCTTGTATGTTACTTATGGTTCTCCAAAAGTTTCTAGGGTTTGTTATGTTATTGTTTAGATTTTCATTGAAGTAATGGGCTTTAGCCATTTTTGTTTGTTTTGTGCATTCATTCCGGCATTTTCGGTATTCGCAGTGATCGTTCATGGAACCAGTACTCTTGAAATTTGACCACAGTGAATCTCTAAGGCTGGGGTCAGACGAGCGTGATTTCTACGGACTGTACGTCCGTGCAGTACGGACATCGTCAGTACGGATGACGCAGTAGTGGTCACACAGTCCGTTTTTTCACTGAAGTTATTTTTTGACGGATGTAGGAGGGAAAAATAAATTACAATGAAAAAACATTCTGTCCGTCAAAAATGCTGGACGTATAAATGCAGTCCGTCTGACCATGCTCCATCACTCACACACAAAGCTACACGGACGTTGTGGACGTGGCGCACTCCGCACGCCCGTTCTAGCAGTATTACGTTCTTGCCTAACCTGCGTCCGTTTGCAGCGTCCGTCAGCCCCCGCACTTCTGTGCTGATGTACTTCGTGTGTGGGGCTCCATTTAACACAATTGTATGCTATCACGGACGTACTTATGTGCGGCAACACGGACGTTAACACTGCGTTCGTCTGACCCCAGCCCGTGATGGTACAATAGTGTAAGATCAGCTGTAACCCAGGGGAGATGGGTCCCTTTTACTCGCACTTTACGCAGCGGGCATGGGAATTCCAGACTTTCAGGAGCTCAGACTGAAAGTATTCAATTGCACAGTCTAGGTCTGGGATTAGGTTTAGTCTGTACCAGGGGAGCGGTTTGAGATCACTTAGGAAGGATTCAAGAATAAATTTCTTGAAAGACCTGGTGGTTATTTCCTTTGGGGTAGATTTCATGGCCTTTATTTTGCGCACGCAGTACACTAGACAATGGTCACTAAAGCTATTAGCGAGAACACCTGCCTCCTGTATTCGATCAGGAGATGAGGAGAGAATCCAGTCCAGCAAGGTATGGTTAGGGCTTTTCATATTAATGCGAGTGGGGGAGGAGATTAATTGAGTTAGCTGCAAAGTTTTAAACAGTGAGCAGTGTTTATTGTTTTTAGGATTTAGCCAATCTGTATTAAAATCGCCGAGGACCAGCATTTCACTTTTTTGGTTTTGGGCAAGTAGGTTATTAAGGATTTGAGATATGTCAGAGAGGGAGTGCACTGGAGAGCTCGGTGGGCGATAGAATCCAGCAACAATGATTGATTTACTGAATGGAATCTCAATTAAACCAGAGAGGAAATCAAAGGTGACAGGGGAGCTAGAAGTCTGTAAGGGGGTGAACTTTATGGACTCCTCAACATAAATAACAATTCCCCCTCCTCTCTTTGCTCTGTCCTTTCTATAACATGAATACCCCTGTATTGATATGGCAGAGTCTGGTACTTTTGGGGTTAACCATGACTCTGTGAGCACAATGATTTTGGGTTTGTAATAGCAACACCATGCCTGAAGATCATCCAATTTAGGGAGTAAACTGCGGATGTTACAGTGCACAAATGAGAGGCCTTTTTTAGTGGGGAGACTAAAGGTTGTGTCACCTATAGGACCAGGATTAGTTTCCACATCGTTTGCCAGAGAAAGTAGCAGGATAAATAGAAATTTGGACAGAGTTTTCTTTTGGTAATAATGTGGTTGCAGAGTTTTAAATCTTTGTCTGGGGGTGGATGATTAGCTTCTCTCTGCGAGGGCCAGGTAGAGAGACTGACTGAGTTTTGGGCGTGTGCTGAAAGAGAAATTAAGATTGCAAATAGCATCAAATTGGGTTGAAGTTGTCCAGGAACTAGGGGGGAGTTTGTAGGGGGCAATAAAAGTTAAGGTTCATTGAACAGGGACATGGGGCATGTTTATTACCTATTCCGTTTTTGTTTTGTATTTTATAATGATTAACAACAAAAAGAAAAAGATACAGGGGACCCTTTCCTTGCTGCTGAATCCTATTCAGCACCATGGAGAGCAGAAATTAACCCTTTGCTGGGATATAAGCTGTGCCCTTTGAGATGCCCATTAACCCCTGAATGTGATATAAACTGTGCCCTGTGAGATGCCATTAACCCATTGCTGTGTTTTGAATTGCATTGATTTATTTTTTATTTTTCGTTTCTGATCAATTTCGTTTCGTTTTTTCGTTGTTATTGTGATTCGTTTTTTTGGACTGATTTGGAATTTCGCATTGCTGATTTTCATTTTCAGAAATGCTTCCAAAAACTAAAATTGGTGGATTTTCGTCCGAATTTCAGTTCAGATTAAATGAAACGCACATGTCTAATCAAAATTGATTCCAATTTATACAACGTGTTATCAGCAGTTTTTCTAGGCTCCTTCATGGATGATCAATGGCGTCCCTATCTGTTTGAACTTTAATTTCCTTCTGGTCAAGCCATGGTTTACAAAAAAAATCTCGGCAGACATGATTAATGCAGCAATGTACATGACTATTTTGCATCATAACAAACTACTTGGGGCCAATAATTTGACAACACAACCTCATCTGAGGCAAGTACCACAGGTATCCTTTCCCAAAGTTTGGGAATCACCGATCTGTATCGTCAGGGTCTATATGTAAAACCAGTGGTCTTCAGTGACTGCTCCACAATGTCCCATAAATACATTGCACAGTATTATTCGTGAAAATAAATATTCTTCACCATTGGAACAGCAACAGCAAAAAAAATGAGCAAGCTGGCAAAATTATATATTTATAGAAAAAAAACATTTTAATAATAAATGTTTAATTGTATAATAAATTTTATTAATTAACTTTATTAATAGACCAAAGCAACCTGATGTTTATGGAGTAGAAAGGACAAAGTTTATGATCCACAAATTCATTATCTATTATAATGGAGCCAATTCTTGGCCAGAAAGTCAAGACGTTAATGAGAGTATTAATTAATTAGTTCAAAAAACATATTACCTATAATTATACGGCTATTTTGAAATAAAATAGGGATAGGATTGAGTTGTTATATTTTCAAGTGTTGGAGAGTAATTGCAATATAGAAGCACAATTGCTTTCTTATGAATATATTTTATTTATTTTTGAATTATTTTTGATTTTTTTTTGTATTTTTGTATTATTTTTTGCTCTTTTTAAAAAACATATTACGGAAGCAGATCTTAAAAAATTCTCTGTTGCCTTTAAAGTTGCTTGGAACAAACAGACCATGTTGATGACCAAATAAAGACAATTCAGGACAAATGGTCACTGCTATTCTTAAAACCACTTAAATCTCCCATATGTTAACAGTTTCCGCATATGCTGTAGTGTGATTTACAGCATGTGTGTGCATCCATTCATTCTGCATTAATTATTGTTACATGGTGTGCATTTTCAACTATTAACAATAAAGGGTTTATTCACAAAACACCGAAATTTCACTGAAATTTTGGTGCTTTACCTTTGGCGCAGTTTGGTGCACTTTGGCGATTCCATCTTGCCGACATTTCGGTGAATTCACTGACAGGCTTAAGCAAATTATGATCATAACTTTGTGAACTGAATCCCCAACATTTTACCTCAGTCAGTTTTTTTTGAACATTTTTAAAACTGTGTTTTTTTTCACAGAAAATGATGGAAGAAGGTGGTCAATAATATGGGGCCATATTACATAGTTGGTGCTAACTTAACCAGAGCTGTTGTAAACTTACCAGAGCCATTATAGCCTATGGAGGTTTTACGTTTACAACAGCTCTGGTTAAGTTAGCACCAACATTGTAATACTGCCCATGGAGTGCTCTTTCTTGGTGTTATATATATATATATATATATATGACATACCAGACCTCAGATCAAACGCTGGGGAAGCTGGCCACATGCATGAAAAGCACTTGGCCAGCGTTCCCCTCTGGCAGGCCACATTACTTACCCAGCGGTGGGTCCGGTCGCAGGCTGTGACGCGATCACGTGGCCGCCGGGCGCCTCTGTGACGCTGTCTCCAGCCGAGATTCGCGGGAGCCTCCAGCGAGATCTCGGCTGGAGGCAGTGCTTTTCATGCATGTGGCCAGCTTCCCCAGCCCCGCGGATACCGGCAAGCCGGCCCAGCGCTGGCCTCCGGTATCGGGGGGAGGTATCGGGCCATTTGCACGAGTACCAAGTGCTCGTGCAAACGGCTTTATCGGCACCGATGCCAATACTAGTATCGGTATCGGTGCATCCCTAATTATTTCCATACATTTTCATGCATTATTTTTGTTTTAAACGCCTTTTAAAAATTGCTGTTTTTTCTGGTACTCTTTCAAAAACCCCTACAGTCCTGTTTAGTATCATTGCAAAAGTCCGGCAATGTGAGACTTACAGAAATTGAGATACAAGGGTCCAAAGAACCCTTCCCCTCCACATCTAAATTCTCTCCAGCTTTGTTGGAGGGGCAGTGGAGTTAGTGACATCACAATCTTAGCACACTTCAGGGATTCCCACTAGATTCACAGAATACCACAAGAGCGATCCAAAGGTAAGTAATGCAGGGAGCTTGTGGGAAACGTCATCCGCACCACAGAAGGAAGCCCAAAGACAGGTCACAAATGCTCTTTACATTGTAGGGGTTAACCTTAATTGTAGTATGGTCATAGCCATAGCACTTATGATTTTACTATCTAAAGGTATAATGTTCATTAAGACAGTAGTTATAAACATGATTATGGACCTTTAACGGTCTCTTTAAGGAACAATGTATGAGTAATATTGAGGAAATTAGGCTTGAAGTTCATTTGCTGTGCCAAACCTTGCCTATCTACAAACGAAATGTAACATCATGACATTTTGCCATTACTAACTGGATGATTCAATTAACATGTCACTTTGATTTTCCTCACAGCTCCACCAGGCATCATAAATCAGATTACGTTTCACAATCTTAAATGCTACATTCCTTGAGGCACAGATGCCAGATTCCTATCCCAGTTGTACCAGCCGACAGCGCGAACACAATTTATTTACATCTGTTTTCATAATTATTCAAAGCCAAAGCTGAATCATATTCCAGGACTTTCAAGCTTTTTCAACGGGATGCTGGAGACTTGATCGTCAGTAAAACACTGTCAAAGGTAGCACGAGCTATTGACCCGATTGCATGTATATACACTGTTGTCTACACCAGGGTTTCTCAACTCCAGTCCTCAGGACCCACTAACAGACCAGGTTTTAAGAATCAACTTGGGGAAATGTAGACTGAATCCTGCAATCGCTGAACAGCTAATTATATCACATGTGCTGTGCTTCAGATATCTTCAAACATGGCCTGTACTGGGTCCTCAGGACTGGAGTTGAGAAACCGTGGTCTACACCGTACAAGATCATTAAAGGCTCCTTTCACAGTACCAGGTCAGGACCACTTAATTGTCAAAAAAGACACCAAAGACCGTTCATATTACAATAGAGATAATTGCACTGTTCACTGACAACATCACTAAATGTACTTGGCAATAAACCCATATATTTATTAATATACAATGTATTTACTTACCAGTGATATGGTAGCTCACTTGACGATTGGCTTCGGATGTGTCTTCATCCCATGTACTAAGTACAGCCACAACCTCTCCTGGTGTATCACTCTCTTTCACAGATCCTTTATATAAATCATGTTCGAAGACCGGGCCATTGTCATTTACATCTGTGATCATCACTGAGACTATGACAGTTGATGAAAATGATAAAGATTCTCCAAGGTCTGAAGCTACAACTGAGAAGGAGTACGCAGGGTGCCTCTCGTGGTCTAGCTCCTTCAAGGTGCTTATCCAGCCAGTGTTCATATCAATTGCGAAGGTTTCTAATAGTTTGTCTTCTTCTCTTTCTGAAACAAGGCTGTATGTTACTTGCCCGTTTGCTCCTCCATCTGCATCTTCAGCTTTCACTTGGATAACACTCGTCCCTGTTGGCATGCCTTCCATTACTACTGCTTCATAGTGTGTAGATGCAAAAATGGGTTTGTTGTCATTCAAATCCAAAACCTTTATCTCAACATCAACAGTCACAAAAACATCAATGCTGTCTAGGGGCACAGATGCGGACACCTTGAAATGAAAGATAGGTGTTATTTCATGGTCCACTTTCTTGTCTAATTTTAAAATTCCAGTGTCTTTATCGATGATAAAAATGTTGTCTTTGTTGTTTTCTGGAAAATCTCCATTGACAGTGCCAAAAAGAGCCATCTGGATAGGTGTAATATAAAACGAGTCTATGGTTGTTCCTATAACAGAATCTTCTGAAACGGTGAAGGAATACTGAGGTTGGGAAAAGGTTGGCAAAATGATCTCAGGAGGTACAACGTGAATGTACACTGGAATGAGTGAATGTCTCACCGGAATGCCACCATCAACAGCCTTGACAAAAAAGGAGAGTACTGTGTTTTTTAACTGGTTAAAGTTTCCCTTTGTAACCATCCAACCATTGTCTGGGTCAATTTCAAGAAGGTCTGCAACGGACACAGAGGCTTCACTGTAAAGTGAATATGTGATACGAGCGTTTGCTCCATCATCCAAGTCAAAGGCTTGTACCTGTGTCACCAGATGGCCCTTCTCAACATCAGCTTTAACAGTTGCTCGATACTCTGTGGCCTTAAATTGTGGCGCATTGTCATTTTCGTCCACCAGGATCACTTGTACAGTGCAGAAAGCAGCTCTTCCGCCACCGTCGAGAGCCCTTAGAAATATGTTGATTTCCTGTTCCAGAGGATTTTCTCTGTCAAGTTTTTCCGTTGTTACTATCTGACCTAAAGTGTCTATAAAGAATCTATTCTTGGCATGGTCATTTATTATGGTGTAGCTTACGTGTCCATAGATGCCAGAGTCTCCATCAGTGGCCTTCACATATATGACTTTTGTTCCTACGGCAGAGTTTTCTCTGACTTCTGCCACATAAACACTTTGGGCAAAAACGGGGCTGAAGAGATTAGCTCCTAAAATCTTTATGTGTACCTGAGCTGTGCTTGTGAATAGACCATCAGAAACCGATATGTTTAAACTGTGCATTGGCTCCATTCGTTGTTTGCGATGGTTAGAAAGGGTAATGATGCCGCTCTTACTGTCCATCATAAAGTTTACTCTGTCATTTCCAGATAAAATGCTGTATTCCAATCTGTCAATGTCAGTGCTGTCAGCATCCGATGCTTGGACACAGGTCACAAAATGTCCTCTGGGAGCAAGCTCACTGACATATGATTCATAAATCAACTGATTGAATATAGGAGAGTTGTCGTTTAAGTCGGTTATGTAGATGGTAACCAGGACTTCACTGCTAAGGGCTGGGAATCCATTATCAGTCGCCCTGATTTTCAAGCTGCTCTGGTGTGACACTTCATGATCTAACAACCGCGCTGTTAGTATCAGGCCACTAGTGCTGTCTATGTGAAACGAATCTGTGTTGTTGAAGATATCCTGAACTATCTGATACCGTATAACCTTATTGTTCTCTGAGTCTGCATCAGTAGCTACAACTTGCAAGACCGGGGTGCCAATCAGTGAACTTTCTGGCAGTGTTGCATTGTAAGATGGGAACTGAAAAATAGGTGGGTTGTCATTAACATCATTAACACTTAGATCCACAATGACCTCTGCTCGAGCACTTGTAAGTGAATCACTTGCTCTTATAGTCAACTTAAAAGAAGGGTTGTCTTCAAAATCCAATGGGCTTATGACAGTTAGGACTCCTGTATTAAAGTCAATATTGAACTGGTTGTATGGGTCCCCATCTACTATGGTGTAAATTATACCCTGACCTTCTGGACTTGTGGCATTAATACTCAACATGGGTGTGTGCATTTCTACATCCTCATCTACAAATGCTGTGTAGAAGGCCTTATCAAACACTGGCATTGCTTTGTTAACAATAGTAACAGGAAGCTCCACAGAAGCAGATAAAGATGGATCACCGCCATCTTTTGCAATTATAAGAAGGGCATATTCAATGTTTGAGAGGTCTGAATCAAATGATTTTTTTAAGGTAACACTCCCGTTATGTTTGTCGATTTCAAAATGGCCATAGTTATTGTCCAGAATGAATGTCAATTCCCCATTTTTCCCTTTGTCCTTATCAATAGCTGTAACTTTATAAATAACAGTCCCAGGCTCAGCATCGACCTGGACAGCAGCATAGTATGGAAGCCCAATAAAAATGGGAATGTTATCATTGATATCTTCAATGTTGACTTTGACCACAACTCTTGCCACTCGAAGGTGATCTAGTTCACGGCTCGCCTCAACCACCAACTCATAAAGTTCTTTTTCTTCTCTGTCAAAAGAAACTCCAGTTGTTTGAATAACTCCTGAAGTGGCTTTAATCTTAAATTTATTGCCAGGATTCAATATGGTATATTTTAGAGGTTCATTGAGATGATGACCAATGGCGTTAACAACTGCTACTTTAGTAATGTTTGTGCTGTTTTCAGTTATGGATGTGGAATAAAAGTCTTCGGTGAAATAGAGACCACTGTCCATTGCCTCTTTCACCAATATTGTCACTATGGCAGTGCTATAAAATTTCCCATCAGAAACTTTGACCATCAGCATATAGTGGTCTTTGGATAAACTGCTATTCTTTACTGTAAGAATGCCACTAATGGAGTCGATTGCAAAATGATTCATATTGCCTTCTGTTAATGCATAAGTTAACTCAGGTGGTATGGCAGAATCAGGATCTCTTGCACTAACTTGAAGGACTTCGACGCCAACGTATGTCGGCAACAATAATGTTGTTTCAAACACGGCCTCTGTGAAAACTGGTGGATTATCATTGACGTCAGTTACTTCAATGCTGACCTCTACTGGGTTTTCTGCTGTGAGCTGAGGGCTTCCACTATCTCTTACATGAACATGGAAATGGAAATGAGATATGGTTTCATGGTCTAAATAGGCAATAGTTCTTATAGCTCCTGTGCTGGAATCTACTGTAAAATACTTTTTGGCAGTGGACTCGACAATCTGGTAAACAAGCAATGCATTTTGGTTGCTGTCGGCATCATTTGCTCTTATTACCAGAGGGTTGTTGTCAGGGCTACGGACAATGCTGTTTATCGGAGCAGCCTCGTTGATAGTGCCCATGTATTGAGAATGTAGAAAAATTGGTGGGTTATCATTTTCATCAAGAATTTGTATGTTCACGGTGGCATTGGAAGCCATACCGGCCATGTTTGTTGCTTGGACTATTAAATGGTAAGACGATATTCGCTCATAGTCAAGGGTTATTTGGCTTGTTATTACCCCGGAGTATGGGTTGATGGAAAAGGCGCCTTCAATGTTCCCCAGCCTAATTTCATAAACCAGTGTAGACTGGCTGATAGCTGAAACCAAGACAACTGATGACCCGACGTCTGCATTTTCATGGATTTCAGCTTGATATTCATTTTGTGTGAACTTGGGACGGGAATTATCCGACATGGACAAGGAGATCCTCACAATGGCGGCAGCAGAGAGTGGAGGACTTCCTCGATCCGTTACTTTTACAGACAGGACATACTGGCCCATCGGTGACATTTCGGGTTCTTTAAAAACTGTGATAATGCCTAAAACAGGCTCGATTTTGAATGTATTCCCATTATTGCCTAAAAATACAAACAAAATTAAATTAGACTCATGTATAACAACCGTAAAAGCAGGTCAAGTGAAATTACATATCAAATCCACAATATATCGTACGTACTATAACTACTTCATTACATTGTTTAAATATGCAGAAAAAAAAATTAGCTCTACATGGAAGACCATGCTTTTACAAAATGAATCGTAGGCTACTTTCTGTCATTTGTGTTGCATGATTTGTTTTGTGAACTGAGAAGAACTGGGTCATCAGTAACTGTTTATTTTAAGAACACGTTGTAGGAGGTAAATTTATATAGTGTTATAAACATTATTGGATTTGGTAGAAAAAGATAATAACAAGCTATAACAATTTGACTTTTACAACCAGACATAGCAATTAATTTCATAATTAGATTTTCATTTTGTAATAATGAAAAAACAATATGTTAATGATATTCTAAAGATAACAACATTCTTTAACCTGTCGCTCAATTTAACTAATTTTTCAAAATTCAGTCAGATAGGAGCACAAATATTATAAAATATATTATTTTCAAATGCCACATCACAAATTTAGTGCCGGAGTAAATCGAACAGTAAAGGAAACGATTTGATGATTTTGATCTTTTGCTGTCAAGTTGTAATGATGGCATTTTAAAAAGTATGTCCGCCAGTTCAAAAAAACATTATATAAAGTATTCTGGCATCAGTTATTAGGAGTTATTCACTAGAAGGTAGAGAATTACAATGGTGCTTACTGCTTTCAACGCAAAATACCTTAATTTTAATGTTTTTCCCTTCAATTCCAGTATTTCATCATCTTAAATTTCTCAGCCCAAGATTTGCAGTTCCCCTAACATTCCCCAACTGTTCATCACTTTATACTTAAAGGGATACATTGTTAAAAAATATAGTTCCCTTTTCTTGGCCTTATATAATTGGTCAGAGGCTGCTCTACCCAATTATTATTATTATTATTTATTTTTAGGTGATTTTACTCACCTTTTGTCCCTCGCAGTGCGCTTCTCATCTTTGGCTCAGGGACTACAGAATCCAGGAGTCCCTGAAGCATTTCTGCGCAGTTTACGCTCCTATGCAACACATTGCATACTGCTACAGGACTTGTACATTTTACATATGCATGTTCCGTAGCCCTTGCGCAGAACGATGGATCGGAGCTGCATGCATACACAGATCCAATCCACCGGACGCCTGTCTGAGAGTGCTCACTACCGCGATTAGTTTCAGAGAGAGTGATGACGACAATGTCACGGATCCCCCTGATTACTATAGTGTTGGTCCCTATACGCAGGTCTCTCTCTAACCTTCCGATCCTTAGAGTGGTCGGCACGTCTAGACAGACTACTAGGATGGCACTACAGAGCACATACAAAAAGAGACGTCACGAATCCCTCTACTCTCTGACTAGTAGTCCCTTGAGACAGGACACTCTCTACCCTTCCGATCCTTAGAGTGGTCGGCACGTCTAGACAGATTGCTAGGATGGCAGTACAGAGCACCTACAAAATACAAGGGGTGGTCTGATGTGCTTAGGGTGCCACACAGACTGACCTCCGTACCAGAATAGAGGAGTGATACAAATGCCAGGGGTCGAGACACAGAATGGTCGCTTGCGAATGCCAGGGGTCAATACACGGAATGGTTCGTTCGCCAAAGCCAGGGGTCAATACACAGAA
Organism: Leptobrachium leishanense; assembly: GCA_009667805.1. Taxonomy (NCBI): domain Eukaryota; kingdom Metazoa; phylum Chordata; class Amphibia; order Anura; family Megophryidae; genus Leptobrachium; species Leptobrachium leishanense. Next base: position 427,545,886 of record CM019064.1, on the reverse strand, counting down.
TAGTCGTTTTGCCAATGCCAGGGGTCGATACACAGAATAGTCGTTTTGCCAATGCCAGGGGTCGATACACAGAATAGTCGTTTTGCCAATGCCAGGGGTCGATACACAGAATAGTCGTTTTGCCAATGCCAGGGGTCGATACACAGAATAGTCGTTTTGCCAATGCCAGGGGTCGATACACAGAATAATTCTTAGCCAGAAACGCACAAGAGCTCTGCGGGAAGTAACTACCACGTCAGGGCACCGGCATAGTGGAGAAGCTGGGTTTTAAACCCGGCGGGTCCGCGTCATCACGCGAGGCCCCGCCTCCCGGCGTCCCACGTGTGCGGAAGCGACCGGCGCTATTTACTCGGCGCCTGGCCAGCGAGCAGCGAGGACGCTGCTGCCAGGCGCCGCCGGAACGGGGGTACGTGACAGACATGCTCTCTTCATGTGGATGTAACTAGTGACCGATCTGATGACCAGCAGCAGTGAAATTAAAAACATACCAGCTGTTGGTGATGCTGGGTGGGTGGAGGAAACTCCTCCACTTCACTGAGTGTTTTCTGCCAGCTCGGAGGAGCTGGGAGGGGGCACTCCTCACATCCTTACCACATTACCACTATAGCATGGTCAGGGTGAGTAGAGTGTCACTTTAACCCCTTTAGTTTACTGGGTTATATAATAAGTGAGCACTTAAGTAATTTTGCCATTTCTATATCATCTATAAAGTCCAAATATAATAAATAGAATACAAGACATTAGAATTGAAGAAAAACACGGAGGTTTCAGTACTTCTCGGACGTCACTGGTGTATATGGCCAGGGAAAAAACAATTGCTCACTCAGGAATGATTCAAAAAAATCCAAATCATTAAAGGATCTTTTATTCTAATAAACCAGTATAAAATAATTCTAAAAGCCCGACGCGTTTCGTCTATAAATTAGACTTCCTCAAGGGCAGTATGTTATACAAGCAGTCAAAAAATAATAATCTGGAGAACTGAAAGCAAAATAATAATCATTAGAATTGAAAGCAAAATATGGAATATTTAGAGCGTTTTGACATTTTGGTTAAAATTTTAAATATCTTAGTGGTTGTTAGTTCTTTTATTTTATCAACTATAACCGTATAAGACTATTTAGTTTAGAGCAACCTTGGCCCTCCAGGGGCCCTATCAACTGCCCTGAGCTAAAACCCGGGACACAAAGGGGAAAAATTTGTGGTCGCCAACTTCCCGTTTGCATCCCGGTTTTCCCAGCAGATCGCGGGGCAGGCGTAGAATCCGGCAGCCTACCCTTTAGTGATCACTAAGCTCGCAGATGCTGTAGCGGTGCTACAGCACCATCCCCAGCATCCCCTCCATGGTGTCCATAGGACTCCATGGAGGATTGTACTGACGGGTCACATGACCGGCAGGATCTTGTCTCTCGCAAGATCTTCTTCCTCCAGTCTCCCTCTGCTCCCGGTGACCAGAAGCAGCGTATCGGGCTGCCGTTCTCACCGCGGAAAGAGAGTATGTGATTTTTGGGGGGTTTGAGCTGCAGGTAATGGATTCTGCAGCAGCGCAATCCATTAGCTCCACCTCTGAGCTGGCGGTAACTTTTTCATAAGCGCCAGCTCTTAGTAAATAGTGTTTGGACCAAGTGATCCCAACGCTAGTCAATCTGTGCTTTCACTTTGCGCTCCCTATGTAAGGTATAGGGAGCACAAAGTACGGTAAACTTGCGCTACAAATCGTAAATTAACGAGCGCTAATGGGTTTTTTAACCCTAGCGATTCGAGGCAACGTGGCTGCAGCACTATGACCTCCTTTAAGCTAGCGCTGACGCTAGTGTTAGCTTGAGGGAGGTTATAGAGCCCCAGATGTTTTGGAACTACATCTCCCGTGGTGCCCAGGTTCTCATTCGATTGGTGGAGACTCATGGGAAATGTAGATCGAAAAAACATCTGGAGGGTGGTTTGGAGTTCACTTATCTATCGACGTATGATTGAAAACTTGCATAAACGCTCCTTTAATTTCTCTCTAAAGAACCAACAATTTCAATAATCACGAGGGAACGTCAAAGATAGGATTTGTTACAGAAAAATAAAAAGAAGTACCAGAACATCAAATGTTTCTGATTCCTATCTAAGCCTAGAAAATGCTCCACTTAAAATAAAACGTTATATGGGAAGGCCCCGTCTCTCTGTAAGAGTCTGTGTATGAGTCGGAATGAAATGTGAGAAAGTACATCTTTCTTTAGAGCGTAACAAATTCACGAAACAGCTGCCAAGCAGAGAGGAAAATAAATTAGCGGCATTCCGAGTTATATGGGGCGCAAAGATTGTACCCATGAGAATAAAAAGTTATATGTACCTTACTTATATATTCATATACTATATATATATTTTTTTGTTATATATATTTTGTGATAAAGTGCAGGGAATAAATTGTGATGGTGTGTATATTCCCCCTATGTTTGTAAGGGAGGGTTGGAATATATGAGCCCAGGAGGCCAATAGGTGTTTTTAAATTGATCCTGGCTGAAAAGTCCCCCACCTGTTTATTATCAAGCCCTTAAATGTTTCCTGGGCGGAAGGAAGCAGAGAGAAGGAAGTAAGAGGAAGAGAGACACAGACACAGAGAGAGCAAGGTAAAGCTCTGAGACAGGCATCTTGAAGATAAAGGTTGGCAAAGGTTTTAATTTTTGTTAGTTTTCCCAACAAATAGAGAGGGATACTTTGTGTTAGAGCTCGGGCGAGCCAGGTTTTATTTTATCTGATATCTTTTTTCCCCAGTCCCACTCTGCTCCTGGCAGGCCAGAAGCAGCGGATCGGGCTGCTGTTCTCACTGCGGGATGAGAGGTGAGTATTTGTGTTTTTGGGGGGGGGTTACAGTTTACGGTTTCCACAGCAGCACTATCGGTTGGCTACAGCTCTAAGCTGGTGTTAACTCTCTCAGTTAGCGACAGCTGTTTGTAGTTTGCGTTAGGACTTTGTGATCCCAACGCTAATTACACTTTGCTTACACTGTGCACTCCCCATATTAAGCGCAGGGAGCGCAAAGTACAGTAAGCTCGCGCTAAAAAGCGCTAATACTGATCTGGTAACGGGTATTTTTAAACCTGTTAGTGATCGGGAGGTGATACGGGCGGCACGCTATCACCTCAATTAACCTAGCGCTAACGCTCATTTATGTGAGCGTTAGTCCTAGCGTTAACGAGTGCCCCTTGATTCTTCTCTTGGTATATTTTGTGTGTATATATATATATATATATATAAACATATATCAATATAAACAAAGACAAAAAAGAACATTCACCCCATAAGCTAATCTAAATATCTGGAGTGTGACAGCCTTGGTGAAAAAAATACTGTATATATCCATGGTACAGGGATGCACTATTTGCCTGTTTGTAGGTCCCTATACCAATGATATATACTGTATATACATCAGCTCCAGCTTCTCAAACTCACCTTTTTTTATCTATAAACATAATAAATAAATAGAATAAGGAAAACATGTAGGAATTTCTTTGCTACGATGGACGAACGCATTTTAATCAAATGCAACGGTGCTTGGAAACACTTTTGTAAGTTAATAGCATATCAACAGTGCTTTCAGCCAATACGCTATGAGCTCCTGCTCCCGCTGTCATGGCAACCCACTGGTTCCAACGCCTGATGATCGACATGCAGGTTATTGGTTGCAGAAAATGGGATTGACCAGCAGAGGGAGCCCTCTGTCTGTGTGAACTGCTGAATCCCACCATTAGTACCCCTACACCCTGGATCCTGGGTCTCTGAGTTCTAGGTGTGTGTGTGTGTGTGTGTGTGTGTGATGTCTTAGTGATGGAGGCAGTAGGGGGTGATTTAAAAGATTTTTATCGCAATCCCAATAACATGATTTCGCTAAGTGGCTCGCATGGCCAAACGCTTGGTACTGAAATGGTTAATGGTAATGAGGGATTCTTAGACTCCTGTTATACCAGTCAATCCTCTTTTGAGTGATAGGGATGTTTTTTTCGGTAGTGCAGCCCACCAGTTTTTGCACACATTCCCGGACTGAGGAAATAATTAAAATAATTAAATCAGTGTTCCCGCAGCGTTCCCGCAGGACTGGAGCCATGGCTCCACCCCTTCACAGCTGTGCCCGAGGCAGGCGCCTCACCCTTCCTACGGCCCTGGCGCTCACATATGCGCTAGATGCAAATATTATATCAATTATATCAAATGTCATATTTATTCCTGAAATATTTAGACTTACAGGGTTATTCAGAGAGAGCCGAACTGGCCCCAAAATTGCACCGAACAGTGAATTTCCCGTACACTGCAATTTCAGGGCCATCCAGCTATTCAAAAGCTGTCAATTCGCCAAATATTGGCGAATTGCCAGCGAAATACGTTGCCTGTTCGGCGGCAGCGAAATCCCCATAGACAAGCAATGGTTAATCTATTCAGAGCACACCGAACAGCAGAGAAATGTCAGAGAAATGCCCTGATATTCGATGGTTTCATTCGGCAGGTTTATTGAGGCAAATCCCATAAATTTCAATGTTAAAAATATTCCCGTTTTTACTCAATATCTATTAAACCGTTTATTCTGTTAATTTGCAGCAAAAAGTCTCTATTATTTTAGGATTTTTTCAGCAATTTTTTTTTCCCGTTTTCTTTTTTAAATAGTGGGTGTTTTTTTTCCTGTAACAAACCTTTTTATTATTATTCATAGGCATTATATATATCAATTCCAGGCATTTTCATGCAGTAATTTTTTTGCAAACAGCTTTTCAAAGTCGCGGTGTTGTTTGTTTTTTTTTTCATTCTTCGGCTTGTCTTTTTTTTCCGGCGACTGGTCGGCACTGTGTTCGGTGGATTGTCGGCTTTTTTCAGATTTTTAATTGGGTTTGCAGCACCTTATATCGGATCCATTGTTTTCCAGCGGGTTTGCGGTGGCTTATTGGATTCGATGTATTGTGGCGGTTTTTAATTTAGAGTTGACGGGTTTGTGGTGCATTTTCCTTGCACTTTGGGGAATTGCACTTGGGTCTCCGAAGTGTGGGGAATGAAAGAGCCTCGGAATTTCGGTGTTCTTTGAATAACCCCTTTAATTCCCATACATACATATACATATATATATATATATATATACACACATAACAACATCAAAGCAGTTAGCCGTCCTGGGTCTACGTATAAAGACTCCAAATTTATATATATATATACAGGGCTCAAAATTTCCACTCGCCTACTCGCATTTGGCGAGTGGAAATTAAGTGAGGGCGAGTGGAAATGCACACACAGGCAGCACAATAAATTATTTTGTGCTGCATATTCCGGTGGTGTCACTGTGCAGCCTCCCCTTCCCCAGGCAGCACGGTAGTAGGGATCAGCTGCCTAACCTGACCCAGCTTGTTTCTGTCACTGGCAGGGGGGGGGGGGTGGAGAGGAGCTTCCCTGCCTCCTCGCTCTGCTTACACTGGGGTCTGATGACTGGGTATACATGTATCTGGGGTCTGATGTCTGGGTATACATGTATCTGGGGTCTGATGTCTGGGTATTAATGTTATTTTGTAACTTTATTCTAAATAAAACCTTTAACAGTGTAATTTCATAAGATAATTTAAGGGGGTGTGTTTAGGGGCAGAGTTAAGGGCTGGGTAGGGGTTAGGTGGAGCAACTGGTGGCGAGTAACTCTTATGGCCTGGTTAGTAGCTTGGGACTTGAAATTTTGAGCCCTGTATATATATATATATATATATTAAGCTTCCAGACCTGAGGAAGAAAGTAATACTCTCGAAAGCTTGTCTTTTAAATGTTACGTTAGTCCAATAAAAAAGGTATCACTACGTACTGCTATACTCGTGATATATATATATATACTGTATATATATACTGTATATATACATACATATATTGTGATGCAGTTCTTTGAATTGCTGTGATGTGCAAATGGCTTCTGCAATAATAAACTTTATATATATATACACACTTTTATATATACAGAATTATGTATGCAGTTTAAAAAAATATATATGTAAATATATAATCTATGGATTTGTATATACCATTTTATTTAATGCTTTCAGGCAATATGGTGTTTCTGTTTCTCTCCATATTTCCTACTTGCGAATCTGCCCTTCCCCCGCCTACTTAAATTCCACTGAGTGACATTTTGCAAATGTCACAGGTTTTTTTTTTGTTAAGTTTGTTAGTAGTGTGAAATGTGGGGGAAGGTGTAAGTTGTAGCGTTTGAAAAAACATTTGCAAATATGCAAAGATATTAGAAAAAGAATAACAAACAATCAGAAAAAAAAGAACACTGAGACAATAACATCTAAGGCTGGGGACACACTCACGCATTTTTACCGTGCGTTCTGGCGCACTTAATCACGGCCGCACTAGCAGCAAATGACGGGCAATGACAGCCAATATACGAAGTACGGCCGCACGAAAGTCCGGCTGCGCAACGCAAGTGGAAAATGAACGCATTTTTTCGAGAACACAGAACCGCTAGTACGGACGTACAGAGTGCGCAGCGTCCACTAGCGGCGTGTGTGCGTGATTTGGAGACGTCAGACCCTGCTCATGTCCGGCCTACATAACGTCCAGACACAAGAAGTGTTTTATTGCCGATCCGTAAAAAATCACGCACGAAAATGCGCATCGTCTGACCATTTTTGTGCATTCCGTGAAAAAATACGTCAATGCGTTCGGACGCACTTTTTGACGGTCGCTGCTAATAATGCGTTCGTTTGACCCTAGCCTAAAAGACACGATCTGAGCGCTGTAAAGTGAGACTTATCGTGGAAGTACAGACAAATCTCTCTCTCGCACAGCTGTTTTACGCAAACTATTTTATGATCTTTAAACGTTTATGGGTTAAGATATCGATTAAGCTATAACATACAAATATAAATAAAATTTAATAAATTGATTTAAGCTCTAGTCCCATGACTGTCCCCATCAAACCCTTGTCATCTGGTACTAGGACAGCAAAAGGTTGTCTTCTTCATCATTAACCATCCATGCTGTGATCGAAGATATTTAAAGGCACATTAAAAAAGAGAGAAGCAAAAAAAAAAGAGGTTCGTGCTTCTTGTAGACTTTATCATTAGCAGCTTATATCATCCTCTATATAGCACAAATCCCTGGTTTAACCCCTTCACTACCATGCGATTTTCCAGAAAACCACTGTCAGGAAAAAAAATAATTAATTGTACAGTGAGAAATATTTGGGAATATTCCCAGTGTCTTCCATAATGTAATAACCTATTTGGCAGGGAGATGTCACCATCTGCTGGCCAAAAGGAGTTACTGCAATTCTAGTCTCCTTGCAGGATCAGCTGGGGAGATGTCATGCAAACGCATTTCCAGCTGGTTTTAAAAAATGTTAGCACCTTGGGCATCATGCTCACAGTACTAAAACTTTAGGGGCATTTTCTGGGGTCTAAATGCAAGTGAATTTCATTTGCAATAAACAAAACTGCTTTACATTGCTCTTATGGAACACCATATCTACTATACTCATTATTGGGACACCTGGAGGTGCCTTGCACATTAAGAATAGTAGAGCTTGGTAGTGAATGGGTTAAGCCCGGAATCTCTGCTTACAGTATGAGTGCATACTAGTAGCATTTTTTTATCTTGTTTGTTTTTACTCCCTTTTAAAATTACCCATAAGCAGTGAAATTAACCAATTCCCTAATCGACTTCCTATGAGCGCTGATTTGGAACATACCATAGGGCAGGCCACTCCAGGCTGCCACTCAGAGTGGTAACAGTGTATGATAAGCTCAGGGGCCCAGTGTTCCAGGTGGACCTAGCCCTTGCCGAACCCTGTGCAGCTTGTTTAAGTACAACAGGTGTTAGATGCCTCCATGACACCCAGGAATGACGCACCAAGATACCAACAAATTTCCCAATGGGTCGTGGCATCTGGGACCGATAAGAGCAGTGTCTCAACACTGATGGATTAATTAGTATGGTCTATACCAGTAAGGGGGGCCTTTACCAGTGGTCCAATATGGGTCCGCAAGATTTCTGATGGCAGCCCTCCTGAGGCTACTGGTACTGTTGCCCATTCTGAGTATTCTCATAGGTCAGATTTTGTTCAATAATTCCCTAATCGTGATCAATAATGATTACAAACAACTTTCACCTTGTATTATGATGTGAGACATAATGTTCAACATTGGCGATACAGTTGCTCATTGTTGTTACCTGATTCTATGGAGTAAATGAGTTCTGCATTTTCCCCTTTATCTCTGTCCAATGCAGTGACTTGTAAAACCACCGAGCCAATAGCCGCCGACTCAAACACCGAGGCTTCATACAGAGGGCTGGTAAAATATGGGCTGTGGTCGTTGGCGTCCTCAACAGTGATGGACACGCGAGCCAAGTTCCTCCGGTATGGAAATTCTTGATCTTTGACCTTTGGCATAGATAATAATTATATAATAATTATAAGTCAACTTCATCTGAATTGTATTTTACACGTGTTGACAAAGGGATTACGATTGGCTAAAAGAACATTGTTTTAGCTTTCATTATCTATAGGTTTCATCCATTATAATGCACAGATAATGGATCACTTGTTTAATTTTTGTGTAACTGTATAAAACATCAATTTGATTAATCATCGAGAAGAGACTGAAAACACAATCATATATATCACGTGTTTAATGGTATTTAAAAGTAATGCAGGAAATGAGAGTGAAAGACGGAGTTAAGGAATCAGAGCTGGTAAAAGAAAGGAAAGAAAACACAGGGGGAAAAGGGAAGGAAGGAAACCGAAGGGGAGAAGGAAGAAGGAAAATAGGCGTAAAGGGAAGAATGTCGGGAAATGTAAGGGGGGGAGGAAGGATGGGAATGGAAGAGGAAAAAGAGAAGGAAGAAAGGAAATGGAAGGGGCAATAGGGAAGATAGTGAGACAGGAAGTAGAAGGGAAAACGGAAAGAGCGAAGAAGGAAATGATAGGGGAAAAAGTGAATGAAGAAAGGAAATGATGTGGGAGAGAGAAGGAAATAAATGGAAGGGTGAGAAGGGAAGGAAGGAAATGGAAGGATGAGAAGGGAAGGAAGGAAATAGAAGGGTGAGAAGGGAAGGAATGAAATGGAAGGGGAAAGGAAAGGAAGGAAGAAAGTAAATGGAAGGGGAAAACTGAAAATAAAAGGAAATGGAAGGGGTCAGGGGAAAGAATGATTGGAATGGAGGGGGAAAGGGAAGAGAAGGAAGGATGAGAGTGGAAGGGAGAAGACGGAAGAAAGAAATAGAAAAGAGAAGGAAGGGGGAAATGGATAGGGGAAAAGGAAAGAAGAAAAAATGGTACTGGAAGGGAAAGGGAAATAAAGGTGAAAGGAAATGATCTCTCCTCTATTTACCCTTCGTGACCATACTATTCTACTAATCTGTTTTTACGACACCCATCCTAACTCCCCACCCTTCTGCTTTGCTCTTTATTGTTCAAATCTATGATTTTGCTCGGTAAACCTTCCAGACCTGAAGAAGAGCATTATACTCTTGAAAGCTTGTCTTTGAAATCTAACGGTAGTCCTATAAAAAAGGTATCACTACGCCCTGCTATACTCGGGAGGATTTTGGCATCTGGACTAACACGGGTTATCCAATCGACACACATATATACAGTCAGGTCCAGAAATATTGGGACATCTACACAATTCTAACATCTTTGGCTCTATACACCACCACAATGGAGTTGGAATGAAACAAACACAATGTGCTTTAACTGCAGACTGTCAGCTTTAATTTGAGGGTATGTACATCCAACTCAGGTGAACGGTGTAGGACTTACAGCAGTTTGCAGATGTGCCTCCCACTTGTTAAGGGACCAAAAGTAATGGGACAGAATAATAATCATAAATCAAACTTTCCCTTCTTAATACTTGGTTACAAATCCTTTGCAGTCAATCACAGCCTGAAGTCTGGAACGCATAGAATGACCGAATATGCAAATATTGTTTGGAATAAAAGGTGGGTCAATCAGAAGAATATGGGCAACGCATTGACCTTACCATTACTGTGAGGATGTGGTGGGCCTGCGCTTCATGATCGAGCCTTTCAGCTGTATAGAGCACACCCGAGCTTGGATCAATCCGAAACTTTTTCATACTGATGGGATCGATGCTGCTGTGGATTATGTAATTTAATTTGTGATTTTCGTCTTTGTCTGTGGCTTTGATTTGCAGAATCTCACTGTCTGAGAGGATATCTTCCGAGATGACTGCGCTGTAACTTGCCTGGGAAAACTCCGGCCCGTTGTCATTATTATCAAGAACTCGAATTAGAACCTAAGAGAAAACATTGTTACTGTTATCATCAATTTATAAAATAACATATTTCATCCAAATAAATTATTTCAGATTAATTTGTAGAGGCAAAATGAAGAATATTAATTTAATGTTGCTTTTAATTAGAAAATTATTTAAATATCGGTGACACGGGAGGACTGACAACACTTGGGCCACTGGGCCAATAGAGCAAGGCCCCCCCACCAGACTCCACCCATGGCCCCACCCTTACCACACCCTAGTTTCTACCCAAACCCCTCCTCCAGCCCCAGTTGTACCCGAGGCCCTGCAGCCGTTCGGCCTACCCGAGGCCCTGGCGACAGGTTGGCCTACCTGTGGCCCCACCGGACGTGGTGGCCAGCAAGGCCATTGCCGCGCCGGGGGCCCCGGCTAGGCCCGCGCCTTCAGCCCAGGTCAGATTTGCCCGACTGCTCAGTCCGTCCCTGATTGTTGATCAAACTGGTGACCGGAAGTTAAAAATCTGCCTGGTGACACATGAGTGGGTGGAGGAAACTCCTCTGCTTCACACAGTGTTTTCTGCCAAAGGAGGCATTAAAAGCCGCACTAAACACAGCCTGAGCACTTTAAAACGCTATGAACGCTGTGTTCAGGGTGTGTAGACTGGCTTTTTAAGTATGCTGGCTGTCCTACAAGCCACGGCTTCGATCTTGCTAACCAATTCTTTATGTTGTCTTTCTTCAGCCATTCTCTAATTATCATCACCCACAGTTCATTATATTATCACCGCAACAAAAACACAAAATCAAGCTAATGCAGAAAATGAAGTGCCTTTCCGACTTGTAATTACCATGAAAATGATGAAACCACAATGGCCACGAGCATCACGGGTGAGAGATTACAAAGAGGAATTATAAATATGTTGAAGGTGGTTTTCTACTAAATGTGATGAAATGACCAGCTCCCGATTAATTTGGTTTTATAGTACTTTATACACAAATACATTAAACAACCGTTTTTTTTTAACAATTACTCTAGAAGCCCCAGCAACAATGTTTCAAAGTTGAATGTGTTTAAGGTATTGATTTTCTGTAATTCCGGATTATTCTTCATGATTAACATATCCTCTTTTTTTTCGTTCTGAACACCCAGCGCTGCCTCAGTCTGGGCCTCACAAACCGACACTTTATAATGCGCTGAAAAAAAAAGCCCTTTGCAAATCACTGCTTTGGACTCATTTACAGCTAGCACACGTCTCTTGTTACTTGCTACACATTTCCCCCAGTTACAGAAGTTTCCAATAAAGAATCTCGTGGTCCACCAATCTTACAAATTAAGGAAAGGATGGCTCGATAATCAAATGCTAACTAAAGCGCTCGGGAGAGAAAAGAAAAGTAACACTGCGGTGAGAAAACGAAAAAATGATAATGGATAATAAATTCCGTTTTGCAACATATGTTACAATGTTGCCTTTAAAAGAATGTTCAGTTTCACTCTTGAAGAGCACTACATGGTGGAGCATTTTCTTCTAGCCATATCTCTCGCTTTATAGGGGTTATTTATAAGCACCATTTGTGACCAGTGTTGACCGTAGATGCCACTACAGTGAACCTTGGCTATTGACAGAGGCAAAATTCAATAACGGCCGACGAAGCTGCTGCAAACAGCATTGACCAACGGTTATTCTTCTGAATGGTCAGTGTTGTTCGGTCATTCTTTGTAACACCGGTGAATGTGCATCGTTGATTTTAAAGTGGTGACCTCCATTGAACGCAGCTAGAAACAATGCTGGAAACAATGGTGAGAACAACACTTGTAACACTGGTGGAAACTACAGTGAAACATACATTGAATAACCGTGCACCTGCCTACATCTCCTCCCTCATTAGCAGGTATATTCCGTGCCGACCACTTTGCTCTGCCAATGACCTGATACTTTCAGTTCCTCGTACCAGCAACCCAATTCCCACCTTCAGGACTTCTCCCGAGCTGCCCCCTTTCTATAGAACTTCCTCCCCCACAGCATCAGACTCTCCCCGTCTCTCCAGTCCTTCAAAAAGTCTCTGAAAACACATTACTTTAGAGAAGCCTATCCGCTCCCTCCATGATCCCCCACTGTATATTTCTTGATCCATCTTCTCAATCAGCCCTCATGCTTGGCACGGACTGTGTCAGCGTTAAATTTCCCCTTTATGATTCAGGAATAGCAATATCATCTAACACACCCCAACCCCCCCCCCCAAAAGAAAACACCACTCGTCACACGGAAAATGGGTGGCCCAATTCGTCATTTCTTTCGGGCCAGGAGCAGAGTGAGACCAAGAACAAACAGTTCCTTGTCTCCCTCCGCCACAAGGTGCGATGTCACGACAGCGAACTAGTGCAGAGTACGTGGCATGGAAACGCAAGCCTCCATGGAGTCCTATGGACTCCAGAAGGTGATACAGCGGAGCGGAAGCGCTACTGCAGGTATCAGGGAGGTTAGCACTGCCTTCCGGGGCGAGGTGCTGAGAAAGCACCTTCTCTGGAATACGACATTAACAGGAGTCGGTAAGGGAAATCTGCAAGTTAACATTATCTTGCATGCCACCTCCATGTTAGCATCAACTAGGGAATATAGCCCCTATGTTTTAACTTCTGAATGGACTGTGAAGATTGCACAAAGACAAGAAGCTGTGGGCTATATTCCCTAGTTGATGCTAACATGGAGACGGTAAGCAGGATAATGTACGCTTGTAGATATTTCCTTACCGTCTCCAGGTTAACGTCGTATTCCGGGGAAGATGCTAGACGGTATCTCAGCAGCTTGCCTTGGAACGCAGCAATAACCTCCCTGATACTTCCAATAGCATTTCTGAGCCACCGCGAGTATCAGTTCCTGGAGTACATAGGACTCCATGAGATTTGCGCTTCCAGGCCACCATGATCACGCAGCGCCGCAGAGACTAGGAGCTATCGGTTCCCAGTCTCCGTCTGCTCCCAGGGAGAAGAAGCGGTGGATTGGGCCACCCTTGTTGCCGCTGGATGAGAGGTAAGGGATTTTTAGGGGGGTTGTAAAGCGTGTTAAAGGATTTTGCATTTGCAGCATCACCAGCTTTTAGGAGGTGCTAACATTTTTCATTTTGCGTGTCCCGATGGTAAATTGCGCCTGCACTTTTTAATACCTCACTTATCGAAATGCTAAAAAATAGATTACGCTCCCCATGTTAAGTGTAGGAGACGCTAAGCACAGTAAGCTCGCGCAAGCTGCGAGGCCCAAAACATTTTCACCCGAGTTTAACGTCAAGATTGGAATATCGGTGCCAGACGTTAAACTTACTAATGCTAGCGCTAACGCTTACGTATCGAGACGCTTCATTAGCACAAACTATAGAATAGAGCCTTGTGTATTTTTGCGACATTCCAAGGCTGTGGTTAATCAATACACTAGAGGGCTGTGCTATTTGGAAGGACATTTTACCCTGTGTGTGCGTACAGAATCGCAAAATATATGAATTTTTTTGAGGGGGCAATTAGAAAACGACTTTCTCTAGCTCAGACCCAAGGTTTCTCTGTGCATCTGATTTATAAACAACCAGACCACAAGAACGTCCATCTCAGCCCTAGACATCAAAAACGCAATACATTTTTTTTAAGCCTTTAACGTTATTTCCAGGCACTTTTCATTTCAAAATACCCCATACTTTCTTGCTATTATTTTTATTTGAAGTGTAGCTGCACGATTAGGTCCCCATAGGCGTGATTAGTATTATTGTGTTGAGTCTATTTCGTTTGCTGTAACTCTCGCAGGACAATTCAAACCATATGGCGTTCCTGAACAATTTGTACCTTTATTCCGGGCTAGTTATTTTGTTTCCTCTATATCTTTTTATAGCGACAGGTCTGCACGGCATTTAAGGACTTTAGTTACTGAGCAAGTTTTGACTAAACATCAGGATCCTGGTTTTGGTTCATTAGAACTAACTGTGTTGAGTCAATTCCATTAAATTAACACATTTTTTATTTTCGTCATTATTATAAAGTTCCAAATATTTGGGTGCAATAATCACATTGGTGATATTTGGTCAGATAGAGTGACGACTTATTTACTTCCTCCAATGGAAGATGTGTCATAGGGTTTAGGAAAACCGTTGGCCCTATTACGGCCGAGTCGTTATGGTTGGTTAACTAGTGAGTCAATAAGTACCACAGCCCCATTGGAGAAAAACGAGACATTCCAATGTCACTTGCTATTCTCGCTTGCAGCCTTTATTGAAAAAAATAATTACTGGCTGAAAGAAACTGGTGTGAAGAGATTTGTGACATCATTAGTGATGCACCAGTGGTGTGACCCCCTCCCACAAAGTGCGCAAAGTACATAGCAATGCAGAAACAAAGGCACAGCAGGGTCTACCATATATACTGTATATATACACACACCATGTTTGTACATACACCACATAAATTCCTTCCCCCAGTCTCCCTCTGCTCCTGGCGGCCAGAAGCAGTGGATCGGGCCGCCGTTCTCATTGCAGGGTGAGAGGTGAAGGTTACAGAGCTGGTGTCCGGCGCTAGCACTCACAATCTTCAGTTTCAATAAAAGATATTCAGCCAGGGATCGAGTCCTCAATGAAACAGTTGATGGAGGTGGAAGGAAAAAAGGGAAAAAAATGTATCGTCCCAGATAGGAGTGAAAAAATAGGAGATATACTCACATATTCTGGTGCCGATTTAAATAAATGGGCACCAAACAGAAGGCAGATTGGTGCATTTAAATCAAGGGGCACCGATTCCCCAACCTCAGGTCCACAAGGCAGGAAACCAGATCCTTAGAAATATCTATTCAGGATGCCGAAGGAATAAATCACCCAGGATCATACAGGGTGGAAATTCACAATCGGTTTTATTAAAACAATAAATAAAATACACCGCAAACGCGTTTCGCTAGAAGTAGCTTCATCAGTGGGTGAGAGGTGAGTATGTGACTTTTGGGGGGCTCTGAGCTGGCGGTAACTTTTTCGTTAGCGCAAGCTCTTATTAACTAGTGTTGGGACCAAGTGATCCTAGCGCTAGTTAATCTGTGCTTTCACTTTGCGCTTCCCATGTTAGGTATAGGGAGCAGAAATCACAGTAAACTCGCTTTACAAATCGCAAATTAATGAGCGCTAACAGGTTTTTTAACCCATAGCGATTCAAAGGCGATGTGGGCTCAGCGCTATGACCTCCATTAAGCTAGGGCTAACACTGACGCAAGTGTTAGCTTGAAGTAGGTGATAGAGCCCTTTGTATCTCTTCTCCATCAGTCTTAATCCCTTTGTATCTCTGTCCAATCAGTCTTAATCCCTTTGTATCTCTGTCCAATCAGTCTTAATCCCTTTGTATCTCTGTCCAATCAGTCTTACTCCCTTTGTATCTCTTCCTCATCAGTCATACACCTTTTGAATCTGTGCCCCAGTCTTACTCCCTTTGTATCTCTGCCCAATCAGTCGTACACCCTTTGTATATCTGCCCCATTATTCTCTCCCCCTATTGTCTAGTCTCTCTGTCTTATCTCTGACACCCCTAATTCCTTGTCTCGGCCCTGTAATGTTCATACTCCTCATGCCGCTGCCCCATCCCTCTTGTCCCCATTGTCAATCTGCTCCAGACGTCGTCTAATCATGCCTTGAATCTAACTATCTCCACCCTCTCAGCTCCCGTGGATCTCTTCTTTTAGTTTCTTTTGGATTGCTGTAGATAGTAAAAGGTGGGTGACTGATTCATGTCCCCAGCTATGATATCTTAAGAAGCCTGTGACAAAAAGGTAATTATTTCAGCATGGAGTGCCACCAGCTCTAAACCCGCTTTGGTTTTTAGTACTTTTCACTGGGATTGTTTGTCTTAAACTGCAACTCTGGTAACCTCTATGATAACCTGGCCCTGCCTAAGCATTATCTATGCAAAAGGAGAATGTTCAAAAGTGCGCCTTATTCTATGTTCCTCTCTATACGGTATGCACAATATATCCTCATATTGAGGATAATACAGTGATGGAAGTGAATGTAGTAAGGTCTGAGTAGGCACATTGGATTAATCTGGCTGTGTAGGGAATGATAATCAGAAGCATCTCGGCTCAAGAAGTTGCTAATGAGGCTCTAAATCTCACACGGCACAGGTGGAGCGACGAGGCGTAGGAGTTAGTGCAACAATCACGCCTTTTAATGTGTTCTCCGGTATGTACGCCATAAACTGGTCGAGTGTCCTAATTTCTCGCATCATATTGTTAGCAGTTCTAAATATAGAGATGCCCTTATCATTAAAGTAGATGGTTAGCCAGGCTTGCTGCCCTAATGTCTGCCTCCGGTAAACTAAATCCAATTCAAGCCGGTACGTTCCAATTACATCAGATTAAAAACTGAGAAAGATGTACACTCTGTATATTTACATCCGCTACATAATGATGTAAGGCATAGGCTGCTACTTACGACTGCCATGATATAAATAATTTATTTGATTAATCAATACTTATTTGGACAATTGTAATCACTTGAACTACACTGGCCGACCAAAAAGTCACACACTGTAATATTTGGTTGTGTCACCTTTTGCTGTAATTCCGGCACACATTCGCCGTGGCGTTGTGTCAATAAGCTCATGCAATGTCACAGCATTTATTTGCGTCCAGAGTGGCATTAATTTGTGGCCAAGATCTTGTATTGATGATGGGAGAGTCGCAGCGCTGCGTAAAGTCTTCTCCAGCACATTATCCCAAAGATTCTCAATGTGCGGTGGCCAATCCATGTGTGAAAAATGTAGCTCCAAAACGTGCGGCATTCCTCTTGAATAAAATCCAAATCCTGGTACTCTATTTTCTACTACGTCTCTGCGGCTGCAGAGTCCAACACAGTAAGGGTCAATTAACAGATCCCCCTGCCCTCACCATTTTTTATCATGGTCACCTTTGTAAACTTTGTGCAATGCAGCTTAAATTACCTCTAGATGTAATGGAACCTGCCACCGGCTGCAGGTTTCAATGATACTTAAGCTAATCTTAACTTTTACATATACATCTAGGCACAGTGCATAAGACCTTAGGGCTTTCCTATGCATGTGCATAGTGGGGTTGTGGTGGTGCAGGTGGGCCAGAGGGTACAGATCAGGAGAGGGGGAACCAGGAAAACAAGCACCAGCCCACTCGTGTTGCCTGGATGCCCTCCTTTGAAAAAGAAAAGGTGACCATCGTACCAGAATCCCATTCATTGATGCTAGTAGCCAATCAGAGCCCGTTAATGCTGTTTCAGGATGTACCCCATGAATGTAAATAGAACACTTTAAAACTATTCTTAAACAGAGCACATGTGAAGTGCCCTTAGATATAGCAGATTTCACAGATCCTGAGCTAAATTTTGAGACGCTAAATTGTTCTTGTGGCTCCTCTATACTGACATCCGTCAGAAATATGGGAACATGCCCAACCCGATCTTATTTTATTGCTTAGCGAAGATTAAAAAAAAAAAAAAAGTCTAGCACCAACTCTGTCATTATTATTGATAGACCGATACTTCTTCACCCGGGTGGCTATTTCAGCTGCTGCAGACATTCTCCTTCTCTATCTGAGCTTTATCATGCCCTCGGGATCCTGGGAAGGACTGGAGTCACATAATCTAGTTTTATGAAAGACACACAGACTCAACTTGCAGTTCCTTCACAGCCCTTCTAAAGAGCAGTTGTTTATTCCTGGTTATATGTCTTTCAGAGACTAAGATGTGGACCAATCAAAAACCATCTACATTGCATATTTTAGAAATGTGGAATACACGGTTTCTAACTTAACTTAAACAATTCTCAAAAGAACATTTAACACATAAAAGAGGTGACAGTACTTTGGTATCCAACTACCGTCCAATATCATTGCTCCCTGTAATGTCAAAAATTTTGGAAAAATGTGTCTACACACAATTACGTGATTATTATCAATATTGGAACTACTTAACCCCAGATCAATCCGGCTTTCGTCCAAATCACTCAACTACAACCGCCCTTTTAAAAGTTTGTAATGATATCCAAGCTGGGATGGAACAAGGAGACCTAACTGGAGCCATCTTCCTTGATTTTGCCAAGGCCTTTGACACAGTAGACCATGGCATCTTATTACAAAAACTTAAAAACTCTGGTATTGGTGATCGCACGCTAACCTGGTTTCGATCATATGTATCTGATCGGTCGCAATATGTGTCCATTTCAGACAGCACTTCCTTCCCCCTCCCAGTCACTTGTGGTGTACCCCAAGACTCAATACTCGGCCCCCTGCTATTTACAATATTCATAAATGATCTGCCCAATGTCTGCAAAGCCTCAACTGTACACATGTACGCAGACGACACTGTAATCTATACCAGCAAACCAAATCTCCCACAGCTAGAGGCCGTGCTGCAAGAACAATTCACAGGGGTAGAAAAGTGGATCAAACACAACAAACTTTTTTTAAATACTGACAAAACTGTAACGATGCTCTTTGGAACAAAACCTAAACTACACAAATTGCAAAATCCCCATCTATGTGTGGGGACAAAATCAAATGGCACGCTGACCACAGTCACTTCTCTCAAATATCTAGGTATGTGGTTAGACCCAAATCTATCCTTTGGCCCCCACATCGAAAAACTCTCATCTAAACTTAACCCCAAACTAGGAGCCCTGTACAGAAACAAATCCTGCCTGAGCCCCGCGGTAAGAAAGCAGATTGTATAACAAATGCTTATGCCAGCTATTGAATACGGAGATGTAGTGTATGCAGCCGCCCCACAAACACACCTTCATAAACTTACCACATTGTATAACTCATTCTGCTGCTTTTCGCTACAATGTAACGACATGACCCACCATTGTGACATGTTAAAAGAGCTAAACTGGCCGTCGCTGGAGTCTAAACGTACCCTTCACCTTTCCAACCTGGTGTTTAAGAGCTTTTGGCTCTGGGAAGTTGCCACCCTCAGGGCCGTCTTTAACACGGGGCAAATGGGGCAGTTGCCCCGGGCCCAGTCACTTGAGGGGCCCAAAGCAGCTGCCCCCTTGGGCCCCGTGGCAAAGACCGCCGGCGGCCCGGCGCCGCAGAAAACGGCTTGTGTATTGTGTGTACGGTCTTAACCAGTGACTCCTATTTGTTGAACAGTCCCGGGCCGGCTCCGCCTCCGCATGAAGCCCAGCTGCCGGCGGCGCCGCCATGATCCATCTCATCTGACTGCAGCTGACAGCCAGAGCCAGCCCAGTATCACTCTCTGACTGCAGAGAGACTCAGTGCGAAGGCCCGGGCTGGCAGCAGCAGGCAGGCACTGGAGCCGAGTCTGGTAGCCAGCCTGAGCCTGCCACTGGCCAGCCACACACACACAGAGCCGCTGCAGCACCAGCGTCCAGCGACAGCGTGCGTGCCTCACGCTCTCTGAATGCAGACAGACTCAGTGCGGTCCGGAAGCCCGGGCTGGCAGCAGGCAGGCAGGCACTGGAGCGGAGCCAAGCCGAATCTGGTAGCCAGCCTGAGCCTGCCACACACCCACGCACCACAGAGCCGCTCAGCCGCTGCAAGCACCGGCAGCATCCAGCGACAGCGTGCGTGCCTTCCTTACAGCCGACACAAGGCTGGGAACGGCACTCACGTTGTTGGCGCCGCCCTCTTGGCGTATCACGTGACGTGATGCGGCGCGCATGCTCAGACCGTCGCCGCATGGTAGTCTCACTGTCTGTGACGAGACTCGCTCGCTGAGCTGACGTGACGATACCAGTCACCACCATTATTTACCTCCAGCTCCAATCCTCCATTACCACCCCAGCCCAGGGTCCAGGTCCAGAGCCGCTGAGCCGAGCCGGTCGGAGCGAACCAGTCCAGGCCAGGAGCCCCAGCAGCACACTGTGGACGTGGTGTGTGGCAAGTAGTTAACTTACAAGTAGTACCTACTTAACTTAACATACACACACTGTCACTGATGACGACGCTCTGAGGGGGTGTATTATACAATAGAGCAGCTGAGCGACTAGGCAGGCTAGCACTAAGCAGCAGCTGGTATAATAATATATATTTATTTAGCCAGTTCAGTTCACACACACACTCACAGAATACTAGTCTAGAGGAAGAGGATGCAGGCAAACCTTTATGTGTCTGCATCCTCTAGCATTCTGTGAGTGAACTGGACTGGTACGAATTTCAGACACGAAAGAAACCTTTATATGTCACAGTCTGCTACTACACATTGTATAATTGTATTGTGAATTGTGTGAGTGCATTGGTACGATTTTTAATCAGTCTGTGCTGTGCACTAAATAAATATATATTACCATCTGCTTAGTGCTAACCTAGTCGCTCTATAGTAGTAGAACACCCTCAGTGTATGTATGTACTTGGGAACTTACATTAACCACTTGAATGCTAAGGACGCGCTCAGCGCGTCCTCAGCATTCCCGCTGGTATGCGGAGGACGCGCTGAGCGCGTCCTCGCATCGGGGTCAGCGTTCGGCCGGGTTCCGGCCGATCGCTGGCCCCTCCGGTGCGGGCTGACATCCTGGATGTCAGCCCGGCATCCGGACCAGCAGCCGCCATTATTAGGTGTCATCGCGGGGGCGCGATGACACCTAATTCAGGCGCCCCCCCCGCATGTGCGGAGGAGGCGCCTGAAAGGGAGGGGGGGGAGGTCCTTCGGACCTCTCTCCCTCCCGATCGGCGGCGCACAGGGGCTTAACCCAGGCATCATTTGGAAGGGCACAGCCTGCCCTTCAAATGATGCCTGGCATTAACCCCTGGGGAGCTGGATCGCGAATCGGCGCTGAAAAGCGCCGGTTCGCGATCCCTTCCCGGAGCTGGCCGACATCTTGGATGTCGGCCAAGCTTCCAGGAACTCCCCCAGAGGACTGGCGTCATCGTGCGTAGCCAGTCCTAGCATTAACCCCTAACTGCCACCAAGTGTGGAGATAGGGAGTTCCAATGAACTCCCTATCTCCCGATCCGTGGCAGTTAGGGGTTAAATTTTGATATGGTTGGATCGGCCAGAGCATGGCCGTTCCAACGATACCAAACATGAAAGTTAAAAATTTTGTAAAAAAAAAAAAAAATAAATAAAAAAAAAATAAAAACAAAATTAAAAAAAAAAAAAACACCTTTTTTTATTTTTTTTTGTTTGTTAGTGTAGCAATATTGTTCCCATTTCAATTATAATGTGAACAATGATGCTGCACTAACGATTTTTGTATGCGGTGCGTTTGTTAAAAATAGTGTCATTTTCCCCAAAAAAAAATGTAACGAGACCCCATCTCTAATTTTTTTAACAAGCGCACCCCATACAAAATATAACCGCAATTGCTCGCATGTTAAAATGTGGAAAAAAACACTTTACACATTGTAAATTATTGAAAATACATATTTTATTGCATTTTTTGTTATAATATACAGACATGACATAACGTATACATATAATAATGACATATTATGAATCTACCGAGTCTGACGGAAAGAACGATATATAATATGTCGGTGTCATATACTAAAATAAGCCTTAAAAACACGTTTAAACATGATGCGCAAAACAGGTAAAAAATGACCTCAGCACAGGGGCGGGAAAAGCCTCAGCAGCGAAAGGGTTAATTTCATTTTTATTACGTAGCGAGACGTCAGTAGGAAGAGACGTTCACTGAGAGTGCGTGTGATATCACAGTTTATATATGTCAATACATAGGTTAACAGTCTGTGCTAGTTCAAAGAAAGGTTAAAATTCAGGATAAATGCAGGAGGCTAGCATTCATCATGGTTGATTAGATATACACTATATTGCCAATGCCAAAAGTATTCGCTCACCCATCCAAATCAGGAGCTGGGCAGGTGAGCGAAAATTTTTGGCAATATATTGTATATAGCTGTTGGATGAAGTTTACAGCCGTCAATGCGTCCCCAGCTTTCGGGAGGTGGGGGGCCCCAAAAAATGTTTGCCCAGGGTCCAATCAATATTAAAGACGGGCCTGGCCACCCTACCTGAATAGGCTGCTTCCCCCAGCAGTTCCCTTATCCTATAACCTCCGATCCAGGACCTGCACCTTACTTGCAATACCACAATACAAAAAGAAAGTGGATCGATCCTCATTTTCCTACAGAGCACCGCAATTATGGAATAACCTCCCAGACACCATCAAATCTTCCCCCAGTCTAAAGTCACTCAAGAGCTCCCTATTGACATACCTCAATACGGAATGCACCTGTAAACTTGTAACATAGTGACTATATACAGAATGCACCTGTAAACATGTAACATAGTGACTATATACAGAATGCACCTGTAAACATGTAACATAGTGACTATATACAGAATGCACCTGTAAACATGTATCACAGTGACTATATACAGAATGCACCTGTAAACATGTAACATAGTGACTATATACAGAATGCACCTGTAAACATGTAACACAGTGACTATATACAGAATGCACCTGTAAACATGTAACATAATGACTATATACAGAATGCACCTGTAAACATGTAACATAGTGTATACAGAATGCACCTGTAAACATGTAACATAGTGACTATATACAGAATGCACCTGTAAACATGTAACGCAGTGACTATATACAGAATGCACCTGTAAACATGTAACATAATGACTATATACAGAATGCACCTGTAAACATGTAACATAGTGTATACAGAATGCACCTGTAAACATGTAACATAGTGACTATATACAGAATGCACCTGTTAACATGTAACACAGTGACTATATACAGAATGCACCTGTCAACATGTAACATAGTGACTATTTCCTACATATTTATTTTCTGTTAATCTGTATATTTGTGTTGTTTTTTTTATATCTTGCATTGTATTACTTTGTATTTCTGTAACAACTGTAACATTTCAATGTTCTTGAACCCAGGACATACTTGAAAACGAGAGAAATCTCAATGTATCCTTCCTGGTAAAATCCTTTATAAATAAATAAATAAATCTAATAAAATAAATTTTGTTTAAACTACATGACCATGGAAGGATTAACGTTCCGATCCAGGGACTAGTCTTCTTTTAATGGTCCCGGGAACAGGTAACTAATCGTATCTACTTTTGGACAGAAAAGCAAGAAATAAACACATATTTTTGCTACGAAAGATTTTGCAAAGCCAGTTTCTTTAACCCTTTCAATTATCATTTATATATGAGCAATAAAAAGATTGGGTGTTGTCGAATCTGTCCTATGGACGAGACTCTACAGCTCACCTCTCATCCGTGGCTCTATCCAAACTTCAAAAGCCACGTGGGGTACATCAATCTGGCTAATACAAAGCATTATGCATTCTAATGGAGTTAAAATAATGCTTCTATTTTAATAGCAAAGGTTGAATGAATTATTTAACCTTATCCAATGCCGCGCTTAAAAGGCAATAAAGATAAGTAAGGGAGATAAAAGGAAACTCCTGTGGTGAGCAGTGCCTTCAGACAGAAGGTAATGGCAACATTAGAAATACTTACGTCTGACAGAGTGTATAAGATATGATAACAAGGGAAATGTCAGATGCGACCATGCTCAAAACATGCCACGGACAATCCGGTCAGATGAGCAGGTGGTGAATGCATGGGTCTGTGTCCGAGGTTTGTCTTTGGACATTTAAAAAGCAAAATCAGAAATATTATTATTATCGTCATCATTTATATAGCGCCAACAGTTTCCACAGCGCTTTGCAAAAACCAAAGGGAACGAGATACAGATAAACGGACATAGGATGGAAACAAGAAGCGTAAAGGGCCCTGCTCATAGGAGCTTACAATCTAGAGGGATTGGGGTCGAGGAAGACAAGAGGAATTTTACTGAATGTCAGGATCATTAGTGCCAGTGGTTCGGGAATGGTGGGGCAGTGAAAGCAGCTTCAAACATGTGTGAGTAGGTGAGCAGAGGGATGAGTTGCGTCAGTGATGTGGTACGCTAATCTGAAGAGATGGTTTTGAGGGATTTCTTGAAGGCCTGAAGATCAGGGGAGAGTTTGACAGGGCGAGGCAAGTCATTCCACAGGACCGGAGCTGCCCTTGACAAGTCATGGAGGCGAGAGTTGGCAGTGCGGTTGTAGACAGATGACAGGTGGAGATCACCCACAGTTCGGAGTTGTCTAGATGGGTCGTACTTGCGGTGTAACAAACACATGTAGGGAAGGAGTTGAGTTTTTGAGCGATTTGAACATGAGCGTCAGTATTTTAAACTGTATCCTGAACCGTAAAGGTAGCCAACGGAGGGACCGGCAGAGTGGGGAGGTACGAGGAGGTGCATCTGGTGAGAAAAATAAGCCTGGCCCCTGCATTCATTACAGCCTGCAAAGGGGCAATACGGGAGTTGGGGAGGCCAATAAGGAGCGAGTTGCAGTAATCAAGTCGTGAAATGACAAGAGCATGAACCATCACCTTTGCGGTATCTTGTGTCAGAAAGGGGCGGATGCGGGTGATGTTCTTGAGTTGAAAGTAACAGGATTTAGTCACTGTCTGGATGAGGGGAGAGAACGTTAGACTGAAACAGAAATATAATGAAGGACAGTTCTCCTGCAGAAGTGTAAAGAGTCCATATGGAAAAGCGTCCCAGTGAAGTCCATGCCCCATTGGGTATTGCCCTTTGGTCCTGTCTCTTAGGATCTTGAGGCCAATGGACGTTCTATTCTCCCCAAATAGTAAGAATTTGAAAACCTAGGGATCAAGTCCGACATAATGAAGCTGGTGGAAATCACTAGAAAGCCCCCTAGCAAGTAATTGCTTTCATCTTGCCCTGAGCCGACAACGGCATTTGATAACAAAACTGTAGTCAGGCTAGGTTTTAGGAAATCATTATCATAAATCAGGAGTGTCCAAAGTCAAACCTCAGAGATGGATTCAAATGGCCTGCAACTTATCTGTAGAAATGTATGTGGCCCTCCTTAGAGGAAACAATTGTGATGGTCTGAAGCAGCTTTTTCAAATTGTGTCCTGCAGGTTTAGGGGGTGCCTGGCAGCACTGTGCCCTCTATTAAAAATCTTGTGCTGTGTGCTCGCATAGACACTGCCTGTGTGTGGCTTTGTAGTCAATAGGCATTTGCTATCCACATATAGACCACCAATGGTCTGTTCATTGGTTAGAAGTCTTCTATTCATATGCTTGTATGACAACCCCCACCAATCATCTGACCATTTCAACCTGCTCACTAAAACTCTGGCTTTCCTCCACTTTTGGCTTGGTTACCCACCTACTGCCTTATTCAATTTTTCCCCATTTTTCTCTTAAGTATCCCTCTGCTCGCAGTGACCTTCTGCCCAGGTGCCTGCCCATCGACAAAACCATCGCCCAGCGGAATGACTCTATTCGTACGGCCAGGGTCCTGGAGGCTGGGCTCACATCCAAGATGTCAGCCCGCACCGAGGGGCCACAGCGATCGTCCAGAATCCCAGCCGATCGCTGACTGCAATGGGAAGAGCCAAGTGCCCATGCGGCTGGACGCGCTGAGTGTGTCCTCCGCATGGAAGGGGTTAAACGGGTGACTCCCATAGGTTTCAATGTATTGAATGGAAAATCTTCTTTTTTTTTTAAAAAACCATTTACTATTTTTATTTTTTGCAAGCCCCTTTTTATTTTTTTAGTTGTTGAAAGACCTTTTAGAAATGTTTTATTTTTAAAATACATTTTTGTTTGGTTTTTAACAGGCCGTTTGATTATTCTTTAGTTTCGGCAATATACGGTGACCATTTGATAAATAGTGGATACACCATATTTTCAGCATAACGGAATCAAATCCACTGAAATGAGCCAAAATGGTCCGAATTCTCAAAGTATGGGAATTGCGTCCAGTTTCGATGCTTTGTGAATAGACCCTTTAGCCTGTGTTTATAAAAGTGCAGGTGCAAAGTTAAGGTTTCCAACATTTCTATAAAACAACACTGTGTTCGTTCCGAGCCTCGCAGTCGAGTCTAGGAAAACACATTTATTCAGAGCCGGCGGTTGAAGGATGATGTTCACCTTCTTTCTTGAAAAAGTAATCACTTTTCCAAACATGGCCCTGAGCGATGATGTATTAAGCGGCGGTATTGTAAAGGCATGCGTTTCACTCAAGTGTCTGAAAAATTCATCAGTCTGAGGGAACACTGGGGACGTCGACTTCCTCACGCATTAGGAAACTTACAGTAGGTTAAAGTCGAAACACGGGTCACTTCAAAAGGTCAGAACAGGAGAAGATCAAGTTACCGGACTTGAGTCGCTTCGCCCAGACGGCCCTGCAATTATCTCTAATTGTATCATTATATATTTTGTAGAAGAAAAAAATAATAGCCGGGTTATGTGTGTGTGTTTTTATTCTGTCTGTGCTCGAGTACAAGTATAAGGAATATATTCACGTGTTGAACAAATTGTTCGGATATATGTTTTTTCGGCTATCAGGGTTATTCAAAGAGAATCGAAAAGTCACCGCACGTTCGGTGACTTTTCGTTCTCTTCAGTTCGGTGCGGTTTGACGATCCCATTTCGGCGACCCTGCGGTGTATTCAGCAAGCACCACAGGGCCGTTGTAGTGCAGGGAAAAGCCACCGAAAAGCCGCCGAAAAGCCGCCGAACACTCACCGCAAAACCCAGGCGAATGCACACCGAAACCCGCAAAAACATCTGGATTAACCCCGCCGAAGACGCCGGAGAAACCCGAGCAGCTGCCGATCACAGCGCAGAGCAGCCGATGAACAAATACAATTCTAAAAAGATTCCCTTATGCAAATCAAATACTCTAGCCACCATAACCACTTAAACCAATGTATGTGGTCATGGTGGCTAGCATATACCTTTCTCCTTCTCCTCCTCCAGTTGTCCATGGCACTGGGACAATGCTTCAAAGTGGAGGTGTCACCTATGCTTGGATGGATGACACTAACTGTACACTATACACAAAGAAAGAATAAAGCAGTGCACTCACACTATATAAGAGATATTTTCCACAGTTGCCACCACAAACCTGAGTCGACCACTTTCCCACATATCACTGCAAGTTAGAAGTTGGAAGTGGAACTCCAGGATCTTTTAAGACAACCTCAAGGCTTGAGAAGGGCTTGGATGGAGCCGAAACATTGCTTTGCCTTGCTTCAAAACGTCTGTCTTAAGAGATCTTAAGAAAAGTGCCTGTTCCAATTTCAGGCTTGCGCTCATTGTAGAGAAGATAGTTTTCTAAAGGGTTGGGACCTGACGGCTCCAAAATCGCACATGACACAATTCCAGGAGGAGTCGGCTGGTGGAATGATCATATTTCAGTTGACCGTGTAATGCCTCTCAATTTTGCGGGATTAAGAGGATATTTGATTGGCAGCATATGTGCTGATTGCGTCGAGGAGCTGGCATCTGAGCAGACTTCCACAGCCAGGAGGGCAAAGCCATAAATGAAGAGGGAGCACGGGGCAAGGTAGGAGGGTGAGAAGCAAAGACAGAAAAAAGTTATACAATATTCTTAACCCCATAGTGACCAGGCAGCTTTACCATTTTCTGTCTGTTTTTACATTTCTGTGCTGTTTGTGTTTAGCTCTAATTTTCCTCTTGCTTATGGAAGCCACACATATTATATATAGTTTTTATCGCCATTAAATGGACTTTCTAAAGATACCATTATTTCCATCATATCGTATAATTTACTATAAAAAAAATCATGAAATATGATTGAAAACAGCAAAAAAAAAAAACTTCTTGGAATTTTGACCCCCAAATCTATAACCGCCAAAAAAGACCCCGACTAAATAGTTTCTAAATTTTGTTTGGAGTTTCCAAATTTCCAATGTTTGCTTTTTAACCCCGTCACTGCAGAGCCATGTCACCTCTGTGTGCTGAGCTCATTTCGATCGTTTTGTGCTCATCATTTTTAAACGTGGTTTGAAGTCCTATTTCATCATACGACCCAGACAAAAATTTTTTTAAAAATCCCATGTTTTTTATTATTTATTTTTAATTTTTTTATTTATTTTTCATTTTACACCAAACACGGTCATGTTTGGTATCATTGGAAAGGCCATGCATTGCACTTTCCAATGATACCAAACATGGCACTCGGATCCAAAGGACCCCCCTATCTCCACCATAGGGATTTCCATAGGAAAGTACAATAACAAATGTAATTTTAAATTGATGCTTCAATACCTGGTGGGATTTTCATCAAATAAACAGTTCAAGCTGTTGTAGCTACAATAAGTTATGTTTTGATTTTTTTTTTTAAAAAGAAGGAATGTCAGGTAGTAAGGGATCAGATAATCACATTATTTAGGGTAAACAAAGATTTATCTGAACTCTGATCAGCGGCTATTTGGGAGGCCCTTATCACCGCCTATGTGTTCCTCTAACCTACAGACCACCAGAAAGAATTCCTTTTTGTAAACTGCTGTAAAACATCACATGCCATGTCACACGCAGGCTCATTCTATGTATCGAAGCATGTAAATATTTACACATTGCCTTCAAACTATTCCTCCGGAATGCAGAATATTTTGGGTCTTTCCATAAAGTAAAACCAAGTATCCTACTAACTGGTACATTGTTATTACTGACCTCCCCAAAATAATAACCTTTTCCTGGATGCAGCATTTATTCGTTTTTATGATGCTCTATCAAGCACATTATTTACATCATTTCGGACATCGAGACGAAATTCATTAACCCAACAAGTAATGTAAATGTGTGTATATCTATATATATTTTCCAAATACTGAAGAAGGACACACTCATAGGACTTTGAAAAATAGCATATTGAGGCGATAGCAAATGTTCTTAACCCCTTCACTACCAAGTGATTTAAAAAAAAAAGCTGTCGGAAACTAGTGGTTTTTTAATTTTTTTTTTAATAATATGCAGTAAGGCCCCGTTCTCACCTCACGCTTTACAGCGCTTTGCTGAGCACTGTAAAGCGCTCAACCCCGGAAATCCCATGATTTCCTATGGGGCTGGTTCACACCTGGACGTTTTACAGAGCGCAGGAAAGCGCTGTAAAACGTCCGACGCCCAAAGAATTACGGGAGCTTCTTTGGGGCGTATAGCAGCATGTTTGCCGCCATAGACATAGCCGCCAACTCGCTGCAATGCGCGTTCGGCTTTTTTTTCGTATGCGCGATATGCGCGTAAAAAACACGCGTATTGCGCACGTTTGAAAAACGCTGAGGTGTGAACCCAGCCTAATACCTATTACTGTAATAACCTATTTGGCCAGTAGATGGCGCCATGTACTGCCAAATTGAGCTACAGGGGTTTTACTAGAAGATCTATTTTCTTCTATTTCTCCTGCATCGGCTGCTGACAGCATCTGAAAGTCCGATATTTCAGAGCTTTGCGCAGCTGATTTTACGGTTTTAGCTCTCTGGCCATTATGCCCACAGGGCTAAAACCTTGGGGGCACCTTCCGCAGCCCAGAAGCTAACGAAATTTGTTTGCAGCAAACAAATTAAATTTTCTTTTGGAAGCAGATCAGCACATCGAGATATCTCGATACTGGGACACCAGATGGTGCTTTTGAAACCTGAGATATCTCGATATTGGTAGTGAAGAGGTTAAGGCAAGATTTATTTCCGAAACTTTTATTAACGCCATTCACTACCTGGTGATTTTCCATAAAACCACTCTCAGGAACTAGTGGCTTAATGGAAACTACTTTCCAGTAGGCACAAAATATGAATGTGGATCCTACAGATTTTGAACGATTGAGCCTGACGACGTTAAAGTGCCCCTGTCAAGGGCACAACTAAATTTTTTCAATGTCCTATATAGTGTAAAAAAATGATATAGGAGATATTCCGTTTTAAAGTTCCCCCATCTTCCTGGAGCCGGTGCCATATTGCCAGGGAGGCAAAGCTTGCAGAGAGCCGGCCTCCAGGAAGGCCCCCTGCACGCTCAGTGTACTGCGCTGGATGTCACTATGATCATCATGACAGGCATACAGCGCAGCACTCACAGCCTCCTGTAGGACGTGTCTCTGCTCACAGCCGTCCTCCTCATTGTGACATTCCGCAGTCACATGGGAGACGGAGGATCTTTAAATTGGAATATCTACATTTTTTAAAATGATATAAATAAGTGAAAAATACTGATCTATATAAAAGGAGAGGTGCCTTGTCACATGGGCAAAAGTAGAATTTTGGAACTTTGAGCAAAAGAAAAATATATTTTTATTTAAACCATATGGTCACTAAAGCGAAGCTGCATTTTACCTGTGTTGTTGCAATATTTGTTCCGTCTGTAACTTCCACAGTCATGTTGTAAACTGACCGAAGTTCTGCATCAAGTGGTTTGGCAATAACAATGGTCCCCACGCCTTTCTCAATGTCAAAAGTGCTGTCTGCATTTCCACCTGACATGACGTAAAAATAAATAAATAATAAAGTTTAGTTACAAAAAAACCTGTCAATGTACAGTCACTTAAATTCACGGAATTTTTTTTTTTTTTTGCAACTGTGCAATATATACTTTAGGTTTTATGTAGTTTATAAAAGTATAAAAAGATTTTAAAATGGTAAAATCATGCAAGGATTAAAAAACAGGCAGATGGAAACTGTACATGTAGAAATGAGTAGATTTCCCACAATGTAAAATATATAAATGAAAAGAATATATACATATACAATAAAAATGATTTTATTAATACCTGCCTCTGTATTTTATAGTAAGAGATTTGCAGCCTTCGGGCTCTATTAAATTCTTCACGCAAACACGCAAAAACGCATTAACGCGAGGGGGGAAACCCTTTGAACGTCGTATTACAATGTCCACACAAAAAATGCGGGTTAACGTCTACCGCGGGTGAACCTGCGCGAGCGTAATGTACGTTGCCTGTCCTATACTTAACATTGTGAGCGCAAATGCGTTTGTGCGCTGGTACGCGGATGCTATTACAATCTATGGGCAAATTTTAACGGACAACGTTTGCGCGCATAATTTTAACGTCTTTGAAAAGCTGGTGGTAACGGCAAATCTGAACGTCCTGGCCGAAACCAAATACACCAGCACGAAAAAAAAAAATACAGCAAAGTATAGTTACACATTCTACACATACCCAAACAATAAAATGGAGAAGTTGCGCGTGTTTTTATTATTGCTGCAGCACATATACTCAGATTGATTTTGACAGGCGCAAAAACTTAACGTGAGACAATTGTGGTTCTTAATTCTGATTGGCTGAATCGCGTGAAAAAACAGTCCGCACACCGATTTCTGCGCGCGTGTTTTTACGTGTCTTTTTTACGGGCGTTATTTTTTGACGGATGAAAAAAATGCGCACGGATTGTAATACCACCGTTGTTTTTCGCGAGTTAAAGTTTAACGTTTCGCGCAAACAAATTGCGCTGCGCGTGCGCTTTTGCACGATGAATTTAATAGAGCCCTTCATTTTCAAAAATTACTCTTGATGAAAAGTTTTGATTTTCTTTCCTGTTCTTTTTTATTCTATGCTATTAAGTAAGACTCACAACGTTAACCCCTTCATTACCAAAGAATTCTCCAAACCAGGAAACAAGGTTTTTTTGGGAAAATCATTTTTAATTATACAGTAAGAAATATTTGGGAATATTCCCAAAAGCATTTCTCACTGTAATAACCCATTTGGCAGGAGGATGTCGCCTTCTCTTGGCCAAAAGGAGTTACTGCAATTCTGGGCTCCGTGCAGGATTAGCTGGGGAGATGTCATCCAGACGCATTCCCAGCTGGCTTTAAAAAGTGTTAACACCTCGGGCATCATGCCCACGCAACTAAAACTTTAGGGGCATGTTCTGGAGCCCAAACTCAAAGAATTTTGTTTTCAATAAACACAATTCCTTTGCATCGTTCCTGTGGAACACCATATCGAGAATACTCCACAGTAGAGGATCGAGAGTAGTCGATATTGGTTGTGAAGGGGTTAATTTATCACCCAGACGCTCGGAGCTGCTAGTAGTTTGACAAACAATTGGTAAGAGTGGTATGCAGAACGTTTCCAGGGCTATAGAGATTTAGTATTTTTAGCGTCTATAAAATAAACAACAGCCTCAAAATCTCAAAATATCTCGTGCCGAAACAAGTCCCAGCCCCCCCCCCACTCTTGACTTACTTGAATGAAGTGAATCAGACAGAACAGTGTTTGTACATTGTTAGTATTATCTTCTATTTACAGTACCTGGTTTTATCTTATATTTTACAGTACTTGTAATGGTCCAACGACGTCAATTCAAAAGTAGACGAAATACAATCTTTACGCATTGATATGTCTGTCTTATAACAAGTGATGTTTTGGTTTTAAGGCACTTGTTTTATTCATTTTATATGTTCTTTGTGAGGAAGAATTCACAGAAAGTGTATGTCGTGGGATGCTCAAACAGTATTATTGTATGAATAGATTAGACTTATAGAAGAGATAGAGAAAAATAAATTGCAAATAAACGTTTTGTCTTGTTTGGATTGATAAAGAAGATAAAGGGTTTATTCCCAAAGCACCGTAAAGGCTCGGAATTTTGGTGCTTTGCGATTTGGCCCAATTTCGCTGCATTTCGGAGATTCTGTTTCGGTAGAAATACAATGAAGTCACTATATTTTGCTGAAAATGGAATCGCCGTAGTAGTTATTGGTCACTGGTGAAAGCTGTCGAAGTGCACCGATAACTGCTGAATTTCAGCGAATCGGCGAATTACACCGAACTGGTAAAAAAAAATATGGAAGTCTCCTGTTCTCCTAAAAGGTGTTTAACCTCCCTGGTGGTATTCCCGAGTGTGGCTTGGGGTTAAATTTCAATGCTGAAAGCGGTAACCCCGAGCCACACTTGGGCCGATACATAACTGTCCCTGCGCTCCCTTGCTAACCTCCGGCCGATCGCAGCGTCCTGCTTCCGGGTTCTCATTGCGAGAAGGGAACCCGAAAGCAGGAAGCCGCGATCGGCCGGAGGTGACTGCGGGAGGACAGCGAGGGAGCGCAGGGACAGTTATGTGTCAGCCCTTGTGTGGCTCGGGGTTACCGCTTTCGGCATTGTAATTTAACCTCAAGCCACACTCGGGATACCACCAGGGGGCAAAATAAATGCAGCGATTTTGACATATTAAAATATGTCAAAATCGGAACGGCAAGGAGGTTAAACCAATAAAAATGTATTAAAATGTGTCTAAATAATAAAAAAGGTCTGTTACAGAATTAAAAAAAAAAAAAAAAAAAATATTGAAAAACAAAAATTTAATCTAAAGAATACAAAAAATACATAAAGGCGTTCTAAAAAATAAAAAGTGTTTTTGCTGAAAAACGAAAAAAAAGGAACACGTTATAGCGTTTTTACATTGAATCTTATGGGATTCGCCCGTTTAAACCTGTCGAACGGGACCACCAAAAATCAGGGCATTTCACCAGAAATTCGGTGCAGTTTGACATTCTGTGAATAAAAGACATGACAATGTTCTATGGGGTAATTTCAGTGACACTGATTGGTGCCGAACTGCACCGTATTTTGCTGTCAATTCGCCATTATTTGGTGAATTGACAGCTTACTGAATAGACGAATCGGCCCAGAATTGCACCGAACGGTGATATTCACCGTCCAGTGCAATTCGGGGGTTAGTGAATAACCTCTTATGTGTTTCAGAATGTGCACATTACTAGAAAATGCTAGAGGTGTGCACAGCTGAAAAATTCATTTAATTTCATTTGAAAATAATTTTGTCCGAAACAGGATTCGTTTGAATATTGATTCGTTTTCGTAATTTCGTTTCATAATTTTAAATTCGTAATTTTGATTTGATTCAAATTTTCGGATCACTACAAAAAAAAACAATAAATTAAATCCTGCTCAATTACTGTTAAATTAGGGTTAAACATGAAGGTTAGAAAGGCAAGCTAGGGTTAAATATTGAGCTGTCTATTGGCCTGTGGTGCTGAATACAAAAGATTCAGCACCACAGCCAATTGACAGGGACTTTGTGAAACAGTAAAACAAAACTGATTTGTTTTCATAATTTCGTTTTTGTAATTTGAGATCAATTCGAAAAAAACACAATCAATCCTGCTCAATGTTTTGTTTCTTTACTTTTCTTTTCAATTCGGATGAAACAAATTTGTTATTTTGGAAGTACGTCGAATAAGTTCAAAGAATTTAGATTCGTTACGAAGTGAATGCACACCTCTAGAAAATGCTATATTTTCTAGTTCACAATTCCAAGGATCTCTGTCCGAGATGAATGAGTTAGCCTTAAATTACAGGTCCTATTTGAGATCTGGCTTACTGCGTACCTCCCAACCTTCCGGGCCTGCTGATGCCCCATAACGACAAGGCATGATCTACGTACGGCATATTCACCAGTTATCACACATCTGATGCTTCATCAATGATGTAGCTGGTTGGCTACTCCAACTTAGATACTTGTCAACCAAGCATGCCTAACATACTAATCTCTGTAGGAGGTAAAACTCAGGATAGTGAAGGGATACTCTAGACTTAAAATGGAAGGAGGTAAATGGAAGAGTTAAACATTAACCCTTCTAACCATCTCCGCGACTCCTGTCCCACCTTGACTCCAGTGTTGGGTCCCCGCAGTGCTGGTCAGATGGGACAAGCTTCTGGATTCCTTTTAAACTGCAGCTGGCGGAATGGTGGATTGACTTAAGCAAGCATCCAGCCAGTCCGATAGATCCAATGAGAGTACATTGAGAGTCATTGGCTGGAAAAGAGATCAGTCTGCAAGGAAGATCTCTGCAATCACAAGCCAGAAACACACGGCAAAAGTTTCATTTTAACACTGATCAGTCTGCAAGGAAGATCTCTGCAATCACAAGCCAGAAACACACACACAGCAAAAGTTTCATTTTAACACTGAACAGTCCCATCCACCCCCCCCCCCACCCAGGACCAGCCTCTAATTTCAGGCATCCTTTCCAGCTGTCTCCAGTTCTCTCTATTTACTCTTACTAATCCCAGGCTTCTGGTCTCTCCCATGCAAGCTCTGCAGTGGTTTTCTGGCCACCAGCTCCCCCTCCCCCTGCTGGAATTAGGGAAGTGCAAGGTCCACATACTGCTGCACAATGCGCTCCCTGTCTCTTATACTCTTTTACTCTGCATTCATCCTAAAATGGAACTCCTGCCTCTGTACCACCATAGTGGAGTCATCTCTCCTTCTCGTATAAGACATTCCATACGGGGAAGTCTGCCCCCCAACTCACTAATACACATCACTGCCCCAACCAGTCCATCACTCTCACATTGCAGTCCTCTCCTCTTGTTTCCACCCCAACCCTTCTAGGTTGTGAGTTCCCACAGGAATAGGGCCCTCGTTTCCTCATGTATCAGTTTATCAAATGTTGTTCAATGTATTGTAACCCTGTCTGTATCATACCCATTGTTCAGCGCTGCGGAATATGATGGCGCTTTATAAATAAAGTATAATAATAATAATGATAATTCTCAAGAAGATGAGATCAATGCTCACACTCAGAGGGCTACATTTCTGAGACCCCCCCCAGAAGGAAGAGAGGAGAGTGGACACTCAGGTCAGTGTGACCACTCAAATTGCATTGAGTAGTCACAGCGCCTAGAGTGTCCCTTAAAGTGTAGTATGACCATGTTTATTATCACAGTCTCAACCTCGTAAATGAGGGATTCTTCCTTGACATCTCCAAGATTGGGACAGCAAAGTAGAAACCTGCGCCCGCAGGACAGGACCCATGCACTCACACAGTCCTGCTGAAATCTGGCCTGTTGCGAGGTCTGTTACTGAACAGGCAGATTGGGAACTTACCAAGCAAATGGCTATGACAATACCAGACACTTTAGGTGTCAGACTTTTAGTTATTTTAAATCTTTTAAAATATTATAATGGTTGGTATGTAATGGCTAAGAATAGAAAGACTGAATTAAAAATGTAAAAGCCAAACCAGATGGATTTGAGGCTTTTTTTAGTCTTATAATATTAGTTATGAGGTGGTGATGCATATACTAGATTGCCATACGTCAACGACTGGCATCGTCTTTTGATGAGCCATCTGTTTCCTAACCACAGGATGTAAACAGGATTTATTTTGGAATGGTATATAAAAAAAAGTTACATTCTAAAGCCATCGGCATCTTGGGCCACTCAAGCCCCCTCTCCTTCATAATGCGGAGGCAACAGGAAATTGCATTAAATGGTCACTGTATGTAACATAATTAGTAATTACTAGAAATTCCTTCACAAGCCCAAATCACGTACAACATCTTGCTCTTTGGGAATATGGTTGGACTATAATGTCTCATTTTGGACATTAACACAAATGATGTGCTATTATTTAACTTTTAACCCCTTCACTACTGTGTATACACATTCAACAGTAGCAGACACAGCAGCCTGAGATCATGTTACATGATCTGGAGTTATGCGTCAACAAAGAAAACTAATTTAATTTGCATTTGGGCTCCATAAAGTGCTCCCAAAGTTTTAGCACTGTGGGCATGATGCCCGAGGTGCTAGCTCCTTTTTACATCAGCTGGTAAAATGACCGGAGACCAGAACTGCAGTAACCTCTTTTGGCCAACAGATGGTGACATCTCCCTGCCAAATAGGTTATTAAGTAAGGAATACACTGGGAATATTCCCAAATATTTCTTCTTTTATAATTAATTAAAAATGATTTTAAAAAAAAACACACTGGTTCCTCAATGTTATTTTTTTATTTTATTTAGAAAATCACTTGGTAGTGAAGGGGTTAAGTTGAATATCAGTTTTCTGTTACTAATATTATTTTTATCACGCTTGATGTGGAAGCAATTTTGCATATACTCAATTTATTAAAAAAGTCTTCAGTAAATTTGTGAATTTTTACTTTTAAAATTCTATGGAATACCCAAAATTATTACGTAATCATGTCCGTTTGCAATTTGATTAATATTGCACATTAGACACTGTTAATATTTTTTGTCTGTAAGGAACATCATAATTAACAACTGTCTTCCAAGCATTTCCTCTCATGAATCCTTGATCTGTATTATCTCATATGAGACTCTATTCGGACTTGACTTCCAGTTGGTTTTACCAGATCTTGACTTATGATGTACTCACTTGTTATTCCCTAATCCCTGTTTCTCTTGGCTGCACTGCAGGTCTCGGTTTTCCATTTAATAATAGTGTAATTAAATCCCCCATAATTAAAAAAAAAATGCCTGACTGTGCCGCTTTGTCCACGTGTGGTACTAAATAACCTCCATTAAACTCCATGATGTTGTTTGGTTTGTAACATTCCACCATCCGTATTCTTCTTCTCATTTACATTCCACTTTAGATTTCAGCAAAAACTGACCCAGAGTGATAATTTGCCCATACGCCACCCCCGCTGAGGTTTTATACTCGAAACAACAACATTGCAATCCGAGAACAGATATGAAATGTAGTCAGATCCGATTAAGAAGAGTTTGCGAATGTTTTTCTTCGTATTTGCTATTTGGTCTACATCAGCGTTTCCCAGTCGTGACCTCAGGGACCACTACCAGGCCAGATTTTAAGGATTATCTTGGGGAAATCCTGCAATCACTGAGCAGCAAATCATATCACCTGTGCTGCGCTTTGGATATCTGCAAACCTGGCCTGTTACAATTACTTGACCAGGGTTGGGAAACGTCATGGGTCAGGCAACCCAAGAGAGCAAAGGCACGAGCCCAGGTGTGCAGCGACACACTGGAGGCACGGATGTGTCAACAAGCAGGTTTATTTGAGGTAATATTACAAGATGAAGGGAGAGGCAGGAATAGGGCCAGTTAAAGATATAGATAAACAGACAGGACAGGAAAGGGGCTGACTGCAGATACGTACGGAACTCAGGACAGAGAGGGGGTTAACTAGAGACAGATGGACAGGGCAGGAAGACGGCTGACAGATACAAGGGGGATACAAAGAGAGACAGGGCAGGAGAGGGTTGATTAACAGACAAATGGACTGGGCAGAATCATGGTTACAGATATACTGGAAAACTGAAGGTGAATGTCCAGGGATGCTGAGAGTGGAATTCGAAGAAACAGGAAATCTGGCAGCAAGGTAGGGAACAGCAACAGATGATGGACTTTGATAACAGATGGAAGTCTATGATAACAGATGAGGTCACAGTAAACAAATAAGGGTCCTTGATAACAGATGAGGGTCTATGATGGTAGATGATGGTCACAGTAAACAAATAAGGGTATGCAGGCAAGGTGTCCAATAGAGGATAGTGCAAAAGAGTAGTCAGGGAGAAAGCCAAGGGTCGAGGGCAGGCAGAGAGGGCAAATCCGTTAATCTAAGCAAAAAGATTCTGGTACAGAAATAAACAGATCAGGCTTCTTTGCAGGCAGGATACAAAATGAATCTGAGCAATGCTGAAGCACAGGCTCGCGGGTGCTCCACCCTTTTGTAGGGTAACACCAGGCCAGGAGATTGGACACACCTGAGTCTGCTGCAAAGCAGAATGAGAAACCAGTTCACAATAAGGCAGCACTGCCCAGGCGGATTCAAGATGGGGCAGCAGCAGACTTGCCTGTTTTTGCAGCAGCAGCCGTGACAGGAAACACTGGTCTGCACCATTTGCAGTCGTGGAATAAACCACATTATTTGATGTTTTCTTTGCATTATAATTTCTGGACCCTATTCGCTGCCTATCAGTAAACTGCAAAAGGGAGTTCATAAAAATACTGCTACAGGTATTACCACTGGATGGTTCTTGCTGGTGTTCCAAGTAGAGCACTTCTCTTTGTGTGCCCATTGCCAATACAGCTTGTTGTAATCGTAATGTCTATATATCTACAGCGTGTCAACACAAGACTAAGATAAGACAAACTTCCAGTGGAAGAGTACAAAGAGTCTACATGACCATGGAGTACCTTGGGTTTTGACAAGAGGACGCAACGGATCCTGTTCTCTACCTTTTGCTCAGTTTTAATGTGCTTTCTCCTTAACGTAATTGTGTTACTACAGGTTTTTGGCGGCATACTCAATCTGTAACGTTTTTCTTGCACCACTGGTAAGAATAATCAGAAAAATACACTTGGGCTAACTTGGCATTCTAGTGCTATTGCCATAATGTATAGAATTCACAAAAGTGGTATAACCTTGACAATAACCTAACAATCCAACAGTAACTCAGGTCAACTGCCTGACCTTGAATAGAGGTAACAATTGCATGTTGGTCACATGACTCACAAAATATTTACACTTGACTTCAGGACAGGGTTCCAAGAAATTCTAGGCTCACCTTCTACTGTTGTTGTTCTGTATAAAGTAACCCCACTCTAAGGGAACGCCATTGACTTCTTACGCAGTCTTAAGCTGAATGACCAGTGTGGTGATAGTAAGTATAACCTCTCAAGTCAATATGGTGGTGTGTCACTTGACAGTAAAGTCAGCCTTTTATGCCGAGTGACACACTAGTTCATGGACTTGAGAGGCTACACTGGTGTTAGTGCTGTATGGCAATTACATTAAAATTCCTATGAGAGTTGCAGTTGGGGTACAATTGGAGCCACAGCTCCAGACCCAGTCCCTCACAATAGGCCCAGAAAGCAGCTGAGGCAATTACTCTTTCAAACAGATTGATAAGTAAGAGACATATTCCATGGGGAATAATGTGACAGGATTGGACAGAGGCACAACGGGAATGATGGAGATAGGACATAGCAGGGTTCTCAAACTCTGGCCCCCCAGCCATTTTTAACTTACACCTCCCATGATTCTCTGACCATATACTGCATTTCTAAGAATTCTAGGAATTGTGGGCAACAGGGGGGACTGACCCATAGGTCATTGCTGTGGGATTTAGTGCTGTGGAGCTCTGTAATGTGCAGTGTGTACAAGTGTATTAGTAATGTTCAGTATCTTATAAATGTGAAAAGTGATTGGCAGTTTCTCACGTGTGCCACAAGGACCTTCTGTGCCGCAGTGTAACCTTAGCTGCAATTAGTCAGTGATGGCTGCAGCAGAGCGGTGGCCAATCTGTAAGTCTGGAGGAGGCACAATGGATTCCCCAATTCGCTGTGGGGCCTGAGTGGCTTTTCTTAACTCAGTAAAATCATTATTTTGAAATTGGTGTAATTAAATTTAATTCTTTAACACAACAATGTACATACGAGTTGGGCATTGTATGGTTTTTTTTTATGGATTTGACCTTCTGTGGGCATGGCACAAGGGGCCCCCGATCGTCTATTGCCCAGGAGCCCCATTAGTTGTCAGTCCACCCCTGGTAGCAATCAATACATGGGGGGGCCAGAGTTTGAGACCCCTGGGTTAGGGACTCACTAGAGGAAAGAGGGATGATGAGGCAGAGGAACAGATGTAAGAAAAGCATACCAAAATCTTTGCCTCCAGGCCCTAGAAGCACCAAAACCAGGAATGAAACTTAGAAGTACTAGAAAAATTGTAATTGCTGTTGTGAAAACCAAACTACATATGCCATTAATCAGCATTGTGCAGGTGTTAAGGGAATATGCTCACCTACCATACATCAGAATGAAAGGCTTGCAACTGACTGGGCCACTTCATCATCCGGGCTAAGCTCCGGCAGCTACTGGAAAAACTGGGAATTTACAGAACTCTCAAGGGGGCTTTAAAATGTATCTTTTTCTTATATTTGCTTTCTTATTTTGCAAATTATAATTAATTGTGTGTGTGTATGTACAGGTATATATAAATATGATTTGGTAAGCCGTGTTACTCCAGATGCCAAAATCACCAGAGTATAGGGGGGTCCAAAAGTAAAGCTAAAATCAATGAATTAATGATTCCAAACCAAAAACATTTCTTTTTCAAAGAAAGCTTGTTTATTCAATTATTTCTCAACATAAT
The DNA here is from genome assembly GCA_009667805.1 of Leptobrachium leishanense. Classification (NCBI taxonomy): domain Eukaryota; kingdom Metazoa; phylum Chordata; class Amphibia; order Anura; family Megophryidae; genus Leptobrachium; species Leptobrachium leishanense. The sequence goes on along the minus strand of CM019064.1, from coordinate 427,504,933 downwards.
CGACACCAATCTCCAAGTATTTTTCACTTCTCAAAACACCAGCCAAAAATCATGTTTTGTATACCTAGTGTAGTTTAGCAGATTAAAGTCTGGACATTTTGACATATTCGATAAACCAAAAGTGGGAAACCACTGCACGCGTACAGATGAGAGCATGGTGGCCAAGGTGAAAGAATTTCTGAATCAGGAACCTCAAACCATTCTGAAAAGTCTGTGAAAGTTCAGCATTCCAAAAACAAGAATATTTAGTAGTTTTCATGACGAGTTCAACTTCGCCAAGAAGTTCATCTCCAGGGTTCCATGTGTGTTGAACGCAGAACAAAAAAACTGCTGGAGTTGAGTTGAAGTTGCCAAAGATTTGGTGGACACCACTCTTATTCTCCACACCTTGCCACTTTTTGTTTATCCCAAAAATCAGGAAACCCACAAGAGGAACGACCTATGAGAACCATGAAGACTTCATTAATTCATTCTAACGGCTGGTTGGAGTAGAGGTAACATTGGAATCCGTTGGAATCCCGGCCTCTCCAGTAAGTGTCCTTGGGCAAGACACCTAATGATACATACTTGCTTACCTAGGCCATACTTGAAAACGAGAGAGATCTCAATGTATCTTATCTGGTAAAATACTTTATTAAAAAAAAAGGTGTCCAAGAGCAGCTGACTAGGCTGACAAAAGATGACTTTTGGGGGTGTTGTGAGAAGTGAAAAAAATGTCGGCAATGATTTTGAGGGATGCTGAATAAACAAGCTTTTATTGCTTTCGATTTTAACCTTACTTTTGGACCTTCCCTTGAATATATAAAATTGCCAAAAAATTACATCACACTACATGATTATAACTGCCTAAAATAGACATTTTTTTAAAAAACAGCCTCTGCAGTGATCATTTTCTTTAAAAAAAAAAAAAAAAAAACAACCAAAGACATTCGTACTCATAATTTTCCTATTTCTGGCTCTTTGAGTTTCTAATTTTATGTAAAATGATGTTTTGCCTGGACTGAGTTTGCTATGGTAATGCTCTGTGACTATTGCCAAGTTTAACATTGATGAATATTTTGTTACATTATGTTGGACAATGAGCTGAGTCCTAAAAAACATCAAAAAATTGTTCTCAAATAATGAGAAGGTTAATTGATGAAGGAAAAATATATAAATGTCTGTTTTGCGTCCAGCTTAACGTCCAAGAAGAATCTATTAACACGTCATGCAAATTACTTTGGGCCCTATTACATTCCTCGTGCACGCAAATTCGCATTTGCTTGAGGAAAAAAACATTTGCGCTTAACGTCGTATTACGACGTTCGCGCAAATGATGCGGTTATCATCTACCGCGATTGACCCTGCGCGAACCCAGCGCGAGCGCAAGCACGTGCGCGTGCGCGCATCCTATACTTAACATTGTGAGCGCAAATGCGTTAGTGCAGGTGGTATTACAAACTTCGCGCAAAGTCGTACGAGCGACGTTTGCGTGAATTATCATAACGTCTTTGAAAACCTGGTGTTAACTGCAAATATGATCGTTCTGGCCGAAACGAAATAACTCTGCAATAAAAAAAAATACAGCACAGTACAGTTGCCATTCTACACATACCCAGACATAAAAAATAAATAATTTGCCAAATAATTTTTTTGTTGCAGCACATATACGCAGATTGACTTTGACAGGCGCAACAACCGAAACCTAGAACATGGTGGTTCTTACTGTAATTCTGATTGGCTGAATCCCATGAAAAAACAGTCTGCCCACCGATTCCTGCCCGCAACGTCCATTTGCGCCCGGCTTTGCACGTCGGATTTGCGCACGAAAAAACTTGAAGGCTGAGAAAATGCGCGAGGATTGTAATACCGCATTAATTTGCGCGCGATAAAGTTTTTTGAGGTGCATTTGCGCGAAGAATGTAATAGGAGCCTTTATATTTTACATAATTATAGATTAAGAAATAACAAAAAATAAAAGTACCGTATTTTTTTTCAAAAAGTGGGGGGGAAAGTGGGTGTGTCTTATGGAGCGAATACTGCGCCGGTGCAGTGTTCGCTCCCTGCGGGCGTCCGAAGCTATGGAGCTTTGGCGCTCGCCTGGGGGAACCACGTCACCAGCCGAGTTCTCGCGAGATCACGGCTGGTCACGTGGCTCCCCCAGGCGAGTGCCCAAGCTCCATGCCGCCGGACGCACGCTCAGAGGGAGCCGAACACGATGCAGCGGCGGTGGCAGGAGTTGAGCTGGGGACATTATCCATGAGCTGCTGGGGCATATCCATGAGCTGAGGCATATCCATAAGCTGGGGCATATCCATGTGCTGCTGGGGCATATCCATGAGCTGGGGCATATCCATGAGCTGGGGCATATCCATGAGCTGCTGGGGCATATCCATAAGCTGGGGCATATCCATGAGCTGGGGCATTATCCATGAGCTGGGGCATATCCATAAGCTGGGGCATATCCATGAGCTGGGGCATATCCATGAGCTGGGGCATATCCATGTGTGAGCTGGGGCATTATCCATGAGCTGGGGCATATCCATGAGTGAGCTGGGACATTATCCATGAGCTGGGGCATATCCATGAGCTGGGGCATATCCATGTGTGAGCTGGGGCATTTTCCATGAGCTGGGGTATATCCATGAGCTGGGGCATATCCATGTGTGAGCTGGGGCATATCCATGAGCTGGGGCATATCCATGTGTGAGCTGGGGCATTATCCATGAGCTGGGGCATATCCATGTGTGAGCTGGGGCATATCCATGTGTGAGCTGGGGCATTATCCATGAGCTGGGGCATATCCATGATCTGGGGCATATCCATGAGCTGAGGCATATCCATGTGTGAGCTGGGGCATATCCATAAACTGGGGCATATCCATGTGTGAGCTGGGGCATATCCATGTGCTGGGGCATATCCATGAGCTGGGGGCATAGCCATGAGCTGGGGGTATATCTATGAGAGGAGCTGGGTCAAAATCCATGAGAGGAGCTGGGACAAAATCCATGAGAGGAGCTGGGGCAGTATATCCATGAGAGGAGCTGCGGCATTATCCATGAGAGGAGCTGGGGCATTATATCCATGAGAGCAGCTGGGGCAGTATATCCATGAGAGGAGCTGGGGCAGTATATCCATGAGAGCAGCTGGGGCAGTATATCCATGAGAGGAGCTGGGGCAGTATAGCCATGAGAGGAGCTGGGGCAGTATATCCATGAGAGCAGCTGGGGCAGTATATCCATGAGAGGAGCTGGGGCAGTATATCCATGAGAGGAGCTGCGGCATTATCCATTATTACACTATTTGATTCAGAATATTTTTTTTTCCTGTTTTCCTCCTCTAAAAACTAGGTGCGTCTTATGGTCGGGTGCGTCTTATGGAGCGAAAAATACGGTACATGGGAATAAAATTGGAATTTTGAAATACCTGACTACAAGAAGTAAAGTCCAATTAGCGCCAAACATACAGGGTTATCCAAAGAGATTCGAAAAGTCACCGCACGTTCGGTGACTTTTCGTTCTCTTCAATTCGGTTCCTTTTGCCGATTGCATTTCGGTGACCCTGCGGTGTATTCAGCAAGCACCACAGGGTCCCCGAATTGCAGGGAAAAGCTGCCGTAAACTCACCGAAAACTAACCGAATGCACGCTGAAAACAAGCAAAAACATCTGGATTAACCTTCGAAGAGGAAGCCGAACAGGAGCCGAAAAGGAGCCGAATCACACAGAGCCGAAGCAGCTGTGACGTAGAGGAGGCAGTGAATAAATTAGAAAAACCATTTGTATGAATCTGGGAAAATGAAACGCTGTTTGCAAAGAAACTACTGAGCGAAAATGTCTGAAATTTTCACAGGAGGTCCAGGGAATGATAATAAAGAGGTCTGTTACAAAAAAAATAAGCAAACTGAAAAAAAAAAAAAAAAAAAAATCGGACTTTTATTTTTTTTTTAAAAAATTCAGAAAAATGCTTAAAGTATCCTAAAAAATCTATAAATAAAGAGACTTTTTGCTGCAGAATTTTATAATGAACGGTTTTTAGATATTGAATTAAAACGGGAATATTTTTAACATTGAAGTCTATGGGATTCTCCTGAATAAATTTGCCGAATTAAACCACCGAATGGCAGGGCATTAGGGAACCTTTCACTGCTGGTTTGTGTTCTCTGAATAGCCGAAGCAGTGCTTTTTGATGGGGATTTCACTGCCTCGACAGGGACCGAACAGGCACCGTATGTGCAGGCAATTCGCCAGGATTTGGAGAATTGCCTGCTCTCTGGATAGCCGAATGGCCAGGAAAGGTAACCGAACACTGATTTTCAGCGTTCGGTTACCTTTCTCAAGCAATTCGAATCTCTTTGGATAACCCTGAAAGTATATTTCACTCATACCGGAAGCAAAGGGTTAGAAAAATAGACTAAATACTAATAAAACACATATCAAACTTGGCAGAATGAGCCTAATACGATTTAAAGTCTCGCTCTTTTCATTTTCTCCTTTTGTTTTTCTATTTCTTTCATTTCGGAGCCATGATATGTAATTGTCCCAAAAAAATATTACATTAAAGAGATGCCAAACTGTATTACCCTGTGTGTGTCTCGAAAGGACATGCCGTCAGCCGGAAAAAATAAATAAATCCGAAAAACTCAATGAAAACCGCAAACAACCTTGGATTAAAGATTTATAAAGATTATTTCTTTCCAAGGCATTGATCTCATATAAAAAAGGAGGAAAACAAACAAAAAGAACCCCACACTATTTACTCAAGCCTTCTGCTTCTAAATAAAGCCAACTGAAAGAACTGGTGCCGGCAATTCGTCTTGAAACAATGAAAGATGGACTGCTAATAACTATTTCTACAGGGAAACAGCTTTCCACCGCAATACCATTTATTTTATTTATTATTTTTAATTAAAGATCTTATTAAAGACTAGAGGTATTAGAATTTTATTTGAAAGGCTTTGAGAGCTTTTATATAGCTTTTAACAATGTCACATTTTCCAGGCTAGGTATTATTATATATATATATATATATATATATATATATATAGAGTACGCAATGGAGGAGGCACCCGAGGACTTTTGTTAAAAGTAAAAATTTATTAGTCACATTAAAAAAACAACGTTTCGGCCCACCGAGGGCCTTTTTCAAGGTGTAACAGATAAATAAAAAGCAGGTATTTTTTTATTGGGAGCTAAGCACCGGGGCAATCTTTAAACGACTGCGGGAACTCTTGGCCTGCAGGACATCTCTATAGGATATGAGTGCCCGGCTCACTGGTTGATTTTTGTTAGTGTAGCGCTCACTCCCGGAGGAGCCGCTGAATTTAACCTCGGGTTAGTCTCTCCGCACTAGGGAATAAATATACACCAGCACTGTTGTGGATTTTATAAATTATATACTTTACTGGTCTCAATAAAGCGGCATATATAATATAAGCACGGTATATAGAAAACAGGATTTCGTAATGCGAGAAACGCGCAGCCCTGTAGATTTAAGCAATACTGCAGCGTGCTTCGTTAAACTTTGACTGTGGCCTGGAAGGCCTCTCACCCATCCGCCAGACAATCTGTTCCGCTGCCCGATCAAGGACGTCCCTCCGCTGGATTATACTGGGACCCTGTGCCACTGGATCCGCTTCTCTTGCTTGTCCGTCTTCCACAACAAGATCTACGGCCTACCGCCTGCACTCCCAGTGGATCATTGCGGTCTCCTTACTCGGGGTCCAATCTGGAACTCTGTGTCTGTGCAAAACCTCTCAGTGGAGGATTACTAGGTCTCTGGCAAGTCACTGTATCGATCCCCAGCGTCGGCAAGGCAGCGCCTGCTCTCCGGCCTGGTAACAATTGCTCACAGTCTCACGTGCATCTTACTCTGTTCACCCCTCGGCTCACACTGGCTCTCCTTTGCACGAGGCTGCGGATGTCCTTTCCTCCTTCCCCACCCACTTCCTGTCTTTCCCCCAAAGCATGCTGGAAAACGTAGTCCCATTGTGTCCAGTATAGTTTACATTGCGCTTGTCTCCCTCTGGTGGCCAAACCTGAGCAATACAGCAACAGAGTTTTAAACAGCGCTACATATGTGTGTGTATATATATATATATATATATATATATATATATATAAAACCAAGGAATCCCGCCCTCCACATACCAAGAATTTTTTGGCTCCAGTGGATTCAATCCAGCTGCAAATAGACAGGGAACCAAAATCCGGACGCACACGCGTCTGGATTTTGGTTATATATATATATATATATACACTGTATATAATATTTTTTTTTACTTTTTTCTGACTTTGGTTTTGAGGTTTGTCAAACACCAACGCAAATGACCATTTCTAGTAGTTTCAGATGTTGTGCAAGAAAAAGGCATTGACATGAGTTAATTGTCTTCAGAGGAACCTAGTCAATATAGTCAATATATCCATTGTAAAAACTAAACCAAATATAACTATGCATCTTCATATCTATTGAAAGGTGCATGTGTATCAATGGATAAGAAGATACAGTCAGGTCCAGAAATATTGGGACCACCACAATGAAAAAAACACAATGTGCTTTAACTGCAGACTCTCAGCTTTAATTTGAGGGTATGCACATCCAATTCAGGTGAACGGTGTAGGATTTACAGCAGTTTGCAGATGTGCCTCCCACTTGTTAAGGAACCAACGGTAATGGGACAATTGGCTTCTCAGCTGTTCCATGGCCAGGTGTGTGATATTCCTTCATTACCCCAATTACAATGTGCAGATAAAAGGCCCAGAGTTAATTTCAACTGTGCTATTTGCATTTGGAATCTGTTGCTGTCAACTCTCAAGATGAGATCCAAAGAGCTGTCACTATCAGTGAAGCAAGCCATCATTAGGCTGAAGAAACAAACCCATCAGAGAGATAGCAAGAACAATAGGCGTGGCCAAAACAACTGTTTGAAACATTCTCAAAAAGAAGGAATGCACCGGTGAGCTCAGCAACACCAAAAGACCCGGGAGACCACGGAAAACAACTGTGGTGGATGACCGAAAAATTCTTTCCCTGGTGGAGAAAACACCCTTCACAACAGTTGGCCAGATCAAGAACACTCTCCAGGAGGTAGGTGTATGTGTGTCAAAGTCATCAATCAAGAGAAGACTTCACCAGAGTGAATACAGAGGGTTCACCACAAGATGTAAACCATTGGTGAGCCTCAAAAACAGGAAGGCCAGATTAAAGTTTGCCAAACAACACCTAACAAAGCCTTCCCAGTTCTGGAACAAGATACTATGGACAGATGAGACCAAGATCAACTTGTACCAGAGTGATGGGAAGAGAAGAGTATGGAGAAGGAAAGGAACTGCTCATTAGTGAAGCATGGTGGTGGTATTGTGATGGCGTGGGCATGTATGGCTGCAAATGGAACTGGTTCTCTTGTATTTATTGATGATGTGACTGCTGACAAAAGCAGCAGGATGAATTCTGAAGTGTTTCGGGCAATATTATCTGCTCACATTCAGCCAAATGCTGCAGAACTCATTGGACGACGCTTCACAGTGCAGATGGACAATGACCCAAAGCATACTGCAAAAGCAACCAAAGAGCTTTTGAAGGGACAGAAGTGGAATGTTATGCAATGGCCAAGTCAATCACCTGACCTGAATCCCATTGAGCATGCATTTCACTTGCTGAAGACAAAACTGAAGGGAACATCCCCAAGAACAAGCAGGAACTGAAGACAGTTGCAGTAGAGGCCTGTCAGAGCATCACCAGAGATGAAACCCAGCGTCTGGTGATGTCTATGCATTCCAGACTTCAGGCTGTGATTGACTGCAAAGGATTTGCAACCAAGTATTAAGAAGGGAAAGTTTGATTTATGATTATTATTCTGTCCCATTACTTTTGGTCCCTTAACAAGTGGGAGGCACATCTGCAAACTGCTGTAAGTCCTACACCGTTCACCTGAGTTGGATGTACATACCCTCAAATTAAAGCTGACAGTCTGCAGTTAAAACACATTGTGTTTGTTTCATTCCAACTCCATTGTGGTGGTGTATAGAGCCAAAGATGTTAGAATTGTGTCCCAATATTTCTGGACCTGACTATACTTTGTTTTTTGTTTTTACAATGAATGTATCCTACAGTCGAGTAAAGCAGGTTCTTCCTAAGACAACTGACTCACATCAAAGCATTTTTCTTGCACGACACCTGGAACCACTAGAAATGGTTATTTGCGTTGGTGCTTGATAAAACTGAAAACCAGAGATAGAAAATGCCAAGTTGCATCTTATGTCCACAATTGGTAAATTGAAAATGAATTGTGACCTTGTTGATGACAAGTTCCACAGTATCCATCTACTGGTTAGACAGCTCAGCTCATTGTGTTCACACATTCTTTTTTTGAAGAAATGTGTCACAATGTGTCTGTGGGTAGTTCTTCATCACAAGATCTTTGAAACCCAGAATTCCATGTCAAACTTGTATTGCAGTAAAGGATATGTAGAAGGACAGTCAAATTTGACCCTGGATTCCATGACCTGAACATACTGTAGTAAAAGACATGGACAAGGACAGTCGAATTTGACATTGAAGGGGGACTCAGAAGGAACCTGTTTGATTCAACTGTTGGATACAACCATTGTAAAAACATCTTTACTAATGGTAAATTTAAACTCTACTAGAACATTCTAAGCATTTGCCCAGTTTTAATGAACAAAACTTACTCCCCACCCTCTAAAGCAATGACCCACGAGACCACCAGAGAAAAGTTCAATCTCCATGCTATATGTTTGCCTTCAGTCACATGGCCCGGATCCTTTGTCCTACTAACTCCTTCTTAAAGGCTGGCCTGGCAGAGCCCTTCTACAACCCAAACATTCTAGATCAGTGGTACTGGTTCCCAACCGTGGTCCTCAAGTACCCCCAACAGGCCCGGTGTTAAGGATCACCTTGGGTAAATGCAGGCTGAATCCTGCAATCACCGAGCAGCAAATCATATGACCTGTGCTGTTCTTCACATATGTGGAAAGCCTTGACTGTTAGAAGTACTTGAGGACTGCGGTTGGGAACCACTGCTCTAGATTATGTGAGACCATGCCTCAAGCAAACAATATTCTAAGCTGAGCAGTAACCTGTGTGACCTCTAGACTGTTTCTCAAGATCATACTACTTTTATGCATCACATACAACGTGCAATAATTTAAAAAGTGGTGTCAACACTAGAATAATAAGCTCTTTCAAGTGATTTATTATTTACACTGCTGGTAGGGAAAAACTTTGAGAGCAATAACCTCTCGCTACATGATTTTGTAAAGTAGAAATAGAAATTAAAAAAGGGATAAATAAATATACGTTCCTATAGCCCTCTGGTGAAAAAGAACAGATCCAGTTCTTTCTTACTTTATACGCAATTAAAGTGTGTCCGAACAGATATTTTAATGTATTAAAAGATTTTCCACAGGGAATGATCAGCACAAATTTTTTTTAGAGCACTCTGCATGTTTTTAAAAATAAATAAATATATATATATATATATATACACTATATTGCCAAAAGTATTCGCTCACCTGCCTTGACTCGCATATGAACTTAAGTGACATCCCATTCCTAATTCATAGGGTTCAATATGACGTTGGTCCACCCTTTTTCAGCTATAACAGCTTCAACTCTTCTGGGAAGGCTGTCCACAAGGTTTAGGAGTGTGTTTATGGGAATTTTTGACCATTCTTCCAGAAGCGCATTACTGAGGTCACACACTGATGTTGGACGAGAAGGCCTGGCTCTCCGTCTCCGCTCTAATTCATCCCAAAGGTGTTCTATCGGGTTGAGGTCAGGACTCTGTGCAGGCCAGTCAAGTTCATCCACACCAGACTCTGTCATCCATGTCCTTATGGACCTTGCTTTGTGCACTGGTGCACAGTCACGTTGGAAGAGGAAGGGGCCAGCTCCAAACTGTTCCCACAAAGTTGGGAGCATGAAATTGTCCAAAATGTCTTGGTATGCTGAAGCATTCAGAGTTCCTTTCACTGGAACTAAGGGGAGAAGTCCAGCTCCTGAAAAACAACCCCACACCATAGTCCCCCCTCCACCAAACTTTACACTTGGTACAATGCAGTCAAACAAGTACCGTTCTCCTGGTAACCGCCAATCCCAGACTCGTCCATCAGATTGCCAGATGGAAAAGCACGATTCGTCACTCCAGAGAACACGTTTCCACTGCTCTAGAGTCCAGCGGCAGTGTGCTTTACACCACTGCATCTGACGCTTTGCATTGCACTTGGTGATGTATGGCTTGGATGCAGCTGCTCGGCCATGGAAACCCATTCCACGAAGCTCTCTGCGCACTGTTCTTGAGCTAATCTGAAGGCCACATGAAGTTTGGAGGTCTGTAGTGATTGACTCTGCAGAAAGTTGGCGACATCTTCGCACTATGCACCTCAGCATCCACTGACCCCGCTCCGTCAGTTTACGTGGCCTAACACTTCGTGGCTGAGTTGCTGTCATTCCCAAACACATCCACGTTCTTATAATACAGCTGACAGCTGACTGTGGAATATTTAGGAGCGAGGAAATTTCACGACTGGATTTGTTGCACAGGTGGCATCCTATCCAGTTCCACGCTGGAATTCACTGAGCTCCTGAGAGCGACCCATTCTTTCACAAATGTTTGTAAAAACAGTCTGCATGCCTTGGTGCTTGATTTTATATACCTGTGGCCATGGAAGTGATTGAAACGCCTGATTCTGTTTATTTGGATGGGTGAGCGAATACTTTTGGCAATATAGTGTATATGTATCCAAGTGGATCGATGTCCCACAGTATTTAGTTATTCTCATAAAAGCAGTCATTAGGTTTGAATAGGTAGGCACTTGTCTTATGGGATACACTGATATTGGGAAAGGGCTTATGCAAAGTATGGTCACATCTTGTAACTAAACTTCCCTGTATTTGAAACTTAAGTTAGGTGTTAAATAGGCCGAAAACAAGATTTGCTTCCATCGAGTTCAGCCTTTCACACAACACCTACTGCTGTTGATCCAAAAGAAGGCAAAACCCCCATTCTGAACGTCTGCTTCATGCTCACCAAAATGCAACATACTGGGAAAAAATTCCTTCTTGACCGCTGATGGCATCAGATTTCTTGCTGTATCAAGCAGCTTTTACCCACATATTAAATATTATATTTTTTCAGGAAGACATCCAGTCGTTGTTTAGAAGTCTGTACAGGAGGGGGGGGGCATCTCTGGCTCCGCATGGAAGTAGATGTGTTCTGGTGGAGCTGTGCATGTCTTTCCTGATATCAGCGATTTCACCAGAGTTTCTACACGGAAAACCCACTATTGGAGTTCCTGCGGGGCTGGCCACTGCGTGGATTGCTCCGGGGCTGAGTTTTTAGCTACGTTCTACCACCAGGTCTGGACGGCCGTTGGCCATTTCACAGCCTATCCTTTGGCTCCTGCCTGCATCACCCATCGTGTCTCCGGCTTCCCCCATGCAGTTTATTTGTCGGGTGACCGTTTGTCACGGGCTGTGGGGATGGAGGGCCCACATCTTCCGGATGTGCCTGAGGTCCCCTTGATGAAGAGGGGAAAGGAGTGTGCGATGTGGTGTGGACGGGAGTGCCCCTCTACCCAGGTGAGCGAAATGGAGGCAATGTTTACTGCCATTGAGGACTGCCTGAAGCAGTTGCCAGAGGAAGGCCCACTTACACGTGCATCTTGGCGACGGGCCGCGATGAGGGCTGGCTGGGAGGCTGCGGACCCTGAGGTCGAAGAGGAGAGGGCTGCGGTGGCTGTCGGGCGAATGGCCAGCATGGCTCTTGCTACTGAGGGCGAGCCGAGAACAGCTGACCTGGGACATCCGGCTCCTGTGCCGTGCTCATGCTGCCAGCCGTTGGGAGGGACCCCTGAGACGCGAGAAGACGCAGAGAGACCTACCTCCCCGAGCCCTGCTGGGATGGTGTTCACTGTGCGGGCAGCCGTGGCCCCTTCTGTGAGGTTTGTGCAGGCGGTGACGCTTGGGCCTGGAAGTCTATGTGTTGAAGGAAGGCTGTGCTGGTCCTGGTCCCAACTGCTGGCCTGTGCGGCTCTGGGAGAATCCTGGAGGCAGTGCGCGCAACGTTACCTATGTCTTTCCCGATGTGCCCTCCACGCGACTGACGGTTCCACTGCCTTGCCTGCACTACGAGAGGTCCCATTCGGGGATGCGGGCTGAAGGAACTCCTGCAGTGAGTTGCTTTTTATTTTGCTGTGCTCTTGACGTTTTTTTTTTTGTCTGACTTCATGCTGAGTATGTTTGTTTTTTGAGACTTTTTATTACTTTTTTGCATTTGTTCTGCTGATATATGCTGAGAACTTTGTGTTCCTATTTTTGCTGGGGTTTTTCCTCTATTACCCCCCCCCCCATGATTTTTCGATATTTTGAAGCTTTACTGTGAGACACCCCCCTCCATCTCTTATGTTTTCTATGTGTCTTATGTGAGTATGCTATCTGGCCCTGCGAGGCCAACTTTGCTGGTCGGTCTGTGACCCCCTTTTGTCGCAAAATAAAAATCTTAAATACAAAAAAGGATGTCCGTACAGACTCTGACCTAACCACCTCAACAGGCAGAGAATTCCACAGATTTATTGCTCTCAATGTAAAATAACCCTTCCTATGCTTTAGGCTGAATTTCCTTTCTTCCAGTCTAAATGGGTGACCTTGTGTCCTGTGTATAGTCCTGTTAATGAAAAGGTTTCCAGACAATGGTATTATGGCTCCGTATATATTTATATAACGTTATCCGATCCCCTCTAAGGCCCCGTATATATTTATATAAAGTTATCAGATCCCCTCTAAGGCCCCGTATATATTTATATAAAGTTATCAGATCCCCTCTAAGGCCCCGTATATATTTATATAAAGTTAACTGATCTCCTTTAAGGCGCCATTTTTCTAAACAAAACAGGTTTAAGCTTGTGAGCCTTTTCTCATAACTTAAATCTTTCATTCCTCTTTAGTTAATTTAGTCGCCGTCTCTGCACTTTTTCTAGCGCCATAATATCCTTTCTTAAGACAGGTGCCCAAAACTGCACGCCATATTTAAGGTGCGGTCTTACCATTGATAATGCTAGTAAGGGGTTTATGTATGTTTGGTTGAGTGCACATGAGTTTTCGAATTTTGGATGATATATACAGTATATACAGTATTTGGCTTTTTCTCAGATTTGGGATTTTGGGATATATCTGAAAGCAGAGGGCATTTGAAAATATAAATATTATTTCACTCAACAAACATGTTCATCTCACAGCTGTCACGTGCATAAGATGGTCATAATTGCCACAGAGAACATAATTGTCCTTGACATTTAATTTAGGTTGTAGAGATACCAAGGAAGCTCGAAACGGCTGTTAGATTACATGCTTTTTAAATTTTATGCTAAAAAAGACATGGCATCTTCCAATTAACGGTTTAATTGATTTGCTTGGGAAATGTTGCAAAAAAAAAAAAAATCTACTGTAAAATCGTTTGAAGAACTGAGTTAGAAGAAAAGTCTTTAATTGAAAGCCTTGGGAGAATATGATATTTTTCAAAGAGAATTCTTTGTTCTGTTAATTAGAAGAGAAACATAAAATAAGCATCCGAATTTCAATAGCATAGCCAAAAAAAGATGAAAAGCATAAATTTAGGTGCAGGCGTTTGTGAAATTCTAATCTTTATAATTTTTCGCGCAAAACCTGGAATGAAATAGATAGAAATAAAAGGGTTTCAAATTATATTTTTAATCCAAATAGTTTTTTTTTCAAGATTTTTTGTTTCAAGATTAAATCAAATATATGCTTAAAAAAACTATTGTAGCATGTCCCATAAAAATTTAAATTAAAAAAGAAAGAAAAATATTTTTAAGTTGTAAATAGAAAGCTGTATATTGTGAGTATTGCATTTTGAAAATGTAGTTTTAAAATCTCAAAATAAAATTTATGAAAGAGAAACTAAAACAATGCAAATTGCGATGTGATAAATAGTGTGAGATATAAGGGCTAGATCAAATTGTAAAGAATAAAATTAGAGAATAAAGTTGACTTTTATTTTTACAATAATATTCCAGATAGTTATAATGGTTTCTTCCACAAAAAAGACTCTCTTCATATGTTAGACATACATAGCAAGAAAAATACAAAATGAGAGAAATGCAAACCTCAAAGTAATAAATCAACAACTTAAGGCTTGTTGATTTTTAGGGTTAATTTCTCAAAAACAATTGGCTGCTTGCGGTCGACATTTTTTAAAAAAAATATCGGCTGATTAAGTTAAGAAAAATTCAGCCCAAACCGATACGTGAAATGGCCACTGGTCCGAAATAAGTTTGGCAGATACAATGCCCCAAAAATCTTATTTTCAGCAAGCATCATACATTTTGTGCCTTTAAATATGTCTATCGTGCAGGGATGACGTCCTTGGCAATCAGCACTGGCCACCCTTTCTGGGTGAGAGCAGGCTGATTTGCATATGGAAAATTCATCCCTGTAATGGCACAATCAAGCTAAAACCTTGTTTGTGAGACCTGAGCGGGCACCTACCGTAGAGCAGGCCATTAGTGCTGTTGCTCGTTCTCAGGACCCTCACAAACACCCCCCCTTTTTTTCACTGTAATTGTAAAGGGTCATCCAGACGTGGACCCCTTGCTTGATGTGCCTAGAGGGGTGTCAGCTATACCCTCCTGACGAGGCCCAATAAGGCTGAAACGATCGTCGGGGGTTGCTGCACCTCTCGTGCAGGGATGACGTCCTTGGCAATCAGTGTTCGCCACCCTTTCTGGGTGAGAGCAGGCTGATTTGCATATGGAAAATTCATCCCTGTAATGACACAATCAAGCTAAAACCTTGTTTGTGAGACCTGAGCGGGCACCTACCGTAGAGCAGGCCATTAGTGCTGTTGCTCGTGTTCTCAGGACACTCACAAACACCCCCCCTTTTTTCACTTTAAATATGTCTATCAGAAATGTCCAGTGTTTAAAAAAATATTTCAGTCTTATTCCTTCGATTTCCCTGCCTAAAAATCCATTTATCAACACCTTTCAGCATTTCAAATCATTTTAGAAATCGGAATACTGATATCGAGTTGAATAATATAGCTGATATTTCCATTAAAAAGTAAAGCCAGGAAAACCGATCCTCCATCCAAATGTTTGATAAGAATCAAAATCCCGGTAAACCCAACTCTCCCAAACCAAAGACTGTCCGAAAATCAGCCAAAAAAGGTACCGTTTTCAGCCATTGGGATGAATTATATCGAGCCTCTAGTTGGATATTATATGCAATTCTCAACTATCTTCTACCTTTTTTAATTGTTTTTAAAGATGGATTAGAAGTAATCATAAACCCTTGTTAAGTGAATGGACACACATTTGTACTTTTCATGGCTGCAGATGGAAAGTACATCTGGTCCACAGTTTCTCCATTAAGATTTGAGATTTCCACCTCCAAAATGTAGACGCTACTAGGTTATGATTATTTGATTTTGAATATTGTAAATATTTCATAAGTGGGAAATTCTGTTAAAACAACAGCAAAATTAAGTATTTGAGTTGAATTTCAAAATTAGATGAAGAATATACAGATTCAGGCACACATATCTGAATAAACCAAAATAATATTTGCTTCATGGGTCGTGCATTAAATGGAAGAGTAGGATGATGAAAGCTGCAGTGTTGCGAATGAGTCTCCACTACTAATACCTTCTGTTGAACAGTTCTGCCCACAAGCTGTTTGCAGAATATAGAACATCTCCCGAGCATGCTTGCCACCTTGAAACACGGCAATCAGCAGAAAAAGCGACAGAAAGCAGGGAAAGTAAAGAGAGAGAAGTAAGTAACACAGACACGGTTAAATACATAGAAACTGTAGCAGCTGAATTCGGAAGCGGGAAGGAAAAGTGAAATGAAAAAAGGGAAAGAGACTAAAGATATTAATAAAAGCTGAGCTTATTAAATTGAAAGATCATTTTAAAAAAGTTTTGATTTTCAAAAATCATAATTTCTATTAAAACACTATTAAAATTATCTTTAAATCACTTTTTTATTACTCTTATTAGATGTTACAACACTATAAATAGATGATATAAAAACTAATTAATGAAATTTGCTCATGTGAAGTAATAAAATGCTCGTGCTTCTTGTAACAAACATACAAGCCACTCTATAGTTTCATGGCGGATGATGTTGTGGTCAGTAGAAGTAAAATTACTTGAAAATTAAGGAAGTAGCTTACTTGTTGAGTAAATTGTTCAAAATTAATATATATGTGATTATAATTTGTTAAGAACTTGCCTACTGAAGTCTGAGAAAACAAAACTTATTTCAAGATGTTTTGGACTATGTATGGTAGTTCAATTAAATAAAGTTTAGAGAAAACAGCTCAAAAATCATCAACTTGGGTAAAAATTTAAATATCATTATGGCCAGCTGTCAAATGAGATGATAGACTCTACAGCCTTGGCCTAGCAGTGTGCAGCAGAACCAGCAACAAGGCTGAAAATTCTTACAAACGTTATAGCTGTTGACCTTGGAGTTGGGTGAGGCGCACTAGGCCTGAGTTAAGTCTCTATGCCCATCCATCAGAAAGTAAATGTAATGGGTTGTCTTACCTTCTACATCAAACCAGAGCGGGATATTGGAGGGCTGCACTGTTACAACGCCAATAATTTCTGTAACTTTGTCGCTCTCCATGATGGTAAAGTTATAGAATGGTTCGTCGAAAGAGAGTGGAATAGGAGAAGGCGGGGGTTTCTTGATCCATTCGATGTGTAGTCGGGCTGTAGCAGACTTCTGAGGGCGCCCATTATCTACAGCTTTTATCTGTGTGAGCAAAGATATACACAAGTTAGACTTCTAAGAAAACAATTTGTATTTTGCCATCCCTGGCTCCACTGACACAGCCAAGACATGAATATGGGTCAACTAAGCCTGGTTCTAAATGCCTCAACGACCCCATGCTGAATAAATATTTCTGGTAAAGCTCTTTATACTAATTTGTATATCATAAGTTTTAAATAAAACTCTGAAGACTAAGAAATTGTTTTGGAACCTACTGTACAAGGTTTAGAGTTTTATCTATTAAAAAGAGAGTTTCCTTTTTTTTTGCCCTTAAATAGTTCGGCAGATGCTGCTGACAGACTCTGCCCAGTTATTATTTTTCATTTATTTTTTTCCTTTGGGGTGATTTGACTCTTGCCGAACGCAGCTCCTCCTCTTTGGCTCAGGGACTCCTGAACCCAGAAGTGCCTATAGCTATCTAAAGAAATTTGTACACCTACACAACTTGCGTAGCGTAGAAACTGCAAATTGCGCACCACTACAGAACGTGCCCACTTTACGTACTTAAGATCCATAGTGCCTGCACAGAAGGATGGATCTGAGCTGAGAGCCTGCACAGAGCCTATCCATCGGGTGCCTCTCTGAGAACGTTCGATACCACGATTGGGCTCAGAGACAGTGACATCAGTATGCTCTCTGCATGCTGACGTCACTAACGACCAAACTGGTGAACGGCAACATGGAAATTCAAGAATCCCGGCTGCTTGTGAGGCTGGGTGGGGTGGAGGAAACGTCTCCACTTCACCCAGCAATATCTCCAGGTCGGAACAGTGGAAGGGGAAGGAGAATTCTCACATCCTGAATACTTTCAAAATATAAATGGTCAGGATGAATAGAGTGTCCCTTTAACAGGGCTTGCTATTAACTCTGCACATGCAAAAAGCCAATAAATTAAAATCTGAGTAGTAAGACACTGTGAATGGACAAAGTTCCAGCAACTATGAGTAGGTCCCACCCCTGAGGTGCTAGACCAGTGATCTGCTTGTTTTATTCTTGACTGCCTTTATAAGCGGGCTATAGAAAGGAGCCGGAGCAGGTTAGTACTCAATTTTCCATGATTCTTAATCTTTTTATGCGGTTTATTTAATATTTTTGGTTTGCTAAGAAGCAAAAAATGCCAAAAGGCATGTTTAAAGAAAATGAAAGTACTACAGCTACAGCGCACACTGCCAAATAAAGCAGATTTATGAATACACAAAGTTATTATTTCTTCCAAGACAAATAACATACAGTAATGAGGCTGCTCTACAATATTAATCAATTCATTCTTTAGCCGTCTTTTTATGCCTTTTGTGGTGTCTTTGGCCCAAGTTATTATGCTATGATTTTAAATACTACCTCTCGAAAAGCAATATTCTCTATAAAGTTCGTAAAACTCTATATTAAATACCGCACGAGCTATGCAAAAAAATAAGCAAAGCGCTCAAACTTTATTTTTCCCCCAAAGCATAGCTCACCATCAATGTTTAAATTAAATTAAATGGTCATGGTGGTTAGAGAGTCCCTCTAAGGTTACCAAGGAGGCACCGACCCTTATGGTAAAACCCAAAAAAGTGAGGATAGCAAAAAATCTCCAAATTGGCTGGTTTTCCACTTTTTATTAGATATTAACTCTCTACTATTCCTGATTTAATGAATATTGGCTAAGCCTCAAAGTGTTAACAGCATGGATGCTTTACATATGTACATTTGATTGAAGATACCCATTAACAAATTCTCCTCTAATTCAAGTATATAGATTCCTACAATGCTAATATATATATTTTACTTTTAATCTCACTTTTTTGCCTTCCACCACATCTTAAATGCTTATTGATTTACCCTAGGGGCTAAGCATCAACAGCAGTCAGAAACGTCCTATCTCCTGCTGATGAGGGCAAATGAGCCTGAAACAGCTGTACAGGAGTGATGGTGTCTGGCTGCATAACCTGGCCTGTGCTAGATAAAGCCATTTAATATTGCATGGCATTGGACTAGGAGGGTTCTGTGTTATTACAGAGCCTAGGTGCAAAAATGGTGAGAAACTGTGGACTTCATTTGCATATCCTACCCAGAGTTCTTTGCTGCATATGGGGAATGTAGCACATGAGCTATGTAAGCAGTTCTCTGAAATGCCAGGAAATGTAAATGTCCTCTGCAACTATAAACTTTATTATTTGCAGTGTGGATACTTTTAATCTCACTTTTTTGCCCTCCACCACAGCTTAAATACATATATACTGTATGTATATATATATATTTTGTTTGTGCTGAAGATTCATTTTTTCCCCTTTATACTAGAATTGTATAATTTGATTCAGTGTACTCTATCAATAAGTGTTGTGACAGTGTGATTAGGGGCAGGGTCTTGGACCAAGGGTTTACTATCAGGCGACTGGAGAACGCCCTTTCTCCCTAGAGGGTTAACTCACAGCTAATGCCTGATTAAGGCTGCCCTGCCCTTATAGGAGAGGCGGTCCCCTCTAAGAGAGCAGTGTTGGTGCTGGATATAGCACGATAGGAAGCAAAAGACCATGAAGACAAAAAAAGGAAGGTACAATTAATTTTGTTTCATTTATTGGCAAGCGGCTTAGCCGCCCAATATGTCAGTCAGGAAATCCTGCATGTTTAGTTAGGCCGGGGGCAGACGACCGTGGAAGGAACATCTGTGAAAGTGGACGTTCCTTCCGCTCGACGCCCGTCTGCCCACCTCACTGAGCGCTGCAAAGCACGATGCTCCTATTCCTCTGCTATTCCTGGTATCAAGGCCTTCACTCTCTACAAGCTATCCCTACCTACCAAGACCCTTATTTATGGTTCCTCCTCATTTACAGACTCTCCTCGCTTTATGGACTCTCCTTGATCTACAGAACCTCCCGGGTATACAAAACCTCCTAATCTCCAAGACCCTTCAAGATTCTCTGTATAATCAAGGTTATATTCTCAGTTATTTCTACTTCGCAAGACTCCGTATGTTTTCCTGCATTTAAGTGACTGTTTATTGGGATATCCCTCATCGCTCAAAGACTGGTCATTGTTTATCCGTATATACCACCTCCTGTGTTTCCAGTTCAAGAATATATTTGCAAGATCCACTTCAACTTTCTGTTTTTTGTGATATTTTACCGCAATTGGCTTCTTATCCATATTCACCAGACCCCAAACCTTACAGTGGGACTGTTAGTCCAACGAGCAGCAAATTCAATATATATTGAGATTTTTTTGAGATTAATCCATGGCATATTAATAACTTAATGGGCACCAACAAATATACGTATACTAGCGCTCTACTCTTTGTTTATACACCTATATAATGTCATATCGCTGATTACTATTGCTGCTAAATGCTAATACATACATCGATTATTTTTTTCGCACTTTTAATTTTTTTTTCGTTTTGTGTGTATTTTGTGTTGTTCCGCCTACAATTACAAATTATACAGGGTTATTCAAAGAGAATCGAAAAAGTCACTGCACGTTCGGTGACTTTTCGTTCTCTTCAATTCGGTGAGATTTGGCGATCCCATTTTGGCGACCCTGCGGTGTATTCAGCAAGCACCACAAGGCCATCGTAGTGCAGGGAAAAGCTGCCGAAAACCTGCCGAACACTCACCGCAAAACCCAGGCGAATACACACCGAAACCCGCAAAAACATGTGGATTAACCCCACCCAACACGCCGGAGAAATCCGAGCAGCCGCCGATCACAGTGCAGAGCAGTCGCCGGAAAAACCCGACACCGCAGACGAATGAAGTGAAAAAAAAAAGACAGTACGCTTGAATGTTTGAAACGTGAAACGCTGTTTGCAAAGAAGCTACTGAGCGAAAATGTCAGAAATTTACATATGATCCAATGAATGATAATAAAAAGGGCTGTTACAGAAAAAAGAAAAAACGTTTAAAAAAAATGTAAAAAAAAAATATCGGAAATTTTTTTTGCAAAAAAATCCTGAAAAATGCTTAAAAGATCCTACAAAATCTATAAATAGAGTTTTTACTGAAGGATATTATAATAAACGGATTATTAGATATTTAATTAAAATGGGAATATTTTTAACATTGAAGCCTATGGGATTCACCTGAATAAACCTGCCGAATTAAACCACCGAATGGCAGGGCATTTCGGCAACTTTTCTCTGCTGGTTTTTGTTCTCTGAATAGACAAAGCTATGGGGATTTCATTGCCCTCGAGCAGGCACCGAACAGGCACCGTATGTGCAGACAATTCGCCAACATTTGGCGAACTGCCTGCTCTCTGAATAGCCAAATGGCCAGGAAAGGTAACCAAACGCTGAATTTCACTGTTCGGTTACCTTTCGCCAGCAATTCGGATCTCTTTCAATAACCCTGATAATAAAGATTGATTTTTAATACTAATTAACTCAGTATCCCCTTTGGGGGGTGTGTGTTCTGGCTGAGCAAGATATGATATGTCAAGCGGAATAACTGTATAATCTGTAATAGAATTCCCTATGCAAGTGGCATTTTTACAGCTTTATTCTGATCGACATTGTTAAAACAAAAATTCCTAAATTTGACCTGAAAACATCAAATAGATATAAGGGATTATTCAGAGAGAGTCGATCCGGCCCTGAAATGTCACCGAACAGGGAATTTCCCCGTAAGGTGACATTTCGTGGCCATTCGGCTATTCAGAGAGCAGGTAGTTGGCAAAAATTTTGGCAAACTGCCAGCAAGTACGGTGCTTGTTCGAAGGCAGTGAAATCCCCCCGTAGAGAAGCAATGGTTAATCTAATCAGCAACACCGAACAGCAGTGAAAAGTTGCTGAAGTGCCCTGCTGTTCGGTGGTTTCAATCGGCAGGTTTATTCAGGCGAATCCCATAGGCTTCAATGTTAAAAATATTCCCGTTTTTAATCAATATCTAATAAACTGTTTATTATTTTAATCTGCAGTAAAAGGTCTCTTTATTTATTGATTTTTTTTTAGGATCTTTTAGGCATTTTTCAAGAATTATTTGGCAAAAAAATTTCCCGTTATTATTTTATCGGTTTACTTTTTTCTGTAATAGACCTTTTTATTATCATTCATTGGATCTTACTATATATGTAAATTCCAGGCATTTTCATTCAGTAGTTTCTTTTGCAAACATCGTTTCAATTTAGACACTTTTAATCATACTGGGTTTTTTTTTTACCCCGATCGTCAGCTTGTCAGCTTTTTCCAGCAGCTGGTCTGTGCTGTGCTCAGCAGCTCGTCGGTCTTTTCCCAACATGTTTGGCGTTTTTTTCTGGCGGGTTTTAGGCGGAAGTTCGGTGTATTTTCCCTGCCCTCCAAGGACCCTGCGGTGAATGCTGAATCCACCGCAGGGTGGGGTAATTTGATTCCTTGAAATATTGGTAACGAAAGAGCACCGAAATGTCGGCGAGATTTCGGTGCTTTCTGAATAAACCCCATAATGAGCACTAGAATCTGGATATTTTGAAATAGGAAATAGTTATCAAATAAGTAATAATCCTTTCATCCCTTGCATTTCATCCCTTGTTTGTATGTTTTATGGTGGGCCATATATGAGGACTTATCGAGCTGTAAAAATTGCAATACTGTGTATGGTTTTGAAAGGATAACACAAAAATAATTTAATTACAGTTCCTGATGTAAATAAATAAGTGGGAAGATGATATATGGTGCTACAGCACAATAGAGGTGGCCAGGCCTTATAGATATCCAGTAGAAACACAAACAAAACGTATGCTGACAAATTTGTATCCCTCTACTGGACAACTACAGAGCCCGGCCAACTCTATTGTGCCGTAACACCTTACATCAGTCCAACCCCCAATATGGGAATGCAGGTGCCTGACAAAATCCCTACAGCCAGGTTCCCGGATGCAAACATCCCGACAACCAACTTCCAGACAGAACAAGTGCCGGACATCCCAACTTCCCTACACGGCCAACTTCCAGACATCCATTATCCCAGCGGCTAACCCTAATACTAACACCCTAACCCTAGGTTTAGGGGGGTTAGGGTTAGGGCTAGGTTTTGGGGGGTTAGGGCTAGATTTAGGGGATTAGGGTTAGGGGGTTAGGGTTAGCGCTAGATTAAGGGGGTTAGGGTTACGTTTAGGGGGTTAGGGCTAGATTTAGGGGGATAGGGCTAGGTTTAGGGGGGTTAGGGCTAGGTTTAGGGGTTAGGGTTAGCTTTAGCGGGGTTAGGGCTAGATTTAGGGGGGTTAGGGCTAGGTTTAGGGGGTTAGGGCTAGGGCTAGGGGGTTAGGGCTAGGTTTAGGGAGGGTTCGGGCTAGGTTTAGGGGGGTTAGGTAGTAAGGTTAGGGTTAGTGTTAGCCACTGGGATTTTGGATGTCTGAAAGTTGGCCGTCAGGGAGTTGTCTGTGTAGGGAAGTTGGCCATCAGGGAGTTGTCTGTGTAGGGAAGTTGGCCGTCAGGGAGTTGTCTGTGTAGGGAAGTTGGCCGTCAGGGAGTTGTCTGTGTAGGGAAGTTGGCCGTGTAGGGAAGTTGGCCGTCAGGGAGTTGTCTGTGTAGGGAAGATGGCCGTCAGGATTTTGGCATTAGGGAACCTGGTTGTAGGGATTTTGACCCAAACACATGGGAATGCGGCTTTTTCCTTGCATAACTTTAGCAGTAATTTTTGTCAAGGCTCTTTAAACTTTACACAGTTGAATAGAGTTGATAGCAGAAAGCCTATGTTAAAGCAGAAAATAAAGTATAACTGCGTGCAAGGACTCCAGTTCGCAGTGGGATCATGTCCACTGTTTCCCGGCAAATTTATTATGCAAGCCGTGCCATGCTTTGATTTAGTGTTAGACTCGTAAATAACCTCAGCTGCTCACTGTTTTAACAATGTGAAATTAAAAGATGATTGAATCTCACTGTTAAGATGTCGTAACTCCCCGCCGAGAACTGCTTCCTGGAAGACACCATGCCTGTTTTCGGGTCGATAAAAAATTTCCCATCCTCGTTTCCATCTACAATGGTGTAAGAGATCTCAGCATTTGGTCCTTCGTCTTTGTCAAAAGCAAAAGCCCTGTAGATCGGTTCACCCCTTTTTTTACGATCTCTCTCTGGAAGTTTGATCTGGTAGACCTTCTCTGGAAACTGCGGCTTGTTGTCGTTTTCATCCAAGACTTTAACTATCACCCAGACCGGAGACTGCTTGAAGGATGGACCTCCATCGCTGACTGTGACCTGGAGAAAGACAAAGGACAGAGATTTTGTTACGCAACCAATAAAAAATGCAAAACAGAATCAGTTGTCTTAATCAGCTGTAAAATTCGTATGAAATATTTCAGTCACTTTTAAATGTCTCTTAAAGCAGATGTATATGGAGTTCTCTCCCAAGACCATTGAGTATCATCCTGGAACATCACCAAAGATCTAGGTCACTATCACCTGGCCCTCGCTAAAACCGGGATTCTAAGGGAAAAAAATAGCGATTGGTAATTTCCGCTTTGCTTCCCGGTTTCACCATCAGATTGTGGTGCAGGCGCCGAGTACAACAGCTTGCCCCGTAACAGCCACTAGACTTGCGGATACTGGGGGGGAAGCGCTAACGTGTCATCCCAAGCATCCGCATCATGGAGTGCTATGGAGGCGTCATGTGACCTGGCAGGATCTCGCCTCTTGCAAGATTCTGCTGGTCCTCGGAGTGATCGCGGAGGGAGGCTGTGGAGTTTCCCCCCCGTCTCCCACTGTTCTCAGCAGCCAGAAGCAGCGGATCGGGACGCTGTTCTTGCAGCGGGAAGAGAGGTGAGCATTTGATTTTGGAGGGGGGGGGTTCGGCTGCTGCTAACTGATTCTGCAGCAGCAGAACCAATTAGCAGCAGCTCTGAGCTGGTTTTAACTTTTCGTTAGCGCCAGCTCTGAGTAACTAGCGTTAGGACCTTGTGATGCTAACGCTAGTTACTTTGTACTTGCACTTTGCGTTCCCTATGCTAAGTATAGGGAGAGCAAAGTACAGTAATCTCACAGTATAAACCGCTAATACCGATTTGCTATAGGGATGTGCGTTTCGGGTTTCGGAATTTCGGAATTTTCACGAAATTTCACGATTCGTGCATCCGGATTCGACCGTCTTTCCGAAAATTTTCGGATCTGAAGACGGCAGATCCGAACAAATTTCCGAACCGAAACGAAAACTTTTTGGAATTTTCGAATGGACTAGAAATGTGTAAAATCGAAAATCATTTTCCTTCCATTCGTGATTTCGGCTCCATTCCTGATTTTGGTTCCATTTCAGTAATTTCGGACGTATTTTTCGGTTATATCGCTGATTCTGTAATTTTGTATCATTCCAATCTCAATGTATCCTTCGTGTAAAACCAGAGAAATCTCAATGTATCCTTCGTGTAAAACCAGATAAATCTCAATGTATCCTTCTTGTAAAACCAGAGAAATCTCAATGTATCCTTCCTGGAAAACCAGAGAAATCTCAATGTATCCTTCTTGTAAAACATGAGAAATCTCAATGTATCCTTCCTGGGAAACCAGAGAAATCTCAATGTATCCTTCCTGGGAAACCAGAGAAATCTAAATGTATCCTGCTTGTAAAACATGAGAAATCTCAATGTATCCTTCTTGTAAACCCAGAGAAATCTCAATGTATCCTTCCTGGGAAACCAGAGAAATCTAAATGTATCCTTCCTGGGAAACCAGAGAAATCAAAATGTATCCTTCCTGGAAAACCAGAGAAATCTCAATGTATCCTTCTTGTAAAACATGAGAAATCTCAATGCATCCTTCTTGTAAAACATGAGAAATCTCAATGTATCCTTCCTGGAAAACCAGAGAAATCTCAATGTATCCTTCCTGGGAAACCAGAGAAATCTAAATGTATCCTGCTTGTAAAACATGAGAAATCTCAATGTATCCTTCTTGTAAAACATGAGAAATCTCAATGTATCCTTCCCGGGAAACCAGAGAAATCTCAATGTATCCTTCTTGTAAAACATGAGAAATCTCAATGTATCCTTCCCGGGAAACCAGAGAAATCTCAATGTATCCTTCTTGTAAAACATGAGAAATCTCAATGTATCCTTCCTGGGAAACCAGAGAATTCTCAATGTATCCTTCTTGTAAAACATGAGAAATCTCAATGGCAGAATTATCGTACCGACAGAAATATCGGATTCGAAAAAACATTAGTTTACGTCAAAACGAATAGACACTTTGAAACGAGGATGTCATGCCTCGGCGGCGCTTGCAGTCCCGGCGTCTCTCCTCGCGGCTCCGGGGTCGGCGTCTCCCCCGCATCCTGTTCCTGCGCTGTATGCGCGCGCGCCGCCGACGGCTCCGGATTTAGCCCCTCCGGCGGCGCGACGTCACCACTCCTCCATGTGACCATTATTGGCCAATCGGCAGGCAGGGCGCGAGATTTAAACCTGCTCTAACCATTCCTCAATGCCCTTTCGTGGTTCTGCTTGTCTGACCCTTAAGTGCTTATATATTTACTCTTGACGGATATTCTGTGTATGACCTGGCTTTCTATTTCGACTCGTGTACCTCTAAACCCCTTGACTTGGCTATTGTTACTTGACTCTGCTTTTTGCCTGTACCTTACTTTGGTTCATTGATATACACTCCTTGCTTATCTGTATTTACACCAGCCACTCTAAGGACTGGTTTCTGTCCTCCTCGTGTGTCCCTGTCTAATAGGTTCACCTCTAGTTATTGCGGAACCCAGCCACTACAAGGACTGGTAACGCTTCTAGGTTTTGGGTCACCTTTTGCTTTATTGGTACCGCTGAAGCACACCTCTGAATTTACGTGTGTTGGCCTGACAACAGTTTCACCCCTTGCTATTGCATAACCCAGCCAACTTTAGGACTGGTATCACAATTTGCACTCGGGTCTTCTGTTATTTCATAGGGCTAACCGCTTATTACCCTCAGGTACGTGGGTGTGCCTGACAGAGGAGAACAGACGTTCCGAAAAACACCAAAATTTCCGAAACCACGAAAAAAAAAGTCAATACGAAAAACGAACTGAAAACTAACCGAACCGAAACGGAAATTGGCCAAAACGAGCCGAAACGAAAATTTACAAAATCCGAACAAACCGTATCGAACCGAAAAAAAAATCGGTGCACAAGTCTAATTTGCTATGGGTTTTTTAAACCTGTTAGCGAATCGGTGGTGATCTGTGCGGAGCGCTATCACCTCCTTTAAGTTAGCTCTAACATGAGCGCTCACGTTAGCTTGAAGGAGGTGATACTGCCCCTAGTGTATTCCTCTGATGGCATTTATCTATGGATAACCACAATAACATAAAGTAGTTCAGTAACTGCTAATGATCACTGTTATTAAAAACTTCCATAGATGTCAACGGTCCAGAGAATTTTTTTTTAACAACGGCATGCCAAGTCGTTGCAATTCAAACAATGGCGAACAACACTGAACACTGGTACAAGTATTATTCTTACGTAAAATGATCAAACTATGGATATTTTACATTCAGCCTTGTTCTGTCATTGTTTGCAACACCGGTGAAAATATTTTGATGATTGTAACATGGTGATCTCCATTAAACTCGGATTGAAACAATGGTTAAAAATAGGCTTGTGCACCGATTTTTTTTTTGGTTCGATTTGGTTCGATTTGTTCGGATGTTTAAACTTTTCGATTCGGCTCGTTTCGACTGATTTCTGTTTCGATTCGGTTCGGTTCGGATCGTTTTTCGTGTACATTTTTTTTCGGAATATCGACCATTTTTCGTGTTTTCGGGTCACTTTGCTCGTTTTTTGTATCGACTTTTCGGAAATTTCGGAATTTTTCGTTTTTTCGGAACGTCTGTTCTCCTCGTTTCAAAGTGTCTACGATAATTCTGGTGATTCTATCGTGTTTTTTTTATTAAATAAAGATCCTTTTTTTCTTATGAATAATTGAATATACATTTCACAACTTTATTTAATCATATTAAAATGGTATGAAAGCCAAGGAACAAAAAAAATGAACAAAACGATTTAAAAAACGCTAAACTGACCCGAATACCACAAGAAACAAGTGATACGCATTTACAAATACAAAATTTACAGAATCAGCGATATAACCGATAATAGTTAAATATACGATGTCCAGAATTACCGAAATGGAACCGAAATCACGAATGGAACCGAAATCATGAATAGAGCGAAAATAAATTTCGATTTGACACATTTCAAGTCCATTCGAAAATTCCGAAAATTTTTCGTTTTCGGCTCGGAAAACTTTTCGGATCTATCGGTTTTCGGGTCCGACCCGATTCGGAAATTCGGCCGAATCCGAAAACACGAATCGGGAAATTTGGTGAAAATTCTGAAATTCCGAAACCCGAAACGCACATCCCTAGTTAAAAACAACACTAGATAACTTCAGCTGAATCACTGGTGGAAGTTATGGTGAAATATACTTGTCAGAAACTTGAACAGAAAGTACAACGAAACCACCGGTATAAAACCCATTGAGATCTGTGCTGAAAACGACACAAGAGGAAATTAGTAGTAACTATAGTGAAAGGTATGTCAGCAAATCCCCAAACAGTGAATTCACAGTAATTTCACTATACTTGATCCAAAAAGTTGAAGAAAGAATGGAGGTTCATGAGTTACTCCGTTGGTGGTCATTTGAAAAGGCTCGGTACAAGTTGTAGTTTTTAAAATAACTTCATCAGTTTTCTTTTCACCTCTATAACCCTTGCATTCATTTTGTTTTTTGTTTCTTTTTATTTCTTCACTTCTTTCTCGATGCTTTACTGTCCAACACAGTAACACAGTATAGTGTTAAGATAACTGCAGTTACTCATAATGTATTCCATTGGTCTTTTCACTGTCCTATTCGTTGTATCTGCTTAGAATGATGATACCAGCTGAAGAAGCTCTGAGGAGCGAAACGCGTTCTGGTAAACATTTTCTTTTATGTGTTAATAAATTTATTTTTTAATTGCTGCTGCTTCTTGGTACGTGATTTTAAAAGAAGGTTTTTCGGAATTTCCTTCATAATTCCTATGCGAAGTCTTGGAGCCAATGTGGCTCACCCATATGTGAGTGCACTATATAAATCACTTTATTGTATTATACCTTTTTTTTTTTTGTGAAAGGATTTTACCAGGAAGGATACATTGAGATTTCTCTCGTTTTCAAGTATGTCCTGGGTGGCGAGTATGTACCGTTAGGTGTCTTGCCAAGGACACTTACTGGAGAGTTGCTCGCTGGGATTGAACCCATGACTCCACAGGCTCTCTCCATGCAGAGCAGTGACATTACCTCTACTCCACCCAGCCGGTACCTTAACGATATTGCACTAGGGGAGTGCACTGTTTGCTTTTTTCTCTCCCCGTGATTCACTGTAGAGGAAAGCTGTTTGAAGATTACTACCACATTGGGGGTACATGGGCACCTGAATATCTTTGAAGACCCATAGCAGACATCTACCCTAGAGCCTAGGTTAGGCTCATGAATATGTGAGTAGAATCCTCATTTCTCTATCTTCCTCATACGGCGAACCAATATATTGCGCGATGATATTTTTTCTTTTGTAGAGAGGTTCTATTCAAGAGTGATTTTAATGAGAAGATTGAGAAGAAGGATCCAAGGACATGTAAAGTGCATTCTCGTATTTCCAGTTTCGTACTGGCGCTCCTTTGACTGTTCTATTGTCTGTTCTTAGGTTCTTAGGGGAACCTCCATATTCATTGTGTAGCGTTTGCGACCTTGCACTTATCCTGAGAGCGCTTCACTGTTTTTTCTATTAGAATGATGTTTTGTCTAAAACCTGGTTACAATCCCCGATTTTACTCTGCACATTAGCAGGGTTATTCAAAGAGAATCGAAAAGTCACCGCACGTTCGGTGACTTTTCGTTCTCTTCAATTCGGTGCAAATCGGCTTTCCCATTTCGGCCACCCTGCGGTGTATTCAGCAAGCACCCCATTGGCTGTCGAAGTGAAGGGAAAAGCTGCCGAAAACCTGCGGAAAACCTGGCGAAAAACCTGGTGAATGCACGCCGAAAACCAGCAAAAACATCTGGATTAACCCGTCGAAGACGCCAGAAAAACACGAGCAGGAGCCGATCACACGCAGCGAAGCCGCCGGAAAAAGCCGACACCGCAGAAGAGTGAAGTGAATAAATTAGGAAAACAGTTTGCATGAATGTGTGAAAAGTGAAACGCTGTTTGCAAAGAAACTACTGAGCGAAAATGTCTGAAATTTACATATGAGGTCCAGAGAATGGTAAAAAAATAGGACTTTAAAAAAATAAAAAAAATACAGAAAAATGCTTAAAATATCCTAAAAAATCTATAAATAAAGAGACTCTTTACTGCAGAATTTTATAATGAATGGTTTATTAGATATTGAATTAAGACGGGAATATTTTTAACATTGAAGCCTATGGGATTCGCCTGAATAAACCTGTCGAATGAACCCACCGAATGGCAGGGCATTAGGGGAACCTTTCACTGCTGGTTTGTGTTCTCTGAATAGCCGAAGCATTGCTTCTCTATGGGGATTTCACTGCCCTCGAACAGGCACCGAACAGGCACTATATGTGCAGGCAATTCGCCAGGCTTTGGCGAATTGCCTGCTCTCTGGATAGCCGAATGGCCAAGAAAGGTAACCGAACGCTGATTTTCAGCGTTCGGTTACCTTTCTCCAGCCATTCGGATCTCTTTGAATAACCCTGTATATTTTCAGACCCTGTCCATTTCTCTCTTTGTTATTTTCTCCATTTGCTTCGA
This sequence comes from Leptobrachium leishanense, assembly GCA_009667805.1. Taxonomy (NCBI): domain Eukaryota; kingdom Metazoa; phylum Chordata; class Amphibia; order Anura; family Megophryidae; genus Leptobrachium; species Leptobrachium leishanense. The sequence goes on along the minus strand of CM019064.1, from coordinate 427,474,467 downwards.
ATATTGCAAAAAAAATTGTTTTATTGACCAAGTCATTGACCATTTTCTCTGCTTGATCAACAAAAAAAAAAGTGCCGACAATACAGTAACAAAGTTGTGGTCAGGAGGTCCCTGACCGTTACATTGCGGCATTAGAGGGGGGTTCGATAGAGTTCAAAATTAGATTTACGGAGGACTAAGGCAAGGACAGATATGAGAGAGTTATTCTGGGCATATATACGGCAGAAGTAGGTTTAGTAAGGATGTATGTTTAGGAGACATCATTTCACGGTAAACAATGTAGGGTTAAAGGGCTCTATTACATCTCCGCGCAAAAATGTGCACGTGCACAAAAATGCATTAACGCGAGGGGAAAAACCCTTCACGCTGAACATCGTATTAAGACGTTCGCGCACAAAATGAGCGTCAACGTCTAACGCGAGTTACCCTGCGCAAACCCTGCGTGGGCGAACGTCCGTGCACGCATCCCATACTTAACATTGTGAGCGCAAACGCGTTTGTGCGCTGGTACGCGGATGGTATTACAATCGATGCACAAATTTTTCCAAACGACGTTTGCGCGCATAATTTTAACGTCTTTGAAAAGCTGGTGTTAAGGGCAAATCTGAACGTCCTGGCCGAAACCAAATACACCAGCACGAGAAAAATAAATACAGCAAAGTATAGTTACACATTCTACACATACCCAAACAATAAAATGGAGAAGTTGTGCGTGTTTTTATTATTGCTGCAGCATATATACTCAGATTGATTTTGACAGGCGCAAAAATTTTACGTGAGACAATTGTGGTTCTTAATTCTGATTGGCTGAATGGCGTGAAAAAAGCTGTCTGCCCACCGATTTCTGCACGCAGCGTTAATTTGCGATCGTTTTCGCGTGTATTTTCGGACATATGAAAAAATGTGCTCGGATTGTAATACCCGCGTTAATTTACACGCGTTAACGTCTAACGCTGCACGCAAAAAGAATTGCGCTGCGCGTACGCTTTTGCGCAAAGAAATTAATAGAGCCCAAAATGTTTTGTTGTTGTGGCTGAGTGACCATGCCATCTCCCTGTCACAGTCTTGCAGGAACCAGGAGGGTTATTCTCAAATTGAGTTCAATTTCGGTGAGCGTACGAATTTGCGTGGAGGCTGTAATAGAGCCCAAAGAGTGTTGAGTATCGAGTTGTGGTGGGAGAGCATGGATTTAGGGCGCACCTGTCTTTGGAATTGTACTGTAGTCTCTAAAACTATTGAAGCTATTTCAATTCTAAATACCACATATAAATATAGGAGACCACCAACAGTTCCGGGAAAATCAGATTTAACCGTGCGATGAATTCCAGAACATAAAATTCGATTAAAATGACTACTTACATATGCAGAGTCACATTACTTAAAAGAGACATTTGATCAACCATTAGATACTTTTAACAGCCTTTAAAATATCAATTTGTGCGTGTAAAAAGGATTGTGGGCCACCTACTGCTTTCACTAAAGGCAAGAGACGTGTGTGTTCACCTCTCCCATGATCAAGACAATGCGTTGAGTGGAGATACCCAACGAGGCCATACTGAGATAGCATGGCAGGGTTTCTCCACCATTGATTGAGTCAGTTAATTCTGATTATTACACATTGATAGCCACGCTGTTTATCCGCCCGCCGGTTCACTGCAACATAAAGCCCTCCCACTGGATGTACAATTTCAAAAGCCCATAACCAAAGCGTAATTTCACATCATATCATCTCCCCTGCTGAAATGTTAATACCAAAACTCTGCGATGCTCTAATCTTCTGCCGAACCCCGCAGCAGTGTCGAAAATCAATACAGAGATGAGAAAAAGTAATAAAATAAGTTATCCGGTTCATCACCGATGTTTAATATATTGCTGGTTGCGAAGTTATGAGCCGCAAAGTTTTCCAGTAACCGTATACAACAACGTGTAATTATATATGTGTACTAATAACGGCAACAAAGATAACAATCATATTATAACAGCAGCGACGAGAATAAATTACTTAGATTCCTATTCAGGGAGTGGAATTACACATTTATCTATGCTATATTAGAACACGGGGTCTGCTGCCATTAAACAAACATTAGACGGCTCAGTGTTAGACTGAGGCAAAAATGGAGAAACTGGCGGAATGTACAAGAGCTTGCCAAGGAAACCTTTTATTGGATAAATCCAGGTTTTTCTTCTGTTTCTGTATGGTTAATCATTAATCAGCTCTTCAGAACATTCTGATGTTTTACTGGGACATTCTGTATTATTCCAGATAAATATAACCAATAGGAACATAGAGGGCACTAATCCCTTGTTGACGCTAGACATTAGCGAGAAAAATGTGCACCAGCAGGATTCCTCGTAGCGTCCCCGTTTTGGCATGAGAGTTTCCGGGGCAGGCGCTGCTTCAGCACCTCATCCCGGAACCATGCTCTATTTTAGGTGATACTCACAGTAGCGCTTCCACACCACCGAGAGTATCACTTCCTGGAATCCACAGGACTACATGGAGGGTTGGCTGCCAGGCTGCGAGCCTTGTGTAATCTAGCGTTCAGGAGATCGCGCAGGACTACCAAGTGATCGCGGAGGGAGACTGGGGACTATTTGTCTCCAGTCTCACTCTGCTCCTAGTGGCCAGAAGCAGTAGATCGGGCCGCCATTTTTGCCACAGGATGAGAGGTGAGTACCTGATTTACTGGGGGGGGGGGGGGGTTAGCTGGTGCTAAATGATTCTGCAAAAGTGGAATCTGTTATTAAAAATCGGTAAACCCATCAGTGCGGTAATTAGAGTTAGGACTTTACTTATCCAATGCATTTATTGGTTTGTTATTATTGGTAGGTGTTAATTGATAGGTATTATCATTTAACACCTCGGCAGGATTACGACTGGAGCTGCTGAGAATAAAAACTATGGGTCCTATTCCATCGTTGGTGTTAAATGGCAGGTGCTAATGGGAAACTACCCTAAACGTCCTGTTTCTCTGGTGGTCCCACTGATCTGCAGCTATAAAAAGTAGGGAATGCATTCTCTGGTGCACACATTTCCCACTGGTGGAAAAAACATTCATTACCATTCAACCCACAGCTTTCACAAGGATTGACTTGACATGGTGACTTTCGAAAACCCCCCAAAAAAACCATCATAGGCAAGGTGTCAAGGTTATCCATCACTAAGTTAAAGCAACACTTTCTAATTCTGAAGAATTCATACCAGAATGTCCATAAAAGCTAGCTCAGTATTTTAGTGAGGATCCTGAGGACGAGCAACAGCACTAGTGGCCTGCTCTACGGTGGGGCCCGCTCAGGTCTCACAAGGTTTTAGCTTGCTTGTGCCATTACAGGGATGAATGCTCCATATGTAAATCAGTCTGCTCTCACACAATGAGGGTGGCCAGTACTGACTGCCAAGGACGTCATCCCTGCATGAGAGGTGCCGCAACGATCGTTTCGGCCTGGTTAGGCCTCATCAGGAGGATATAGCTGACACCCCTCTAGGCACCCCTTGCTTGATTCGCCTAGAGGGGTGTCAGCTATACCCTCCTGACGAGGCCTAACAAGGCCGAAACGATCGTCGGGGGTTGCTGCACCTCTCGTGGAGGGATGACGTCCTTGTCAGTCAGTACTGGCCATCCTCATTGGGTGAGTGCAGACTGATTTACATATGGAGCATTCATCCCTGTAATGGCACAAGCAAGCTAAAACCTTGTGAGATCTGTATTTTGTTCTGGTATTTAGTATTGTGTTCTTTTTTTCTTGTAGATGCATATGGTCTTCTTTGTATGGAGGACTTCTAACATCAACAGGCAGCATACCGCAGAATGCATTCTCATGTTTCCTATTACATTCTGTTATTTAGGCTCACAGATGGACTTCCCATATGGTACCTCAAAAAATAATATATCACAGGGCATATGAAACTTTAAAAAAATGATTTCCAATATGGTGTGCAATTATTTCGACATAATATTAAGCAGTCCGACAAAAATATCTCTTTCTGGTAATTCGAGGGCTTTCCGGTCACCCTAGTCTAGTTTCAGACCATCTCATGGAAATATTTAACGTTGTATTGGAATTATTATTAATCTTTATAATACTCATCATTTTATTAAATATATATTTTATTAGTTGTGAGGAGATTAAGTTACACATCATACCCTGACACACATGCATCTGATCAATTAATTTTTGCGAAAGCTTTGATGATTGGCACTTAAGACCCACGTTCGGGTTAGATACGTATTATATTCATGATATACGCCTCTGAAGATGTTCCCGGTTTTTATACTACTGAGAGGAATTTTAAAAATGTGAATAAAAAAAAGGACGGAATGCAGATGATAACACAATATTATGTTTATAATGTGGCAATAAGTTATCCTTAGACATTGTGCAATATGCATTAATGAAAGAAGGGATTTCACAATAACAACTTTATCTTTGAGCACAGAAATACCAAGACACCAAAGGGTTTATTCAAAGAGAGCTGAAAAAGCCCCAAAATTGCACTGAATGGTGAATTTCTCCATACGGTGCAATTTCGAGGCCATCCAGCTATTCAAATTCTGGCAATTCGCCAAATGTTGGCGAATTGCCAGCGCAATACGGGTGATCTTCGGCAGCAGTGAAATCCCCATAGAGAAGTCATGAGGGGTTATTCAAAGAGAGCCCGAAATGTCACTGAACAGGGAATTTCCCCGTAAGGTGACATTTTGGGGACATTCGGCTATTAAGAGAGTAGACAGTTTGCCAAATTTTGGCGAACTGCCAGCAAGTACGGTGCCTGGTCGAAGTGAGTGAAATCCCCATAGAGAAGCAATGCTTAATCTATTGAGAGACACCGAACAGCAGAGAAAAGTTGCCGAAATGCCCTGTTTGGTGTTTTCATTCGGCAGGTTTATTCAGGTAAACCCCATAGGCTTTTATGTTAAAAATATTCCTGGTTTTATTCAATATCTAATAAACCATTTACTATTTAATCTTCAGTAAAAAGTCTCTTTATTTATTGATTTTTTTTTAGGATCTTTTAGGCATTTTTCGGCAACATTTTTTCTGGGTTATTTTCTAAAAGCTGTTTTTTCTTCTTTATTATCATTCATTGGATCTTATATGTTACCGTATTTTTCGCTCCATAAGACGCACCTGACCATAAGACGCACCTAGTTTTTAGAGGAGGAAAACCGGAAAATAAATATTCTGAATGAAATAGTGTAATAATGGATATACTGCCCCAGCTCGTGGATATGCCTTAGCTCACACGTGGATATGCCTTAGCTCACACATGGATTTGCCCCAGCTCACACATGGATTTGCCCCAGCCAGCTCACACATGGATCTGCCCCATCAGCTCATGGATTTGCCCCAGCTCACACATGGATTTGCCCCAGCCAGCTCACACATGGATTTGCCCCAGCCAGCTCACACATGGATTTGCCCCATCAGCTCACACATGGATTTGCCCCAGCCAGCTCACACATGGATTTGCCCCAGCCAGCTCTCACATGGATTTGCCCCAGCCAGCTCACACATGGATTTGCCCCATCAGCTCACACATGGATTTGCCCCAGCCAGCTCTCACATGGATTTGCCCCATCAGCTCACACATGGATTTGCCCCATCAGCTCACACATGGATTTGCCCCATCAGCTCACACATGGATTTGCCCCATCAGCTCACACATGGATTTGCCCCATCAGCTCACACATGGATTTGCCCCATCAGCTCACACATGGATTTGCCCCATCAGCTCTCACATGGATTTGCCCCAGCCAGCTCACACATGGATTTGCCCCATCAGCTCACACATGGATTTGCCCCAGCCAGCTCTCACATGGATTTGCCCCATCAGCTCACACATGGATTTGCCCCATCAGCTCACACATGGATTTGCCCCATCAGCTCACACATGGATTTGCCCCATCAGCTCACACATGGATTTGCCCCATCAGCTCACACATGGATTTGCCCCATCAGCTCACACATGGATTTGCCCCAGCCAGCTCACACATGGATTTGCCCCAGCCAGCTCACACATTGATTTGCCCCAGCCAGCATGGATTTGCCCCATCAGCTCACACATTGATAATGCCCCAGCTCACATATGGATATGGCCCAGCAGCTCGTGGATGTGCCTCCGCTCACCTGCCGCCGCCGCGTTCGTCTCCCTCTGAGCATGCGTCCGGCGGCAGGAAGCTTGGGCACTCGCCTGGGGGAGCCACGTGACCGCGATCTCCGCGGTCACGTGGCTCCCCCAGGCGAGTGCCCAAGCTTCCTGCCGCCAGACGCATGCTCAGAGGGAGACGAACGCGGCGGCGGCAGGTGAGCGGAGGCACATCCACGAGCTGCTGGGCCATATTCGCTCCATAAGACGCACCCACTTTTCCCCCCACTTTTTGGGGGGGAAAAAGTGCGTCTTATGGAGCGAAAAATACGGTAATTCCAGACATTTTCGTTCAGTAGTTTTTTTTGCAAACAGCTTTTCAATTTTGACACTTTAAATCGTATTCTTTTTTTTATCCACCCGGTGGCTTGTCGGCTTTCTCCTGCTGCTGATCGGCGCTGTGCTCGGCGTCTCATCGACTGTGTTTGGCAACTGTCCAGTGTGTTTGGCGGATGTTCGGGTGATGGGTTTACAACGGGTTGGTGGCCAATTCCCTGCACTTCGGGGACCTTGCACTGAATACTGAATTCACTGCAGGGTGGGGAGATTTGATTCCCCGAAGTTCATGGAAGTACAGGGAAGGTCTGCAACATTTCGGTGCTCTCTGAATAACCCCTCAAGAGATCACAGTATCATAAAGGTCTGTTTGTTTTTTCCATACACAAGTATTTTTACCTTAAAAGCCAATCATAATAATGGACAATTATCAGGGTTATTCAAAGTGATTCGAAAAGTCACCGCACGTTCGGTGACTTTTCGTTCTCTTCAATACGGTTCCTTTTACCGATCCCATTTCGGCGACCCTGCGGTGTATTCAGCAAACACCACAGGGTCCCCGAATTGCAGGGAAAAGCTGCCGCAAACCTGACGAAAACTAACCACAAAACCCAGCGAATGCACGCCGAAAACCCGCAAAAACATCTGGATTAACCTGCCGAAAACCACAGAAAAACCTGAACAGGAGCCGATCGCAGCCTCCGACACAGCAGAAGAGGCAGTGAATAAATTAGGAAAACAGTTTGTATGAATGTGTGAAAGTGAAACGCTGTTTTCAAAGAAACTACTGAGCGAAAATGTCTGAAATTTACACAGGAGGTCCAAGGAATGGTAATAAAGAGGGCTGTTACAGAAAAAAGAAGAAAACCTTAAAAAAAAAAAAAATCGGACTTTAAAAAAAAAAAAAAAAAAATGAAAACACTGCTTAAAATATCCTAAAAAATCTATAAATAAAGAGACTCTTTACTGCAGAATTTTATAATGAACGGTTTATTAGAGATTGAATTAAAATGGGAATATTTTTAACATTGAAGCCTATGGGATTCTCCTGAATAAACCTGTCAAATGAAACCACCGAATGGCAGGGCATTAGGGGAACCTTTCACTGCTGGTTTTTGTTCTCTGAATAGCCGAAGCAGTGCTTTTCATAGGGATTTCACTGCCCTCGAACAGGGACCGAACAGGCACCGTATGTGCAGGCAATTCGCCAGGATTTGGCGAATTGCCTGCTCTCTGGATAGCCGAATGGCCAAGAAAGGTAACCGAACGCTGATTTTTTTACATTTTTTGTTATAGCATTCTGGCAGGACATGACGTTTATATATAATTATGATATATTATTAATCTGCCGAGTCTGCCGGAAAGAACGATATATAATTTGTCTGGGTGGTATAATAATACGTGACTTAAAACCGCGTTTAAACATGATGAGCAAAAACTTCAGCAAACTTCACTTCCGAAAGAGCGCCGAAGGTGTAAAATTACTCCCGTCCTTAAGGGGTTAATTTCATTGATAGGGTCAAATTAAATAGAGCCATTAGTCAGATACTGTATAATTGGTGGATTTATATCAATGTGACTATTGCAAACTGTTGCAGATACTTTGCTGCCACCAGAAATGTCATGGCTCCTTACCGATGGACCAATTACCAATTATTATAGGTTTTCTGCACGGAATAAAATTTGTTTAGTACAAATCGATCCATCAGATTTTCATCCATTAATTTCAGATAAAATAACTCGGGGGATGAAGCCCACTGACAGAGCAAGCTTTAATTCAACAGCTAGCCAGCTGCCATTGTACAGAAAAAACGCATATGTTGGTTAGAATGGCTCCCAAAACACCTTGTGCCCCACCTGACATGGCAACGGTCAAAGCATATGTTAAACGGAGCTACTAGCCAGGCAATGCTGGGTTTAAATAATGCATGGGTGGGGGAGTGGGGAGGACAATGGGCATCTCAGCACCCTATAGACTGCACATCCCCGTACAAGGCCTATTGGTGTGGACTTGTGGGACGAGGTCTAGTGACAACTGCCCCTGTTTATTATTAGTGATCATACAGCAAAAGCTGCTCAGTGGCTGATATTTAATTGCTGTGGTGTTGGGATAGTAGAAATTAAAGGTTTCCATAACTAAAGAAATATATATGTACATTGTAAACACCAATAACCACTGATAAATCTCTCAGACACCCTAGATGTTGTCTCTTCTTCTATGACTCTCACCAAGTCCCATTAAGACCAAGTATCATGGGACACACCGCTTGTTTGGGTTGCCAAGATTAAGTCGACCACCCTGCACATCCAACGCATTGCTAGAAATAGACATTCAGGGTTATTCAGAGAGAGGTGAAAATCAGGAGAATGACTGGAGAATGAAAAATTCTAGGTCAAAATAGCCGATTTGGAAAGTGAGATGAAAGGGAGAATTCTTCTGGTTTGGCTATTTTGACCTAGAATTTTTCATTCTCCAGTCGTTCTCCTGCTTTTCACCTCTCTCTGAATAACCCTGATATTATTTGTAATACCTCTTCTGGACCATTACAGATGCGAAGAACGTCAGCTAAATCAATCTGTTATTGAGCATCCGACATAGAAAGGGTTAAGCATGGCATCATTTACCATAGAGAAGATCTTAATTCTCTTTCTAATTTTCAATATCAGCAGGAACTAAATACCTTCTCTGTGCCTTCTTTTAATTACAATGATTGCTTCTCAGCATCTAAAGCAGATGGTCCCAATTTACCCAATCATAAGACGTCTTTATATAGAAGCGACGGGGGGAGTTTAGGACTAGAGACGGTTAGACGTTGTAAGGCTACAGTTGTACAAAACACCACATACATGCATAATTCATTTTCTTATGAACCTTAAAATGCTGCGCCAAAGGACTTGAAGGAACATTTTAGAGGCTCCTGAAAGGTAAAGTCGACCGACTTTACCCATCCTGACGCGATTCACAGCCAATTAGGAGCTGATAAGTAAAAACGATGTGTTTAGGTGAGGATGGGGAGGTCGACAGACACATAAACAGGAATATCTGGATTGCTTAATTGATTTAGGTAAAATTCAGCTTTTGTGGTTACCAAGGAAAGTCGGAAAATGTCTTCAAGCAAACCGATGCGTTGGTTTAGCATGCAATGACCTGTCAGCCTACGCAGTACAGTTTCAATGTATTGATTTAATCCAGTATGAGGCGAAAAAGCCACTTTTAAATTAAAATTAGCTGCAAATGTCAAACAATGGACATTATCAAAGGCAATACTTATCCCTCATCAAGAAAATCAGATCGGAACCGTCCTAATGAGAGGTAGATTTCAACGTACTGCGTTAGAGGAGACACAAGTGAAGACCCCTGGTTCTTTCTTTAAGGTCATGAAGTAAAAATGTTGCAAGGCCCTCAAATATGGAGTCGATACAGACGACACATTTACTTTGAGTTTTCAATCAGTAGGAAGAAGTTGGAATAATCGGTAGCTCAAGTCAGAGCCGCCAGAGTCATACAATTTACATGGTCTTCTCTTAGACCGCCCGTTCACCTGTCAGGCTGTCATCTGTTTTTTGGGCAAGATAAGGGTACATGCACCATGAGCAGAACCAAAATGGGGCTCGCAGTGCTGAAATAATAAAGTAATTCAGGGCTTTTTAAGCACGTTCTTGAGAGATAATACAACGTTCACGAATGAGGTGCCCTGATTAGCTTCCCAGTCAGGCCGTCTGACACCCTGCGTGCCGAGATGACATGCTGCTTTTTAGGGGTGTGTTTGTGATGCAAACTGCTTCATGACCATGATGACCCCATTGGCCATGCCGCCTGTCTTTCCGATCTCAAACCTGCCAAAGTTGGAATGCCTGCTCAAGTGTTTTACTAAAATAGAACCTGTCAACTCATGTCAAGCATGTTCTACCTTGAAGATCAAGAGAGGTGGTGGGACATTTGGTGACAGAAATGAGAGAAATACAGTCCTACAGCATCCCCGTTGAGCAGCACTAGTCATCTCTGTCCTAAAACACAAGGAAGAACCTTTAGCTTTCATATCGGGGAGGCAATGGTATGGTATGGTAACTCGAAAACCGTTACTAACACAGACTCCTCTGTTTCCTATTGATTAATGCAGTTTCATTATGAAACGTCAATGTACTGCTTATTTAACCAGTTTACGGCTACACAAGCCTTCAGGGCATGAACAAAGTGAACAGCATGCATCATGGAGTTTAGGCTTCCATCTTTTATTGAAAACAGCTGTTAAAAAGGACACATTGCCTTTCATTGTTTAATCGTTCCGTGTATATTGAATACATAGAGTTATTTACTGGCAAAAACAACCAACCAATGTGTATTTAACATCAATTGTGACTAAATTGTCATAACCTGTAAAAAAACAAACAAAAGGAAGGCCAGACAATCAGGTCGCAAAGTGAAAGGTCAAAATTTTGATGTAAGTTATCCAGACAACATTTTGGTTGAAACGTCAACCTTTGGCAACCTAACTAGTGCAAAATAAATTAATATCAACATGTTTTATATACGTCATTATATATGTCTACTTTTATACTTGTGGCATGGTGGGAAATAGAAATGAAGAAGGAACATGGCCACCATACGTTGAGTTGAGGAGTGTATCTGAACTTCATGTGTGCAGCTGTGTCTGGACATTATGTTACACAGAAAAGAAAGTTTGCACAAGTTAAGTATCCTTTATCTGAAAATCCAAAAACATTTAAAATGCTGACATGACGACACAAGTGGAAAATTCTACCCCTGATCTCATGTGATGGTGGACAAGATGACTAAACATATTGTATAAAATGCTCTTCAGCCTGTGAGTGTAAAGGGTGTGTACAAAACAGAACTGTATTTTGTGTGAAGATTTGGTTCCAATCCCCAACCTATTTTCAAAATATATGTGAATATTCCAAGTCGAAAAATATCCAAAACACTTCTGGTCCAAAGATTTTCCGTTAAGGGATATTCAACCTGTACTTCCTTATGGCTCTACTCAAGATAGTGAGATATGGTCACTCTCAGCCTACATTACAATTTATTTCTTTTTCTTGGGACAATGTCAATTCTACTGAGGGCTGGATTATATCTGTGTTTTGAGTCCCTCTAACCCAAGTTTTACAGCCTCCATATACTGGAATTAGTCAACTGAATCACTTCCAGGTCTTGGAAGAGCTTCAGGAACTTTTATTCAATACACTTCATTGAATGTTTCATGATATTATCTATATAACACAGTGAAACTGAGCCAGGAATATTGGCAAAGTTTCCACTGTATAGACTGCAGACTATTCTTTTCCTGGGATTTTATTTTAAACCAGTCCTTACCTTGGAGTGAGCAAACTTGAAGAATATGGAAGAGAGCCGCCTAGTTGCGCAAGTCTCAACATATCATCGACATGACTCCCGCTGAGCTAAATTAGTCCTTCATTTTTAAAACATTTTAAACAATTACACCAATTGAAAAATGAAAAAAGCACAAATTGGCATTGAAAAGTACTTCCCAGGGTCGCAAATTATGAGCCGGATTGCTACACCTGCAATCGGGACTCCAGGAGGAAGTCTAACTCCGCGTGTCACATCAAGTCGAATTTAAATGTCTTGAATGTAAAATGACAATTTGACGCGATGATGGAGAATTCCGGTTTGCAAGATTTTGGAAAGCGATCACTCGGCTAGAGAATAAAAAAAAAAAAATACTCATGGATGATCTGGCAGGACTTTAATCCTTACTGAAAAGATGCTGTGAGCCTGAAAACCCAGCTCATAGATTGACACAGTGGGTGCACGTCTCATCGCCGGCATAGGTCTTTTTGAAAATCGAGCACGGAACCCCAGACATTGGCACGGGATGGTATAAGATGCAGGAGGATTCAAAAGACCCCGGTTAGACACGAACAGGTGCGGCACCCCACCTCTAATTGCGCGCCTCTGAGGCAAGTGTCTCGTGAATGATGACATAGAGAGCCGTCGTACGGCTGATGAGGCATCTGTCATTTCAAATAATGAAATTAAGCTGGAACTGACAGCTCCCAAGCCTGTTCTGAATATGCATGAAGCTCACATGACACAAAAACCGACCACGCTACTGGAAAACGAGACTTTACTGCACTATTTAAGGCTTTGATCGCATACACATCTTACAGTCATATTTTCAAAAAATACATCAATAAATTGTTTTAAAGAATCTGTCATTTTCACATGGAAGCTGAATATATAGACAATTTCTTGGATGAAGCATTTAAATCATGGTTGTCAAACTCTGCCCTGGGGCTGTGATCTTGACAGATTAAGGACTTCTCCAATTAGCCTGTAATCTCTCAATTACCGTGGTGTATCATTCTCTAAACCCGGCACGTCTGCGTCGGATGAGGAATAGCGATCAACATCACGGAGTGGAATATATTTACTTGGAAAATAAAACAGTAATATAAGAGGTTCACTGAGTTGTGTCACAACACAATGATTCCATATATGATTGATGATGCTGTTATCGTTGCTCGAAGAGACGTCCGTTGAAGGATAAACACCATCGTACTGCAGATTAATTATTTATAATAATTGTTTTCTGAAACTCTATGGCGTACCATGGTGAAAGTGCAAATGGGGAGAGTGCCCGAGTCAGGAACAAGCCATAATATAGACATAGATACACTACACAGACAGACAGTCGGCCAAAAACATAGACAAGTGATATGGCAGAAGGGCAAAACTAGCAAATTAAAGAAAAAAATTAGTTGACGGTAAAGAGACAGTTTGTTCGCAGACTATAAGACATTCCACTCAACACTGGGAGGTATAGCCTCGGAACAATGAGAATGGAGGACAATAACGAGCTAGCCCCATGCATAAATGAAGCTCATAAAGGGGTTGTAACCACAGAATAGTGGTGGATCTGGCTGGGAAATAGACAGATCAGCCAAAAATGGGAGGAAATGGGAACCCTCTCCCAAGAAAGGGGTCATGCCGCACCATTCTGCTGGGATAGTATGGCAGATGTATCCTTGGTGGACAGCCAACTCAATTTGGGGCAGTCCCACATAAACCAGAGAATTTGGGAGGTAAGCATGATAAGCTCAAAAAGCACAAAGTTCGTCTACCTGTGCAATTATATAACAACACACTTATTCCATTTCATGTCATAGTTATTCAAGGCCAACTTGCACAAGATTTGAATATTTGCCATCTGCAATTTTTTGTCTTACACCAAAATGGCTTATTTTAGCTTCAAATTTGCATTCTCCCCACAGTTCCTCGCCAATTAATTTGCTCAAACTGCACTACCCAAACCGAGTTCCACCTTCCCCACGCTGGGTGATTAACACTCCTGCCTGAGCCCAGGAAGAAAGCAGATTGTACAACCAATGCTTATGCTGGTTATTGAATACAGAGATGTAGTGTATGCAGCTGCCCTGCAAACGCACCTTCATAAACTTACTACATTGTATAACTCATTCTGCCTCTTTGTGCTACACTGTAACTACATGACCCACCAGTGTGACATGTTAAAAGAGCTAAACTGGCTGTCGCTGGATTCCAGACACACCATTTACCTTTCCAACCTGGGGCCGTATTACATTCTTCGCGCTAAAACGGAGACACTATGGAGAAAAACCTGTGCCTGCAGGTTTCTCCTTTACATACCCGTTTTAGCATGATAATACGATGCAGGCGCTAGAAAAGCAGCCTGCATCGTAATCCGGCGCTAAACCCCAGGATACGCGTGGCTGCGCTAAGCGCCACCGTGAGCATCCACTCGATGGAGTCCATAGGACTCCATTGAGTTTCTGCTCTGCCGGTTACATGATCTGCCGGATCTCGCCTCGCAAGATCTGGCAAGTTGGCATAGTTGTCCGCAGAGGGAGACTGGGGACTTTTTCCCCCGAGTCTCTCCCTGCTTCCGGTGGACAGAAGAGGCGGTTGGAGCCACGGTCCCATCGTGGGATGGAAGGTGAGTATCGGATTTATTTGGGGGGATTTTCTGCTGGTACTGACGGATTCTGCAGCAGCGGAATCCGTTAGCACCAGGTGCTGGCTGTGGTTAACCGCAGCCGGATGGTAATTATCGTTAGTATATTGTAATAATAACGCTAATTAACTCTTTGCGCTCCCCATGTTAAGTATAGGGAGCGCAAAGTACAGTAACCCTGCGCTGAAAAGCGCAAGATACCAATCGCTAACGGGTTTTTTAACCCGTTAGCGTTTGGATTGCAATATGGTCTGCCCGTGCCAGGGCCACCAGCTAACTTTAACACTCACACAGGTGAGCGCTAACGTTAGCGCGAAGAATGTAATAGTGCCCCTGGTGTTTGAGAGCTTTTCCGGGAAGCTACCACACTACCTGAATAGGCTGCTTCCCCCAGCAGTTCCCTCATGCTATAACCTCAGATCCAGGACCTGCACCTTACTTAGTTGTAATACCACAATACAAAAAGAAAGTGGCTCGATCCTCATTTTCCTACAGAGCACCGCAGTTATGGAATAACCTCCCAGACGCCATCAAATCTTCCCCCAGTCTAAAGTCGCTTAAGAGATCTCTATTAACATACCTCAACACAGAATGCACCTGTAAACATGTAATATAGTGACTATATACAGAATGCACCTGTAAACATGTAACATAGTGACTATATATAGAATGTACCTGTAAACCTGTAACATAGAGACTATATACAGAATGCACCTGTAAACATGTAACACAGTGACTGTATACAGAATGCACCTGTAAACATGTAACAGTGACTATATACAGAATGCACCTGTAAACATGTAACATAGTGACTATATACAGAATGCACCTGTAAACATGTAACATAGTGACTATATACAGAATGCACCTGTAAACATGTAACATAGTGACTATATACAGAATGCACCTGTAAACATGTAACTTAGTGACTATATACAGAATGCACCTGTAAACATGTAACATAGTGACTATATACAGAACGCACCTGTAAACATGTAACATAGTGACTATATACAGAATGCACCTGTAAACATGTAACATAGTGACTATATACAGAATGCACCTGTAAACATGTAACATAGTGACTATATACAGAATGCACCTGTAAACATGTAACTTAGTGACTATATACAGAATGCACCTGTAAACATGTAACATAGTGACTATATACAGAATGCACCTGTAAACATGTAACATAGTGACTATATACAGAATGCACCTGTAAACATGTAACATAGTGACTATATACAGAATGCACCTGTAAACATGTAACACAGTGACTATATACAGAATGCACCTGTAAACATGTAACATAGTGACTATATACAGAATGCACCTGTAAACATGTAACACAGTGACTATATACAGAATGCACCTGTAAACATGTAACATAGTGACTATATACAGAATGCACCTGTAAACATGTAACACAGTGACTGTATACAGAATGCACCTGTAAACATGTAACATAGTGACTATATACAGAATGCACCTGTAAACATGTAACATAGTGAATATATTTCCTACATATTTATTTTCTGTGTTAATCTGTATATTTGTGTTTTGTTTTTAATATCTTGCATTTTATTACTTTGTATTTCTGTAACAATTCAATCTTCTTGAACCCAGGACATACTTGAAAACTAGAGAAATCTCAATCAGGGTTATTCAAAGAGATTCGAAAAGTCACTGCACGTTCGGTGACTTTTCGTTCTCTTCAGTTCAGTTCCTTTTGCCGATTGCATTTCGGTGACCCTGCTGTGTATTCAGCAAACACCACAGGGTCCCTGAATTGCAGGGAAAAGCTGTCGCAAACCCGATGAAAACTAATCGCAAAACCCACCGAATGCACGCTGAAAACAAGCAAAAACATCTGGATTAACCTTCGAAAAACCCGAGCAGGAGCCGATCACACGCAGCATAGCAGCCGAACAGGAGCCGAATCACACAGTGCCGAAGCAGCTGAGACGCAGAGGAGGCAGGGAATAAATTAGCAAAACAGTTTGTATGAATCTGTGAAAATGAAAAGCTGTTTGCAAAGAAACTACTGAGCGAAAATGTCTGAAATTTACACAGGAGGTCCAGGGAATGATAATAAAGAGGGCTGTTACAGAAAAAAGAAGTAAACTTAAAAAAAAAAAAAAAAATCGGACTTTAAAAAAAAAAAAAATGAAAAATGCTTAAAGTATCCTAAAAAATCTATAAATAAAGAGACTCTTTACTGCAGAATTTTATAATGAACGGTTTATTAGATATTGAATTAAAACGGGAATATTTTTAACATTGAAGTCTATGGGATTCTCCTGAATTAACTTGCCGAATTAAACCACCGAATGGCAGGGCATTAGGGGAACCTTTCACTGCTGGTTTGTGTTCTCTGAATAGCCGAAGCAGTGCATTTTCATGGAGATTTCACTGCCCTCGAACAGGCACCGAACAGGCACCGAATGTGCAGGCAATTCGCCAGGATTTGACGAATTGCCTGCTCTCTGGATAGCCGAATGGCCAAGAAAGGTAACCGAACGCTGATTTTCAGCGTTCGGTTACCTTTCTCAAGCAATTCGGATCTCTTTGAATAACCCTGAATGTATCCTTCCTGGTAAAATCCTTTATAAATAAAAGTAAACATTTTTATTCATACCCAGCAAATTATTGCCAATAATGTAACAATTCAGCCAACTGGCTCCTAAAGAATATCATGTTCTCTTTTACTTTTTTTTAATTAATAATTTTTTTTCACAGGTGATGCTACATATTCTACGCGGTACGTTCCATATTCTGTGCTCCCCCCTCAGGTAACCAAAGTGCTAACTCATCCTTTTTTTCTAATTACTCATGTTTTAACCTGAAAAAAATAAAAAAAATGTTCTTCTCCAAGATTGTAATCCATTACAACTCGTGTCCTCGTTCTCCTTCCTGTGCATTATCCTCACTTTCTTCCCCGTGATTCATATTAATTAAAATCTGCTAATGGATGGGATCATTGCATACATTTATTAGCAGACTGATCCTGTGACGGATGCAAAACCATATCTATACTGAAATTAGCATTCAGCCCCCACTAGCTCAGGTTCAAAGGGATTTTTTTTCCCACCATCTGCGAGTATTACCGTATAAATTAATTTTATTTTTTATTTCTTCCATTTCTATACGGTTATATCAAAAATGAATATCAAAAATCTTTCTGCTCTCTTATATATATTTTTTATTTAAACCATACAAATCCTTACTAAATACATACATATATACAGAAAAAATGGCGTCGCGCCCATACTCACCGGAGCGGCAGCAACTGCCAGGAGTAACAGCCCAGTTAATGTATAAAACATAACAAGGAATATAGATACATATATTTTGATTTACAAAATACTTTGGGCTCTATTACACTCCTTGCGCAAACGTTAACGCGCGCGCAAAAACGCATTAACTTGGGGGGGAAACCCTTTGCGCAGAACGTCGTATTACAATGTCCGCGCAAAAAATGCGCGTTAATGTCTACCATGGGTGAACCTGCGCGAACCCTGCGCGAGCGTAATGTATGTTGCGCGTCCTATACTTAACATCGTGAGCGCAAATGCGTTTGTGCGCTGGTACACAGATGGTATTACAGTCTATGCGCAAAATTTAATGCACAACGTTTGCACGCATAATTTTAACGTCTTTGAAAAGCTGGTGGTAACGGCAAATCTGAACGTCCTGGCCGAACCCAAATACACCAGCACGAAAAAAAATACAGCACATTATAGTTACACATTCTACACATACCCAAACAATAAAATTACATTATAGTTACACATTCTACACATACCCAAACAATAAAATTACATTATAGTTACACATTCTACACATACCCAAACAATAAAATTGAGAATTTGTGCGTGTTTTTATTATTGCTGCAGCATATATACTCAGATTGATTTTGACAGGCGCAAAAACTTAACGGGAGACAATTGTGGTTCTTAATTCTGATTGGCTGAATCGCGTGGAAAACAGTCCGCACACGATTTCTGCGCGCAGCGTTAATATTTTTGACGAATGACAAAATGCGCCCGGATTGTAATACCAGCGTTAATTTACGCGCGTTAACGTTTAACGCTTTGCGCAAAAATTCACGCGTTTACCGTGCATTTTTGCGCAAAGAATGTAATAGAGCCCTACATAGAAACATAGAAAATGTCGGCAGATAAGAACCTTTCGGACCATCTAGTCTGCCCAATTACATGGATACTTAACCTGGATTTATCTTTTGTTTAGGATAGCCTTATGTCTATCCCATGCCTGCTTAAATTCAATTACTGTTTTGGCCTCTACCACTTCTACTGGAAGACTGTTCCATGTATCCACCACCCGCTCAGTAAAATAATGCTTCCTGATGTTACTTTTAAACCTTTGCCCCTCTAATCTAAGACTATGTCCTCTTGTTTTGCTACTTTGTTTTCTTTTAAATATACTCCCTTCCTCTACCTTGTGGATTCCCTTTACGTATTTAAATGTTTCTATCATATCTCCTCTGTCTCGTCTTTTTTCCAAGCTGTACATGTTAAGATCATTAAGCCTTTCCTGGAATAAAGAAATACATAAAAATACCAATAAACTAACAGTAACAGGTTGGCTACTCTTAAAAATGCACAAACACAAACACACACAAGTATATATATATATATAACACAATACAATAGCAGCTTCATTATACATTCACGTCTCTATCTGTTCCAAACTTCAGTCATAAATTGACTTTGAAAGACCGTTCGTGTTAAATGGCATCAATGTGAAACCTAAATAAACCTCCCTGCAGGAGACTTGGTTTCTGGGTTTTCTTTCCCTTGAAAATGGTAAATCACAATAAACATTTCGAGCTCACAGCACGAGGCCGGGAGTATCTGAAACGGAGACTGTTAAGTGTTAACATATATCAAGGCAGGTCATATGGTGGTTCCCATTGAAACTATTGGAAGATATCCTCGAAAGAACAATGGAGTGCCATAAAGCAAAGTGGCTTCTAATGGACCATGACAGGTGCCATGTAATAGAAAAGAAAGGATATTAAAAAGAAAGATATTTCCTAAAAAAAAAAAAAATTCTACCTACAAATTGCCACATCCCAGTATAGCCATCAAACAATACGATCATGCATAACGTGACGTGGAATGACACATTAATAAACATTCTGTATAACCTATCAGTATAGAGTCACAGGTCGATGCTGCAGTTACAGGGGCAACTTGCCAATACTTCAAAACAACCATAAAACATATTTCTTTTACATCTGAATTTACCAATCTATTAAAGATTATTGTGACGGTCAATAGTAAGTAGAAATTACATTTAATACAAACCAAAGAGTAACCAAAATAGAACGTTATATGTTATCAGCGAAGTTCAAAAAGACACTCTAACCATCGTGACCACTTAATTTAATGTATAAGATGGTCCTGGTGAGCTGGGTACCCCCCCCCCCAGGGCAATGCATGGAATCCCCTTCCTCCACTCAATATCCAAACCTAGCATTTTTGGGTGATGTGCTAAATTCTCAATTGACTCCGTCCACCCTGCACTATTCGTGCAACACCACGGTTTTCTGCGGCAGCTGTTTTCAAGCAGAATGCAATTTCTGACCAAAAATTTATGTTCTGTACTTTTTGCTGGTCACTTAATATTGCATTCCTTGTTGTCCTGACCCACTGTTATGGTCTGGCCATTTTCTGACTATTTGCGCCAGTTGTAACCTGACCTGGTTTTGTTCTGACTAGGTGAACCACTGATGCCCTTTGACCTGATAGTCTCTGGTTCATGTGTCTTTCGCCCCAACTTCATTTTAGAAACATAGAAACATAGAAAATGTCGGCAGATAAGAACCTTTCGGCCCATCTAGTCTGCCCAATTACATGGATACTTTACCTGGATTTATTTTGGCCCAGACTTTGGATTTTCTTTATTTTCCGTTGGACCAGCCATTATAAGGACTATCACATCATTTGTGTTTTTTTAGGTTCTGGGTCGAAATAGTGTCACTTTATGTGTTGTTACATTACATAAAGAGGAATCCTCATATTTGAGAGGTGTGCTGGACCATTTATTGGATGTTTGTTGGTTGAATGATTACGGCCTATCATTAAGGACATCATAACCTACTGATACGCATTTATTTGGAGAATGTCTCATACATACCAAACACTTGGAGCACCTTTGACCGACAAGGATTTGGGATCAAACTGGAGATTGTCCTTGCTAAAGAAGGAATGTTGTAAGAAACAACATGGACATATGAAATCATTCAACTGATGAACTCAGGGTGTACACAGGAGTAAAAGGGGTGCCGGACAAAATCCCTACAGCCAGGTTCCCTAATGCCAACATCCCGACGGCCAACTTCCAGACAGAACAAGTGCCGGACATACCAAACTCCCTACACGGCCAACTTCCAGACATCCATAATCCCTGCGGCTAACCCTAATACTAACACCCTAACCCATAGGGAGTTAGGGTTAGGGATAGGTTTAGGGGGGTTAGGGTTAGGCTTAGGGGGTTAGGGTTCGGGCTAGTTTTAGGGGGGTTAGGGCTAGGTTTACGGGGTTAGGGTTAGGGCTAGGTTTAGGGGGTTAGGGTCAGGGCTAGGTTTAGGGGGGTTACGGCTAGGTATAGTGGGTTATGTTTAGTGGGTTAGGGTTAGGTTTAGGGGCGTTAGGGTTAGGGCTAGGTTTAGGGGGTTAGGGAGTAGGGTTAGTGTTAGCCGTTGGGATTTTGGATGTCTGGAAGTTGGCCGTCAGGGAGTTGTCTGTGTAGGGAAGATGGCCGTGTAGGGAAGTTGGCCGTCAGGTAGTTGTCTGTGTATGGAAGTTGGCCGTCGGGATTTTGGCATTAGGGAACCTGGTTGTAGGGATTTCGACCCAAACCCAATTAAAAGTCCAAAGATTTTTATAAATTGCAAAATATGTAAGCGATTTGAACGTTGGCCAAATGGTGTGTCCTACAACCCATCATGGGTTTGGAACGACTCAGTGTGTTGATAGCTCCTGTATTGGTTGAATATGAACTTAAATATGTCATAATTATGTAAAATGGTTAAAATTTGTGACGTTTCTTGTCAAATTTGTCTAAACTAGTGAAGATACCGATATCTTGTTGTCCACAAAGGATATATTATTCCCTGCCATATATGAACACAACATGAAGTCTTCTGATAAATCTACACCCAGAATATAATGAGGAAATGTAAAAATGAAAGCATAAAGTAAGTCTGTCTGATTTTGGAATCCATTTATTTTTGTGTTAATTTGTCTCAGATGCCTGGATTTGCGCTACTTTTGAGGTGCCTTCTCTCTCAACAAAAGATCAAAGAACTCTCAGGGAATACGTTGAATCAAAGCACTCATGCATATTCAGTGTTTCTTTTCCCCTTTTTAATTCTTGTTAGAAATCATAATATACGGTTTTATTTACACAAAACTCTTTTATATGACTTTCATGACAGGCATTTCCACTTATTCGGTGGGGAGAAAAATAAACCCAACTGTTTGAAGTTGGATAATTTACAGGCAGATAGCTCCAACTGTGCTAAACCAAAGATTGATCGACTTGGCAATGTGTGAACATTTCCTGCTACAAACAAAGAGAGAAAAGGAAAAACACTAATCATTTTCAAAATGTGGCATTCTTCTTCATTTTGACACACGACGCACAATAATAAAAGCCACCGGGCATATGCAGTTGTAGATAAAAAAACATGTAGAAAGTGTTTGCCAAAAAAGACGATTTCGCATGAAAATGGGGCCTTGTGTAGAAAGTGAGAAATAACGTAAGAATAATGATGTAGACTATATCCACTTAGTTGGAAATCTTTAGACTCAGTAATTTCCACACAATGGTGACAGAATATGATATATTTGGCATGTTCTATATCACAAAATAAAAGGCCCACAGACAGTTGACA
Organism: Leptobrachium leishanense; assembly: GCA_009667805.1. Taxonomy (NCBI): domain Eukaryota; kingdom Metazoa; phylum Chordata; class Amphibia; order Anura; family Megophryidae; genus Leptobrachium; species Leptobrachium leishanense. The sequence goes on along the minus strand of CM019064.1, from coordinate 427,452,137 downwards.
TGGGTCAATGTACACCATGATGGAGTCAACCACCATATCGGGCCTCCTAAATAACCATGTTCAAGCACAATTGGATATTTCTAGGAAGATTTTCAGAACAGACTGTAAATAAGTGTTAAACCTAATTAATCTCTAACAGGGTTATTCAAAGGGATCCGAATGGCTGGAGAAAGGTAACCGAACGCTGAAATTCAGCGTACGGTTACCTTTCCTGGCCATTCGACTATTCAGAGAGCAGGCAATTCGCCAAGATACGGTGCCGGTTCGGTGCCTCTTTGAGGGCAGTGAAATCCCCATAGAGAAGCAATGCTTCGGCTATTCAGAGAACAAGAACCAACAGTGAAAAGTTCCTGAAATGCCCTGTCATTTGGTGGTTTAATTCGGCAGGTTTATTAAGGCGAATCCCATAGGCTTCAATGTTAAAAATATTCCCGTTTTAATTCAATATCTAATAAACCGTTCATTATAATATTCTGCAGTAAAAAGTCTCTTTATTTGAATATTTTTTAGGACCTTTTAAGGATTTTTCGGGACTTTTGGGCAAAAATTTATTTTCCGTTTTTTTTTTAAATTGTTTTTTTCTTTTTTCTGTAACAGCCCTTTTTATTATCATTCACTGGATCTTATATGCAAATTTCAGACATTTTCGCTCAGTAGTTTGTTTGCAAACAGTGTTTCACTTTTCAAACATTCAAGCGTACTGTTTTTTTTTTTTCATTCACCTCCTTCGTCTGCGGTGTCGGCTTTTTCCGGCGGCTGCGCTGCATTTGATCGGCTCCTGTTCGGGTTTATCTGGCGTTTTCGGCGGGTTAATCCAGATGTTTTTGTGGCTTTCGGTGTGCGTTCGTCCTCTTTTTGCGGTGAGTTTTCGGCAGGTTTGCGGCGACTTTTCCCTGCATTTCGGCGGCCCTGTGGTGCTTGCTGAATACACCGCAGGGTCGCCGAAATGGGGTCGCCAAAGCGTACTGAATTGAAGAGAACGAAAAGTCACCGAACGTGCGGTGGCTTTTCGATTCTTTTTGAATAATCCTGTTACAGATCTGAATGGGATTATCCCGTAAACACGGTGTAATTCAGCACTACACATAAATGTCCAAGAGGGATTGAATTTTCTCTGAAGGCAAGGGGTCATTTAATATTTTCCCAATTCGGTATATGTTGAGTTGCCCGAAACAAGGGCAATACGGCAGTGATTGTAGAGTTACTCTTGTCAGTTTTATCTCTGCTTATCTTGCACCTAAACACTGGTTGATTCAAAAGTATTAGTCAAAGTTTTCTTGTGATCATCCAAGTTGGTCACAGTCTACTTTCACTTATTGGCTGCTACTGATATAAATAGACATGCTAAACGCAAAATCACACTGATGAAGTCCTCACCAAAAATATATATTAATAATTGGTTTTAATAAACCTTATGATAACTAATTGAACAAACGTTTACATAATTTTAAGTCAAATCATTGAGTACAGTGAAGCGACATTGAGCTACAAAAGTTGTCAAGCAGATTTCCCCTACACTATATACAAGACTAATTATATGGAGTCAAAGGGCACAGCTTGTAAAGTCACATGAAAGTTGTAGAATTTAATGTCTCACTGGAGAACTCATTATAGACGCATTAAAGGTGAAGTGCAAGTCTAGTTTATTTTTTATTGGAAGTACTTAATGAACTGCCCATTACAAGGATGTGTAATTTCCAGTCCATCTGTTTTACAGTTTGTATTGATTTGTCTGCTAGATAAAACTAACAACTTATCTGCTCCCAACGTTGTTACAGGGACACAAGGACAAAGCAAAGTCCGTATACAGGATATCAGCAAATTTTGAGATATGTTGGGACAAACTTGACTCGTCTCCATAAAGCCTTCGTGAAGACCCTTTTGATGTCTCAGACTATGCAGAGCCAACCAAGCCTAATAACTCATAAGTGATGGTTTTTCTTCACAAAGTTATAGGTAAAAATTATTGAAAAAATTTCAAAAAATCAATATTCAATGGAACGCATGGACACTTGAGGACATGGGACTGGTACCTAAATTATGTATATGGCAGCTTTGACCATTACCAGGCCCAGACTGGAAAATGTTCTAAAAGATCTTGGCACATAGGCCAATGGCTGACAGAGGAGATCAAGGGACCCCTGACATGTGTAAGTCCAATGGGGTGGGCTGAACTGGGCCAATTAGGAAGGAATATTTGATCTTCCCGAATGACCTTACAGATTGTAAGATTTAGTGGAGAAATCCAAGGATCCCCTCCAACTGGACCAGGGCTGCATTAGAGCTGTGTTTCAGCGATATACTTCAGGATCTCTAAACCCTGCCAATAAAACATAGAATGACCACCAAGCTGACACCTACCAACTCTTGGAGTAGTCACCTGCCCATATCATTTGACTTGCAAACTTTCTGCCCTAACTGCACCTTTCACGCTATGTTTCCCTATGTTGGTGTACCAGTTTAATAACACTATGGGTTACTATGTCCAGGAAAGCTTCCATTACCTCTGTCAATTTTTATATTTGTGTATTTTTAGCCATCAATTTTTTCCTGGATGATTAACATGTGGTTTATCCATTGCTAAGGGATTTAGACTAGAATCTGAAATTCTGTGCAGGTTGGGTGCCATCTCCTTGTCCTGCACTGGAGCAAAAAAGCAGAACTGGATTTATCAAAGAATTAAAATCCCGTGGCGTCTGAAACGGTTATCTCCCATAGCACAAATCTCACATCTGCCACCGGGCTGATCACGCCGTGCCGGGGACATGCTAGCTTTCTCCGCAGCAGGTTTTATTTACCCACACAGAAAATGTCACAATAAAGCTGGGTTTTTATATTTTTATTTAAGACATCGTATTTTCTTATTACTTGACACACAGATGCCAAAAATTCAGTTTGACTCCTAAAAATATTTTTATAAAAACACAATTTCTTAACTCCTAAAGTTCAAAATCCTTTATTTCTCAGTATTCTTTCTTTTCAGTGGATTTCCCACAAGTTTTAGTGCAATGTAAATTCAATTAACAATCCAACATCAGAGTGATCTTTTCAAACTAACTTTCTTGGCAGTTGCGGCTGTGACATAATTGCATCTAAAAAAGAAAAGGTTTGGCAGTATTCCAGAGTAAAATGGGATTATTTTTGTACAAGGCGGTGTCATACTTCCAGCTATGTAGGGATAGTGATTTAAAAGAGTGGGGAGAGGGGAAAACCTTGTATTTATGATACGTGTTTCACAATCTCCATGTGGTAATGTATAAATAATGTGCATTTATCTAAATGGATAATTAAAACCTCAAGTTGAAATATTTATTCAGAATTTTGGGCCAAATAAGGATTACTTTATAAAAGATTTCACAGCGCACCAAGCATTAATCTGTCGAGCGATACGGAGCCACTCCAGGTTCCTCCAAGCATCGCCGTATTTACATTTTTCCGAAACATTTGTCTTTTGACAAAAAATTCATTTGTCAGATATTTTTTAAACACACATACACATGCTTTTGTTTAGGTGTATGTTTTCTTTAGAGGTATATTAACATTTTAATGTTGCTGAACCCAGGACATACTTGAAAACGAGAGAAATCTCAATGTATCCTTCCTGGTAAAATCCTTTATAAATAAATAAATAAATGAATAAGAGGTTGTTTTGGACTATACGTACAGGCGACTTGATTTCATTCAAACTGCTTAAGGCCAGGTGAAATAGCAAGAGGAATAACATTCGAAAAGCTGCCTATTCACAAAAGGCACTTAGTTACAAAGCCAACAATTAGTTAATTCATATACACTGGTTGGCTGGTTGCAACAAAGTTTGCCTTGAAAAAGTAACATCTTTCTAGATCAATATCACGCATGCCAACTGTACTGATTTTATTGGGATAGTCCTGATTTTAAGGTCCAGTACCACACGTATTGATTTCTTCCCTGGTGTCCCAATACTGTGTTGATTAAGCAATTATATTGCATTAACCTCCCTGCTGGTATTCCCGAGTGTGACTCGGGGTTAAATTTCGCTACTGCGAACGGTAACCCCGAGCCACACTCGGGCTGGATAGGTACTCACCTCCTCCTGGCTCCCTCACTGTCCCCCGCAGTGTGATCGCGGCTCCCTGCGAGTCACATGGTGCAGGGTGGGCGGGAACCATCAGCAAACTTATTCATAAAATACTGTACTCCAAAGTGCAATGTTTATGAACAGCCACTGGGTGGCACTACAGGATAAGAAATAGACCATACATCCTCTTACTCTTGTTTTCAGACCGATTTCAGTGTTTTTTGTTTCTTATTTTATTGAATATCATTTATTTGCATTATTTTGGATAATTATTTTTGGGATAATAAATTATTATTTCGTGTTTCAAACTTTATCGGACTCAGTGTATTTACTATTTTTCTATTTATTTATTTATTTATTTATAAAGGATTTTACCAGTAAGAACTCTTGATTGCACAGATTTCAGTGCGCGATTCCTCATTATTACAGGCTAACTATGTACAAAAACACGTTTCCTTTAAAAAAAAAATTGAGACGCTTTTAGACAAGAATTTTTTTAAAAATTAGACTGCCAGGGAGGTTAAGTGCCCTACATAGGCTGACACACCCCTTTGTGACGGATACAGGACATGCCATTTCTCCCACATATAAGTAGGACATCGGCTGCTTACTAAGTACCCGAGTCTTAGGCTAGGGTCAGACTGAGGCAGTGCGAACGCGCGTTCTGGCGCACATAATCACGGCCGCACTAGCAGCAGATGACGGGCAATGACAGCCAATTACGAAGTACGGTCGCACAAAAGTCCGGCTGCACAACGCAAGTGGAAAATGAACGCATTTTTTCGATGTTAAACCGCTGGTACTGACGTACAGAGTGCGCTGCGGCCGCATAGCAGCGTGTGTGCGTGATTAGGAGATGTCAGACGCTGCTAGTGTGCGGCCAACATAACGTTCAAACTTTTCCACCAATCGTCATGAAATACGTCCAGAATTGCGCATCGTCTGACCACTTAAGCGTATTTCGTGAAAAAATGCGTGCGCACGCATCGACGTACATTTTGACGGTGGCCGCAGAAAATGCGCTCATCTGTCCCTAGCCTTAGTGCCCAGTTCTTATATATAGAAGTCTTCTCATACAGTAAAATAGCTGGCTATTGTTGGACGGCAAATTCGTTTGTCAAAAAGTTTAAAAAATAAAGATTTAACAGATGTTTTAGCTTTTCCTTTGTATCTTCTTAATAAAAAAATAACAACACACTCTGACTTTCACTCTGTCTCACACTCACTTTGTCACTCACTCTGCCTCTCACGCTAATGCTCACTTGCTCACTCCCTCTGACTCTCACGCTCACTCTGGCACTTTGACGCTCACTCTCTCACGGACTCACTTTCTCTGACTCTTAACGCTTTCACTCTCTCTGACTCTCACATTCGCTCTCTCACTCTCAGTGGCTCTCACTCTTTTACATTCATTCTCTCACTCTATTTGACTCTCCAAGGGCTCCATAACATGAGGCACTTGGCAGAAGAGAATCAGGTAGGCAGGTTATGAGTGCGTTTACCCCTACAATTAGGTATAGGGACATAGGTATATGTTCTGGGACTATTTAAGGTCCAAGAAAAGTGTCCAAAAACCTGGTACTGTCCTTGCAAAAACATTGTGGGTGGGTGTCTCTAAGAGCTCCGTGACAATAAAACTCATAGTAATGTGCTCTGTGTATGAGGGTATCACAGAGCTCCACAGCAATAGAGCACACAGTAGTGTACGGCATGTATGAGTGTATCACGGAGCCCCACAGCAATAAAACTCACAGTAATGTGCAGTGTGTATGAGTAGTATCACAGAGCTCCACAGAAATAAAACTCACAAAATGTGCGGTGTGTATGAGTGTATCACAGAGCTCCATAGCAATACAACTCACAGTAATGTGCAGTGTGTATGAGAGTATCACATTGCGCCACAGCAATAAAACTCACAGTAATGTGCAGTGTGTATGAGAGTATCACATTGCGCCACAGCAATAAAACTCACAGTAATGTGCAGTGTGTATGAGAGTATCACATTGCGCCACAGCAATACAACTCACAGTAATGTGCAGTGTGTATGAGAGTATCACATTGCGTCACAGCAATAAAACTCATAGTAATGTTCAGTATGCACCGGGTATCACAAAACACTACAGTAATAAACCAGAATGGTGTGTGGTGTAAATATAAACACTTAAACTGATATTTGTAAAAAAAACGTATCCCCAAATTATCGAACAATGAAGAAAAGTCTAGAACAAAAAAAAAAGAATATAAGGTATCATTCAGGAAAGCTGACAGTTCTATAATCTCCCGAAAGAGACATTACTGCTAAATTGGTGCGTTTCCAGGTTTTTGTGAGGCATCTCCTCTCTGAACTCCAAATGTGCTGAATTAATTTCCAAGCAGGGTTATTTAATTGAACGTTTATAGTACATGGAGATAATATGAAAACCAGCAGAACTTTTATCTTATTACAGCATAATTTAAAATCAGGTATTTTACAGTTACTCAGCATATTGTAAATTAGTCACTAATTCACCATTAAAAAAAGAAGAAACCTGCTGGAAATGTTTCATTTGAAAAACGAGATCAGTCTACGCTTTCCAATGTCTTGGTGCCAAAATCTTCTATAAAAGGCATATTACCGTACAGCCAGTATCAAAAGGGATACTTTAAGGCTAAAACGGCAGGGTGGCATAACAGCTGGGGGCTAACTTTCTCCTTAACCTATCACCCCCTCTGCACCCCTTTTTTAACCTTTTTATCAATATACTGTATACATCACCCTGAAACCAGCACCAGGGTTTCTTGGTATCTCCTTTGAAGATAACTACAGAAGATTTTATACTTAACGGCTCCAGTAGTTATCTTATCTCTGGGAATAGTTATTCCACTCTTGCTGCAAACTGGACTTGTGGCTTGACTGTAGCGATTCCCTGCACAAGGTTACTGTAAATTAATGTCTCCTACACTTTGTATAGGACACGTTAATTTACACCTCCACATGGAAAAACAGGCTATTCCAAGGTAGCTTGTGCTTCCACCAGGAAGACGCTGTTTCACTCGAAGCTGGTGTTAAGTGATTCTGTGTCACGATCCTCCGTTAAAACTATAATGCTGGTCCCTGTACGCAGCACAACTATCCTACGATTCCGATCTTTGGAATGGTCGGTGCGCCTACCTAGAACAGAGTCGATGGAATACGTATCCAGAACAACACACCAGGGGCTAACACGAAATCGGAATGTCAGGGGAATGCCAAGGGTCACATACCAGAGCGGGTAGTCAGAATAGCCAGGGTCATATCGCCAGAGAGGGTTATCAGAACAAGCCGAGGTTGTTGGGCTCCATTACATTATTCGTGCAAAAATATGCGTGTGTGCGCAAAAACGCATTAACGTGAGGGGAAAAACCCTTTGCGCTGAACATCAAATTACGACGTTCGTTCACTAAATGCGCGTTAACGTCTAACGCGAGTTACCCTGCGCGAGCGAAAGTTTGTGCGCGCATCCCATACTTAACATTGTGAGTGCAAATGCGTTTGTGCGCTGGTACGCGGCTGGTATTACAATTGATGCGCAACCTTTTACGAACGACGTTCGCGCGCATAATTTTAACGTCTTTTAAAAGATGGTGGTAACTGCAAATCTGAACGTCCTGGACGAAATGAAAAACACCAACACGAAAAAAAAAATACAGCACATTATAGTTACACATTCTACGCTTATCCAAACAATAAAATTGAGAAGTTGTGCGTGTGTTTTTATTATTGCTGCAGCATATGTACTCGTTTGATTTTGGCAGGTGCAAAAACTGAACGGGAGACAATTGTGGTTCTCAATTCTGATTGGCTAAATTGCGTGAAAAAACAGTCTGCCCATCGATTTCCGCACGCAGCGTTAATTTGCGCTCGTTTTCGCGCATATTTTTTACGCGCAATATTTTGGGCCGGATGAAAAAATGCGCTCGGATCGTAATACCAGCGTTAATTTACGAGCTTTAACGTTTAACGCAAAACAATTGCGCTGCGCGTACGAATTTGCACAGAGAATGGAATAGAGCCCGTTGTATTGCCAGAGAGTCGTTAACAGAATGCCAAGGGTTAAGAGCCAGGAGGGAAGTCAAACAAGCCAGGGTCCATACACAGAATCAGAATAAATCACAGAAATACAAAATCACCGAGAGAAGGTGAAAACCACGTCAGGGCAACAAGCTTATCTCAACCGAGTGGTTTTAAACCCTGCGGGCAATGCAACATCATGCCGCACCCTGTCCACGGCCTCACCGTGTCTATCTAACTACATATCACCCGGCGCCCGGCCAGTGAGCAGCGAGGACGGTGCTGCTAGGCGCCAGAAGATGGTGAGGGATGTGACACTCTGTTTTGAACTCCCCAAAAAAATTCCCATACTCACCTCTCAACCCGTGGTGAAGCAGAGCATTTCGCCGCTTCCTCTGGCCAGTTGCTGAGTGAGACTGGGAACAAACAGTCGTCCTCCATGATACATCCGCGATGCTGCGTGCAAAGCTTGCGGCCGGAACTTGCAGGGCTCCATAGAGTCTCCATGGACTCATGTATCATATAATAAAATGGAGAGGGTAAGAAAAATCTGTAGGTGCTGGTGTCTCTGTTTTAAAGAAAGCTATGGAATAGGGCCCCTGGTGATGTGTCCTTCAGAATTCCCTGACAATGCAGAGAACGTTGTGCCAGATGGAAGTTCTTGGCCGTCTATAGTAGGTGCATTCACAAACAATGCACATCGTAACATTGCTCCAGGTTTGCCCTCTCCATTTCTGTTTCGCAAATCTCATTGTTGATTCATGTCCCCTTTTCCAGGTCAGAGAAATCTGATCTGAATAGGGTTTTTTTTTTAAACTTGGAATTAATGTGACTTATTGTTTCCTTCCATGACCTTTAGATCAGTAACAGTAGTGCACATCTGCTTAAGTAATTGTGCTTTCACTATAAGACTGTTTTATTGCTGCTATCATGAAAGCCATAAGAATGAATCATGGGGTATTGTTTTTTAAATCTCGCTATCAAAGTTTTAAGCCAGGAATAAAATAAATACCAATAAAAAGTGTGAACGATATCAATATATACACCCAGGACATACTTGAAAATCTCAATGTATCCTTCCTGGTAAAATCCTTTATAAATAAATAAATAAATATAAATATACCGGTATATGTATATAGAGAGAGAGAGAGAGAAAGAGAAAGAGAAAGAGATAGAGATAGAGAAAGAGAAAGAGATAGAGAAAGAGGTAGAAAATAGGAAAGGCAAATTTGGACACTGGACAGCCCCGTGCTCCTTCTGACTGAATGTTGATGATCTGACTAATGCATCTGCGTGCCAACATCACCATGGTGGATCATATACAGAAAGACAGTCAGTATCACCATAGTGGATCATAAAGTAATGGTCAGCAAACGTCAACTTAGTGGATCATAAAGGAATAGACAGCCAGCATCACCATGTTGGATCATATAAGGAATGGGCAGCTGACATCACCTTGGTAGATCATAAAGGAACAGGCAGCCAACATCACTATTTTGGATTATATAGGGTTTGGGCAGTTGACGTCATCATGGTGGATCATAAAGGAGTAGGCAGTCGACATCAACTTAGTGGATCATATAAGGAAACAGCAGCAGGCAATAAAATGTAATAAAACTCACAGTAATGTGCAGTTTGTATGAGCGTATCACAAAGCGCCACAGCAATAAAACTAACAGTATTGTGCAGCGTGTATGAGTGTATCACAGAGCTCCACAGCAATAAAACTCACAGTAATGTGCGGCGTTTATGAGGGTATCACAGAGCTCCACGGCAATAAAACTCACAGTAATGTGCGGTGTGCATAAGTGTATCACAGAGCTCCACAGCAATAAAACTCATAGCAATGTACGGTGTGTATGAGCGTATCACAGAGCTCCACGGCTATAAAACTTACACTCATACACACTGCACATTACTGCATCACAGAGCTCCACAGCAATAAAACTCACAGTAATGTGCAGTGTGTATGAGCGTATCACAGAGCACCACAGCTATAAAACTTACAGTAATGTTAGCCGTGTAAGAGTGTGTGTGTGGGAGCGCATCACAAAGATCCACAGCAATAAAACTCACAGTAATGTGCGGTGTGTATGAGTGTATCACAGCCCCTACACTTTATTCCAAGTAGCTTATTGTACACATCATGCCACCATAACGGAAGACATACACATTTTAAACAAGAATGGCAAAGCAAAAATAATAAACGTTCTCTGTATGCCTTGCTGAGATCATTTTAAATGCCTTTTTTCACTAAAATACAAGATCTGGTAATTTTGGAACAGACATGAATAATTTACGCAAAATTGTATCAACGTGAGATTTTTTTTAGTCTAAATGAAATACATAAAACATAAAAGCATAACGTTATCTGGTAAGATGGTAAAAGTCAACATAAAGTAAAAGCAATATATGGTATGATGCAAATCTATCTGGGATTTATTTCCAAGCGCATAAACAGTTGTTTATAGCAATAATAAAAGGTTACCTCCAGAAAATGTTCTTCCTGCTGTTCCCGGTCCAGCTTTCTTGAGGTTGTGGTAATGAGACCTGAGTGAGAGGAAAGGAGACATCATTTGGTTTTCAAATCACCCAGCGAGCAATCAGGAACTTTGTTAAATCATTTGTGGTCATCCTAATACCACAAACTAAGGCCTTCGGATCAATACAAGCTCTGACATCAATCACTTATAGCGAGTGAAAATGCTGCATCGCTAAATAATTCAACAGTTAGAGGTTGCCAGCTTTGGGAAGCGCAAACCTTCTCAGCTTGGGAGATTCTCCAGCTAATCCTAGAACTAAAGGAGGGTTTGAGCACTGCTGCAGCGTATTAACTTTCCTGCTACTTTCTAGTGGTACGCAGGCGACTAGTCGAGCAGGAACACGTGGGAATGCAGTTCCCTCCACTATTTTAGCAGATGGAACGGAGATCCCATTGGTCCCACACGCTATACAGCTTTTATTTAGGTATGTAACCACATGTTTCCATGTTAAGTCATAAGAAATATCAATTATTGTGCATTTTCCATAAATCTCTGCCTTTATTTAACCCCATAATGACCGGCCGGTTTTACGAAAATCCATTCTTTAGCGCTGTTTTTACATTTCTGCGCTGTTTCTGATTAGGTCAAATTTTCCTCTTACTCGTTTATGCAACCCACACATATTATACACCGTTTTTCCCGCCATTAAATGGACTTTCTGAAGATAACCATTATTTCCATCATGTCGTATAATTTGCTATAAAAAAAATATGAAATATGATGAAAAAATGGAAAAACACACTTTTTTGAAATTTAATCCCTAAAACCTACAACAGCCAAAAAAGACCCCGGCTAAACAGTTTCAAAATGTTGTCATGAGAATAGAAATACCCAATTTTTAAATGTTTTGGCTTTTTAAACCCTTCACTCCTGAGCCAGTTCACCTCTGTGTGCTGAGCTCATTCTGATCGTTTTATGCTCGTCATTTTTAAATGCCAGCCTAGGTCCTATTTTAGTAAACCCCCAGACAATTTTTTTTTTTAAGAAAACCCCAATTTCTTTTTTACTTTTTAAATTTTATTATTTAATTTTTTTAAAAAAATTTTACACCAAATGTTTGGCATCATTGGAAAGGCCATGGTGACGGATTGGGAGATACGGGAATTCAAAGGATCCCCCTATCTCCACTTGGCAGCTAGGGGGATAACTGGGCCACTGATGTCCTCACACATATAGTGAAGATGCCAGTTGGTGGGGGTGACCCAGAGGCTTGGCTGACACGCAAGATGTCAGCCACCTCCTGGTTTGAATCGCGATTCGGTGCCGAATTGGCGCCAAATCGCAATCCGGCAGCGAAACGGTTAATGCTATGGATCACTGAAAAGGGGAGACTCTCCCCTTTTCCAGAGGTGCAATTTGCATCGCTCTATGTTTAACGGTTGGGTAGACAGAGGGCTCCAAAAGAGCCCTCCATCCCCTTCCTGGATTTTGATGTCATCAAGGCTGCCAGCCCCCCGGAAACGCCATGGGAGCCGGCGAGGAAGGTATCGGGTGAGAGGGAGGTTAGGCAACCCTGACGTACTATGTACTTCCGTGGGTCTAAGGGAGACTTCGCGTTCGGACGTACATAGTACGTCAGCGGTCGGGAAGGGGTTAAACACATTAATATTCAATTAGAGTGTGGGTTGCGTAAACAATTTTCGAGTTCCCACTCTTAATTTTTAAGGACATGACCCCTGGTGATACATAAATGTTAATTAAAACAATTAACAGCACTTTTCCATAGTTGTCGGTAAAATAGAGACAGTAAGAAGGATAATGTGTGCCTGCAGGAATTTCCCTTACAGTCTCCATTTTACCGTCCGTATGCCGGAGTAGGTGATTTATTAGCACCTAGCCCCAGAATGAAACACAAGGATGCATGACACTGGCTGTGTCACACGTAGAGTCCATTGGACTCCATGGAGCCCTGTGCGTCATGGATTAATCGTGGAGGGAGACTAGGAACTATTTGTTCCCAGTCTCACTCTGCTCCCGGCCAGAGGAAGCGGCAAAAGGCGCGTATGGGATATAATGGGGAGGTTAGGAGAGTGTATTAAGTGATTTTGCATTTGCAAAATCACTTAACACCAGCTTTGAGGGGATGGTATTTCTCCGTGGCATATACGTTCCTGGGTGGAAGCGCAAGGTACCTTGGAATAGCCTGCTCTTCCACACGGAGGTGAAAATTAATAAATATATATGAGACATTAATATACAGTAACCTCACACAGGGAAAGACTACAATCTAAACGCAAGATCAGCTTCCGCTTGGAAGGAATGGCGTTACCTGTCGATAAAATAACTACAGGAGACGTTACGTGTATCTTTTCCGGAAGTTATCTTATCGATAACTATGGTGGAATACAGCCCTAATAGTGTTAAAGCAAGTACAGGTTGTGTATCCCTCATTCGGAATGCTGGGGACTGGAAGTATTTTGGATTTATTTTTCAGATATGGGAATATTTGCATATAATAATGAGATAACTCTGGGATTGGACCCTTGTCTAAACATTGTACAGCACTGCGGAATATGCTGGCGCTTTATAAATAAAGAATAATAATAATAAAAACACAAAATTAATTTAGCCTGAGGGGCATTTTATACAATATTTTTAATCATTTCGTCCTGCAACGCTAAGTCCAGTGTGGCAATGTCAGAGTTAAAAAAAAAAACCTTCACATTTTGGAACATTACGGATTTCGGAATTCTGTAAACGAATGGGTTCGTGCAAGTGCCACGAACACAAAGGGAACTATTTATTTTCACAGGGTTATTCAAAGAGAATCGAAAAGCCACCGCACGTTCGGTGACTTTTCGTTCTCTTCAATTTGGTGCAATTTGGCGATCTCATTTCAGCGACCCTGCGGTGTATTCAGCAAGCACCACAGGGCCGCTGTAATGCAGGGAAAAGCCGCCGCAAACCTGACGAAAATTCACTGCAAAACCAGGGAGAGCGCTCACCAAAACAGGCAAAAAAACCATCTGGATTAACCCCGCTGAACACACCGGAGAAACCCGACCAGAGCACAGAGCAGCCGCCGGACAAAGCCAACACCGCAGATGAATGGGGTGAAAAAAAACCCCAGTTTGCTTGATGTTTGAAAAGTGAAACGCTGTTTGCAAAGAAACTACTGAACGAAAATGTCTGAAATTTACATATAAAATCCAATGAATGATAATAAAAAGGGCTTTTACAAAAAAGAAAAAACGATAAAAAAAAATCAGAAAATGCTTAAAAGATCCTAAAAAATCTATAAATAAAGAGACTTTTTACTGCAGAATATTATAATAAACGGTTTATTAGATATTGAATTAAAATGGGAATATTTTGAACATTGAAGCCTATGGGATTCTCCTGAATAAATCTGCCGAATTAAGCCATTGAATGGCAGGGCATTAGGGGAACCTTTCACTGCTGGTTTGTGTTCTCTGAATATCCGAAGCAGTGCATTTTCATGGGGATTTCACTGCCCTCAAACAGGCACCGTATGTGCAGGCAATTCGCCAGGATTTGGTGAATTGCCTGCTCTCTGAATAGCCGAATGGCCAGGAAAGGTAACCGTACACTGAATTTCACCTTTCGCCAGCAATTCAGAGCTCTTTGAATAACCCTGTCAGTGTTCAATGGTGTGTGGCCAGATTGCGCCGTCCTCTGCAAACCTTTAGGGGATTTTGGGATTTATTTTTTACGTGTTTACATTTGAGCATTATGTAATTTTGTAAAAGTTTGCGAAATTCTAAATTGCAACAAACTAATTTCATTTGCAATGATGTAACATAGCCCCACATTGTGTTAGCACCACCTTGGGCTGCCCGTATCTGCTACTGCTGATCGTGCATACACCATCACGTTCGTGAAGGGGTTAACCAGAAAAGGAACATCCAAAGGGTGTAATTGGGAAACTATAATCCCAGGACTATTTCTCCTGCGCCTGCCTATGATCATAGCAATATTGTAAGTCACCGTTTTCTGTCATAGAAAAACAACGCTTGTCATTTATGAGATTTTAATTTTTCTTTTTGTTTCTTTTGTTCTTTTTTTTTTTGCGCTTACAGAGAATTCCTTGAAATTTCTAAGCGTTTGCAACAATTCCCTCCCAGGCACGCATAATCACATTTAAAATACAGTCTGTAGACTTCCTCTTAATTAAGCCCATATTTCCCAGCTCTAAATTAAGCAACAAAGTTTGTTTGAAAGCCACCATCTACACTACAGCGCGTGGCAGATGGCGTCCCTTTATGTGCCAGAAAATAATAATTGTACATAGCTGTGCGCGAGAATGGCTCCCGCTACATATTGATTACCGCAGGAGGGAGGAATGTCACTTAGCGCTCTAAACGGGATCTCCGGTGACAAATTCTACTCGTATTCGGGTTTTATATTATAGACCTTACATCTGGGTGACACAAATAAACGAGGGCAGCCAACGTCTATCTAGACAGCAGAAAAAGAAAAAGGAAGGAAAGATGAAAAGGAGCGGACGGGGAGCGCTAAATAGCGCGCTAATTGGGGCAGTTAAGCCCTTGGTGGGACTGCTATGTTTTTAGGCGGCACACAAGCCACTTAAAGCCAAATTAGCCACAAAAACAACTCCGCCACCTGTTGCTAGCATTACATCATCGCTTTAGTTTAGGAGGGGGAGGAACCAGAAAATGCTTTTGAGGAGATTGCGGGCTCTTCAGACTTCTTTTGACATTGAATATCAGCAAGACGCCGGAATGTCATTGGTAAAAAAAAAAAAAAAAAAGAATAGGATTTAGAAAACAAAAAAAATACACCCCCACCCTCCAAACCTGCCATGCATTTATAGCTGGATACACGCTATACAGGGATTACTACATGAATATAGTTACTGTTATCATGGGGTCACCCGTGATCGACCTGCATGGTGTTGTACCTAGAGCCAGTATCCATATAGGCGCTGTTAAATATGAGCGTGATATCTGCATTTATTTATTCAATTCACCATGTTCGACACAATGCTGTACACTGCTTTTTGTTTTTCTGCTCTTTATTCCTTGAGAATAGATTCGGTTTTGTAGAATCAAGTGGCATGTGGAATCACTACACTCCGATCGCCTTCCATTTCTCTCTCTGATGTTGGGGCAACGCTTGGACATAGTTATACAGAGTTATTCAAAGAGAATCGAAAAGTCACCGCACGTTCGGTGACTTTTCGTTCTCTTGAATTCGGCGCGATTTGGTGATCCCATTTCGGCGACCCTGCGGTGTATTCAGCAAGCACCACAGGGCCGCCGTAGTGCAGAGATAAGCCGCCGCAAACCCGACGAAAACTCACCGCAAAACCCAGTGAACGCACACCGAAACCCGCAAAAACATCAGGATTAACCCCGCCGAACATGCTGGAGAAACCTGAGCAGGAGCCGATCACAGCACAGAGTGGCCGCCGGAAAAAGCCGACACCTCAGACGAATGGAGTGGGAAAAAAAAACAAACAGTGCGCTTGAATGTTTGAAAAGTGAAACGCTGTTTGCAAAGAAACTACTGAACAAAAATGTCTGGAATTTACATATAAGATCCAACGAATGATAATAAAAAGGGCTGTTACAGAAAAAAGAACAAATTATTAAAAAAAATAAACGGAAAAAAATTTTTTGCTAAAGAATCCCGAAAAATGGCTAAAAGATCCTAAAAAATCTATAAATAAAGAGACTTTTTACTGAAGAATTTTATAATGAACGGTTTATTAGATATTGTATTAAAACGGGAATATTTTTAACATTGAAGCCTATGGGATTCTCCTGAATAAACCTGCCGAAATTAAACCACCGAATGGCAGGGCAATTCAGCAACTTTTCACTGCTGGTTTGTGTTCTCTGAATAGACAAAGCTTCTCTATGGGGGTTTCACTGCCCTCGAACAGTCAACGAACAAGCACCGTATGTGCAGGCAATTCATCAACATTTGGCGAACTGCCTGCTCTCTGAATAGCCGAATGGCCAGGAAAGGTAAACTAACGCTGAATTTCACTGTTCTGTTACCTTTCGGCCCCAATTCGGATCTCTTTGAATAACCCTGATATTTTTTACCTTTTATAAATTTTTTATATATTGTGTATACAGTATTAGTTGAAATAGTACTTTTATCGGTTTATCTCTTTAAGTGGTTATCGATCCTCATAATTTATATAACCAAAATTTAGATTTTTATAGAATATTTATTGTTTACGCATCGTCATTTTGCAAATTGTATTTTATTACATATTTTCAATAATTGCCCTTTTTGTGTGTCTCGTGTTTTTTTACAGTTGCACTAACATTTTCATGTATTTTTATATTTACTGGTTGGCATTTTATTGTGGTTTTCTACATTTCACATGGAGTAATGTATTGGCTCTATGTGTATCTGATGTTACTATGGTTCCACTGTTCTAATTTCTCCTTAGACGTGTGTGTGTGCGCCCCGTGGGATTCCCCTATTTCTTTCGCGTTTAATTGGGATACAATGATTGATAATCACTACATTTCTCTCTCGTTTCTAGACTCTGATTTTCCACTGCCGTTTTCAGATCAGACTAATATTGGGTGAACAGATAGCTGAGAAATCTCGCAATCATCAACGAGGCAGTGCAGTTTTTGCAGCCTGTCATCACTCTCACATATGTTCATGGTAATAGCTCCAGGCAGGAATTGCTCCTCTTTATTGTTACTTTATTAGCAGGCTGTCAAGACGTGGATGACGTTAAGTGATGAAGGTGATGCCTTTCCAGAGTACATTGATTAAAATACACAGGGTGCAACTTGCTTTACAAGAAGAAGCGCAGTAAACCAAGCCACCTCTTATCAATTGGGTTTCTATAAAATAATTAGATTTTTTTTAAGTAGTGTTTTAAAATAAACTTGTACGAGCCCTTATTGTGTTATGTAAACACTGTTTAACATGTCATAAATTATTTTTAATGAATGTCAACCTGTCTTGGCTTCCATCTTGTGTGTGTGTGTCATGTATCTTCTACTTGGGCATCTGGGTTTCCCACACACTCCAGCCACATTGAACTCAACTGTGACTGCGGGAATCATTCAATATCACCCGCATTATCTAGCGATGCCTCCTTGATGATGCTATCCTGAAAGAATAAACCACATGCGTGCATGAATCCCAGCCAGCTTTTCAATGCAGGATGGTGTCTGCACACCTAAATGATGGGCCAGTGTGTTAGAACATCCCCTGGTCCTCTGCATGGCGTCCCTCCATAAAAGAAGATGCTTGAAGGCGAGTCCTTGCTCAAATATTGTTTTATACTGAGCTACTATGTACACAACAATGGTTGTTCACCTGATATCGATCCCAGCTTGTTTAATCATTATCCAACCTGCTGTTCGCTCATTTGGCCTTAAACCATCTGATACCGACTAAGCCTCTGGATACCAATTCTGTACCACGAAACCGGAGATACGTTCTTGGTGCAACAACTATCCACTGACCGTGCTGTTTGTTGTACTCAGTCCAGTTGGCCAACGGTGCTTGCATTGCAGAGGTCACTATTCTGCAAACATTGGGTTCCCCTCAATCCGTATACCGTATGATCTGTGATAATGTGTTGCACTAGCTTGTTTTTCAGATATTGTTTAGAACTGTGGGATAGAAAGACTGATACAATGAACTAAGGGATATGATACGTGGTAGGGAGGTCCGAGAGATCCGGAGTGTAAGGAAACAATGTCAAAAAGAAGATCGGAAGAGAGACATAAGCTGTGGACAGAATAAATTGATGGTTGGGTTAATTAAATGGGAAGCACGTCCCGTCTAGACAACTTCAGTTGGAGGGCGACCGTCGCCTGTCCTCTGTCTACACCCGCGCTGCAAACTCTCACTTCCAAGACTTCTTAGAGGCAGCTCCGGTTTCTTTGGATTGACTTGCCTCGCTCTATAAAACTCTCCCCTAATCTTCAGGCCTTCAAGAAATCCACCAAAACCCATCTCATCAGCTTAGCATACCACATCACAGATGCAATTTATCGTCTTGCTCACCTACTCACACGGGATTAAAGCTGTTTCCATGGCCCCCCTTTCCTGAACCGCTGACACTAATGTTCCTTACATCCAATAAAACTCCCCTTGTCTTGGGTCAATGTCGGTGTTAAACGGCAGACGCGAAAAGAAAACCTGAGCGTCTGCCTGTTTTCCATTTGCGCCTGCCATTTAACACCGACATTGGAATAGGGCCAATAGTTTTTATTCTCAGCAGCTTCAGTCGTAACCCTTCCGAGGTGTTAAATGATAATACCTAAATGCCTTGTTGTTATCAGCTCCAGGAGTCCATAGGACGGATGCGGGCTCACTCAAATGAGATCAGGCTTGGAGGTGGAGGGATACGTTTCGGACCACTTGGGAACTATTTGTTTCCATTGTTCCTCCACCTGTGGAGCGAGGAAGCAGCAGATTGTGCCACTCTCGCCACCAAGAGATCGAAGGTGAGTTGGATCACCGATGCGCTAAGGGTTTTCTTATAGGTTTAGCTTTAAGAAGGTTTTCTGGGGGGCATGCGTTAAAGTCACTTACCCTGATGGTAACACTTACTCATCCGAACGCTAATGTTAACGTTCACTAGGGAAAAGAGCCCATAGAGTTTACTCAGTCTGGTCTAATTTTGAAGCAATGGAAAGGAAATGTAATTTGCAAATAAGCCACAGAATGAGCCTCAAATATTTTAGCACCTCGGGCATGACATCTGGGGTGCACCTTGAACAGTTGGGACTCTGCACCTAAAACACAGATTTCCAGCTGATTCAGCACGTAGCTCCAGCTGCAGTAGTAATCTTTGGCCAGCAGATGGAGACCACGTCTTTCAAATAGGGCTACTGCGGCAAGAAACGTGTTGGGATATTTCACAAATATTTCTTCATGTTTAATTATTGAAACACGTTTTACCAAATACCCAATGGGTTCTACCAGTGGTTTTATGGAAAATTGTTTGCTTTTGAGGGCATTATAGCCCTTAACTAACATACTGTGAACTTGGCTCACCTTACTGCATGTGCATTTCCATGAATTCATGCAAACTGACACATCTTATTGATACGGTGACGTCCAGGGAGGAAGGCAGGAGGACCCTGGAGGAGCCATTCCGCCTGGCCGGGTGCCAGGAACTCCAGCGGCACCCGGCGTGTCTGCAACCAATCAGGGGCGGGGCGCACCCTGATGACACGACACAGTCGAGCTTCAAAGCAGGAGCGCGCGCATTAGCCCTTGCCTTGTCGTGAACTTTTCCTGCATCGCTAAACTGTAAAAGAGTTTGTTATCTGATATTGACCCTGCTGTTCTGAGGACCCGAATTGTTGCCGACCTTTTTGCCTGAACTTCGACTACTCTCTCTCTCTCTCTCTCTTTCTCCCTGCCTGTACTGTTGTCTCCTGGTGCTGTTAGTGTGTACTGTTTTGACTCTGCCACATATACTATAGTGCAGTACAAATTGTATATTACGTTGCTGACCCGGTTTGGTCATATGTCTGTTCCTTCCCTCTGTGTCCCTGTCTGGTTTATCTGTTACTGCTGTGCGCTGACATTGCCAAGTATACCATAGCGCAGTACAACTATCCGTACATTTATGACCTGATATTGGTCAAAAGATTATTCTGTGTTCCCATCTAGTATATCTGCTACTAGTGCATTAGCAGTAGCGCAGTATAAGTCTCCGTATTTTGCTGACCCCCTTTAGTCCAACAATTGCTCTGTATCACTGTCTGGTAATCCGCTGCCAGTCTTTCTAGCTAAGTACGGCATAGCTCTGTCATATACTGTTGCGTAGTATACGCTTTTTCCCTTTTTTCCCTGGCCTCTGTGGCTGCTAGAGGTTAGGGTTAGCGGTCCCGATCATTTCTAAGGATCGGAGGGCTAGAGGTCTGTTGCCAGGGATCCTACCAGGTCTGTCCCGAGAACGTCAGAGATACCTTCGGGTGTGTTAGATGAAGGTTTTTAATATCTGGTCCTGATATCGGATTGAATACAAGTAGCAACTGACATTTAATAGATGAAATTCCTTTTTTTATTAGAGACAATATTAGATGTTGTTCCTTGTTCTGTTTATATTAAAGACTTCAGGCTATGTTGGTGATGTTGGTGATTGTTCTTGAATTACTCTCTTCCCACCAGACCATCTACGTGACAGTCATTATTGGGGCTCCTGGATCTCACACCTTCTGTGTACCATTTTCTTGAAGCATTCAGTGAAACTGAAAGAAAGTGTTCATGATGTAAACCATAACAGAACAACTAAATCTAATTTTGGAGAATAAACCTCTGCCACTTATTATAACTGTAATTAAAAGGAAAGTGCTGTGTTTTGTTTTTTTCCTGTTCGGCGAGTTGTGCATACCGCTGCCGTTTAAACGAGCATTTTCTTCAAAGGTTCTGAAGAAAAGTAGATGAAACTACTGGGTTGGCGGATCGTTCACGGTAGCCTCAGGCAAAGCAGAAGTATGAAACAATTTTCTGTGCCGTGAGTTGTGTGTTGCTAAACGCATACATTTTTCTCCTTGATTGTCTCATTTGTAACATAGTCTGGAATGTGGGTCTATTCTGTGAAATCCTTAATGATGCAACTGAAACAAAAACACTTATTCACAAAATATACTCTGTCTGCTCACAAACCCTAATATTTCATTGCCTGCCTTTTGATGGGATTGCGGCACGCATTCGCCGTGGCATCATGTCGATAAGCTCATGCAATGTCTGACGTCCCGAGTCTCTGGCGCCCCCTCTGGCAGTAGTGGACGTTGCTGCTTTGGACTTTCTTTTTGTTCATTCTGTGGATTCCAAGCCTGGACTTTCACCTGGACTCATTTGTTCTAACGAACTCTGGTTAAAAGCAGACAGCGCCCATAGTAGGACGCTGCCTCACTTTGATCTGATCCTCAGTCTGAATTGTCCTAGCCTCTGGTTCACTCTGAATCCTGATTCCTTACCTTGTAGGTCTGGTTAGGTTCTGTTGCTCTGGTTCTCCTGACTGTTATCAGGTTATTCCTCTTGTTTGGGTTTCTTATTTATGTCTAGTTTAAGTTCTTGTCTCATGCTTTCTTTTGTTTAAGTCTGGTTTATGCTATATCTGAGTATTGCATTTCTTTTTATGCTATGTCTGAGGTTCATGTTTTCATTTCTTGTTTTCTCTAGTGTTTAGAGCTCTCATGTTATGTTAGTTTAATATTCTGTTTCTTGATTTATTCTGCATTGGTTCTGTTTTTTGCTATATTGCTCTTGCTTTAGTTCTGTGTTTATTTGGGTAACAAATAAACTTAGATTTTTTTCTGTTTTATGTCTGGTTCACGTCTGTATCTTGTCTAATCACTGCGCTTTGGCTCACACCCCTCCTGCTCCTTGTCTAGTCAGGTCCCCCCACGTTACACAATATCACAGCATTTATTTGCATCCAGAGTGGCATTAGTTTGTGGCCAAGATCCTGTATTGATGATGGGAGAGTCGCAGCGCTGCGTAAAGTCTTCTCCAGCACATTATCCCAAAGATTCTCAATGGGGTTAAGGTCTGGACTGTGCGGTGGCCAATCCATGTGTGAAAATGATGTCTCATGCTCCCTGAACCACTCTTGCACAATTTGAATCCTGGCATTAGACATGTGCGTTTCATTTCATCTGAATTGAAATTCGGACAAAAATCCAATTTTCGTTTTTGGAAGCATTTCCGAAAACAAAAATCAGCAATGCGAAATTCCAAATCAGTCCAAAAAAAACAAATCACAGTAACAACGAAAAAACGAAACGAAATTGTTTAGAGACGAAAAATGAAAAAAATCAATGCAATTCAAAACACAGCAATGGGTTAATGGCATCTCACAGGGCACAGTTTATATAACAGTCAGGGGTTAATGGGCATTGGGCATCTCAAAGGGCACAGCTTATATCCCAGCAAAGGGTTAATTTCTGGTCTCTCCATGGTGCTGAATAGGTTTCAGCAGCAAGGAGAGGGTCCCCTGTATCTTTTTCTTTTTGTTTTTAATCATTATAAAATACAAAATAAAAACGAAACTGCTAATAAAAATGAAATACGAATGGATCCGAAACATGAAATAACTAATAAAAACGAAAAAAAAACGAATCGATCCGAAAACGAAATACAGATCGTGTGAATTAATGAATCAGTCCAAAATACCTTAATGAATCGATCCGAAACTAAAACAAACCGCATGAAAAAATCCAATACTGAACGAAACGAAAATTTGGGCCATGCACATGTCTACCTGGCATCGCCATCTTGGAATATGCCCGCAACATCAGGGAAGAAAATCCCATTGATGGAAAAACCTGCTCATTCAGTATATTCAGGGAGTCACATGACCTCATTTTTTAGGCGCATAACGTTGCTGAACCTGGACCTGAACCAAATGAAGCAAACTAGGGATGTGCATGGCTGAAAAATTTGTTTAATTTCGTAACGTTTTTAAATCATTTCATTTTCAGAATTTCGTAACTAATTTTGTTTCGTTATTTTTCGTTTCGTTTCGGATCGATTTGAAATTTCGAGCCGATTAGACATTTCGAATCGATTCGAATTTCATATAACAATTCGATAGTTGATATCAATTTGAATTTTGGATCACTAGATAAAACCCCTATTGATCAAATGTTGCTGTTAAAAGAAAAGCTAGGGTTAAATTTTAAGCTGTGTCACAGATTTAGTATTTGAGCCAAATTAAACCGTGAAACAAAATCAAGTCCTTTGCTGACTATTACTTGTATTTTAAGTTCATTTCAACTTTGATAGTGGATATCAATTTAATAGGTCATTTCAAATTTGATAGTTGATAACAATTTGATAGTTCATTTCAAATTTGATAGTTGATATCCATTTCATAGTTTATTTCAAATTTGATAGTTGATTGCAATTTGATAGTTCATTTCAGATTCAATAGTTGATATCCATTTGATAGTTGATATTTTATTCAAATTTTTCTTTTATGATGATGACACAGTGTAAAACGAAATAAATTCGTTATATACCGTTTCGTTTCATTTCAAATTCGTATTGTATCGATTCGTTATTCGGAAGTACTTCCGGATACGAATTATCAAATTTCGTTCCAAATTCCAATTTTTTCTGAAACAAATGGACATCTCTAAAGCAAACCCAGTTCATAACAGACTTGTACGGAAGATAGTGACTTTAATCACTCGGAAACACGGCTCGGTTACAATATTGCTGTCGCAGAATCATATGTGAGAAGAAAACCCTCACATAATACATGGAAACACAAAACTGAATATGCAAGGCTGGTGACCTTGACTTTGTTTACCACCGTCCCGTGTGCAATGCTCTTAAAAAGAACATAACAATTATACCCTACACTTAGGAATATCTCCTATTACAATTACAAATGCAACGTAACAAATAAGTGAAATGAGACAGAGGAAACGCAACAACATCAAGTTAATTCTTAAATGAATAAAAGTATATCGCATCATACAGTGTCAACAATAAACACAACCATAAAATAATTGCACACAATGACACTGTAGTAAACAGATAGGAAGCAGATGTTCCTTTTGTGTGACTGCTCATTGATGCTCATACAAATGTTTTTTGGGGATCTAATTAGACTTCCAAAAAACTCAAACTAGGTAATTACTATCATTATCCCCTTTTCAAATAAATCTCTAGTCTAAACTGCAATTACAATTTTAATCTTGCGGATCATATTCACGAAAACAATCTTTTATCCCCCCCTTCACAATTTTTGTACTTCTTTTTGAAAAAAGTTCTAGAGAACCTCAAAGACCGACTAATGACAGCGCAGACTGTCCTTTTGTATTATTTCTGTTTATCTCAAATCATACCTGGATATCTAAAACTTGTTTCATGTTAATGATGTGTCACAGTATCCGGCAGACACTTGGAGAACATAACTCTATTCCTTGTTCTACACTCCTGCGATTCCTTTTGGACCGAATATAAATTCGGCCAAATATCAGTGATTTGGGAATTCAGAAGCATCCAAAATTTGGACTTGCCAAGCTGCTGAAACGAATCGCATTTGAAATGAATTTATTGAATCAATATATATATATACATGTAACTATGTTACCGAAATGTAATGCTCACTGTGCAATGCAAAATCATTAACACCAATCAGAAAAAAGTAGAAATAATAGCCATAACCTTAACTGGACCCTAACCCGTAAAAATAACACTAACCTGTAAACGTATCTCTAATACTAGACATACACTAAGGGGGTTATTCAGAGAGCTCTGAATTTCAGTGTTCTCTCGTTCCCTGCACTTCGGGGAATCAAATTTTCCCACCTTGCCGTGAATTCAGCATTCACTGCGGGGTCCCCAAAGTGCAGGGAATCGGCTGCCTGCTGCCGCCCCCAACCTGTCGCCTGCTGCCGTCAGCCTGCCGAACATCCGCCACAATCACACCGGACACCTGCCAAACAGAGCCGCCACAGGAGAAACCCTACAAGCAGCCGGACGGGTAAAAACCAACAAACATTACAATTGAAAGTGTCAAAATAGAAACGCTGTTTGCAAAAAACCTACTGAATGAAAACGTCTGGAATTTACATATAAGGTCCTATGAATGATAATAAAAAGGTCTGTTACATAAAAAAGAAAAAAACACTTTTTTAAAAAAACGGGGAAACTATTTTGACGAAAATATCCCAAAAAATGCCTAAAAGATCCTAAAAAAATCAATGAATAAAGAGACTTTTTGCTGCAGATTAAAATAATAAAATGGTTTATTAGATATTGGATAAAAACGGGAATATTTTTAACATTGAAGCCTATGGGGTTCGCCTGAATAAACCTGCCAAATGAAACCACCGAACAGCAGGGCATTTCGGCAACTTTTCACTGCTTTTCGGTGTTCTCTGAATAGATTAACCATTGTTTCTCTATGGGGAATTTTACTGCTGTCGAACAGGCAAAGTACTTGCTGACAGTTTGCCAAAATTTGGCAAACTGCCTGCTCTCTGAATAACCGAATGGCCCCGAAATGTCACCGTATGATGAAATTCCCTGTTCGGTGCCATTTCGGAGCCAGATTGGGTCTCTCTGAATAACTCGTTAACTATAACCCTAGTCCTAAAAGTAAACTTAACCCCAAAATAAACACTAACCCTAACCCTAAATGTAACTCTAACTCATCATAGTAACCCTAACCCTAAAATGAAACCTTAACTCTAACCCTAACGATAACCGTACCTCTAACCCTTACCACTAAAAATCACCTTATCCTGTAAAAGTAACCCTAACCTGTTAAACTAACCCTAACCCTAGCCCTAAAAGAAACCCTAACTCCAAGTCTAAAAGAAGCCCTACTTATAACACTTACCCTAAACATAACACTATCTATAACTCTAACCTGTAAAAGTAACCCTAACCCATAAAAGTAACCCTAACTATAACCCTAACCCTAAAAGTAAACCTAATACTAAAATAAACCCTAACTATAACCCTAACCCTAAAAGTAACAGTAACTATAACCGTAACTCATAAATGTAACCCTAACCCAAGAAACTCTATAAACCTCAACTCTAAAAGTAACCCTAATATAAACTCTAACCACATCCAGAAAAACAACTCTAATGCTAACCCCAACCCTAACTTCTTGTATGGGGGGTAAGGAATGGTATAAGGCATAGTATGGACTGAGGAGGGTTAGACAAAGTCAAGAGGGCTGTATGGATGGAGGGTATACAGGGGGTTAAGTTTGTCTCCGAATTTTTCAAAACGATCCATTAGTGGATTGGTCCAAATAGGAAATTTCTGAATCCAAAATACTTCCAAATCCAAATGAAACCTAAATTTTAAGCTGCGCATTCTACCTTGCATTCAATATTATCGTAGGTTATTGGACATGGGGTGCATGAAGTTACCTTTAACAACTGGCAGTAGAGTAATACATGGATAATACAAGTAAATTGTGGTTTGCCAAATTTTATGAGACTTTTATGCACTGATTGCATAACATACAAAATCCTAACTTGCCTCAAAACAAAAATCATGATGTGTTATTTTATTCCATTGTTATATTAACTTGTATTTTAATATACTAAAACTTACATTGATCTCATATAAATATTATCAGGGTTATTCAAAGAGAATTGAAAAGCCAACGCACGTTCAGTGACTTTTCGTTCTCTTCAATTCGGTCCGATTTGGCGATCCCATTTCGGCGACCCTGCGGTGTATTCAGCAAACATCACAGGGCCGTCGTAGTGGAGGGAAAAGCTGCCGAAAGCCGTCGAAAACTCACCGTAAAACCCAGGCGAATGCACACTGAAACCCGCAAAAACATCTGGATTAACCCCGCCGATAACGCCAGAGAAACGCGAGCAGGAGCCGATCACAGCGCAGAGCAGCCGCCGGAAAAACCCGACATCGCAGACGAATGGAGTGAAAAAAAAAAACCAGTTTGCTTGAATGTTTGAAAAGTGAAACGCTGTTTGCAAACAAACTACTGAGCAAAAATGTCTGAAATTTACATATGAGATCCAATGAATGATAATAAAAAGGGCTGTTACAGAAAAAAGAAAAAAATATTTAAAAAAATAAATAAAAATAATAATAAAAAAAAAAAAATCGGAATCTTTTTGCAAAAAATCCCAAAAAATGCTTAAAAGATCATAAAAAAAATATATATAAATATAAGAGACTTTTTTACTGCAGAATATTATAATCAACGGTTTATTAGATTTTGAATTAAAACATGAATATTTTTAACATTGAAGCCTATGGGATTTGCCTGAATAAATCTGTCGAATGAAGCAACCAAATAGCAGGGCATTTTGGCAACTTTTCACTGCTGGTTTTTGTTCTCTGAATAGACGAAGCTATGGGGATTTCACTGCCCTCGAACAGGCACCGAACAGGCACCGTATGTGCAGGCAAATCGCCAACATTTGGCGAACTGCGTGCTCTCTGAATAGCCAAATGGCCAGGAAAGGTAACCGAACTCTGATTTTCAGCGTTCGGCTACCTTTCAGCAGCCATTCGGATCTCTTTGAATAACCCTGTATATATATGTATATGCACTCACACATACATTTTACCTATGTGCACATCACCATTAATGATACAAACGCCAGTGATCGGCACCACTAATAGGATGGCACCTCTTCTTGTTCTCCTCCAGCCACTCTAGATTGTAAATTCTTGTGAGCAGGGTCTTCTACACCTCTTGTTTCTGCTTCCAAAGTTAAATTATTTTGTTTTATTCCTAATTCTTAATTGTAAAGCACTGCAGAAATTGTTGGCGCTCTATAAATGACAGCTAATAATAATATTAATAATAATAAATATATACAGTGTTTATATTTATTATCAGTTTTTATGAAGAATCAAACTCCATCTGGTAATAATCAGAATTACTTTAATTTTTGGTATAACTATATTCAAAGATAAACTTATTTTATGGCTAAGCTGATTTATCAACTCATAAAACTATTATGAATAATGCATTCTCACATTAAGATACTCAAATGACAAGAGGAGACGTGAACATCTTCCCCGTCAGGAATCTTTATTGATCACACACTTTGGATACAAATGAGGCGCACGTAATGCGTCCTAAAAGTATCTTCATGATAAATTTAAAAGGTTCTGCACTCGCCTGTGGGACATAACATCATAACTTTATTACCAAGAGGCGCGACAACGAAACTAATATAATCATAATAAAGCTTTGGAGATTTCTAATGTGCCAACGAGTGTTCAAACGCTTATTCCTGTAATCAGGCTCCTCAGATGTAGAAATTCCGAGCACAACATTGAATTTATTGACTCAAGATCGTAAATCACTACAAGGTGGAGATTTTGCATTGCTGGCTTTTTTACCCACTAGAAATAGTAAACTAATTTTCTTTATTTCTTTTTATTAAATTTTGCATGCTTTTTATATTTTGGCAACTGCTGATTTATCAGTGATATTTACAGGGGTCAAGTCCTACAAAAATAAATGTGGGAACTCCTCAATACTTCTGCCCCCAAATTAAGTATAGCCATCTCATATGTAACCCACCATTTCCCACTCAAATATATATATATATATATATATATATATATATATATATATATACAGTGGCAAGAAAAAGTATGTGAACCCTTTGGGATTACGTGGAGTTTTGCATGAATTGGTCATAAAATGTGCTCTGATCTTCATCTAAGTCACAACAATTTGAAAAACAGTCTGCTTAAAATAATACAACACAAACATTATATGTTTTCATGTTTTTATTCAACAAAACATGTAAACATTCCCAGTGCAGGGTGGAAAAAGTATGTGAACCTTTGGACTTAACTGGTTGACCCTCCTTTGGCAGCAATAACCTCAACCAAATGTTTCCTGTAGTTGCAGATCAGACCTGCACAACGATCTGGAGTAATTTTGGACCACTCCTTCACAAAACTGTTTCAGTGTAGCAATATTCTTGGGATGTCTGGTGTGAATCGCTCTCCTAAGGTCATGCCACAGCATTTCAATTGGGTTGAGGTCAGGACTCTGACTGGGCCACTCCAGAAGGCGTATTTTGTTTTGTTGAAGCCATTCTTTTGTTGAATTACTTGTATGCTTTGGGTCATTGTCCTGTTGCATCACCCATCCTCTGCAGAGCTTCAGTTGGTGGACAGATGGTCTTACGTTTTCCTGCAAAAAGTCTTGATAAACTCTGGAATTCATTTTTCCATCAATGACAACAATCCGTCCAGTCCCTGAGGCAGCAAAGCAGCCTCAAACCATGATGCTCCATGTTTTACAGTGGAGATGAGGTTTTGATGTTGGTGTGCTGTGCCTTTTTTTCTCCACACATAGTGTTGTGTGTTTTTTCCAAACAACTCAATTTTGGTTTCATCTGTCCACAGAATATTTTGCCAGTAGTGCTGTGGAACATCCAGGTGCTCTTTTGCAAACTTCAAACGTGCTGCAATATTCTTTTTGGACAGCAATGGCTTCCTCCGTGGTGTCCTCCCATGTACTCCATTCTTGTTTAATGTTTTCCTTATTGTAGATGTGTCAACAAAAATGTTAGCATGTGCCAGGGATTTTTGTAAGTCTTTAGCTGACACTCTAGGATTCTTCTTTACCTCATTAAGCATTCTGCGCTGTGCTCTTGCAGTCATCTTTACAGGACGACCACGCCTAGGGAGAGTAGCAACAGTGCTGAACTTTCTCCATTTGTCGACAGTCTGTCTTACCGTGGACACATGAACATCAAGGCTTTTTGAGATACTTTTGTAACCCTTTCCAGCTTCATGCAAGTCAACAATTCTTGAACGTAGGTCTTCTGAGAGCTCTTTTCTGCGAGGCATGGTTCACATCAGGCAGTGCTTCTTGAAGCCAGTAAACCCAAAACTGGTGTGTGTTTTTAAAGGGCAGGACAGCTTTCAGCAACACATCCAATAATATCACACTGATTGGACTCAAGGTTGGCTCACTCCTGGCTCCAATTAACTCTTGGAGACGTCATTAGGCTAGGGGTTCACATACTTTTTCCACCCTGCACTGTGAATGTTTACATGTTATGTTCAATAAACACATGAAAACATATAATGTTTGTGTTGTATTATTTTAAGCAGACTGTGTTTTTCAAATTGTTGTGACTTAGATAAAGATCAGAGCACATTTTATGACCAATTCATGCAAAACTCCAAGTAATCCCAAAGGGTTCACATACTTTTTCTTGCCACTGTATATACACTGAGTGGCCAGATTATTATGACCACCTGACTTTTTTTATGGAAATTGGCTATAATTTCACGCTGAAGTTGCTAGAGGGCCAGACCATTATAAATAGGGAAGCAGGTTGTTTACCATGACAGTAGAAGTGATTTTTTTTTCTGAAGATATGGGTGAACAATGAGATTTAACCAGGGGTGTCGTAACGTGGGGGCGATCGCGGCTGGTCACGTGGCTCCCCCAGGCGAGCGCCCAAGCTGCACGCCACCGGACGCTCAGAGAGAGCGAACACGTGGCACAGGAGGTGAGCTGGGGCATATCCATGAGCTGCTAGGGCCTGGGGCATATCCATGAGCTGCTGGGGCAAATACATGAGCTTGGGCATATCCATGAGCTGGGGCAGTATATCCATGAGCTGGGACAGTATATCCATGAGCTGGGGTAGTATCCATGTGCTGGGGCATATCCATGTGCTGGGGCAAATCCATGAGCTGGGGCAGTATATCCATGTGCTGGGGCATATCCATGAGCTGGGGCATATCTATGAGCTGGGGCATTATCCATGAGCTGGGGCATTATCCATGAGCTGGGGCATATCCATGAGCTGGGGCATATCCATGAGCTGGGGCAAATCCATGAGCTGGGGCAAATCCATGTGCTGGGGAAGTATCCATGAGCTGGGGCAAATCGATGAGCTGGGGCAAATTCATGAGCTGGGGCATTATCCATGAGCTGGGGCATATCCATGAGCTTGGAGCATTATCCATGAGCTGGAGCATTATCCATGAGCTGGGGCATTATCCATGAGCTGGGGAATTATCCATGAGCTGGGGCAGTATATCCATGAGCTGGGGCAAAATCCATGAGAGGAGCTGGGGCATTATCCATGAGAGCAGCTGGGGCAGTATATTCATGAGAGGAGCTGGGGCAATATATCCATGAGAGGAGCTGGGGCAAAATCCATGAGAGGAGCTGGGGCAATATCCATGAGAGGAGCTGGGGCAGTATATCCATGAGAGGAGCTGGGGCAATATCCATGAGAGGAGCTGGGGCAATATCCATGAGAGCTGCTGGGGCATATCCATGAGAGCTGCTGGGGGCAGTATCCATGTGTGCTTGGGGCAGTATCCATGTGAGCTGGGGGCATATCCATGTGTGAGCTGGTCTGGGGCAATATATCCATGTGTGAGCTGGTCTGCGGCAATATATCCATGTGCGAGCTGGTCTGGGGCAATATATCCATGTGTGAGCTGAGGCGCAATATATCCATATGTGAGCTGAGGCGCAATATATCCATATGTGAGCTGGGGCAATATATATCCATGGGTGAGCTGCTGGGGGCAATATATACAGAGCTGCTGGGGGCAATATATATCCATGTGTGCTTTCACTGCCTTCGAACAGGCATCATACTTGCTGGCAGTTGGCAAAAAATTGTGTGAGCATATGAGAGAGCTCCACAGCAATAAACCTCACAGTAATGTGCGCTGTGTGTATGAGCATTCAGTGTTATATGGGAGTACTGATTTAGGA
Organism: Leptobrachium leishanense; assembly: GCA_009667805.1. NCBI lineage: Eukaryota > Metazoa > Chordata > Amphibia > Anura > Megophryidae > Leptobrachium > Leptobrachium leishanense. Next base: position 427,420,341 of record CM019064.1, on the reverse strand, counting down.
GTAAGAGTAGTTAAAAAAAATCCGTAAAACTCGGGGGAGGGGGCGACACCATAAGTTACCGCACCGGGTGACACCAACCCTAGTGACGCCAGTGGATTTAACAACCTTTGAATGTGGGATGATTGTTGGAGCTCGGAGCCATGGAGCGAGGATCAGCAAAACAGCAGAATTCGTTAAATGTTCAAGAGCAGCTGTTGTTAAAGTGTTTAAAGACTGGACTGACAGCCAAAAATCTGGGTCTGAACGTGCGAATTGTGACCGTCAGCGACTAGTCAATGTTAGGGCAGAACGGAGAGTGGCAAGACTGGTACAAGACAACAGAAGGGCAACAGTGCATCAAATTACTGCAGATCTTAATCAGGGATCCTCTCAAATGATCTCTGAACGCACGGTTCACCGTACGCTGTATAGTATGGGATATGGAAGCCGAAGGCCTGTTCGAACACCTTTGCTGTCTGCATTTAACAAGATAAAACGTCTCCAATTCGCACAGGAACACAATGATTGGACAGTTGAGCATTGGAAAAAAGTCATGTGGTCCGATGAATCACGTTTCCAGTTGCATCATGCAGATGGCAGGGTGAGAATTTGACAGAAACAGCATGAAAGCATGCACCCCACTTGCATGAGTACAACCCTTCAAGCTGGTGGGGGCAGTGTTATGGTTTTTCATCAAAATTCTTTTTCCGTTTTTTTTTTAATGGCAATTTTTCTTTTTCCGGTAACAGTCCCTTTTTATTATCATTCATAGGATCTTATATGTAAATTCCAGGCATTTTCGTTCAGTAGTTTTTTTGCAAACAATGTTTCAATTCTGACACTTTCAATCATATTGTTTTTTTTTTACCCGTCCGGCGACTTGTCGGCTCCGTTTGGCGGCCCTCCTGTGGGTTTGCGGCAGATGTTTGGCGGTGGCGGGTGACGGATTTGCGGCTACATTCGGTGGTCGATTCCCTGCACTCTGGGGACCCTGCAGTGAATGCTGATTTCACCGCAGGGTGTGGAAATTTGATTCCCCGAAGTGCAGGGAACGAGAGAACACTTAAGGCTAGGGTCAGACGAAAGCAGTTTTAACGTGCGTTTAGCCGCACGAAATCACGGCCGTGCTAGCAGCAAATGACGTCTAATGCCGGGGAACACACGAAGTACGGCCGCACGAACGTTCGTCCGCGCAACGCAAGTGGCAAACGAACGCATTTTTTCTAGAACGTCAAACCGCTAGTACGGACGTACAGAGTGCGCTGCGGCCACATAGCGGCGTGTGTGCGTGATTGGGAGACGTCAGACGCTGCTAATGTCCGGCCAACATAACGTCCAGACACAAAAAGTGTTTTATTGATGATCCGTACAAAATCACGGACGAAAAGGCGCTATCATGTGTTCCGTGAAAAAATACGTCCATTCGTTCGAACGCACTTTTTCACGGACAACGTGAAAAATGCGTTCGTCTGACCCTAGCCGAAATGTCAGCGACATTTCAGTGCTCTCTGAATAAGCAACCGGGGACTTGAGCCCAACACATGACGTCCCCAGCTATCCCTGTCTGTGGCAGTTCCCAAATATATCGCATACACCCTCTTCGGATTTTATGGCTTTACATATCAAGACATAATAATAAAAAAAAACAATCTGATCCTTAGCAGTTCTTAAAATTAGGTAAATACAACCTCAGATGTACAGCAACACATGACATATTACACATTCAACTAAACAGGGTGTGAAGATGTATCCCCAAGAGGAATAGAAACTGCAGTTCACAGCACTCTCCACCAACGTGCTAGAATATAGACTACAGAAAAAATAGAACATGCAGTACAATACAACCTATAGATGGTCAAATAGTTTGTATGCTGATACAGATCTTCAATGGGTACAAAGCCTCTAGAATTAGAGCATACACAAGGACATAGCGTAATACTGTCAAAAAATTAATAAAACATAAAACCACAGAAAAGGAGCCACTCACAAATTAGTGGCACACAATAGATAAAAGTGTGCAACAGCGCATATTTAAACAATTCGTTCGGATAGTCACCACAGCCGGAAAGACATCGTCCTTAAAGCGTAATTTTCTGTTTAAAATGCGCTGTTGCACACTTTTATCTATTGTGTGCCACTAATTGTGAGTGCTTCCTTTTCTGTGGTTTTATGTTTATTAAATTTTTTGACAGTATTACGCTATGTCCTTGTGTATGCTCTAATTCTAGAGGCTTTGTACTCCATTGAAGATCCTGTATCGACATACAAACCTATTGACCATCTAAGGTTGTATGTACTGCATGTCTATTTTTTTCTGTACATATTACACATTGTCATGATTTATTTACCAAATATAAAGCCATGTGTGAAAAACTAAGTACACCCTTAGGCTGCGGTCACAAGAGCACACTGAGTGCGTCCGTGTGACCGCACTTCCCTACGTCTGTCGTATCTTTTGACAGGCTGGACAGGGAGGGCTACACGGGGTAGCGCACAGACAAAATGCGCACGCCACCACAGGATGGTTTTTTTGAGAAAGGATTTTACCAGGAAGGATACATTGAGATTTCTCTCGTTTTCAAGTATGTCCTGGGTGGTGAGTATGTACCGTTAGGTGTCTTGCCCAAGGACACTTACTGGAGAGGTGCTCGTCGGGATCGAACCCATGTCTCCACAGGCTCTCTCCACGCAGAGCAGTGATGTTACCTCTACTCCACCCAGCCGGTTAAAAAGCCCTCCCCGTCAAAAAACGCCGGCGGATGCTGACGGGGCTACAAATTACGATTCTCCATAGGAGGATCGAGCCTTGCAGTGCTGAGCGCACTAACTGCTTCCATAAGAATTAAGAGTGTAAGACGCACAACCCCAGAAATCCCGTCTAAGACACCGATCCTTGGATGGCCAGGCTAAATAGTGTAAGCTTGAATCAGAAAACAAGCTGAGGTTTAGGGCAGAAAAAGAGCACAAAGTCATAAAGAAAGTCAGAGCCAAGGACAGGAGACAGAAGGATAATCAGAAGCCAAGTCCGAGGTCAGAAGCAGAGAAAGACTTCAAATTGGCAAAATAACACTGCAGGGAAAACCAACAACAGGGTAAAGACGAAGGGAAATCCTTACAAACCCTGACTGAGAACCCTACAGGCCAGGAGACAAAAGGAGCAGACTAGAAGCAGCATTGGCCAGGGGATGGCGGGGCCTCAAGGTATTTTAGAAGTCTTTTGAGCTCCCTCTCTTATCTAATCCTTTTAGATCCTCTTTTACCTCAGGTAGGAGAGGCAGGAAAATAGCGCCCTGCCACCTTATCTAAACATTCCCTCTTCCACCTCATACACTGATAAATACTGTAGAAGCTAAACCACAGCAGTAAAGTAAAACTTTTGCACAGATTTTGGTAAATGTTGCATCGTGGGAAAAATCCACAAACTAGAAACAGGAGATACAAAAAAAACTAACTTTACTTTTCCGTTTTACATGCAATTACTTCAAATAAAGAAACAAGCAGCATGTGTTTAAAAGTATTCTTATTACAGCTTTTGTTAACGTTAGTCAGGGCCGGATTAAGATCTTTATGGGCCTGGAGCTGAATATTTTGGTGGCTTTTTTGGAATTTAATGAAATGAAAACATTTATTTAATAGTGTAGATACAGGAATATCTAACAGGCAGATACTGTGTGATTAATTTCCATTCAGATTTCAATAATTTAAAGTGTGTAAAATAATTTTTTCCCCATTGTATCATCCAAACCTTTGTGGTTATATATTCTATAGGGAATTCTGGTTTAAAAAAAAGTGAAATGGGAATCTGTTACTGCATTTTTCTGAGAAAATATACAATTTTAACCCATAAAAATGAAATAAATTAAATATTTCCATTGTGTTTTGGAGGATGGCGGTTTATGAATAATATGACTATGTATAAAACATTTGCTCCCAGCGTGGGAAATTAAAAGGTGAGTATTAGCAGTGGTATTGCTCATTTTATATGTGACAGATGGACAATACCATCGCTTTGGAACTAAAATAAATAAAAAAAACTCTTTTTTGTTTTCTTTTAGATTTTACATGGTCATGTTTGGTATTAATGCAAAGGCCAGACTCTGACCTGTCTAATGACATCTCACTTGACCTTGTGTGGTGTAAAGATTAGTGATGCAGGGGTCCAAAGGTCCCCAGTGCACTATGCTGCAGTGCGTCAGTTTATGTTTTTGATGTAACAATTCTGTTAGAAAAAATAAATAAAGAAATGCTTATTATTTTATTTATATTGTTACATAAAACCTGGTCATGTTTGATATCATTGGAAAAGCCATGCTCTGGTCTTTCCAGTGATACCTCACATGACTATGTAGCTGCTATGGTGTAGGAGATACAGGGGTCCAAATGTCCATCAATGCAGACCTAGTTACCCTTTCTCTGGGCCTATTCTGGAGCATGGGCCTGGAGCTGCTGCTCCATCTGCCCCTATGTTTATCCGGCCCTGGCGTTAGTGTCCCAATTAAAAGGGCACGATGCAAAGAACGCACAGATGATGAGTATGCCCTGATGCCATACGATAAAGGGATAAGCTGGTGATTGATCGATGAAGATTTAATAAATAAGAAGCAAAGGAAGAAATAATGTAGCAATAAGCTTCATATAAAAATAGAAGCGCTGGGTGAAGGGGGCATGGTATGGAGTAGGCTTGTGCACCTTTTTTTTTCGGTTCGATTCGATTTTTCGGATTTTTAAACTTTTCGATTCGGCTCGTTTCGACCGATTTCTGTTTCGATTCGGTTCGGCTCGACTCGTTTTTCGTGTACATTTTTTTTTCCCGGAATTTCGACCATTTTTCGTATTTTCGTGCCACTTAGCTCGTTTTTTGTATCGACTTTTCGTATTTTCGGAAATTTTCATTTTTCGGAATTGTAAATGGTTTCAGAATATCGACCATTTTTCGTATTTTCGTGTCACTTAGCTCGTTTTTTGGATCGACTTTTCGTATTTTCGGAAATTTTCGTTTTTTCGGAACGTCTGTTCTCCTCGTTTCAAAGCAATAAATTTCGATTTGACACATTTCAAGTACATTCGAAAATTCCGAAAATATTTCGTTTCGGCTCGGAAAACTTTTCGGATCTGCCATTTTCGGATCTAAAAATTTTCGGAAAATCGTCCGCATCCGAAAACACGAATCTGGAAATTTCGTGAAAATTCCGAAATTCCGAAACCCGAAACGCACATCCCTAGTATGGAGATATAAGATGGCAGACTAAGCCGCGAAAGAGAAGTTTACATAAGTAATCACCGATACCTGAATTAGCCTTCAAGCGGAAAAAAATAAATGCTATAGCAAAATCAATTCAGAAATTGAAGAAAGCAGGGAAAGCGTGTCAAGCTGTCATATTGAACTAGAAAGCCAAACAAAGATTCACTGCGCGCAGGTTACGTGAGCCAAATGGTCCTTATCCGTCATCGCGTGCTGAGTTTCCTATAATATATCTTTGGTATGAGATAGGATGATTTGGAGGTATGACCACATGGAAGGAAGGACAGATATTTGCAGATAAATTAATGGAATTTAACAAGAACACAACGTGTCACTCTTGGTAGAAAACAGATGTCTGGAACTTTCCGAGATAACTATGGAAAAAGTGAATTTACCAAAAACATCAGGTAATAAACCTCACCAACCATCAAGGAAAACACAAATCATGATAAACAGGCTTCAGCCATTTGGATAAAGGGGGAGGGGAAGCCTAGTGGGCCACAATAAGAAAGTACTATATTTTCTGAAACAGGAGCAACAAGCAGGTTATTAAACGGACACATACACAAGCCGTAACTAGATTACTTGTGCATTATTAATAAAACGCCTAATAAAACACATTATAAAACACATGCTGCTGTTTTTTTTTCTTTGTCTGAAGTAATTGCATGTAAATAGGAATATAAAGTAAGGTTTTGATCTCTTGTTTCCAGTTTGTGTATTTTTCCCATGATGCAACATTCACCACAAATTTTGCTATGTGGCTCTTGTTCATTCAATCTACTTTATTTAACAGTTAATGAGGTGGAGGGGGGGGGGAATGTTTAGATAAGGCTATTGTTCTTCAGGCTAGCCATGATAAGAACTGGCAGCTGGATGAGATATGACAGGGAGCTTAAAATACTTCTAATACACCCCCTGGTGATGGCCTTTGAATACATCCCACACAATAAAATGATGTGAGTCGGTGATCGACCAATAGACTCTATTCTATGGCCAAAGTCACACAGTGAGGAGGAAGTGATGGAAAAATACTGGGGGGGGGCAGTTTACAACATAAAATATCACACAATGGATGCACCCAGTGACATATATAGAGTAAAATATTTTCTTAACTAAACATACAAGAGAAAAACAAATCACATGTAAGATATCAGCAACATCAAATAAACACAATAAGGACATTTCACTTTTTAGAGATACTGGCCCTTTAAATACAGGCTTTGTTGTTCTTATCACTGGATATGTTTTATTAGCAGGGAATCTTTGCACACTAATAATTTTTCCATGGGCTGCCCATCAAAAAATGAATAGTAAGAGACCCCCATAAACAAAAAACTTCACTACATATAGGGACAATTACAATAGTCGGTAGCGCAGTACAATGGGTAGAACAAAACCATAAAAAGATCAAATATGTTAGGTACACTGAGAACAACAGGAAAAAAGGACCCTGCAATCAAGAGCTTACAATCTAAGAGGAGAGGGGTATCACATCACAGAGGTGAGGGTAGATAGCAGAGTGTGAGAAGTAATGGGGTGTATTGGGGCTATGTGAGATATAGATCAGGAAAGGAACAATGGGGGATAATGGAGTGAGCTGATAGGCCTCTCTGCTTTTTTAGAAAGTCTTGAAAGACTGGAGGCACAGGGAGAGTCGAATGGTACGAGGGAGGGAGTTCCAAAGATGGGGGTCAGTTTGGGAAAAATCGCGAAGGCGGGAGAGATAGGGGTACGAGGATACATCTCTCATCAAAAAAAAAACACAGCCCCTTTTCAAAGATTAGCATGAGTGATCATGAAAAGGATAAAAGAAGATGACATTCCAGGCCAGTTATAAAATCCAACAACCCACCTACAGCCAGATCCAGAGCGGTCTATAAAAAGAGAATAATGCTGCTCCACCTGCCGCAAAAAAATAAAATGATAAACTCCCTAGGGTGTGATCAACCTCTCAGCCCCAGACCCCAGGACCTCTTCCACAAAGTTACACAAAATTCTCCGTCATGCCGTGGTGACATATTACGCGTGTTCACCATAGAGGTTTCAGTAGCACTTTCTGTTTTAGCTTATAGAACCAGAGTCCAGAGTCTCAGAGTCCAGTGACTGGAGGCGCCCATTACACCCACTCCTGTGATATCCACCCCCGAGGTAAACAATGTTCTTTTAACGTGTTGTCAGGAAGCGCAGTCCTGAAAGTCTTTGAAAAACCGTTTCCACCTAAGGTCACGGTGAAGGCATTTCAGCGGCTGATGGACGCCTTTGCCTTGAATCTCGCACCTCTAAGAACTTAAACATAGTTTACTGGTAAAGTCACAACAAAGTACGACGGCACACTGTTATTAACCATTCTTTGTATTCTCCGCCGCGCCTTGCTGCGAGCGAGCTCAAGCTGACAGAGCAATTGCAGTAAAATGCCTGCCAGAGATATTGACCTCCGGTGTCATTCCCGGTGATGACAGCGGTTGTCCAGAGGAGGTTTTAAAGAGAGGATTAATGTCAGAGTGTGGAATGGCTCACGGTGTGCAGCTGATACAGACATTAAAGTAAATGCTGGTTACAGAGTAGTTTATGGCTGCTTCACTGCGCTCCAAGAGGTATCATCGTTTGTGTGTCGCCTTCTGTGAATAAATCGAAACGAAAATCTAAACAGCAAACTCAAATGTCGATATCACAGTTGGATTTCGAACAGTAAAGCAATATACGGGAAAAGAGAAAACAACTTCAGTCGGCAGAGATTTTACTGTTTTCATTAGGTGAAACGGCTGACATTTCAGAGATAGAAAGTATGTGCGTATTTCATGAGATACATCAGGTGCGCCTCGAGCTTCTACGACATTAACTACTACCCGTGCTGACACGTAGTCAATAGATGCTTTTGCACATATTTAGAACCCTTAAAAATCCAGATAGCCAGCACCCATGGAACCTACTGACACGCTCATCGCAACAGGGTGCGCAGGCAGAGCCCATTTGTAGAGGACACATGGGAGACAAGCAGGTCACGGTGGAGAAGATGTGCTTTATTTACAAAAGGCAGGTGATACACAGCAAGCAGTAACACATTTATGGCACAGGTCAGATGGGGTTGACCAGCAACACGAAGGTGGCAGTAAGGGATAAACCAAGGCTTAGGTAAAGAACAGGATAAAGAACTAGAAATAAATATCCAGGTTGCAACACAAGCAGCTTATAATGTCAAGGCATCATTGAATGGGGGCAGCTTCCTTAAACAGGGAGTCCAAAAGTAATTAGGGAAGTACTCAAGGCTTTCGTTCAGGTCGGGGCAGCTGGAAAGCCAGGAGTGGAATGGGACACATGATAGCATGAAAGATGCTGCCAGAGATCATGCCACTGGCTTAGACACTGATCTTTTTTGTGGACCTTAAGTGGTCCTTGGTTTTGTGCAGAACACCTACAACTCTGGCTCGGAATTCTTATGCAATCTTTATATAGACACTTTGGGCCATATTACAATGTTGGTGCTAACTTAACCAGAGCTGTTGTAAACTGAAAACCTCCATAGGCTATAATGGCTCAGGGAAGTTTACAACAGCTCTGGTTAAGTTACCACCAACTATGTAATATGACCCTTTAACTTTGACTTTGACAACTTCCCACCACAGTGCGTGCGATACCGTCCTTGCAGCGGGTGGGTCTAAACACCATGAGTCGACATATCAGTCCACCCTGGCTTCCTATATTCACCTACAGCCCGCCCCCCAGTGAGTGCGCAGAGCACATCGCTTTCTGTTGCGGGACTGCCTGATATCAGGTGGTCCCGAGGCAGCCAATGATGCGCTTGACCCACCAGGACAGAAGGCGGGTCGAAGGAGAAAGTGAGAGACTTTGAGGTGTGCTATGCCATCCCGTGGTTTTAAGGACCGCCTTGCCTCCGGGAGGTCCCTGGCAGCAAGTGGCTAAGAAGTATGAATTACTCCTTTTGAATATGTCTTTATCGCATGCACCCTGTGCTACAGACTGACTATCCCTTATTGGAAATTCTGAAATATATCTTCAATGCCACCATGACTCCACAAGAGGAAAATTCCACACCCAATCTTGGGCCCTATTACAATCTTCGTGCATACATTTGCACCCGCGCAAAAATGCATTAACGCGAGGGGCAAAACCCTTTGCGCTGAACGTCGTATTACAATGTCAGCACAACAAACGCGTGTATATGTCTACCGCGGGTGAACCTGCGCGAACGCTGCGCGAGCTTACTGTACATTGCGCGTCCTATACTTAATATTGTGAGCGCAAATGTGTTTGTACGCTGATACGCGGATGGTATTACAATCTATGCGCAGTTTGTAAAGCACAGCCTTTGCGCGCATAATTTTAGCAAAAGCTGGTGTTAATGGCAAATTCTATCAACCTGGCCGAAACCAAATACAACAGCCCAAAAAAAAATGCAGCAAAGCAGGGCCGCCACCATGTGTGCATTTTTTATTGCTGCAGCATATATGCTTAACGTGAGATAGTTGTGGTTCTTAATTCTGATTGGCTGAATCGCGAGAAAAAAACAGTCCGCACACTGATTTCTGCACGCAACGTTACTGCGTGCGCATTTGTGCGTGTCTGTTTTACACGCGTTATTTTTCGACAGATGAAAAAATGCACGAGGATTGTAATTCCAGCGTTGATTTACGCGCGTTAACGTTTCACGCTTGGCACACAAATTCACGCGTTGCCGAGCGTTTTACCACGAAGATTGTAATTTAGCCCCTTGTGTTTGGAAAAAAATATTTAAAATATTGTATGAAATGCGCTTCAGGCTGTGCGCACTGGTGTATTTTGGCCTAGGCCAACAAGGCCTAGGCCTAGGACGGCACTTTCCAGGGGGCGGCGGCCCGCCGGGTGGCCCCACCCCTAAAAAAAAAAAAAATTATTTTTTTTATTTTTTTTACTTTGCAAACTATTTTACCAGGAAGGAAACATTGAGATGTCACCACAAATTTTCAAGTATGTCTGGGTAGGCAAGGCCTAGGCTTTCACTTTCCAGGGGGCAACAAAAAAACCTCACCACTAATTGGGTTACTCACAGAGCACCGAAATGACGCCAACATTTTGGTGTTCTGTAGTTCCCTGCACTTCGGGGAATAAAATTTCCCCACCCTGCAGTGAATTCACCATTCACCGCAAGGTCCCCAAAGTGCATGGAGTCGGCCGCTGTATGCTGCCACCGCAAACCCACAGCCTGTTGTTTTCAAAAGAACTACTGAATGAAAATGTCTGGAATTTATATATAAGATCTTATGATTGATAATAAAAAGTTCTGTTACAGAAAAAGAAGAACCGCTATTAAAATTAAGGGGGGGAATTTTGCCAAAAATAAAAATAAAAATAAAAAATTCGGAAAAATTACTGAGAGGTACTAAAAAAAAAATCAATAAATAAATAAAGACTTTTTACTGCAGATTAAAATAATAAATGGTTTATTAGATATTGCATAAAAACGGGAATATTTTTAACATTGAAACCTATGGGGTTCGCCTGAATAAACCTGCTGATTGAAACCACCGAACATCAGGGCATTTCACTGACATTTCTCTGCTGTTTGGTGTTCTCTGAATAGATTAACCATTACTTCTCTATGGGGATTTGCACTGCCTTCAAACAGCACCGTACTTGCTGGTAGTTCGCCAAACTTGTGTGTGAGCATATCACAGAGCAGTGGTGTACTTAGGGGAGTGGTGGAGGGCGGGCCACCCCAGGTACCAGTGATTATTGGGGTGTCATTAGGGGGTACTAGGAGGTGCCACTGTCACTGTGTGTCAGCTTTGAGCTGTGTTCTCAAACAACGAGCAGCGGAGCATGGCGTTTGCATACGGAATAAAATCGAATAGAATAAAAATCCCCCTCTCCTCCCTCCATAGCTCCTCCCCTGCCCCGCAGCAGCTCTAGGAGAGGGGAGGGGGATGTGATTTGTGTCCAGAGAGAGAATATGACAGTAAACGGCAGGTAAAGGGGGGGGGGGTATCAGCAGAATATGAAGCCCTGTCTGCTTACTGCTGTTTAGTGGACCTTTCCTTAACCAACCCTGCAGTGATAGAAATTTGTCATTGAGCTGCCTGGCTCCTGGGGAGGCTGCGTGCGTGCAGGTCACACTCGGTCCGGCCAGTCAGGTGGTACTGAGTCTCAGTACCACCTGACTGGCTGAACCACGTGACACGCACGCATGCAGCTGCCCGCCCTTTCGTTAACACAGACTCTCACTCTATTCTGGACTGAACACCCACCGGGAAGGGAATCAAAGCCACGGTGCACCCTCTGGCAGTGGCACCCCACTGCTGACAAGATGGCTCCACGCACAGGCACAGCCGCGATCCTAACGTGGCCTGGAGGGACCTCCTGCAGAGTCTGCACACAGTCCCTGCTGACTCTGCACACAGCCCTACCGCGGATGGAGGCCGGTAAATGTAGAATAAATAATTGCTGTGTGCTCATATACACTCAGTTTCATGGGAGTTTTATTGCAGTGGATTCTGATGCACTCATACACACCACACATTGCATTGCTGGGAGTTTTATTGCTGTGGATTCTGATACACTGACACACACCACACATTGCATTGCTGGGAGTTTTATTGCTGTGGATTCTGATACGCTGACCCGCACATTGCATTACTGGGAGTTTTATTGCTGTGGATTCTGATACACTCATACACACTGCACATTGCATTGCTGGAATTTTTATTGCTGTGGATTCTGATACGCTGACACACACCAAACATTGCATTGCTGGGAGTTTTATTGCTGTGGATTCTGTGATACACACTGCATAGCACTGTGAGTTTTATTGCCCTGGAGCTCTGGGATACACTCATACACACTGCACATTACTGTGAGTTATATTGCTGTGCAGTTCTGTGATATGCTCATACACAGTGCACATTTCTGTGGGTTTTATTGCTGTGCAGCTCTGTGATACGCTCATATGCAGTGCACGTTTCTGTGGATTTTATTGTTCAACCAATTAGAGCGGCTGTGATCCAGTATACTTGACATGCGTGGCTGTTCTTTGTAAAAATGCTTGAATTTAAACATTTCATAATCTTATTTATCTCAATAGATACATTTGAAATGGTATACAAAATATACAAGTAGGCACTTGGTATCCAATTTTAATATAAAGAAAGGAAAAGGCGGAGTTCTAAGAGGAAAAGGTGTAGCTTAAAGAGGAAGGGTGGGGATTAACCAGGAAGAGGTGTGCCCTTGACAGGAAGGGGTGCCTCAAATTTAAATTAGGGTTGCATGAGTTTAGTCAGGCCTAGGGCAGCACAAAACCTAAATACACCACTGACTGTGCGTATAAGGCGTATAAGAAACATTAATGGATTCCGTGTTTAGACTTGGGTCCCTTCCCCAAGATATCTCATTATTATATGTAAATATTCCAAAATTAAAAAAAACACCTCTAAATATTTCTGATCCAAGGCATTTCAGATAAGTGGTACTCAACCGGTACATATTTTATGACTCATTACTCCATTGTCTTTCGTACCCCTCAATCTTCCAACAGTAACTACTTGAAGACCAGCTAACTATAGATTGAACAGGTGCCAAGTTAGTGAAACCCACCGGCTTCTCCAGTTGGTCTTTTATCATTCATTGGTTTGAAGAATAGAACACTCGGTTGATTCTGTTGACTTTCACTGGAGGTGAAACACTTATTCAGTGAAATTAGCTGAGTTTTATAGGTTTTTTTTCCAAATCAAAAACCCCATAACCAAGCAAGTCTATTTTAATAAGGTAACGTCAACGTCTTCATTAATCATTAGTGAATAGATCTCACCAACCACTGCGATGGCAATCAGTTCTCATTCATGCCCTATAAATTGTAAATTAAAACCTTGTAAAAGAGCTTCGACCCCTTCTATGGCACGGCATTAATACATTCGTACCATTTGACCTTGCAATTCATTAATTGTATGGCCGCATACAATACTGTACAAATGGTGTCAAATGATTTCTATTGCAATAATAATGAGATCTTTGGCTTTCTCTTTCCCCTGAGGACAAACTGTATTGTAATAATCCGAGTGACGAGGTTGATGAAGAGACAGCTACAAAGCCTCATAAATGGAACGCGCAGAACATTCTTTCTCCTGGCCCTCAATGGTTACTAATGGTCTTGGCTGAAGAAAAAATAAAGTCATTTGAACAAAATAGAATGGTTTCTTAATCTTGAGCATCAGCCAGCGTGCCTTAAGGAGTGGTCTCCATGAAGACGTGCAGTTTGTAGAGCCACGGGCCTCTGAAAGCGATGAGTAAGTCAACCGCGAAGAAGCATAATATAGAGATCGCGACGACAGATAGAAACTCATTGACCTATCTAGACCTTCAATTCTCCTGCCAGTGTACAATCTCCTACTCATTCATTAGGTTATTTATCACACGTATATTCTGTGCTGATCCAACCACTGCTATGGCTGTACGTGTCCTAGAAACCCATAAGGTGATCATGTATCCTACCCAATTCTTCACCAAGGCACATTCAGATATATCCTTTTTGAGCTGTTATTTTAAAAGACTAGCAATAAAGCGTGATATGCGAGATGTGCCTGGATAGGCTCGTACAAATGAGACATTCCGTAGGCCAACACCTGGAAAGGTCCGCGAGGAGACACATGGTGCTGCCACACAAGTGACCTTTAGGAAATTATACAACCAAGTTCCTTACGAGAATGTGCCACAATGTGTTTAGATGATGTTACATATGTCTGCAACACTGATATACGTATCCAACTACAGACCAAATTTTTGATAGTGGCACTCCCTAGTAGGGTCAAGGGAAGAGGTGGAGGAACCAAGAGGCAATGGTCCGGAGCGAGGTACAAAAGGATGATCCGATAATCGTATCCAAGGTCAGGGCAGCCGGCACAGATTCACAAGCGAGAATGAAAGTCAAAAGGTCTGATAGACAAGAGTCAAAGGGATGCTGTAGCAACGCTGAAGCAGGGAATGAATGGCAGTCTAGCAGTATATATGCAAGGAATGAGGTGGACACGTTTCCAATGGGCAGACCCCCCGGGCTCCCATAGGCGGACACAGCAAAGCCGGTGGGCAACCTGCCCGAGAAGGAAGGTCTCTGGCCGGTGCAGGGAGCCCAGATGACGGCCGTGGCGCGAGGAGCGAATGGGGTTTACACAGCTCTTTTCACTGTAGTTTCTAACAAAGTTATTTGGTGGAGATTTCACTGTAGTTTCCACTGGTGTTTCAGTCGCTGGTGTCCAGCATTGTTTCACCTTAGTTTTATGGGAGGTCTACTGAGATCGCCATTTTAACCCTTTTGCTGCTGAGGCATTTCCCGCCTGTGTGCTGAGCTAATTTTTACCGGTTTTGCTCATCATGTTTAAACGCGTTTTCAAGCCATATTTTATTATATGACCCAGACATATTATATATCGTTCTTTCCGGCAGACTCGGCAGATTCATAACATGTCATTATTATATGTATACGTTATGTTCTGTCTGTATATTATAACAAAAAATGCAATTAAATTTTAATTTTCAATAATTTACAACTTGTAAAGTGTTTTTTTTTTCACATTTTAACATGCGAGCAATTGCGGTTATATTTTTTATAAGTTGCGCTTGTTAAAAAAATTAGAAATGGGGACTTGTTACATTTTTTTTGGTGGAAAATGACGCTATTTTTAACAAACGCACCTCATACACAAATCATTAGTGCAGCATCATTGTTTACATTATGAATGAAATGGGAACAATATTGCTGCATTAACAAAACCAAAACAAAAAAACCTGGTTTTTTTATTATTATTTTTTTTTAAATATTTTTTTATTTTCATTTTTTATAAAACTTTTACCATGGTCATGTTCACTATCGTTGGAAAGGCCATGCTCTGGCCGATCCAACAATACCAAACATTAACCCCTAGCTGCCACGGATCGAGAGATAGAGGGTTCTTTGGAACCCCTATCTCCGCCATTGGTGGCAGCTAAGGGGTTAACTCCAAAACTGACGTCATCACGCTTTGCACGATGACGCCAGTCGTCAGGGGGAGTTCCCGGAAGCTTGGCCGACATCCAAGATGTCGGCCAGCTCCGGGAGAGGATCACGATCTGGCGCTTTTCGGTGCCCAATCGTGATCCGGCCCCCAAGGGGTTAAAGCCAGCCACCGTTTGGAAGGGCAGGCTGTGCCCTTCCAAACGGTGCCTACCTTTAGTCGCTGACCCCGGCCGATCGGGAGGGAGAGAGGTCCAAAGGACCTCCCCACTCTCTTTCAAGCACCTTCCCCGCACTCGCGGGGGGGGGGGTGCCTGAAATAGATGTCTTCGTGCCAGCGCGTCGACATCTATTGTCCCCGCTGGGGTCCCGGAGTACCGGGGGGCCGCAGCAATCGGCTGGAATCCCTGCTGATTGCTGCCTCCTGTGCTAGGACGCGCTCAGCGCGTCCATAGCACAGGAGAACCACTTGGCTGGACTCAAGTGAAGACTGAGAGGACCTGAGAGAAGCCTGCAATGGTTTTGGAACCAACCAATCAGAACTGTTGGGGTGGGCGGGAAGTCTGAATGTGCATGGCTGTATTTTGTATATAAGCACTGTCTGTCCCCATTCTAAATACATTCTGATTTACCTTCAACCTGTACTGAGTCACAACTAGTATTTGGGGAGGGCATGATCACTGAAGAAGCCAGCTTTACGGAATCCTTCGCTTCCAGACCATCCAGGAACCGCTGCCAATCTCTCTCCCACCTTACCAGCTCGCTACCCGGCTAAGCTCTCCAGCAAGACTCGGCGCCGCAGACGGAGCTACCCCTGCAGGGTAGCTGATCCGTTACAGAGGGCATTATAAAAATCAAACTTTCGAGTCCCATTGACTTGCATTGAGTTTTGAAATTGTTCGAATACGAACCGAACACGGGGGTGTTCGGCTCATCACTAGTGACAGGCAGTGAAATGGTCAACAGGTGATGGCTCCTTATTAAACTTCAGTTTGTATAAATACTTTATAAGGCTATCCTAAACAAAAGATAAATCCAGGTAAAGTATCCATGTAATTGGGCAGACTAGATGGGCCGAAAGGTTCTTATCTGCCGACATTTTCTATGTTTCTATGTTTCTATGTCCTTAGCAGCCAAGTGGTTAAAATTGCTGAAGTGCATGCAAACACTGGAAATAAAACGGTAAATGGAGAATAGCTGCACTTTATTCTTTTTCTTAAGTATAACAGTGCTTCCGTTGTTCAGCACTATTTGCAGGAATGTTGGCTGCCTGTGCTGGATTTTCCTTTTGTGGATAGCTGACAATGTGGACAACGTAAGGTAGTTGCAAAAACCGTGAACATTGGCCCTTTTATTTTGATAAAAATCTTACAGGAACATAACATACTTATTCCAAACAGCAAAATATGCTAAAATCGGAGCTCAAAGCGTCACTGGTCAACTCATATGGGAAGAAGTGACAGCTGATCCCTGGCAAGATGTATCTTAAAGCTCTATGTGACCTGCTCTTTGTGACAATCTCCAAATGCAATGCCCAACTTGGCCACAGTGGCGCTGTTCTGCAGCTGTCACTGAAAGAGCAAGGAGGAGAAGACAGCAACAGGGGAGCAGGGACAGATTTAAGGGGTTATTCTCTCTCGTTCCCCACAGTTCCCTGCACTTCGGAGAATCATAGTTCCCCACCCTGCGGTGAATTCAGCATTCACCGCAGGGTCCCTGGAGTGCAGGGAAAACCCGTCGCAAACCCACCGAAAACCAACAACGCCGGACACTCCGGAAAAAGCCGCCGAGCAGAGCAACCGAAAAAGCTGCCAAGCTGACGAACAAGGTAAAAAAAGGAAAAAAATAATAAAACAATACGCTTGAAAGTTTCACAATTTAAGCGCTGTTTGCAAAAAAACTTCTGAATGAAATTGCCTGTAATTTACATATAAGATCCTATGAATGATAATAAAAAGGTCTGTTACAGAAAAAAGAAAAATTGGCATTTAAAAAAAAAAAATGAAGAAGAATTTTGACGAAAAACCCGCCCTAAAAATGTCTAAAAGATCCTAAAAAATCAGTAAATAAAGAAACGATTTGCTGCAGATTAAAATAATAAACGGTTTATTAGATATTGAATTAAAACGGGAATATTTTTAACATTGAAGCCTAGGGGATTCACCTGAATAAATCTGCCGAATGAAAGCACCGAACAGCAGGGCAATTCGGCAACTTTTCACTGCTGTTCGGTGTCTCCTTAAGGCTTAAGGCTCAGGTCAGACTAACGCAGTATTAGCGTGCGTTTAGCAGCACTAAATCACGGCCGTGCTAGCAGCAAATTATGTCCAATGCCGGGCAGCATTTCGAAGAACAGCCGCACAAAAGTGCGGCTGCGCAACGCAAGTGGCAAACGAACGCATTTTTTCGAGAACGTGAAACCGCTAGTACGGTCGTACAGAGTGTGCTGCGTCCGCTAGCGGCGTGTGTGCGTGATTAGGAGACGTCAGACACTGCTAATGTCCGACCAACATAACGTCCAGACGCAAAAAGTGTTTTATTGATGATCCGTACAAAATCACGGACGACAATGCGCATCGTATGACCGCTATCGCGTATTCCGGGAAAAAATGCATCCATTCGTTCGAACGCACTTTTTCACGGACAACGCAAAAAATGCGTTAGTCTGACCCTAGCCTTAGGGCCCTATTACATTCTTTGCGCAAACGTTAATGCGGTCGCAAAAATGCATTAACGCGAGGGATAAAACCCTTTGCGTTGAATGTCGTATTACAATGTCAGCACAACAAATGCGCGTATACGTCTACCGCATGCGAACGCTGCGCGAGCGTACTTTACTGCGCACGTCCTATCCTTAACATTATGAGCGCAAATGCGTTTGTGCGCTGGTACGCGGATGGTATTACAATCTATACGCTAATTTTAGCAACTCCTAAAAGCTGGTGTTAATGGCAAATTCTATCAACCTGCGGGTGAACATTCGCAAACCCTTTGCGAGCGCACTGTACGTTGCGCATCCTATACTTAACATTGTGAGTGCAAATGCGTTTGTGCGCTGGTACGTGGAAGGTATTACAATCTATGCGCAAATTTTAATGGACAGCGTTTGCGCGCAGAATTTTAACATCTTTTAAAAGGTGGTGGTAACGGCAAATCTGAACTTACTGGCCGAAACCAAATACACCAGCCCAAAAAAAAATACGCAGCAAAGTATAGTTACACATTCTACACATACCCAAACCAATAAAATGGAGAAGTTGTGCGTGTTTTTTTTTTTGGATACAGCATATATGCGCAGACTGACTTTGACAGGTGCAAAAACTTAACAGGAGACAACTGTGGTTCATAATTCTGATTGGCTGAATTGCTTGAAAAAAACAGTCCGCACACTGATTTCTGCACGCAACGATACTGCGCTCGCTTTTTTGAGCGTCCGTTTTACGCACGTTATTTTTTGACGAATGAAAAAATGGGCGAGGATTGTAATACCAGCGTTGATTTACGCGCGTTAACGTTTGATGCTTGGCGCAAAAATTCACGCGTTTACCGTGCGTTTTGCGCAAAGAATGTAATAGAGCCCCTAAGACTTTCCTTTAAATTCCCTTTACAGAAAAGGGAAGCAGATCATTTAATTCTATTTCCTCCTCCTCGCCGCCCCGTCTCTAATCCTAAACCAATTTTCTCTGATCGCTGATATAATTTAGCTTATTGTACATCTTCCATTGTTTCCCGTCAAGTAAGAACGACTTGGTATCCTCAAGCTGCCATTTCGCCGTGTTCATATTGTGTCCCGGCATGTCTAAAGAGCTGACGAATGTCTCTACAAACCTCGCGCACCCTGTGGGATAAATTTTCAGCACAGTTGCCGGAAAATTAGGCGTGCAAGTTCCATTATCAACAATGGCAGAGGTGTAAAATAATTCACCACGGCGAAAGATTTACTCCTCGAATTCCTGTACGGCCGGTGCCTCGGAACAGCAACATGAGCACGGACTGCTGCACAAAAAATCATCTGAAGGAACCTTGCGGAGAGCTCGATTATTCTGAAATATGCTGTAATAACAGGTCCACCATAAAAATAGAGCCGTACGCTCTACGCTCACTTACTCCATGTTTCTTCACGAATTAAGCATTATTATAAAAGTCGTGAAAAATAACACTGGATCAAAGTGTCAACGAGATAATACACGTCTTCCAGAACCTTCTATTGTTTAGGCTGGGGTCAGACCAGCGCACTTTTAACGTGCGTTCTGGCGCACATAATTACGGCCGCACTAGCAGCAGATGACGGGCAATGACGGCCAATATACGATGTACGGCAGCACAAAAGTCCGGCCGTGCAACGCAAGTGGAATTTGAACGCATTTTTCTGAGAACGCTGAACCGCTAGTACTGACGTACAGAGTGCGCGGCTGCGGCATAGCGGCGTGTTGCGTGATTAGGAGATGTCAGACGCTGCTAATGTCCAGCCTACATAACGTCCAGACGCAAAAAGAGTTTTATTGACGATCCGTACAAAATCACGCCCGAAAATGCACGTCGTCTGACCGTTTTTGCGCATTCCGTGAAAAAATACGTCAATGCGTTGGGACGCACTTTTTCACGTTCGCGGGGAAAAATGCTTTCGTCTGACCCTAGCCTTAGTGTAAATGAGATGGGGAAATTAAATAAATGAGACGCACAAAGAACGCGGCGGAAACTGCTTTTCAACAATTTAAACACTTTCAGGTGATAGAAAAAAATGATAGTGCGAAAGCGCGGGGAATTATTCACAATCTGATTATCTGTCGCATTTTCAAAGACCCAGTTTCTTACTTACATATGCATTTAATTCAGCGTATGAATGAGTCGGTGGAAACCTGTAGCGTTCCGGAGATATCGTAAGTCAGTTACCAGCACAGATCCACTTCCTATCTAAGAATAGAACACGTGTAAACATGTCTGAGCGTATGTGCAAATACATTTCAGACGTTATTGTCTCTTCTCAAAAGGTCGCTTTGTGCTTTTACGTACCTTCACTGCCTGGCCAAAACAGAAGTCCCCATCTGGATTTGAGTAAGCCAATAGGTGCTTGCCTTCCATTGGATAATTACTGCAGTGATTAATATGTTTCAGCTGCAAAAAATGAGGTCATGTGACTCTCTGAATATACGGAATGAGCAGGTTTTTCCATCAATGGGTTTTTCTCACCTGATGGCACAGCGGGCATATTCCAAGATGGCAATGCCAGGATTCATCGGGCTCAAATGGTGCAAGAGTGGTTCAGGGAGCATGAGGCATCATTTTCACACATGGATTGGCCACCCGCCGCACAGTCCAGACCTTAACCCCATTGAGAATCTTTGGGATGATGTGCTGGAGAAGACTTTATGCAGCGCCGCGACTCTCCCATCATCAATACAAGATCTTGGCCACAAATTAATGCCACTGTGAATGCAAATAAATGCTGTGATGTTGCATGCGCTTTGCTTGTGGCTGTGCTGTTGCAGCAGGTTCCTGTAAATTAACCCTTCTTGTACTTTGTACAGGAAATGCTAGTCTTGAGGCAGCTGGAGAAGAATGAGCTATTTCAGTGTGACTTGTTATTCTCACCTCAAACAGATATTTAGACACAATATACCGTTTATCAAATCCCGGATTTGCAAAATCACTTAGCACAAAATAAACAGAACGCACACATAAATAAATAAATAAAATACTCCTCTCTGGTCTCATTGGTGCATCGGCGCAGTCCGTTGCCTCCTCTTGGTGTTTGCAGAAGGACACTAAGAACAAATAGTTCCCAGTGTGGTTCTGTTGTCCCTGTGAGATCGAGTAGATGCAATCTTGCAGAGGGCTGTATTTTGTTTCCATGGACTCCAGGAGACTCTAACAATGGTGGCAAGCGGCAAACGTGCAGGTCGGCTTTGGTGTTAGCATCTCTCTATATTACGAGATGAGATGCTAATATAACTTGTAAATATCAAGATGCTAAGGGTTAACATCTCACATGGCATTTTCCCATAGCCGGTTCCCTATTACCAGCTCAGCCAGAATAGGGCCCAGAGTATATTTAGATTGTAATTGCACACTACAAGAATGTCTCTTTAATATCACATCAGCGGGGTCTTATTAGCACATAGGGATGGATCTTAATTAAGAACGCAGCCTGAAGGAGTCTATCGGTCATTAGTGTCGATAAGATTTGTGGAGACTGAAGCACTGTCCCATTTTGGTCATTTAATTTTTATTTATTTTTAATTTGACAATTTTTATTGTGGCCTCATTGAAAAGAAATGGCTTCATAACACAAGTGGAAAAAAAACACAACAAATAAGGGTATAATAAAACAAAGGGATGTCATGTTAAAAAAGTTTGTCTCCACACAAAGGTCCAATGTCCCAACATAAATAAATGAGATCACGGAACATCATATTTTTATGTTTAAGAGCAGCTGGACTTTCTCTGTTGAAGATATTCCTTAACCATTGGTTTCATGAGATGTTAGACTCATACGTAGCTCAACTCCAGTGATGGAGGTGCCTAACTCCTATCTTGCATCCGGTTCTCCAAACACCCGATCCCAGCTCACTAACCCGGCTATAGAAACACAACCCCCCCCAGCAGGGCACAGACAGACATGTTGGCTTCATTGCAAGCACAGCTGTATACTCCAATAGGCCAGCAATGGGAAAAGGATTCCCTGCTGAAGAACTAATTTAAAGATGGTGGATGCATTGAGAGTCGACCTTTCACCAGTTCTGAACAACCCTTGAAAAGCTGATTGGTGACCCTCTGGTTTGGGATGCTTTCAGTCTCTGGAGACACATGGGTAGGACGAGGAGTGGGAGAAATTCAGGTCAATGCGACTAATCAATTATTTTCACGTGAATGGCACATATTACCTAAGAAAGGGCAAATTAGATACTTTTAATTGGCTTGTCACATTATATATCAGGACTATGAGACACGGCGTGGCATTTCAATAGGGCCCAAGAGTTTGCTTTGGATTTGACAGAATGTCCCCTGTTATATCGCCGATTGAAGGGTAAGGGTGAAGGCTACTTCAAATAACTATGACATTTTCATTTGCCTGGACGATGTGGTACCGGTAAGAGCAGTATCATGGATCGTTTATACCAGTGATTAAAGGAGCTTCATAACAGCAAAGATCTTTTATAAATGTATAACGTGTACACAGTCTTACCAGAGTCCAGTAAAGCAGAGCGTTCGGTAAATATTAATAATTATATTTATTTATAAATCATATGAGGGGAGAGTCTCTCATGGGCGACCGGACAAACGATTCAACCTTATTCCTCCGAAATCCTGAGCCGATCACCGTCTTATCATATCAGTCGGATAGAATTCTGAGCATGAAGCTGATCACCGGAGGCTGATCCAGGTTTTTGGCCGTCTGACGATAGCCCACTGTTCCGGATCTCACCCAAGAAGCGCTAAGTCAGCTCTCAAGGTTTCTCAATGCTTCAAAGAGTATTTGACTATCACGAAAAAAAGATTATCAGGTCCAGCAGTTCCAAGCATTTATAACTCAAAAATATAGTAAAGGTTTAAAAGTCAGTGTTTCACGTGTGCATTTCTGTAAATTTGCATTTTCTTCCCAATTTCTTCCAGACTTTGTTTCAAGTGTCATTTCACACTAAGCATCGGGTTGTTATGTTGCCTTATTTTCTAACGTATGCATATGTGTGCTAAAAAGTCCACTTTACGGCTTTTTATGTAGTGAAGGATGATTACTTTTAGTTTTACTAAGCTCTATAAAGTTATTTTTGTAATTAAAAGAGCACATTACACACCTACATAAAGGGCCCTATTACATTCTTCACACAAAAACCGCACGCGCAACGCGTGAATTTGTGCGCCCAGTGTTAAACGTTAACGCGCGTAAATCAACGCTGGAATTACAATCCTCGTGCATTTTATCATCCATCGAGCAATAACGCACGTTAAACGGACACGCACAAAACCGCGCGCAGCAACATTGCGCGCAGAAATCGGTGTGCGGACTGTTTTTTTACCCGATTCATCCAATCAGAATTAAGAACCACAATTGTCTCACGTTAAGTTTTTGCGCCTGTCAAAGTCAATCTGCGCATATATGCTGAATCAATAAAAAATGCACACACAACTTCTCCATTTTATTGGTTTGGGTATGTGTAGAATGTGTAACTATACTTTGCTGCGTATTTTTTTTGGGCTGGTGTATTTGGGTTCGGCAGGTTGATAGAATTTGCCATTAATACCAGCTTTTAGAAGTTGCTAAAATCATGCGCGCAAAGGCTGTGCGTTACAAACTGTGCATAGATTGTAATATCATCGGCGTACCAGCGCACAAACGCATATGCGCTCACAATGTTAAGTATAGGACGCGCAAAGTACAGTAAGTTCGCGCAGGTTCACCCGCGGTAGACGTATACGCGCGTTTGTTCGGCTGACATTGTAATACGACGTTCAGCCCAAAGGGTTTTGCCCCTCGCGTTAATGCGTTTTTGCACGGGTGCAAACGTATGCGCGAAGATTGTAATAGGGCCCAAAGTCTCTTATGAGGTCCACAAATAGAGCAGGGGCCCTCAGATTTGGTCCTTCAGATGTTTGGAACTATATCTCCCATGGGGTTCCGCCAATCTGATGAGTAGTTTAACATCAGTTGAGCTGTTGCTCATTCCTAAAAATCGGACTAGAAAAGCTTGCCTACCTCTGATAGAGAAGATAATGGAGCTACAGCTCCAGGTTTGTTCCAACCATGAAAAAAACCCAGTATTATGGCACCAAGTCGGGGACAAAAGCACAACGTGGAGTGAGATGAAGAGTAAAAGAGAACAATGGAGCAAAGGGACAATGGGAATGGCAAAGATAACACAACAACACTGGTGTGAGTTGGATAGGACAAATGCACAATAAGAGGTGAGAGGGATGGGGAAGGGAACCATAGTGCCAGTGGTACAGTGATATAGAACCATGGAACACCGGTGGTTATAGAGATCGGACACAAGCACAATCGGAATTTGAAGGATGGAGCAGAAAACCCCAAACATCTTCATCTTCCGGCCCATAGAGCCGATAACGAAGCACTAGGTAAGATATCAGTGTATAGTGTCACAACGCTGATAAACTTTGACATAATTCAGCAATAATAAAACCAAAATCTGACAACTGAGCTGACTTTATCAACTCTAAATATAAGCCACCGACTGTGTTTATGGTACCGGCCTTATACCCTTATCATCAATCCAATCTATGGATAAAGGTCAATGGATGCCCTGTAATAGAAACTGTACTGGGATGCATGTGATAAGAAGGCAGAGGAAGGGATTATCTCACAAGATTCAGCAGGATTTAACCGAGAAGAAGAAAATCATTGGGAAATAATCTCAACCATTTGAATACATTCGTTTTGCTCCCTTGGAGACCATATAAACCTGTGCTCGTTACATGCACGGGTGAACCTCACTGACGTATGTGACGTATGCGCAAGTCAATAAGCAGTAAAATAAAATGCATGACTTGTTCCTGTACAGATCTATATATATAGACAGATAGCAGAAAGTACAATTTATTAGCCCTAATAGACTTAGAATATAAGAAATATATAAAGAATTCTAAGCCAGAGCGGCAGTAACAACCTATTTTGCCAAAAGCACCAACTGGAAATCTCTAAACCTTGATTGAATGGACACATGCAACTCATTTCAACCACAAGACTTAATTTTAAATAAATGTACATATTAGGAAAATAAATAATAATTACTATTTTTTTCCCCATTTTTTCCTCTGGTTTGTATGTTTGTATGGTATAGCCACAGCGCTTCAGTATTTTCCTTTATTTGGGCAGCCACACCACATGCAGAGTAGTCGTTTCAACAAAAATATAACAAAAATATAACAAATATAAACTAAAGCCTACTCCTCATGTGGAGTCTTACTAATCATTCGGTATACATAACTGTAGTATTGGGCGGCTAAGCCGCTTACCAATTAAGCAAAATTCAACAGAATATACTTAACTTCAGGTCTTTCCTTCTTCTCAACTGTACCCAGCACAAAGACTGTCTCAGAGGGAACCACAGCTCCTATAAGGGCAGGGCAGACCTAATAAGGCATCAGCTGACAATTAACCATATAGGGGGGGAAAAGGCTTTTTCCATCCATCTGCTAATACACCTATGGTCGTTTTACCTGCCTATAGTCACAATGGATACAGACTTATATTTATCGTCCACGATATAGTGAATTTATTCTACCATAATCCTTAATGCAGAAACTATGTATTTGCACGTTAATTTATGTTTCGCATTGAAAGGTCTCTTGACATTAAACGTAACCAAAGACGCCATAATTTTCATGGTTTTCAATTTGCCAAGAAAATGATTTCTGTTTTTGCTTTTGCATCCCTACAGAGGAAGTATGTAGTGTTTGACGCGTTTCGTTACATACAAGAAACTTTCTCAAGGCAAAAAGTTACTTGTATGTAACGAAAATTTAGTCCAGCCTTTTTGTCCAGCCCTCTCCCTGCTCCACAATATAAGTAATGTCTCTAGGTCACACTGCATTGCTTCAACGTAGCATTCAAAAGAAAGGGGGAAGGAGAGCTCAGTGCATGTAGGATAGACTTGTGGTATTTTTAGCTCATACCAAATACAAAAGTGGCTGAATATTGTCGATTTGTCAGTCGAGAAGCATGCAAAATGCTGAATCGCTAAACTGCTTAACCAAATTTCAGCTGCAATAAATTTACATAATAAATCCAAATTTAATTGGATTGATTTGGATTCCTATATAGGATACAGGATACAACAAAAAGGCTGGACTAAATAAAAGTATTAAAATCTAATTTAATAGGACATAAAGGCCGACGCGTTTCGTTACATACAAGAAACTTTCTCAAGGCAAAAAGTTACTTGTATGTAACGAAAATTTAGTCCAGCCTTTTTGTAGTATCCTGCATCCTATATGGTGTTCAGTGATTCTGAAAGCTGATTCACCAGCGGTTTCCAGCTACACCACAGGTCTACAGGCGGATTACAGCGACTGAGTATATTGATTGATGTGCCCTTATTGCATTAATATCCTGTGAGCATGTTATATAAGCAGGGGTTTCTGTATCATTTATATATGCAGTTCTGCCCTATGTGTTTTTCATTTGTCTTACAGTGAGACTCCTTATATTCTTATTTATGAAACAATAACCCTAACCTGAACAGTAACCCTAATCATAAAACAAGGAGAAACAATAACCCTAACCTGAAAAGTAACCCTAACCCTAAAATAAGGAGAACCAATAACCCTAACCCGAAAAGTAACCCTAAACCTAATCATAAAAGAAGGAGAAACAATATCACTAAGGCTGACGGCACAGGGGCGGATTTTTTGCATCCGTCTGTGTGTGCAATGTGCCGTCCGCTGTAGCTTTTTAATTGAGTCAGTGAAGAACACCGCACGATGCACCTGCGCACTTGTTCACACACGACATGCACGTTTTGCTACGGATGCGAAAATGGCATGGACGTGAAAAAGCTAGGCATCCCGCAAGAACTACGTGCTGCGTCGTGTAGGCGTAAATATTTATGAGTGCAAGTGCGAAGGCTGAAGTATCTGCCGATAGCATTACTGTTCGCCTGTTGAACACAATATCTTCCGACAAAATGTGCGTCTGTGGCGGACGCACTTTCACGCAGTACACACAACATTGTGTAAAGAGAGAATGCAATGGAGGCGCTAATTAAATGTGGATATATTATGTTATGCGGCCAACAGGGATTACAACACAAAACCTCGACAGAAATGTGTCAGTGATAGAGCAGAGAAAAGGAGGGGGATCCTAGTGGCGCAGTCCCTTCTGAGGGTAATTTGAGAGGAATAGTAAGGATTCCTATTAGTTCAGAAGCAGCGTGGTCTGAATGACCGTTCTAAAGTGCTGGTTAGAGGGCGGGGCTATAGGCAAGGTGCAGACAAGCTGTGAAGCTGTGAGCAGGTTATACAATAGCAGCCTTCCTAGATCAGGGAAACATTCAAATGCATACAAAGTGCAAAACGTGCGTACAAAAAATGCATGTAAAGTGCAATATGCGAATTGTGAACAAAAACACAATGTGAAAGAGTGTACAATTGCAAAGTAAAATAGGGTACAATTGACCAAGTGAACAGTAGATGCCCTGGTGGCTCAAATGTGCGTACAGATGTAAAAAAATATGGGGTTAAATGTACATAGGAAGGTTATTCAAAATATTAAAAAGGGGAGGGGGAAAGTCTTGTTTCTATTGTCCGTAATGGATAAAGGAAAAGTAGAAAAAATTCGGACCGTATATTGCGGTGAAGGCAAGAGATAGCCCGTTCTGATCTCTATTGGAGGGATCTAGTAGTTCCAGGTGCAGTCCTAAAACGCAGTCTTTGCCGTGGTCCTATATAGGCTCCCAATTTCCCAAAAAATGGGAAAAGAAGGAGGGTAAAGAGGAAAGAAAGAGTATATAGTGCAATTATGCTTAATAAATAGTAGGTGCCCAAAAGACAAAGGGACACTTACAGTGTCCAGAGCCTCTTCTACCGGCTCTGGTGTGAAATGCCTAGGGCCTGGTCAAGGGTGGCCTCTGCCCTTCTTTACAGGTGCGGGGTGGTCTTCACAGTTGCTATGGGGCAGCCTTCGTCTTTCTTCTGACGATTTAGTTGTTGCCTCCAATACAAAGGGAAGACATCTCCATAGCGCAATGAGTTTAATTATTAAGTGAGGTATATAATAGTCAAGGACAAACTCACCAATGCTGGAGCCATAAATCCAGGCTCAACTTGTAGGCCTATGGTACTTCTATGGTGGGTACCTGCACCTCTTTCAACAGCAGCGCAGCTTCCATGCAGGCAGAGAAACAGAGGGGGGGGGGAAAGGGAGAGATCAAGCATAAAAAATGCAAAATAAAATAAAGGATTCCTCAATGGATGTAGATGATTAGAAAAAAGGGGTTTATTAATTAAAAGGAGTATCACAGATACGCGTTTCGGCTATTAAATATAGCCTTCATCAGTCTGTGTGGAGAAAACAGTCTGAGACTGTTTTCTCCACACAGACTGATGAAGGCTATATTTAATAGCCGAAACGCGTATCTGTGATACTCCTTTTAATTAATAAACCCCTTTTTTCTAATCATCTACATCCATTGAGGAATCCTTTATTTTATTTTGCATTTTTTATGCTTGATCTCTCCCTTTCCCCCCCCCCTCTGTTTCTCTGCCTGCATGGAAGCTGCGCTGCTGTTGAAAGAGGTGCAGGTACCCACCATAGAAGTACCATAGGCCTACAAGTTGAGCCTGGATTTATGGCTCCAGCATTGGTGAGTTTGTCCTTGACTATTATATACCTCACTTAATAATTAAACTCATTGCGCTATGGAGATGTCTTCCCTTTGTATTGGAGGCAACAACTAAATCGTCAGAAGAAAGACGAAGGCTGCCCCATAGCAACTGTGAAGACCACCCCGCACCTGTAAAGAAGGGCAGAGGCCACCCTTGACCAGGCCCTAGGCATTTCACACCAGAGCCGGTAGAAGAGGCTCTGGACACTGTAAGTGTCCCTTTGTCT
Organism: Leptobrachium leishanense; assembly: GCA_009667805.1. Classification (NCBI taxonomy): domain Eukaryota; kingdom Metazoa; phylum Chordata; class Amphibia; order Anura; family Megophryidae; genus Leptobrachium; species Leptobrachium leishanense. Next base: position 427,391,577 of record CM019064.1, on the reverse strand, counting down.
TTTGGGCACCTACTATTTATTAAGCATAATTGCACTATATACTCTTTCTTTCCTCTTTACCCTCCTTCTTTTCCCATTTTTTGGGAAATTGGGAGCCTATATAGGACCACGGCAAAGACTGCGTTTTAGGACTGCACCTGGAACTACTAGATCCCTCCAATAGAGATCAGAACGGGCTATCTCTTGCCTTCACCGCAATATACGGTCCGAATTTTTTCTACTTTTCCTTTATCCATTACGGACAATAGAAACAAGACTTTCCCCCTCCCCTTTTTAATATTTTGAATAACCTTCCTATGTACATTTAACCCCATATTTTTTTACATCTGTACGCACATTTGAGCCACCAGGGCATCTACTGTTCACTTGGTCAATTGTACCCTATTTTACTTTGCAATTGTACACTCTTTCACATTGTGTTTTTGTTCACAATTCGCATATTGCACTTTACATGCATTTTTTGTACGCACGTTTTGCACTTTGTATGCATTTGAATGTTTCCCTGATCTAGGAAGGCTGCTATTGTATAACCTGCTCACAGCTTCACAGCTTGTCTGCACCTTGCCTATAGCCCCGCCCTCTAACCAGCACTTTAGAACGGTCATTCAGACCACGCTGCTTCTGAACTAATAGGAATCCTTACTATTCCTCTCAAATTACCCTCAGAAGGGACTGCGCCACTAGGATCCCCCTCCTTTTCAGTACACACAACATCTCCCGTCAACAAATGCATCCATAACGGACGCACTGAGCGCAGTACCTGAACGCTCGTGTGCCGCCAGCCTAACCCGAAAAGTAACCCTAACCCTAATCATAAAATAAGGAGAAACAATAACCCTAACACGAAAAGTAACCTTAACCTTAATCATAAAATAAGAAGCAATAGCAACACTCACCCCAAACCTACAAGTAACCCAAATCATAAAACAAGCAGAAATAGTATCCCTAAATCCCAACCTAACAGTAATCCTAACCCTAGTTTTAATTAAAATTTTAAACCTAACCCCAAAAGTAACCCTAACGCTAACTGCTGGTACGGGGTTATAGAGAGGGGTATAGAGGGGGAGACAGGTGGAGTAAAGAGGTGGTATAGAGGGGGTGGGGGTTTAAGAAAAGTATACAGGGTGGAATAGGGGTAAAAATTAATTGCGCTTCTGAATTTCCCAATATTTCCAAGCCGATCCAATATCAGATAAAGACGATATTTTTTCAGATTTGCATGATTAAATGTCCAAATCCGAAATCCTTCTGAACTATTTGGCTTCCAAAATTTGCCAAACTGAAAAGAAATTACATTTTTGTCTGAGCACATGTCTATAGTCACTTTTTGCATTTAAACAGTATTTTCAGGAATCTGCATCCCTAGGAATGCCACTAGTTCCCTTGCTCATACGTGCAAGTACCAGTATTTAGCCATATTATTTCTATTCTCGCATTGGACCTACCGTGATTGACAAAGAACATTAAATTCTATTAATATACTGTGACACTCTTTTGTAAAGTTTAAATGAATTAGATATTAAATAAAACCTTGATAATTTCCTTATTTAACCCCTTCCTGCTGCACGGTGGAATAATTCCATCATGGTTGACTTACAGTCAAGGACGCTTGTCTTTCATTTTCCGATATTTAGGATTTACCGAGTTGCATTTTTCAAGCTTCTGGTTACTTTTTATCCTTAATTCATCGTACACATCGCAAGGCTTCATAATGGGTATTTGAACGGCTTTATGAAGAGCCTGACACATTTTAACAAGAAGGCAGTTGAAAAGATAGACTGCTTCGAAGTGTTTACAGCTTTTGTGATTTTGCATGCTTCGGTGTGCATCTATATGTTTGTCGGCATTAACAACTTTCTCTATCTTTCCGCGCTGAAGCGCTTTCAACCTGTCAGAGGTATAAATCAGGTTCTTTTCTCCCTCAAGGACCTTTTGATGGTTTGATCAATGTCAACTTTGAGAGAATGAGAAGTTTGCCCTTATACGAAACCCATTGAGAGACATCATCTCAAATTATATCCTCAGGCTGCTCAGGATTGCTCTGATTATTAGTGATTTGTACTGCTTGGGTAGTTGTAAAAAAAAAAAAAAAAAAAAACAACAAAAAAAAAAAAAAAAATACAGCATAACCAAACAAGAAATTCCTGACACCTTGATGCTACTAGAAGCGATTTTCAGAGACAGAGAAACATTCTGTTACCATTATGATAATATCTAATCTTTATGAGGTTATACACTTAATTCATTTTCCATAATTGTCTTTTTATGTAAAGATCGCTGTATGAGTTTAATACGTGTACGGTTCTTAAAGCCTTCACTTTATGTTGAAAAAACATTAGCATAACGTTTATTTGAAACATGGGATGAGTAGCTAACATGCAAATGTAAGAAAAAAATAGCAATTGTGTCTAAATATTGTTATTTTGAGATTGAAAAGATTAAAAATTAATCACTTTTTGTGCATATGTTAATCTTTAACAGAAACGTAACTGGGATGAAAGGTTCTGAACTCTAGATGGGGTTACCTATGCTAGTTTTTGCATTTAAATGTATTACAATGTGTCAGGCAAAGCTGTTACAGTAACTGACTGCTGCTCATCACAGCACTCAGAGTTTCAATATAACTAGTAAATAATATGTTTATATATAAGAGGTTATAACAATATTATTTCCTTGTTTTACTGAAACTCTGAGCGCTGTGATGAGCAGCAGTCAGTTACTGTAACAGCTGAGCCTGATACATTGTACTGAGAGATAATGTAACAAGCAGCCGATCTCAGTGCTCACAGTCACTGGATTTAAAGGGCTCAAAAAAAAAACCTCCTCTTTGTATAATGTATAGAATATCCTCCTGCATTAATTAATACCCTTCTTGTACAGCTGCTTTTATCATCTCGTCTGTCTCATAGACATGCAAGGGTTAAGTAAAGGTTTCCTCTCCTGTGCTGTCTGTCTGCACTGCTAGTGAGTATTCTGGAGCTCTATCACTGTCAGATTTTCGGGTAGGGGTCGGGAAGGATTACACATACAAACTTTTTCTGTAGCTTTGTGATATTGCGCTCCTCATTGCTGGTCTCCTTCACTCAATGTAAGAACTGAAAATAAACTGTAATGTATTTTCCTTTCGTTTCTTTCGATTTTTGGACCGAGCAGTTCCGTATCTCTTGAGTCATACGAAAACAAAATTATCCCAAAATTCGGACGAAATCGTTGTGGTACTAAAACGAATGCACATGTCTAAATAGTATATAGGTTATTGGTCTACCGTGTGTGTATTTGTTGTTTTATTACATAAATGCCAAGACTGCACACCAAAGTAAAAATATTTTTTAATTGATACAGAGATAAAAACACTAAAACACCACGAAAAATCTTTATATGATATATAATTTGCCAGAGAACCAACTCAAAAGTAATAAGGTTACTGCAACAATAGAAATAAGTTAATATATGTCCTCCAAACAATATGTTAAGGAGTATCCCTGGTAATAATAAATCTTATATCACAAGCAGTGTTTAAAAACCCCCCCAAAAAAAATAAATAATAATAATAATAAAATAATAATAATAATAATAATAAAAATAAATAATATTTTTTTTTTTGTCTGTTTTTTTTGTTTTTTTTAAACACTGCTTGTGATATAAGATTTATTATTACCAGGGATACTCCTTAACATATTGTTTGGAGGACATATATTAACTTATCTCTTTTGTTGCATTAGGATAAGTGTAGACCAACCTTATTACTTTTGAGTTGGTTCTCTGGCAAATTATATATTATATAAAGATTTTTCGGGGTGTTTTAGTGTTTTTATTTCTGTATCAATAAAAATTTATTTTTACTTTGGTGTGCAGTCTTGGCATTTTTGTAGTGTTATGTATTTGGACCTTTGAGGACTGGTCCGCCTTAGACTAGCACCCGTGTGTAGTTATATATATACAGTGTGCATCACAATCTTCTTTATTGTTCATTATATTTGTTGTTTTATACAATTCTTTTCTAGTGTTTCAGACTCATCTGTGTGTTTTTTAACGGGACAGTCCACACAGTGTGACCATTCAATATTATCGGCGTGGTCACAATGCAGAAAGCTCCATTTACCTCTCCAGGAGATCTCTGTTGGACTGATTAGGCACTCTGAGAGAAGGGTTTTAGTCCAGCCCAGCTCAGTAAGCGCCAAGCTCATATTCCAGGGCTTTGGGACCTTTTGGAACCAGCTGTATCCAATGGCTCTCAGTGCATTCTAGCATTAAGAGCCCCTGGATTGGCTGGAGTGTCCAGCCGCCCTGTGGTCATGTGACGTGCTACTGCTTGATGCATATTACTGTCTGCAGAGATCAGATGGAGATCACCATTGGATTACCGTATATACTCGCGTATAAACCGAGTTTTTTGACTCAGATTTGGCGATTCGGCTTATACGCGAGTCAAGGTATCACGGTAGGCTGTGCTCCATTTTTGGTCCACTTTAGAAATCCTCCTTTACGAAGGTCCAGCCTGCTGCTACAGCGTGCCTCCCAGCTACTTATCACGAGGCTGGAAACAGCCGCGGCTGTGTGCGACGCACGGTGATGTCATCATGCTGGAGGGGGCGGCGCCAGTGCAGCATGCCGTTCCCAGCCTCGAGATATGTAGCTGGGAGGCATGCTACAGCAGCAGGCTGGACCTTCGTAATGGAGGCTGGACCTTCGTACGACGTCCCCGCGGGACTGAAAGAACAGAAGAGGCCAATGCCCTGGAGCAAGCTAGATGCAGTCGCAGGCCAGGGCAGCTGTAAAAAAAAAAATTCTATTCCGGTGACTCGTTTTTCAATCTCATATCGGAGAACAGGCAAGAGGCAGGACGACAGAGAGCACTCTCCGAGTGCTGAGTTGATGGTGAGTAACAGTTGCACTGTGATACACTCATACACACCGCATATTACTGTGAGTTTTATTGCTATGGAGCTCTGTGATACGCTCATACACACCGCACATTACTGTGAGTTTTATTGCTATGGAGCTCTGTGATACGCTCATACACACCGCACATTCCTGTGAGTTTTATTGCTGTGGATCTCTCTTTACCAGTGGCTGCTGCATTTCCCACTTAGGCTTATACGCGAGTCAATAAGTTTTCACAGGTTTTTTGGGAAAAAGTAGGGGGGTCGGCTTATACACGGGTCGGCTTATACCCGAGTATATACGGTATATTGAGTTTCTAAAAGAAATCAAAGGATTAAAATGGGATGCGTGAGTGCAGAGAGGGGTCTGGATGGATAATGTTTAACCCCTACATTACCCCTTCCCTATTTTAAACCTATAGGGTCACTTTAACTATATATCTTCCCTGTTCTTTGTATTGTAAGATCGGCATTGTGTTCCTCAATCAATTCTTCAGTTTCTTCACTTAATGATGTATTGACGGGTGTTTTGGCAGAAAAGTGAGATTTTGCTGTGGACGCTACCTGGAGGTCTCTGGTGGCAGTGGCATATTTTGCCTTGGTGCTAACCTAGGCACGCTAAATTCTGCTCCCAAATTCTTCACCCGGGATCAAAGCAAATTGTCAACATTGAAAGAAATATGCAGGACCAATCAGGGCCATTTGCGCAAGATATGAGATGCGGGGGCAATGATGAGTGAGACTGGGGTAGGTTGTTCAGTCCTCAAATGTTCTGGTTACAATATATGAAGTTAAGGAACCCTGGAAATAGTCCAACACAGGTTTCCACCAAAGCAAACGCGCACTTTACACTATGTTAAGCAGCCATAGTCTATATGGTGTAATATAAGAGTGGGAAGCACTTATCACTTGCCATCCTAATTGGTATTGATCTTTGATGATTCCACACTTATGTGTGTGCGTCGCAGATCAATAAGGGTTTCAGCAGGTTATGTCCCTAATGGTTTTAAACCCAATAATCAACTTTTTTAAATATTAAAAGGCTGCAGCTACTTGTATCTCTTGGATGCAATTACATACACATTAAAACCCCTGATTATTCCAGTTATAAACAGAGGTGTAATGAGTGTGCAGTCACACACGGTTTTTAATTCCCTGAATCACCAAGCTGATTAAAAAACGAAAATACCTCGCTGCAACTCATACTACTAAATAATCCAGATTAGAGATGCTCATATGGGTAAAAAAAAAACACTACCGTGGTATTCTTTAAACTTTACCTACGTTAAATTTAATTGTTAGTAATTAGCACTCTACGCACCCTGACCACCCTCTGTGAAGTGTCCGCCCCAGCCCCTTTTGGCTGGTACAGCTGCGCGAAGTGGAGGAGTTTGCACTGCCCATGGAATAGCTCACTGCGCTCCCTCTGAGCCTTATAAAAGGACTACTACAACCAAAAAAAGATATGCCTCTTTATTGTGGTAAACACTGTAGATTAGATAAACCACAGCAGTAAATTAAAACGTATCATACGATTTTGGTAAATGTTGCATCATCGGAAAAATACACAACATGGAAACAGAAGATAACAAAATAGTTTTATTTTTCCTTTTTACATGCAATTACTTCAAGTACAGAAAAATAAACCAGTAGCACATGTTTTATAATGGGTTTTTGTTTGTAACGCACAGGTGAACTTGTTAAAACTTATGCAAAAGGTAGTGTCTCTTTAACAGCTCCTCTACAAAGTATACGAAGCATAGGATCCATTAATATACAGTAGGGAGTAGCAGCTGGAGTCGAGCATAAACACTCAACCTAACGGCTTGGTTGGAATCAGGTCCAGTACTTGTATGATGAGACAAAGAACTATGTGGGTCGAAACGCTGGTTTTACAGATTTTTGGAGTAATTCAGGCACTTTGAAGACCCTGATGAGAGTGATCCTTTATTTTAGTTCTATACAGGGCGGGTGCTAGATTATTTTGCGCCATAGGCAAGACCAGCTACTTGCACCCTCCCAGAAGAAATTGGTAGGGATGTGCGTTTCGGGTTTCGGAATTTCAGAATTTTCACGAAATTTCCCGATTCGTGTCTTCGGATTCGGCCGAATTTCCGAATCGGATCGGACCCGAAAACCGACAGATCCGAAAAGTTTTCCGAGCCGAAACGAAAAAAATTCGGATTTTTCGAATGGACTTGAAATGTGTCAAATCGAAATTTATTTTTGCTCTATTCATGATTTCGGTTCCATTCGTGATTTCGGTTCCATTTCGGTAATTCTGGACATCGTATATTTAACTATTATCGGTTATATCGCTGATTCTGTAAATTTTGTATTTGTAAATGCGTATCACTTGATTCTTGTGGCATTCGGGTCAGTTTAGCGTTTTCTAAATCGTTTTGTTCATTTTTTTTGTTCCTTGGCTTTCATACCATTTTAATATGATTAAATAAAGTTGTGAAATGTATATTCAATTATTCATAAGAAAAAAAGGATCTTTATTTAATAAAAAAAACACGATAGAATCACCAGAATTATCGTATCGACGGAATGAATTATCGGATCCGAAAAACAAACCAAAAATTTATTATAAAAAAATATATAAAGTATAAAAAAAGTAAACCATAGTAGTTTACGTCAAAACGAATAGAGTTAGACACTTTGAAACGAGGAGAACAGACGTTCCGAAAAAACGAAAATTTCCGAAATCACGAAAAGTCGATACAAAAAACGAGCAAAGTGACCTGAAAACACGAAAAATGGTCGATATTCCGAAAAAACAATGTACACGAAAAACGAGCCGAACCGAACCGAATCGAAACAGAAATCGGGCGAAACGAGCCGAATCGAAAATGTTAAACATCCGAACAAATCGAACCGAAAAAAAAAATTGGTGCACAAGCCTAGAAATTGGTAGCTGTTGAAATGCGGCACACACACACACACACTGTGCGGGCGATGGGGGGGGCGACACACACTGTGCATGGGGACACACACTGTGTACGGGGGCCACATATGGTCATTCGGTCACATGTGGTCATCTTACCCCTCCTCTGGTCGGGCCCGGGATTGGTTTGTGCCACTTTCTTTCCTCTACCCTCTGTGCCTCTTTCTTTCCCCTATTCTTTCATCTGCCTCTTTCTTCATTTGCCTATTTTTTCTTTCTTTCATCTGCCTCTTTTTTTTCTTTCTTTCTCTCTTTCTTTAGTGCCTTTCTTTCTTTTGTGTCTTTCTTTCTTCTTTGCCTTTCTTTCTTTGGTCTCTTTTTTTCTTTCATCTGCTTGTGGTGGCGCCCGCACATCATCTGGTGGCCCTTGCGCGTCACCAAAAGACGCCCACCTTCTGCTCCGCTAGTGGGGGTCCGTGAGCTGACAATGTCAGCTTTGCGAGCCGCCACTGCTGACTACACGAGCCGCACATAGAGGAACGGGTACAATAATGGAAACCGGGTTGGGGCCGGCTGTGCCCCTAGGCGGCAGTGCACCCTAGGCAGTTGCCTAGCTTGCCTAGTGGGAGCACCGGTCCTGGTTCTATAGACCTATTAGGACAAGCATGGTCTTTTTAAGTGTAAAGAGACCAGGTCCAAGTACTCTGCGATGCAGGACACAAACACCAGCCATGGCTCGCCAACTCCTTGGGTTAGTCAAGTGTTGATTTAATTAACCTATTAAACATCCCGATTCCCAAAGTGACGAATCTTTATTGATTGGAAGCCTGTCTTGTCCGTGTTCTTCCAGAGTATGAGTAACGTGCCCCACTTATTGCTCGATGGTTAGGATATATCAAGTAGGATGACATAGCTGTCAGCCAGAGGATGTTTTATCGCTGGCAGCTAAAAACCAGTGAAATATTTGTATGCTCTGTTTCCCACCGGGAAGAGGAATTGGAACAACGGGCTGATAAATGCCGGAACATTGAAATATATAGATTTTTTTTCCTTTTTGAAGTTTAAAATTTTCACCTTTGTGAACTTCAGACCGAGTTAAAAGGAACTAAATGATACATTTACATTAGTATTTGATTTTATTTTTATTTACACTGTGTAGGAGAGATTTTAAATGGTACCAGTGGTCACCTTGCTTTGGCGGCGGCACGATACTGAAGCAGCTAACAAATAAATCTTTAAAATGAAGTCTCAATGCAATCAGCATTAAAAGGACACAGGACATTCTAGTCACTATTTATTATTCCGTCCCGGATGATAAAATGGGGACACTAACCTGCAGGATTCCCCCAAAGAGTCCCCATTTTAGTGGGAGATTCCGGGGCAGGCGCAAATTCTGCATCTTGACCTGGAACCATGTGCTACCTTCAGTGATACTTGCGGTAGTGCTTCCACGCCGCGGCGAGTATCACCTCCTGGAGTTCATAGGGCTTCATGGAGGGTTGCGTTGATGGGCTGCGAGATTTTGCTCCCGCGTTCCCTGTTCGGTGCCATTTTGGGGCCAGATTGGCTTTTTGTGAATAACCCTGATTGTCTCTTCAACAACCTAGACTGTGGCGGTGCAGTGAGGAGAGATAGGGTGACTTTGAAATCTACATCTCTGAATTGTATAAGGTTAAGTGAGGTGTCATTGGAAAGGTCAGAGTCTGGTCAAACAATGCATTGCACTTCAACTAAGGCAGCAGATTCTGCTCCTTCTTTTGATTTGAGCGCAGAGAGAAACTGCTTTTAATTTTTTTTAAATGTTTGCTTCTTTCTGTTTTGTTTTTTTTTTTAATTTTTTAGTTTGCCCCAAAAATAAATATATAGAAAGTCATTTTGGCATGTTCCTATTTTTTTTTTGGGGGGGGGGGCGTTCCACATTTCTGTGCCTACATGCTCCTGAGATGCAAATCCCGCCCTGCCCCCAGTGTCACCAGCAGCCGGGACTTTTCCTGAATTTCCCGAATGCCAGTCACCAGACCGGTCACTAGTATTGTCAGCACACAGAGAGTGTCCTGGCATCACCCTCTCTGTGACCACCATCGATAGTCAGCTTTCTGAGAGAAGCGGCCGATGGATCGGATCTGTCCATGCTTGCGCAGATCCATTATTCTGCACAGGAGCGGAGGATCATCCATACATAAAGTGCACAAGTCCGTGGTTGCGCTGAGTTTGCTGTTCCTATGCTATACAAGTCATATAGGAACGCAAATTGTGCAGAAAAGCTTCAGGGACCTCTGGGAGCTGTGCACGGCGAGGGAGAAAATGTTGAAAAAAGTCACCCCCCCGCCCAATAAAATAAGTAATAATTGAGCAGAGGATGTCAGCAGGATCTGTTAAATTATTTAAGGGCAGAACGGGAGCCAGTTTCCCTTAGGAGTGAAAATTGCGTAGTAAAACCTCCATATTGAGAATCTCCTGAGCTAAAGAAAAGGAGCTGCGCCCCGAGAAACAAAACAGGAGAGACATCAACGGAAAAAAAAAAAAGTAGCCCATTATCAAAATAAAATATTTTTAGAATGATTTTAACAGAGTCATAGGAAGTTATTGTAGAGAAATAATAATAAACAATATATTATTATCATCATTTATATAGCGCCAACAGTTTCCGCAGCGCTTTACAATAACCAAGGGGACCGAGATACAGATAAACGGACATAGGATGGAAACAAGAGGCGTAGAGGACCCTGCTCATAGGAGCTTACAGTCTAGAGGGATTGGGGTTGAGGGAGAGAAGGGGATGGCTGGGTCATTAGTGCCAGTGGTTTGGGAACGATAGGGCCATAGAAGCAGCTTCACTCATGTGTGAGTAGAAGAGCAGAGGGATGAGTTGCATCAGTGATGTGGTACGCTAATCTGAAGAGATGGGTTTTGAGGGATTTCTTAAAGGCCTGAAGATCAGGGGAGAGTTTGATAGGGCGAGGCAAGTCATTCCACAGGACTGGAGCTGCCCTTGAGAAGTCTTGGAGGCGAGACTTGGCCGTGCGGGTGTAGACAGATGACAGGGGGAGATCGCCTGCTGACCGGAGTTGTCTAGACGGGACGTGTTTGCGTAGTAACAAAGACATGTAGGGAGGGGGTGAGTTATTGAGTGATTTGAACGTGAGCCTCAGTATTTTAAACTGTATCCTGAAACGTACAGGAAGTCAATGGAGGGACCGGCAGAGTGGGGAGGTACACGAGGTGCGTCTGGTGAGAAAAATAAGCCTGGCACGTGCATTCATTACAGATTGCAAAGGTGCAATACGGGAGTTGGGGAGGCCAATATGTTACAGTAATCAAGTCATGAAATGATAAAAGCATGAACGAGCACCTTCACGTTTTCTTGCTTCAGAAAGGGGCGATGTTCTTGATTTGATAGCAACAAGATTTGGTCACTGTCTGGACGTGGGGAGAGAACGGTAGGTCAGAATCGAATGTGACACCAAGGCAGCGAGCTTGGGGCAACAGGCTAATGATTGGGCTAATTGAGTGTTCCATATACTGGGTGATACCTATAGACCCAAATCAAAATTATTCAATACACCTCATAAACGAATGAAAGGAAATTAATAGGAGTTTCAAGAAATATACCTCCTCTTATGTTGAGCACATCTCATCCGAGCACGCGCTGGTAGTGGCCACTAGGTGGCAGTACAACCTCCATTGTTGCATTTTCCTTCTCTAGATCACCATAGTTCACCGCAGTTGCAACATTGGAGATTTTTTACCATTGTCTACAATTCCGGTGAACTTCACTGAAACGTTGGTGCTTACTTAGTGATTAACCACTTATATCTCTGATAGCGGTGCGAGAGGTCATTTAAAGAGCACTTTGCATGAAACTCTAATATCCAATCTACGTTCATGAACTGAACTGAAACGGAACATTGTCCGCGGCGCTTTCATTTCAGGACGTCAACTTTGAAAATACAATATGATTATTTTATTCCCTATCAAATGATATCTCCGGCAATAAGAAACCACAGGGATCAGAGTGATAATCATGCCGGAAAGTGTGAGGTAGGAGATAAAACAAAAGCTTTTAGCTTCTTGCATCGTTCAACTACCTGTGATGCGACATTATCACAGCGTGTAACTACGCACTTTAAAATCACTTAAAATGCAAGTTTGTCAAATTAAGGCGCGTTGATACACTCAAACCTAGAATATTTCAATAGAGCAGGGGAATGGATTTATTCGTTACAAAAGTACAGAGTTACCAGACGCTCCAACGACTGGCACAAGTTTTATGTGTCTTATGAATTTGGGACTCGATAACAAGCTGGGTTTCCTCGCCCAATTCTGCCATCCAATAAATTAATAAATTAATGACTATTTCTACATATTCGGCCACTCGCCATTTTCTAAATATCATCATAGAGTGAAATGTACTTGAAGAACGACACTGTCCCTACAGTGGACCCCTAATGCAGACCTGGCACCTTTGGCAGGTCGGAGACGAGGAGGGCGAGGGCATGGCCACCAAGATGGCATGGCAGCGATGCAATTTGCCGCAAAGACTAGGTTCACGGGAACAAAAGGATGACCGCAGTATGGGGAGGGTCCAAGCATTCCAAATCAGCTTCAAGTAGTGAATGTCTATTACGGGATCTGCAAAGTGTTGGTTAGTAAACGTCCTTTCTCAAACCAATTTGCTGGGCTTGAGAAAGGCTATGTTATGGCTGAAACGTTGCTGATTTCCCAATGAACCATTGCTACTTGGAGCCGATGTGGTTTGACTGGAACCTCCTCTTTACAGCGGTCATCCTTTTGATGGTGTGGACATAGTTAGCACTGCAAATTGCATCCCAGCCATGCCCCATTGCTGCCCATGCCCTTACCCTCCCAATCTCAAACCTGAAGGTCTGCAGAAGTAGTCCACTGTATGGACACTGTCGGTTCTACAGTTATACTTCACTGCTTATGTGTAATCATGAAGACTCGCTTCATAACTTTGTATGTATCTTGGGAACCTGAACTGGCTCTGAGATCTATGAGCACCCACTAGTGTCCCTACTGTTCCATCCTAGAGCGCACCTTTCCTTCTTACAATTGTCCAACAAAAGGATTTCTGTCAGTCAACCAACCAGCCAACCAGGACTGCTCATACACAAGCATTGAATTGGCGTTTATGTATGCCCTGATTTAACTTAAATTTTTAATGGGCTCCTGGTGCATTTTCCTATAGTCCTTAGTCCTCCCAAAAACTGGGTGACCGACTAGGGCAGTTGGGTGTTCAGGAGGACTGAGGGAAAAACCTTTCAACTTGACAGGTCTGCTAGGGAGACACATCATACAGTATATTACATCATATTGTTTTCTTTGTGCCCTCTTTGGGTAAAGGCATTCTGGACTTCTAATACTGGAAATCACATTTTAAAATGAAACAACGTCTTCGTTTTTTGGCGAGTCAAGAGTCAAAACGTCTCATTCTAACACGTGATTCCAATAAAATGTTGCCCTCAAATCAAGGTCTGGAGTGCGTGTACCCTCTTCATGGATGGTCACTTGCGAATTGGCTGGTCCTGGTATGTGTTAGCACCCTACAGAAAATATTTTGGGATTTGATGCTGCTTATAGTGTACTATATATATATTGATCATATTTTTGGGGACACTAGACAAAAGCCCTCACCTGCTGAATTGTGGGTTGTCCTGGTAGAGTATCAAAAAAAATATCTAGAAATTCCTCCCCGCAGTGCGACATCGGGACTCTGCAGCATAACCAGATTAGCATACCATGTTACTGATGCTGACCTATCCCTCTCCACACCTACCTTAACATCATTCCATGTCCCCACCGTTTAGGTAACACTAGTACCAATGATCCTAATCACCAATAAAGCTCTTCTTGTCTTCTATACCCCAACTCCTCTATACTGTAAGCTCACCCGAGCAAGACCCACTATGCCTCTTGTTTTTGTTCCTAATATTCATATTTTGTCGCATTCTCATTGGTTGTTGTAAAGTGCTGGGGAAACTGTTGGCGTCATATAAATTATGATGATGATAATAATAAAATAATATTTCTCAATATAATGTGTCACATTATGAAACAGTGTGACTGCACAGAACTACTACATGATGGATATAACGCTATAGATTATTATAATGAAATCGTTCCGCCACTGGGCCATAAGGTGTTAATGAAAGATAGCGTTACATTATAGCAGTCGGATCACTGTGGTTTTAAATTATCATAAGTGCGCTTTAATTTGCGTAAGCCGAATCTGACGGTCAGATTATGGTAGGCAGGAATATTTTGGAAAGGCAGCTTTAAATATTACATCTCTACGATGTGTCATTACGTCCACAAAATGTGCACAAAATACATTTGCAAGGCACGGATGAGAGATCGCTCTTCCCTTAGGGACTTAGTGGCTCATACAAATAACTGAACCTGAGAAACATCACATAATCAAGCATGTAGTGACAGTAATTGAAAGAGGGGAATTGATATATTCTGGTAAATTGTAACTACAATCTAAGCATTCATTCACACGCAACCCTTGTGGTGAGACATCGGCTACGATTCTCTCTTTGTGCTAGTCCGTCCATCGCTGGTTCATCTGACAAATGATGGGGTTAGAATAATTTAATAGCAGAAGGATGAACAATCAGATTTCATTATGGACGTACCCCGCTGGCAAACACATGAAAGAAGAAGCCACGTGTAGACTGTGCATAGAAGATAGGACAATGGTGGATCTGTCCGCACAATGCCACCCAAGACGTGTCCAACCTCATTCCCAATAAGCATTATAATTATCAATTAAATTCATCATTATTTCTCATGTAGAGATTCGATTCAGCAGATTTTACCCACTTTTAGGACAAATTAGCAAAAGCAGCCACATAAATTACAAAAACTACAAAAACTATTACATTCCTAACGCAAAAACGCTTGCACAGCCCAGGATTTTTTGCGCACAGCATTAAGCATTAACGCGCGAAAATTAACGGTGGTATTACAATCCTCGTGCATTTTTTCATCCGTCAGAAAATAACGTTCGGAAAACCGACGTGCAAAAATGCGCGCAAAGTACCAGAAATCAGTGAGCGCAATGTAATTGTTAACGCGAGTCCGTAATTTTTGATAGACTTGTGCACCGATTTTTTTTTCGGTTCGGTTCGTTCGTATTATGTAAATTTTCGTTTCGGCCGATTTTCGTTTCCGTTCGTTTCGTCTTCGTTTCCTTTTCGTATTGACTTTTTCCGTAATTTCGGAAATTTTCGTGTTTTTCGGAACGTCTGTTCTCCTCGTTTCAAAGTGTCTATTCGTTTTGACGTAAACTAATGGTTTTTCGGGTCCGATATTTCTGTCGATACGATAATTCTGTTGATACGATAATTCTACCATTGAGATTTCTCAAGTTTTACAAGAAGGATACATTGAGATGGGAATGATACAAAATTACAGAATCAGCGATATAACCAAAAAATATGTTGTCCGAAATTACTGAAATGGAACCGAAATCAGGAATGGAGCCGAAATTACGAATGGAACGAAAATGATTTTCGATTTTACACATTTCTAGTCCATCCGAAAACTCCGAACAAATTTTCGTTTCGTTTCGTAACATTTTTCGTTTCCGGAAAATTCGGATCTGAAACTTTTCGTAAAAACGGCTGAATCCGAATGCACGAATCGGGAAATTTCGTGAAAATTCCGAAATTCCGAAACCCGAAACGCACATCCCTAAGTTTTGACGCAAGTCTGTCATTTTTGTGCAGACTGCGCACAACAGACATACTTTTGACGGAAGACAAGATAGTGGCCGTCATTTTTGACAGATCTAGTAAAAAAAACGTACGCATCGACGTTCTCCGTTGTGAATCCGCAGTTTGGTACGGTCAGGTTGTTACAATTTGCCGTTACCACCAGCTTTTCAAAGATGTTAAAATTATGCGCAAACGTTGTCCGTTAAATTTTGCGCTAAGATTGTAATACCATGCACGTACCAGCGCACAAACGCATTTGCGCTCCCAATGTTAAGTATAGGACGCGCACCGTTCATTATGCTCGCGCAGGTCCATCCGCGTTAAACGTTAACGTGCATTTTTTACGCGGACATTGTAATATGGCGTTCAGCGCAAAGGGTTTTGCCCCTCGCGTTAAAGTGTCTTTGTGCCCGCGCAAAATTGTGCGCGAAGAATGTAATAGGGCCCAAAGTATATTTTTACACATTTTTTGATACATTTGTAACACTCTATTTTAAATGCTCTTTTCTAGTAGAATCAGGTGCTGAAAGCGACATTTGTCACTTTTCTCTTGCTTTTCTTTATTCCATATGCCAAAAAACCTGATAAAACCTATTTGCAATTAATTTCTATATATATATGAAATAAATCAGGTGTTGTCTACACACCGCTGGGAACAGAACAGCGGGGATCTCCATGACACATCAGCCCGAATCTACTATCTAAGAAAACAGTTGTATCTGCTGAAACAAACATTCGGGGAATTAACTTGATTTCTCGCAAATGGTTTGAACTGTGCGGAAGACGCGGCCACAAGCGGCGATAGGACGCGGACGCTCTGGCCCTGTTTTCTATTCATTACCAGTGTGATGGGACGATAGGGTGTTAAAATGTTAATAAGAAGGGTAGGGATGCAAGAAAACAATTTATTGAGAAATCCTCTCTGGTTCAATGTATCATTACCATACAAATAGATTTCCCTCTCAGATCATTGTGGCAGGAGCTGCCTTTCCTACCTTATTGTAAGACGACAATTGTATGTGTGTATGTCAGGATGTTTCTTCACATCTATTCGAGTCGATCATAATGTAACATCCCTGTAATTCTTTTTTTTAATTATCTTGGGGAAGTGAAGATCATTATATTCTCTTGCCTGTATATCATTATATTATTCCTTATCATATAAGGGAACCTGCCTGGTTTAGCTCAGCGTCTCTAGCGGCTTCATGTGAGGGCTTCGAAGGGAGCTTGTCTCGATTTTTTTAGGTTTTAAAGGGTAATATTTTGGACTCCACACTTGGACCATCTAAATGTGAGGAATCTAGTGATGGCAGCAGGACGTTCCCTGTGTGTGGTTGTGGTCTTCTCTTCTTTCCAGATGGCCTTGTCTGAATTCTGAGTGACCCTATGCATTCTCTATATTTGAGGAGGCCACTTATGTCACACATGTCAACCACTTTAATGTCAATCCAGAACCCCCACTTCTAGAAAAAAAAAATGTATGTACCAACAGCTTTTCTCAACATATCAACATTGTAAAAGCCAAGGGCACTATCAGCTGCCCCTCGCTAAAACCAGGATGCAAAGCAGAAAAATTAGCTTTCCCTTGGCGTCCCAGTTTCCTCAGTAGACCGCAGGTCAGGCGTCAAGTCTGGCAGCTCACGATGCTGGGGGCAGCTCAACAGCACCGTCCCCAGCATCCCCTCCATGGCGTTCATAGGACTCCATGGAGGATCGTGCTGCCGGGTCACATGACCGGCTGGATCTCACCTGATGCAAGATCTTGCTGACCGGTGAAGTGATCGCAGAGGGAGACATGGGACTTTCTGCCCCTTTCTCACTCTGCTTCCGGCGGCCAGAAGCAGCGGATCGGGCCGCCGTTCTCGCCGAGGGAAGATTGGTGAGTATCTGATTTTTTGGGGGGGGGGGTGTATTTTGAGCTGCAGGTAACAGATTCTGCAGCAGCGCAATCCGTTATCTGCACCTCTGAGTTGGTGGTAACTTTTTCGTTAACGTTTGTTACTAAGAGCTGGCGCTAGGACCAAGTGATCCTAACGCTAGTTAATCTGTGCTTTCACTTTGCGCTCCCCATGTTAGGTACAGGAAGCGCAAAGTACAGTTAACTCGCTCTAAGAAGCGCAAATTAATGAACGCTAATGGTTTTTTTTAACCTGCTAGCGTTTTGACGGCGATGTGGCTGTAGCGCTAGGACCTCCTTTAAGCTAACGCTGACGCTGATGCTAGTGTTAGCTTGAAGGAGGTGATAGAGCCAAGCATGTGTAGCCACAGAGTAACATTTAGACATATTAAAGGACCTATGCCACTTTTCCATTCTTCTGGTCTTTCTAGTTACATGGTTGACTTAGCACCCATGAAACCTTGTAATGTAGTATGTTACATTTCTGCACAAATGAAGTAAACCGTTGTAACCTTTATTCAATTATAATAAAAGGAGGTATCAAGACACAGCAATATCTCAACCATAATATACATAAAATCAATAAAATAGAAGCAGGCAATCACATAAAAGATAGAACCTATGCCTCTGGTAGTTGCCTCTTCTAGCAGTATGAATGTCTGGCCACTATGACCATAAGAAATGTGGTACATAGATTTCACAAATAAACCGTTGTTACGTTAATGTTCAAGGCTTGCCAGACTTGGCTTAAGGGTGCATTAGGATAAATAATTCCAAGAGGAGTTATATACATTCAATTATTGGTAAAATCCTCCACATCCAAGTCTAAGAGAAAATCTCAAAAACATCCCCTGTATTCCATTTCCCACCATGTCATACTAGACTCACTTTATAAGCTTCTGGGTATATTCGAGTCGATCATAATGTAACATCCCTATAATTCTGTTTTTTAATTATCTTGGGGAAGTGAAGATCATTATATTCTCTTCCCTGTATATCATTATATTATTCCTTAACATATAAGGGAACCTGCCTGGTTTAGCTCAGTGTCTCTAGCGGCTTCATGTGGATCCTGTTCTACGACCAGAGTATCACATACTGGTGCTTATAAATTCCTTATAACAACAGCCATACACCCCACTATAAATAATATACCCTTGCTACAATTGAGTCAATAAACAACATCTCCATTTGTAAAGTGGGAAGTGGACCTTCATGGGTACGCATTTAAAGGAAAGAGGGAGAGAGAAAAGTCTCAATATTATCTACTTATACCAACAGGTTAGAAACATCCAAACAGGCAAAGATTCTAAGTCATATCACTCAACGCGTTTCGCTGATGTACTCAGCATCTTCAGGAGTAAGAAATAGAGACACACACACACACACACACTAGTTCTTACTATCAATGTAGTATATTGCATATACAGTCTGGCCTAAACTGAGCCTGGGAATGGTCTCGGACAAAGGGTTGGACCTTTGATGGGTTGCAAAGGGGCACATGAGTTGGAAGAGGCATGACATGGACAAACCAGCAACCATTTTCACCTGCTTCCATTACAGTCCGCCAGGCATATGCACAATGACCAGCTTGGGCCATGAACAATTTCAGCCCTCTTCACAGTATAAGCTTTCCTCATAAACTGTCCAGAATTAAAGAGAAAAACCAAGGTTTATGTAGGTCCTGAGAACAGGCAACATCACTAGTAGCCTGCCCTATGGTGGGTCCCTGCTCAACTCTCAAGAGGTTTTAGTTTGAGAGGACTATACCATATGCAAATCAGATGCTATCGCCCACAATGGGTGGCTGTAACTGAAATGCCAAGGATGTCTCCTCTACAAGAGATACGGCAACCCCGGACGATCGTTGTGGGCAGATATGAAGTCCTTGCTCAAGGTACAGAGGGGTGCCAGATTTACTCTCTTGATCTCATGTGACAGGGACAAACCGATTTAATATTGTATATAACGCCCTTCAGGCTGTGTGTATAAGGTGTATATAAAAGATACATGAATTCCGATTTTAGACTTGGTTCCATCCCAAGATATCTCATTATTATATGCAAATAGTCCAAAATCTGAAATAACATGAAATCCAAAACAATTCCAGTCCCAAGCATGTCGGAAAAGGGACACTCCACCTGTATATACTACGTTTAAGCTGGCTATTTAGTCATGGGACACTTATTGTCTTGAGACAAATACAAGGAGTCTTACTAATAAAAAAATAAATACATAAGAAAAAGTGTTATTAAAAAATAAATTACCGTCAACGAGACAACAATATAGAAACATCACGGTATGGTTGATTCAAATTAATGAATGTGGCTTATTAAATAAAGAGCAGCTAATTAACCAGCTTAGAGTCTTATGATTGTAGGGGCATATTAAAAAGAATGAGCCTTTTATCCTTATTCAAACGTAAAACAAATGTAATAAACATATAAACATTATAGAAATGAAAGGTTTGGTAATGTGATTTGTCCGAGCCATAATTAAGTTCGTGTGACGGTAATAGGTTAAGGGATTTGTTTGGGTGAAAACTCCTATTTCATTATAATGCTTTTTTTATCCACATTGTGCATTTTATTATCGTTTCATGTTTCTTGTTAATTTCCCTCTGAAAAAGTAAATAAATCCATAAATGTTTTAGTCCGGTTACATTTGAGGCCGCGGAATGTAAATTCGTTTTTCAGAATATAAGATTCTATGGGCCACATTACAATCTTGACACAAACGTTTGCGCCGGCATAAGTAATTATTAACGCGTGGGGTAAAATCATTTGCGAATTAAATACTCAGCGCTACAACCGCGTGGAATCGTGTACCGCGTGTGAACCTGCGCGAACCTTGCGCGATCTTACTGTACTTTGTGCTCCCTATACTTGACATTGTGAGCGCAAAGTGTTAATCAGCGTTAGGATTACAAAATCCTTAACAAAAAGTTAACCACAGCCAGGACTTGGTGTTAACGGATTCAGCTTCAAACGCCCCTTCTACTCCCCTCCCTGCTGCCATGTTCTGGTTAAATCGCAGGGTGAAGTGGAGGAGTTTCCTCCACCCCACCCAGCATCCAGGATTTTAAATGTCCTGGCTGCCATTCACCACTGTTCAGTAGTGACATCGGCATGCAGAGAACACTCTCTCTACAGCGTGCGGTCTTAGAGAAGCAGTGATGGATGCATGAGTGCGCAGCTCTTATCCATTGTTTTGCACAGGAGCTACGGAATTTACATACTTAAAAGTGCGCAGGTCCCACAGCGATGCACAATCTGCAGTTCGTGCAGGATGAACCATTCTGAGCTTCAGAGAGGTAAGTAAAAATTCCATGTATTTTATAGTACAGCTCCCAGGGCCGGATTTATAACTAGGCAGTGTAGGCACGTGCCTACTGGTGCCTGCCACAAGGGGGGTCTTGTAATGTAAATAAAATATATATATATTTTTTAAAATTTACAATAATTTAGACCACAATATCTCTGGAGCCAAAAGGGCTAGAGCAGTGTTTCTCAACTCGTATCCTCAGGACCCACTAACAGGCCTGGCTTGTGGGATAGCTGAAGCACAGCACAGGTGATCTAATTAGCTGCTCAGTGATTGCAGTATTCAGTCTGCATTTCCCCAAGGTGATCTGCAAAATCTGGCCTGTAGTGGGTCCTGAGGACTGGAGTCGAGAAACCCTGGGCTAGAGGAACATATACACGAAGGATGGTGCAGCGCCACACAACATGCATCCACCACCACAGCACCCAGATAGCCAATAACAGGATATAGTGGTTTCCCCTATACCAATGGTAAAGAGGAACATATGATGTATCGTTGGAAAGACCAGATTGTGGCTTTTCCAGTGATACCAAACATAACCAGTTTAGAATTATGTAAAAATAATATAATATTTTTCTCTTTTTATTCTAACGCAGCACTATTATTCAGTTTACAATTATAAAGTGAGCAGTGATGCTGCGCTAACTCACCTTCTCATTTCCCACACTGCCAGCAAGTGTGGAGCTGCAATGCATTGTTTCATCGACAACCTCCTAGACCATGGTACTGAAAGGAGGAGAGATATTGGGACTTTGGAATCTGCATCTCTGAATTGTACGCCACACAAGGTTAAGTGAGGTGTCATTGGAAACGTCAGAGTCTGGTCTTTACATGGTCATGTTTGGTATCATTGTAATGTGCAAAAATAAAAAAACTGGAAAAAAGAAAAATGCAAAATGTATTTTTTTCTTTGTTCTACAGCAGAGGCAATATAATGCCACTGCACTCACTCAACTAAGGCGACAGATTCTGCTCCCTCTTTTGATTTGACGCAGACAGAAGATGTTTTTCAGTTTCTTAAAATGTTATTTTTATTCCTTTAGTTTGCCCAAAACGAAAATTTAAAAAGTCATTTTGGAATGTTTCTATTTTTTTTCGTTGGTGGAAGGGCACTCCACTTTTCCATGCCTACAGGCTCCTAAGATGCAAATCCGGCCCTGGCAGCTCGTCCTTTTACTGTTTGGATTCAAGATTTGAGAAGCGCCGGTGTTTCTCATCATTGCAATATCAGAGATTTTAGCCAGTTTTTTGAAATGACAGCAACCGCCAGCGCATAGGGGATAACCCCATAGTGTTTTATTGGCAATTTACGACTCATTATCTCCACGCTGCCAGCTGCACCATGTTTCCTGTGCCTTGGATCAAGCAGGCCATGCTTTGCCAAGCCACATTAGTCTTAAACTTCTATTCCCAGTATGCATGCTGTGCACCGTAGGAGTCGTAATCCGCAGGAAAGCCAGATTTTTCCAGACATAAAAACCAATCAGAGGCGCTAAATTTCAATTGAGGCTAATGTGAAAAAAAACCCCAAAAAAATACATATTTTGAGAATAACTCAACTCAGCTCGATATCTAATTTTTTTTTTTATTAAGAGAACCGTTTCCCAAGCTTGTTCCAATAAAATACCATTAAATACATCTTAGGTCTAAATGGATGTAGAAAAAGATAAACTATGTCAAGCTACGGGGAAGCATTTAAGTGGAGTTTAACAGCAGTCATCATTTGGATTACAGCTATACCTAATCCAAATGAGCTCCAAGGAGCAGCCAAGTGCAAACTAGTCAAATCTGCTGATCATGGGAAAACCTTAACTTTAAGTAAAGCTTACCTAAAATGCAATTAACCTCATATTTAATTAAATGTCATGCATGTGTCGGGCCAGAGATGGACTTTAGCCCCGCCGTCCAGATAGTCGCTCGTGGCTCAAAGGCTAATAGATGAGTAGATGTTCGATTTGTGAAGGTTGTTTCATGTAATTGTGTTTAGAACCTTCGAGGTCTACATTTCATAGTAATCCATGTCCCATATACTGTATTTCGCTGTACTTTCTTATTGTCTTAAAAGGTCCAAATCCGGAAACAATGAAATGCCAAAGCCACGTGTGTGCCCTCCATCATTCGAACACAACCATGTGACCTTGGTGCTGTTCATGAATAGCAAGTAACAGCAAGTACATAGAGTAATAAATTCATTTTAGTCATGGTTTTATAGGACTATTTTAATGGAGAATCCGGTTCCAGGTACCGTAGTTGGTCAATTTGCAAAAGAAAGCAGTAGATGACATGAACGCCAAACTCAACACAACAAACTCAGCTAGGGTGGCCAAATGGAAGATGGTATCATCAATGCATTGCTAGTCTAGTTAAAGAACATAAGGCCCCCTTTAATTGTTCATGGAATTTGCTTTGTAAATTTACTATACACTGCACCTAAAGTGTCAATCGGTTGCCCAATGGAAAGGCCAGAAGACACCAAGGTGAAGAAGATTCCACTGGGACATGTACCTCCTCACTAATCTGAGCAGACAAATCAGGTGACACTTTAGGGGCTCTATTAAATTCTTGGCGCAAACATTAACGCGTGTGCAAAAACGCATTAACGAGAGGGGAAAAACCCTTTGCTCAGAACGTCGTATTACAATGTCCGCACAAAAAATGTGCATTAACTTCTGCCGCTGGTGAACCTGCGCGAACCCTGCACGAGCGTACTGTACGTTGCGCATCCTATACTTAACATTGTGAGTGCAAATGTGTTTTGCGCTGGTACGTGCAAGGTATTACAATCTATGCGCAAATTTTAACCGACAGTGTTTGCGTGCATAATTTTAACGTCTTTTAAAGCTGGTGGTAACAGCAAATCTGAACGTCCTGGCCGAAACCAAATCCACCAGCCCGAAAAAAAAATACAGCACAATATAGTTACACATTCTACACATACCCAAACAATACAATTGAGAAGTTGTGCGTGTTTTTATTATTGCTGCAGCATATATACTCAGACTGATTTTGACAGGCGCAAAAACTGAATGGGAGACAATTGCTTCTTAATTCTGATTGGCTGAATCGCGTGAAAAAACAGACCGCACACCGATTTCTGCGCGCAGCGTTAATGCGTGCGCGTTTTTGTGTGTCTTTTTTAAGCGCGGTATTTTTTGACATGACAAAGTGCGCTCGGATTTTAATACCAGCATTAATTTACATGCGTTAACGTTAAACGCTTCGCGCACAAATTAATGCACTGCGCGAGCGTTTTTGCGCAAAGAATTTCATAGAGCCCTAAATGTTTAGATGGAAAGTTGTATGTGATGATGTGTCTTCCCATCCTGTAAGATAGGATGAAGCTATGTTCAGTTTGAGTATCCCTTATCTGAAATGCATTGGACGAGAAGTTTTCGGGATTTTGGATCTTTTGGGATTTTTTCAGAATTTCTCTAACTTGGCTTCTGCTCGATCTTTAGTGAACAGGTTTTCATGTATGTAAAATCGGGAGACTTTTACCGACTGCATTCTGGGGTAGCAAGGCTGTCAAATACCGTCTCCCAGGTACAAGCAACCTTGAAATAGCCTACGCTTCCACATGGAGGGGAAAATTAACGTCTCCCATAATATGCATAGGAGGCTTAACTTCCAGTAGCCTCACGCAAGGAATGGAATAGGGCCCATAGTCTTTGAAGTTGTCAAGTTTACAACAGCTCTGGTTAAGTTTACACCAACTTTTGAATAGGACCCTTCATTTAGCTGTCCAAAACCATAGAAACATAGAAAAATGTCGGCAGATAAGAACCTTTCGGCCCATCTAGTCTGCCCAATTACATGGATACTTTACCTGGATTTATCTTTTGTTTAGGATAACCTTATGCCTATCCCATGCCTGCTTAAATTCAATTACTGTTTTGGCCTCTACCACTTCTACTGGAAGACTGTTCCATGTATCCACCACCCTCTCAGTAAAATAATGCTTCCTGATCTTACTTTTAAACCTTTGCCCCTCTAATCTAAGACTATGTCCTCTTGTTTTGCTATTTTGTTTCCTTTTAAATATACTCCCTTCCTCTACCTTGTGGATTCCCTTTACGTATTTAAATGTTTCTATCATATCTCCTCTGTCTCGTCTTTTTTCCAAGCTGTACATGTTAAGATCATTAAGCCTTTCCTGGTAACTTGAAACATCCTATTTCCTATTACTCGCAGACCATTTTGCCAAAAAGCCACACTTGAGTAGAGATAACCCAAAATGCAAAATCTACCCGAGCAAAGCTAAATCAACACCCGTAGGAAAAATGTCCAACAAACGGATCATGACCATTTCTGATCTAGATCAGTATTTCTCAAACCTGTCCACAGGACCCCCTAACAGGACAGGTTTGCAGGATATATGAAGCACAGCACAGGTGATATGATTTGCTGCTGAGTGATTGCTGGATTAAGTCTGCATTTCCCCAGGGTGATCTGCAAAATCTGACCTGTTAGGGGGTCCTGAGGAGAGGTTTGAGAAACACTGATCTAGATCACATAATGGTAGAGTACTTTGTCTTGGGTAACCATTCCATCCCAGACGTTTAAAAAGTCATATTCCGCATCAACGTAAAGAATAGGCAAGACACTTTCAGTGCTGTTCAGGTTCACTGGTGTAACCCCTTTATTTTACTCAATAGCATAAACAGAAGCAAACATTTTGGGGTAGCAACCCCATTCTCAAAACAAAGACGTCCCACAATGCATCTTCGCGTTGAGAACAGTGTTGCTACTCTGAAATGTTTGCTTCTGTTTATGCAAAATAAAGGGCTTACACAAGAAAACCCGAACATGTCCAAGCCCTTCTTGCCCATTCTGTAGGTTGCTCTGAATATATGGCCGCTGGGTACCATGTCATGGAGCCATTTAAGCAGCTGTTATGTATATTTTGTGATTTCTTTTTGAATTTTGGACTGGTCAGTCCCCTCCACTATAGCTGTAAAAAATATTCTGCATGAGTTAACACAGCTAATTACATGGGCCATGGACTTTTCAAGTGGGACAGTTTTCCCGATAGCCCAATGAAGGTCAAGAAGCGTGTCATAGGCAACATCTGCAGACTCATTCTCTCCACACATTCCACTTGCGATTCCAAGATGTCCCTACAGCTTCCTATAAAAATAATGTGTGAAATCGAAAAACGGAGCTAAATCTGCGCTTATATAATTGGTTTGTTCACCATATTGCCTTGCGGTTGAATGATATGACCCCAACATCACTTGCGTCATTAATGGCCAAGTTCATAGAATATGGTGTTGTATTTTTGAGGTGGGTCTCTTGAAAATAATGACTACATACCACGAATTGTACACACTTAAACTCCACACATTTAGGCTGGGGTCAGACTAACGCATTTTTAACGTGCGTTTAGGCGCACTTAATCACGGCCGCGGTAGCAGCAAATGACGGGCAATGACGGCCAATATACGAAATACGGTCGCACGAAAGTCCGGCCGTGCAACGCAAGTGGAAAACTAAGGCATTTTTTCGAGAACGCAGAACCGCTACTACTGACGTACAGAGTGCGCTGTGTCCACTAGCGGCGTGTGTGCGTGACTAGGAGACGTCAGACGCTGCTAATGTCCGGCCAACATAACGTCCAGACGGAAAAAGTGTTTTATTGACGATCCGTAAAAAATCACGCACAAAAATGCGTGTCGTTTGACCGTTTTGACGCATTCCGTGAAAAAATACGTCAATGCGTTCGGACGCACTTTTCGCTGCGAATAATGCGTTCGTCTGACCCTAGCCTTAATCCTGGTATTATTAAAATGAACAGCGCATTAAACCCAAGTGCATCGCTTAAAGGGATTCCACCCAACGATGGAAGACTTTTTATTATTGTCCGTGCGCCGGGGGCAATTCATATTTAGCCGACTTAATATTTAACTGGTCTGCCAGTTCGTCAATTAGACGCCAAGGGGCGTACGCCGTTTACGACCGGCACACGGCGACAGAGGCCGTCAGGCGTCAAAAGATTGAATGACAGAGGGGAGGGGGGAAAAAATTAAAACACAATTAGAACAATCTGCTGTGGATTATAAAACTCTTCCTCTGACTATTGTCGAAACTTACAGCTGGTCACGTCTGCGAAATTAAAATCCTTGTAATTGGAATTTAAGACAAAGCCGAACTTACAACTTCCTTTTTTTTATAACTTCATTATACATTTTTATTTAGCTTCCGCCAGGGCTCGGCGGTGATTTTTTTTCCTTTCCTTGCTTCTGCACGAGACCTCTCTCGGGTCCTGCACGGGAATCGCATTCACAGCGCGAAAAAATAAGAGCTCATTAACTTTGTCTACAATTTAATTTGGATATTGATATAATAAATGCAAAAGAAATCGCCAAAAAAAAAAAAAAAGGCGAGCCTATATGACTCTCCAGTGCCCGTAGTTTGTATGTAGTAGGATTAATGGTTCATTATTGGCGAGGCAATTAGTAACAAGTATCAGACATAAACGCAACCCATGTATGATGCCCTAGACTTCACCCCTGCTCTATCATCTGGACCTACGCTTTTTCTGTGCCCTTCACTGAGCGCACAATAGAATACGCTATTAATTCCTCCACGCATCATCATTAAATTCTGCATCCACTACCCTAACACATCCTACGCTCGCCAAGTTGCAAAATTAACACAATTAAAAATATACATTATAATAACCTTTTATTCATCAGAATGGCCTGTTTCGGTATTTTATTTTGGTTAGAATTCTAAAAAAAAATAATATTCAAAAATATTATAATATTGATTATTAAAAAAAATATTATAATATTTTATATTATATTATTTATGTATAAATAATATTTATTTTAAAATTATTTATAATATTATAACAAAATGTTATATTAAACTTTTGGTTGTATTATAAACATTTTACAAATATTTCCACAATTAAAAATATACATTATAATAACCTGTTATTCATCAGAATGGCCTATTTCTGTTTTTTATTTTGGTTAGAATTCTAGAAAAAAAAATCAAAAATATTGATTATTAAAAATTATTATAATATTTTAGAATATATTATTTATGTATAAATAATATTTATTTTAAAATTATTTCTAATATTATAACAAAATGTTAAATTAATCTTTTGGTTGTATTATAAACATTTTACAAACATTTCCACAATTAAAAATATACATTATAATAACCTTTTATTCATCAGAATGGCTTATTTCTGTATTTTATTTTGGTTAGAATTTAAAAAAATCTATTCAAAATATTGATTATTAAAAAACTATTATAATATTTTATTTATGTATAAATAATATTTATTTTAAAATTATTTCTAATATTATAACAAAATGTTATATTAATCTTTTGGTTGTATTATAAACATTTTACAAACATTTCCACAATTAAAAATATACATTATAATAACCTTTTAATCATCAGAATGGCCTATTTCTGTATTTCATTTTGGTTAGAATTAAAAAAATCTATTCAAAATACTGATTATTAAAAAAGTATTATAATATTTTATAATATATTATTTATGTATAAATAATATCTATTTTATATTTATTTATAATATTAGAAAAAATATTATATTATTCTTTTGGTTGTATTACAAATATTTTACAAACAATTCCATTATCACCTTAAGGCTAGCTCTTGATTCATAATTGAATATTTAGATTATTTGTTTTTTATGACAAAGGGGGGGAATTCTGAATTTTAGAAAATTATAATTATTTATTATAATCTTATAATAAGGAAATAATAAAAATAATAATAAAAATATAGGTACAAATGTTTTTTTTTTTTTGAAAGAATGGTTTAATCTGTCGACTTCTTCAGCGCTCTCTTTTTTTTTCACCTGTTATGATTAGAACAGCGGCACGTATATTTAGAATATACAGCCGGCGCTGCTTTTTGTTAGAACACGCTGTACTTTATTTTTATTGACTTCTCGAGTTAAAATAGCAGCTCGTTTTGCCGTGCCGGCGAAGTGTAGACACAGATAGCAGGTGTTCCGCGCGGCTTTTTCATTTATACAGAAGATTGAAAGATGTAATGTGGGCAAAGAGAGACGCTGATTGCTACGGACACAGCAGGGGCCGCAGGATGTGATGTACAGTACATGTACCTAACTGGACACTGCTGCGACTGAGACCTGTTTGTCTTTTTTTACTTCAAAGCCTGGAACGCAGTATAAAAATGAACAAGGGATTCCCCGCAGTGGTGCAATTGCTTGGAAGGGAGAGCGAAATGACAGTGTGCGTGAAATGCTGCCTTAAACTTGTGACCCGGCTCTTTGTGGAACCGGTGAAGAATTAATACCTCGGTGATGAAAAATATGCCAACATCCAAGATGATATCCCACTAACAGGAACCGGTGGATGGAATAAAAGCATTATTGGTGTCTTTATATTCTGTTCTGTTGCTATAACCTATTCTTTGTTACTTTGTGTAAAAATACAATAAAACAATACGATACAAAATACAATAAGAGGATGTTCATTCCCATAGGCGGCGGACATAGATGGCGGTTGTTGATTTTGTCCCCATGTTCGTACTTCTTAGGCTGATGTCAGATGAGCGCACTTGGGGCTCTATTACATTCTCCGCGCATTCTTGCGCGCAGCGTTAAACGTTAACGCGTGTAAATTAACGCTGGTATTACGAGCCGAGCGCATCTTTTCATCCGTCCGAAAAGATCGCGCGTAAAAAATACCCGTGAAAACGCGCGCAAATTAACGCTGCGCGCAGAAATCGGTGGGCAGACTGTTTTTTTACGCGCTTCAGCCAATCAGAATTAAGAACCACAATTGCCTCCCGTTCAGTTTTTGCGCCTGTCAAAATCAATCTGAGTATATATGCTGCAGCACATGAACACAAACAACTTCTCCATTTTATTGTTTGGGTATGTGTAGAATGTGTAACTATACTGTGCTGTATTTTTTTTTCGTGCTGGTGTATTTGGGTTCGGCCAGAACGTTCAGATTTGCCGTTACCACCAGCTTTTAAAATACGTTAAAAATATGCACGCAAACGTCGTTTGTAAAATTTTTTGCATCGAGTGTAATACCATCCGCGTACCAGCGCACAAACGCATTTTCTCTCACAATGTTAAGTATGGGATGCGCGCACAAACTTTCGCTCGCGCAAGGTTCGCGCAGGGTAACTCGCGTTAGATGTTAACGCGCATTTTGTGCGCGAACGTCGTAATACGACGTTCAGCACGAAGGGCTTTCCACTCGCGTTAATGCTTTTTGCGCACACGCAAAATTGTGCGCAAGGAGTGTAATAGGGCCCCTGGTTCGCTTGTACTGACGTGCCCACCTGAGTCCATCGCAGCGTTGTGACGCTGCAACAGGGTTGAGAACACCAACAGAAACGGGTCTCAGGCAGCAAGTTCCAAAGATTTATTCAGGGAGGGAAAAACCCCAAGGGGTAAAAAATCGTAGTAACGTTTCGGCCTCAAGCGGCCTTAATCATACATGACAAATGAACCAAAACACCCATCCTTTTAACCCCATATCCACCAATCCGGTCTCTAATTTATTTAAATCACAGGTGTGTAGTATAATCCACTTAAAGATACGAAAAATTACACCCAAATATATAGTAAAGGCGCAACCAAATAGCAAGAAAAAAGGAAAGCAATAAAAAACAAATAATGAAATAAATAAAGCATATAAAACTAAATATAGATAAAAATGAAGGAACTCCTACTCAACCGCACCCAGATGCAGCGCGGTGTGTAAGGGGTAATAGAGACATAAACAATATAAAGAGATCATATGCAACGACAAACAATGTCCGCCGATGTGTAAGGACAGGGTGCATTAGTAACAATGATGTAAATCAAATTCTCTATTGAGGCCCCTGGGCCATAATGTATCTAATCTGTGTATCCAGCGCTTTTCTTTCTGTTTTAATAATTTAATTCTATCTCCTCCTCGTCGTGACACCGGAACATGGTCTATAATCTGAAACCTAAGTTGTGCAATATTATGCGCAAGTGCAAAAAAATGTTCGGGTACCGGCAGATCATACCGGCCAGTCCTGATGGTAGACTTGTGTTTTTAGAGAAGCGTTCTTTCATTTTAGTCGTAGTTTCCCCTACATATAGTAAGCCACACGGGCATTTTAATATGTAAACCACATACGATGATTCGCATGTGTAGAAATCCCGAATCCAGATTTTATCACCTGTGTGCGGGTGTAACAAAAAATCTCCCTTAATCACTGCATTGCAAGAGGAGCAACCAAGGCACGGAAAGGTGCCTTTCTTAGGGATACCCAAAAACTTTTGTTGTTTTACTTTCAGAGGGCCAATATCAGCTTTTATCAAATGATCCCTTAAATTTCTATTACGTTTATATGCAAAAATCGGGGGATCCAGAAAAAGGGAATGTCCTTATATGCCTTATGCAAAATGCCCCAATGTCTACGAATGACGTTATTAATACGTCCACTGACTTGACTGAATTTGCTGACAAAAGGGATACGTGTTTTATGGCGGTGTTTAGGGGTTCTTCTTGAAATCATAGTCATCCTATCAAAACTTTCCACCCTATGTAATTCACCTCGAAGGAGAGTAGCTGGATAGCCCCTTGTTTTAAACTTATTGACCATGCTTTCTAATCTATCCTTCCGGACCCCGGGATCAGAAACATTCCTAACCACCCACAACAATTGGCTGCGTGGTAAAGATCTAAGTGTGTTGGCCGGATGGAAACTACGAAATGTAATAGACTATTCCTATCAGTGGGTTTAGTGAATAAGTCACTCGACAACCGTTCTCCTTCTATAATGAGTGTTAAATCCAAAAAATCTATCCTCTCACGACTATGTGTCATGGTGAACTTAATATGCTCACTAACCCCATTAATGTCCTTAAAGAAAGTTTCCAAATCCTCCAAATTACCAAGCCAAATCCAAAAACGTCGTCAATGTAGCGCCACCAAACATGAACAAATCGAGCAAAAAAAGGATGACTATACACGAAGTCCCCCATTGAGACGTTTACACAATTTGTTTACCAGGACATTGATGAGATTTTGGAGGGGTTTAAGGGGGCTCGTTTTTCTAATATGTCGCGTCAAGAATATAAGGCATTACAGGATTTACATGAGAATAAGGCTATTATTTTGAAGTCAGCCGATAAAGGTGGCGCGATTGTTATTATGAATAAAGTTGATTATATAAAGGAAGTGGAACGACAGCTACAGGATAGGGGCACTTATCTAGTTAGTGACTTTGATACAGTTCTTAAAAGAGATAAAGAAATTGATCTTATGTTGAAGGAGGCCCTAGAGGCAGGAGTCATCGATGTAGATCTCCATCAATATCTTAAAAAGGAATATGGGATTTTGCCCGTTTTCTATGTGTTACCCAAGGTGCATAAGAGCCTGATTAATCCTCCAGGGAGACCGATAGTGGCGATCTCGGATTCCGTGCTGCAGCCTATTTCGATCTTCCTTGATAGGATTCTTCAGCCTCTGGTTTTAAAAACGAGGTCCTTCATTTGGGATAGTAAGGATGTTTTACATCGTTTGGAGAGTTTGTCCCTGGATAGACCAGTTATCTTATTTACTTGGGACGTGACTAGTTTATATACATCCATTCCCAATGAAGATGGCTTAAGAGCTATTAATGAGGCACTTAGGGAGAAAGCGTTTTCTGAGATACAGATAGCCTTTCTATTGAAGCTTGTGCAATTTGTCTTATGTAATAATCTCTTCCTCTTTGGAGACACGGTCTATAGACAATGTAGGGGGACAACAATGGGGTCTAACATGGCACCGGCTTATGCAAATCTCTTTATGGATGCATTTGAAAAAAACTTTGTGTATAGTCATCCTTTTTTTGCTCGATTTGTTCATGTTTGGTGGCGCTACATTGACGACGTTTTTGGGATTTGGCTTGGTAATTTGGAGGATTTGGAAACTTTCTTTAAGGACATTAATGGGGTTAGTGAGCATATTAAGTTCACCATGACACATAGTCGTGAGAGGATAGATTTTTTGGATTTAACACTCATTATAGAAGGAGAACGGTTGTCGAGTGACTTATTCACTAAACCCACTGATAGGAATAGTCTATTACATTTTCGTAGTTTCCATCCGGCCAACACACTTAGATCTTTACCACGCAGCCATTGTTGAGGGTGGTTAGGAATGTTTCTGATCCCGGGGTCCGGAAGGATAGATTAGAAAGCATGGTCAATAAGTTTAAAACAAGGGGCTATCCAGCTACTCTCCTTCGAGGTGAATTACATAGGGTGGAAAGTTTTGATAGGATGACTATGATTTCAAGAAGAACCCCTAAACACCGCCATAAAACACGTATCCCTTTTGTCAGCAAATTCAGTCAAGTCAGTGGACGTATTAATAACGTCATTCGTAGACATTGGGGCATTTTGCATAAGGCATATAAGGACATTCCCTTTTTTCTGGATCCCCCGATTTTTGCATATAAACGTAATAGAAATTTAAGGGATCATTTGATAAAAGCTGATATTGGCCCTCTGAAAGTAAAACAACAAAAGTTTTTGGGTATCCCTAAGAAAGGCACCTTTCCGTGCCTTGGTTGCTCCTCTTGCAATGCAGTGATTAAGGGAGATTTTTTGTTACACCCGCACACAGGTGATAAAATCTGGATTCGGGATTTCTACACATGCGAATCATCGTATGTGGTTTACATATTAAAATGCCCATGTGGCTTACTATATGTAGGGGAAACTACGACTAAAATGAAAGAACGCTTCTCTAAACACAAGTCTACCATCAGGACTGGCCGGTATGATCTGCCGGTACCCGAACATTTTTTGCACTTGCGCATAATATTGCACAACTTAGGTTTCAGATTATAGACCATGTTCCGGTGTCACGACGAGGAGGAGATAGAATTAAATTATTAAAACAGAAAGAAAAAAGCGCTGGATACACAGATTAGATACATTATGGCCCAGGGGCCTCAATAGAGAATTTGATTTACATCATTGTTACTAATGCACCCTGTCCTTACACATCGGCGGACATTGTTTGTCGTTGCATATGATCTCTTTATATATGTTTATGTCTCTATTACCCCTTACACACCGCGCTGCATCTGGGTGCGGTTGAGTAGGAGTTCCTTCATTTTTATCTATATTTAGTTTTATATGCTTTATTTATTTCATTATTTGTTTTTTATTGCTTTCCTTTTTTCTTGCTATTTGGTTGCGCCTTTACTATATATTTGGGTGTAATTTTTCGTATCTTTAAGTGGATTATACTACACACCTGTGATTTAAATAAATTAGAGACCGGATTGGTGGATATGGGGTTAAAAGGATGGGTGTTTTGGTTCATTTGTCATGTATGATTAAGGCCGCTTGAGGCCGAAACGTTACTACGATTTTTTACCCCTTGGGGTTTTTCCCTCCCTGAATAAATCTTTGGAACTTGCTGCCTGAGACCCGTTTCTGTTGGTGTTCTGGATGAGGAGGGGGGACAGTCGGCGCCCCCGCACACGGTGACTCGGCGCTAGTTTCGGTGGGCTCCCGCCATTTTGGAGATTGCGGCGCTTGTTTTTGGATTTCGCTGCAACAGGGTTGGTCACACGCTGAAGCACATGCACGAAATGTGCGCGCTACAAGCGTCCTTGCAGAAAGCCTCCCCGTCAAAAAACTAGACACACGTTGATGGGGCTTCAAAGCGCCATCCTCCATAGGAGGATCGAGCCTTGCAGCTCTGAACGCACTAACTTCGCTCAGTGAGGTAGCCACACGGGCGTCGAGTGGAAGGAACGTCCACTCTCACGGACGCTCCTTCCGCTCTCCAATGACGCTCGTCTGACCCTGGCCTTAAAGGTCAAAGCATCCGGCAGAAGGGACCCCAGATGAAGGAGAAGTGCCAACGATAATAATTTACCGAGGTTTTTTGGAATTTATTAGCCAGATCTGGTGGCCACTCAATAAATACAAGAATGAGCAATCAGAATTTTTCAAGTAACCAAGGGAAGGGGATAATAATCGATGGATGACCAGATTGATTGTCTAGGGTTGTGATCTGGAGTAGGACTCAAAGGTGCAAATGGTTACGATACAAAATATGATAAGAGGATTTAATTTCCATAGGTTGACATAGATAACGGTAGTCAATTTTGTCCTTGTCTTCATACTTCACACAGGTCATGGTATACCATAAATGGGACCCCAATATATGGAGACGTTTCAATGATAATAATTTACCAGGGTTTTTTGGAATTGATTTGTTGCATCCTAGCCAGATCTGGTGGCCTCTCAATAAATACAAGAATGAGCAATCATAATTTTTCAAGTGTTTCCCAAACCTGTCCTCAGGACATGCTGACTTGCAAGGATTGCCAGATATGTGAAGCACAGCACAGGTGATATGATTTGCTGCTCAGTGATTGCAGGATTCAGTCTGCAGTTAAAGGATCCTGAGGACAGGTTTGGGAAACACTGACCCAAGGGAAGAGAACAATAATCTATGGATGGCCAGGTTTAGTAACCACAGCTGTATTCTAGGGGAGGACAAAGTTGGGAATACTTAGTCTTACATGCTCTGGTCTGAATGGGAGTTGCAGCAAATAATGCTAAGATCAGAGCAAGGATAAGACTTCATGACCAAGGTAAAGATGTGGATGCATAGAGTGTGTCCTCAGTCCACAACTATTACCATGTTAGCCCTTGGTCTACAGGTACAACCACAATGGTCCCCCAGCCAGTGGTTAGGTTTGTCTGAAGGTCAGTCCAAGACTTTCAAACTATTAACCATCTATGATCTGACTCTATATATAGATGGATGACAGAAAAAGGTGGTTTAATTTGTTACATCTTGGCAAGACCTGTTGGTCACTTAAAGGGATACTCCAGGCAATATGACCACCTCAGCTTTTTAAGGTGGTCATATTGCCTGAAGTATCCCATTTTTTTCCCCAGCCTTCTATCTTTTCCCGATCGACTGATATTGCTGAGAGAAGCGGTGGACTTTACTCCGCCCTCCCAGCTGTCAATCAGCCGATCGGGTTTCAAGGTCCCCGCGTTTTGGAACTCTCGGCAAAGCTGGGACGTCATCGGGCTAGAAGTGCGATGACGTCCCACCACTCCGGCAGAGTCGCGGGAACGCGCAGGAGAAGGAGCCGGAGCCGCTGCCTCCTCCTCCTTCTCCTCCGCCAAAGAGTTTTTAGACGAGCAGGCGGGGTGAACTTCAGCTCACCTCGCCGCTCGTGAACGTGCGCTGCTCCGCGCATGCGCGGTTGAATGAACAGGATTCCGGGAGGAAGCCTGCTGATTTCCTGATTGGCTGGTTTACGTGATAGGCGCGCATGCGCGCTTTGCACGTAAACCTGTAGCCAAGTTCCAAGTTTCCACGACGGGAGCGGAAGAGGAGGGAGGTGAGTAAAAAAAAAAAAACGCTGTTGGAAAAGTGTCGTTTTTAGGGTAAGTATTACATTAAAAATATATATGTATATATACTGAATGACTAGTTAGGGCAATAGCTTTAATATAATGTAAAAAAGGGGGGGGTGATTTTCAGACTGGAGTGTTCCTTTAACAAATACATGAATGAGCAGGGATAATCATTCAAATACCTGATGGCAGGGGGGACTAGCCAGGGCTGTATTCTGGAGTAGAACTCTAAAACACCAAACATATGCGTTAGATGCTCTAGTCAGTATGGGAATTAAAGCAATGGCAGAGCCAGGATGACACTAGGGATGTGCGTTTCGGGTTTCGGAATTTCGGAATTTTCACGAAATTTCCCGATTCGTGTTTTCGGATGCGGCCGAATTTCCGAAAATTTTTAGATCCGAAAATGTCAGATCCGAAACATTTTCCGAGCCGAAACGAAATATTTTCGGATTTTTCGAATGGACTTGAAATGTGTCAAACGAGGAGAACACACGTTCCGAAAAAACAAAAATTTTCCGAAAACAAAAATTTTCGGAAAAACGAAAATTTTCGGAAAAAACGAAAAGTCGATACATTAAACTAGTAAAGTGACACGACAATTACGAAAAATGGTCGATATTCTGAAAAATGTACAATTCCGAAAAACGAAAATTTCCGAAAACACGAAAAGTCGATACAAAAACCAAGCAGTGACACGAAAATGCGAAAAATTGTCGATATTCCGAAAAAAATGTACCCGAAAAACGACCCGAACCGAATCGAATCGAAACCGAAATCGGTCGAAACGAGCCGAATCGAAAAGTTTAAAAATCCGAAAAATTGAACCGAAAAAAAAATCGGTGCACAAGCCTAGATGACACTTCAAAGAGACCAAGGCAGAGGTAAAGTAGGTGCAGTGGGTGTGTAATTTCCACATCCATTCCCATGTTAGTCCTCAGTCTATCAGCACCAAGTCCGACAGAGCATTGGGCAGGTTTGTCTGAGGTCAGTAAAAAACCTTGTAACGGGTTATCCATCACCAGACTGACACTATACACCTGAAGAAGGTGTTTTTGAGCTAGTTCGACATTTAGGTTTCAACTTTGATATATCGAAAACAAAAATCAACATCATAGAGCTGAAGAAACCATGAATGGAATCCTCCTCTAAAATAAAAGATGTGAAGCAATGATAACTAATGTTTTTATTAAAAACCTGCTTTTTAAGTAGGACTATAATCAACGCATACCATAAAGGTAGTCAGCAAAAACTACGGAAAACCACATAGAACATCTCAGCCTCTGGTTTGCATGCTAGAACTATGAGAGCGATGGCTAACCTCAAGCATGCTAGTTTGCATCATTATTATGGAAAATAACATGTAAGGTTATCCAGCATTAACCTTTCATTCCTGTTAAATGGGGAGGGACGTATAAGATGCAGTGTCACTTTAATATTCATTTTGTGAGGATCACTTCGAGAAACATTTTTGAGAGCCATTTGCAAGTTTGAGATGTTTTTTTTCCGAAGCCGTTGCATATGTTTCTGCAAGACCTGATACTGAGATCATTATCACTTTGGGAGGAACAGCATGATGTTTCTATATATACATTGTAGCCATGGCCTCAGCACTGAGCGGGAAGGCACTGGGAGTCAGTGTGCTATTTCTCTAATCATTATTTTGGGATGATCAAAGATACAAATCTCTCTCTGGAGACAGTGTGGACTGGCATGACTGCAATCCGCTGCCAGACTTAGAGTTTAGATAAGGAGCCTCATACAATGCCTAAAAGTTCCTGACGCTTCAACAAGCCGTTTCTAATGTGCACAAATTTAACACTGGATGATTTCATGTATTTTAATTGTGGGTTTTTTGGTTGTTTTAATATATACGTATTACAACTTGTATATAATAAAGGTTCCGATATACAATAAAAAGCCCCAAATTATTACGTTTCAATGGGATGGCAGATCCTACAACCAAGACTGGAAAAGAAGCATGTGCCAAGTATTCCATTTCAAACAAAAAAAATCATAGAGGGATACTCTAGGCGCAGAGGCCATTCAATGCAAACTGAGTGGTCAGAGTGACCAGAATGTCCTTCAACTCCCCTCCTCCACTGGGTCCCAAACAACTGATTCAGCCCTTGGTCCAGGGAAATTATTCCAACTAGAAAGGTACGATCAGCACGATATTCTAGCCACTGTCTTTCAATGTGCTTGCACTTAGAATCTTTTGTTTGGTGCACGCTCGCTTTCAGAGCCATTGGTTTGGCTGAACATTCTCAATTAGAGCCATTGGGTTGGCTGAACATTCTCAATTAGAGCCATTGGGTTGGCTGGACGCTCACATTTAGGCCTATTGGGTTGGCTGGACACTCACATTTAGTCCTATTGGGTTGGCTGGACTCTTGCATTCAGAGCCATTGGGCTGGATACCTGCTTGCATTTAGTGCCATTGGGTTGGCTTGATGTCCACATTCAGAGCCATTGGGTTGGCTGGTCGCTCACATTTAGAGCCATTGGTTTGGCTGGTGCTCGCATTCAGAGCCAGTGGGTTGGTTGGATTCTCGGACAAGCATCTAGCCTAGCCTTGGATACGTGTCAGCAACAGTTTTAGTGGAAGCTGTGCTTGCCAGAATTGTATCAGAACCAAGACAGCCCAGAGCAATGGTTAAAAGGTAAGATTTACAAAAAATCTAGGGTTAAAACAAGAGGTTGGGGTGAAGTGTGGAAGTTAAACTGGTGTTAAAGCTCAATCCCTGTCCACTTTTGACTCAGGAGCAACGTTGCTCAACCTTGGCCGTCCAGATGTTTTGTAACTACATTTCCCCAAGAGGCTCCGTCAAAACAATAAGTGGATGAGTATCACAAAAGATGTAATTCTGAAAAATCTGGAGGGCTGAGGTTGAGCACTGCCCTCGACTATCCCTTCAGAAACAAACACATCTTAATAATGATTTAACGTGGTCAAGGTACCTTCTGACCCTGACCTTCTTTAGTATTTTTGACATAACAGAAATAAGCCGTATGCATTTGAAAAAGCATTGTAGTAAAGTACAACAGATTCATCATGGCTTATATTCTATTGGTGGTTAAACCAATTGAATTCACTATAATAACAATAAGAGCAACTTTTTAACCCCTTAAGGACCATTGATGTATATAGTACGTCCTGGGGAAAATTCCCCTTAAGGACCAAGAACGTACTATGTACGTCATGGCCCTGTATCCTCACTCCCTCCCTATACTCACCTCTCTGGCCGGGGTCCCTCGCTGCAATGACTTTGTCTGCCCAGCGGTTTTATGGGCCCAAGCCATCGGGATGATGTCATTGCTGTGAGTGATGACATCACTTTCAGTAGTCCCCGGCTGGAGGAATCTGAAAGGGGAGGGGTAGTTCCTTTGGACGCCTCTCCCTCCCGAATGGTTAGGGCTAGAAAAAAAGAAAAGTACTGCTTTGAAGGGGAGATTCTGCCCTTTTCAGAGGTACCCCTCTTTAACCCCTCAGATGCTGGATCACGATTCAAACCTCCAGGTCACCCCCCGCCCACTGATGTCAACGCCGTATGTGCAATGACGTCAGTCAGCCAGTTAACCCCCTAGCTGCCAAGTGGAGCTAAGGGGAACATTTGTATGCCCGTATCTCCTGATCCATGGCAGCTAGAGGGTCATTTTTGAAATCATTAGAAAGGCCTGATCATGTAATAAAAAGTGGGGGTTTTAAATTAAGGAAGTATAATAAAATAGGACTTCAATTGACATTTAAACATGATGAGCATAAAACTGTCAAAATGAGCTCAGTGCACAGAGATGAAATAACTCAGCAGTGAAGGGGTTAAAAAGCAAAACCATGTAAAAATTGGGTATGTCTAATCTCAGGACAAAATTTCAAAACTATTTAGCCGGGGTCTTTTTTGGCAGTTGTAGATTTTCGGGATTAAATTGCGAAAAAAATTATATTTTTGATCATATTTAATAAATTGTTTAGAAGTAAATTATATTATATGATGGAAATAATGGTATCTTTAGAAAGTCCATCTAATGGCAAGAAAAAAACGGTATATAATACGTGTGAGTTCCATAAACGAGTAAGAGGAAAAATAGACCTAAACACAAACAGTGCAGAAACGTAAAAACATCAGTTGGCACTTTCGGACTGACGATTGTAAAACCACCTGGTCACTAAGGGGTTAACAACGATCTGAGCAACTTTTTAAATTAACACAAGGGAAATGAAACTGATAAAACATACTTGTAATATAATTATAACAAAATATAATTGTCCAGCAGCAGTATGTGAAAAGAACATTATGGGCCAAGGTCAGGTACACTGCATAACTCTTCTGGTTTAGAAAAATATGTAAAAAAAGAATCAATTTATATCAATCATTCAGACTGTGAGAGTCTATTGTATCAGAGTTTTGTACAGTTCTTTTACTCAAATGCCTTTGCAGAGTAATGGTTGGTTTATACAAAAGCTATTGAATTTTCTTTTGTCGTAGTGCACATGTTCGCAGCAAGGGAGAGTTTCTTAATTTTAAATTTGTATCTGATCAGGACACATTGATACAAAGAAGTATTCTTTAGATGAATAAAACCCCAGCTGGAAAAATAATACACACAAAGTGATATCAACATGTCCTGTTTTACCATTTTCTACCGAATCACCTAGAGTAAAAACGATTAGTGGTAAATGCATTAATATTTAATTAGCTAAACTGGCTGTCGCTGGAATCCAGACGCACCCTTCACCTTTCCAACCTGGTGTGTAAGAGCTTTTCTGGGAAGCTGCCACCCTACCTGAATAGGCTGCTTCCCCCAGCAGTTCCCTCATCCTATAACCTCCGATCCAGGACCTGCACCTTACTTACAATACCACAATACAAAAAGAAAGTGGCTCAATCCTCAATTTCCTACAGAGCACCGCAATTATGGAATAACCTCCCAGACGCCATCATATCTTCCCCCAGTCTAAAGTCCCTTAAGCGATCTCTATTAACAGACCTTGATGCAGAATGCACCTGTAAACATGTAACACAGTGACTATATACAGAATGCACCTGTAAACATGTAACACAGTGACTATAT
Organism: Leptobrachium leishanense; assembly: GCA_009667805.1. NCBI lineage: Eukaryota > Metazoa > Chordata > Amphibia > Anura > Megophryidae > Leptobrachium > Leptobrachium leishanense. Next base: position 427,350,374 of record CM019064.1, on the reverse strand, counting down.
ACAGAATGCACCTGTAAACATGTAACACAGTGACTATATACAGAATGCACCTGTAAACATGTAACACAGTGACTATATACAGAATGCACCTGTAAACATGTAACACAGTGACTATATACAGAATGCACCTGTAAACATGTAACACAGTGACTATATACAGAATGCACCTGTAAACATGTAACATAGTGACTATATACAGAATGCACCTGTAAACATGTAACATAGTGACTATATTTCTTACATATTTATTTTCTATATTAATCTGTATATTTGTGATTTGTTTTTAATAATCTTGCATTTTATTACTATCAGGGTTATTCAGAGAGAGGTGAAAACCAGGAGAATGACTGGAGAATGGAAAATTCTAGGTCAAAATAGCCAAACCAGAAAAATTCTCCCATTCATCTCACTTTCCAAATCAGCTATTTTGACCTAGAATTTTCCATTCTCCAGTCATTCTCCTGCTTTTCACCTCTCTCTGAATAACCCTGTTTGTATTTCTGTAACGACTGTAACAATTCAATGTTCTTGAACCCAGGACATACTTGAAAACGAGAGAAATCTCAATGTATCCTTCCTGGTAAACACTTAATAAATAAATAAATACATTTATCGTTTTTGGTGGAGTAGGGGTACATGCCTCTGAAAGGACCTTTTCAAAGAAGGACAAAAAAAACACACAAGCAACTTCGTACCTGTTTTGGGGTTGATGGCAAAGAAATTCTGTGGGTTCCCACTTGTGATCCTGTAAGTCAGCTTATCGCTGGAATTGGAATCTGGATCTACAGCTGGAATCTGGAGGATGGACACGTCTTTTGGTGAATTTTCCATGACGGTAGGATAGTAAATGGGCTCTGAGGTAAGAGGGGCATTGTCGTTCACATCTTCAACCTCGATGTAGACCTCGATAGTGCAGAAGAGAGGCACTACACCTCGATCGGTGGCGTAAACTGTCAACCAGTAAGACTGGGTTGTCTCTTTGTCCAAGACGTCCCCTGTGTAAATGACTCCTACAAAACAAAAGAAGACATTGGTTTACAGCAACATGACAGGCCATTCCCTTCCATTCTCAAATACATTCTATAAAAAAGCCAGAAATATACATTTTGATAGCAGTAAACATTTTTAAAACACATTATTGATGTCTTATTTGACATTCTGTTTAGGATATCTCTCCGCACATTCATTTTTTTTCTCTGAGCTTTGGCAGTTCTGGCAGTTTTAAGAAGCAACTGGTTCAAAGGGAGCTTAAAATGAACTTGTGATAAATAAAACAAGTTTTGCCCGTTTGACAGAGCATCTCTCCCTTTATATAGATCAGTGTTTTCTGCTGACTCTTAGCATTCAAAAAAAGGGAGATATTTGATGTTAAAGATTCCCCTTCTCTCCCTGGCCGACGCCATGTTGCAGGTGGGAGGGGCTGCTGCGCGCAGAGAGCCATCCTATAGGACAGACCCGTGGGAGGGGCTGCTGCGCACAGAGAGCCATCCTATAGGACAGACCCATGGGAGGGGCTGCTGAGAGCAGAGAGCCACCCTATAGGACAGACCTGTGGGAGGGGCTTCTGCGAGCAGAGAGCCATCCTATAGGACAGACCCGTGGGAGGGGCTGCTGCGAGCAGAGAGCCATCCTATAGGACAGACCCGTGAGAGGGGCTGTTGCGAGCAGAGAGCCATCCTATAGGACAGACCCGTGGGAGGGGCTTCTGCGAGCAGAGAGCCATCCTATAGGACAGACCCGTGAGAGGGGCTGTTGCGATCAGAGAGCCATCCTATAAGACAGCCCCCCACTCAGTCAGTGCCCTGGTCTGGCTGATACTCAGCTCATGACTGACAGCTCACACAGCACACTGATTGTGGGCTGTCCTGTTTTGCCAATGACAGCGGCACTTTAGCCATCATACACACTAGAAATGTGCACAAGCAAAACGGTAATTTTCATAATTTTCCATATTCCATTTTTTATTTTTTACAAAGATCGTCCAATCTCCTTATTTTGTTAGATTTCAGCTGCCTGAAATTCGGCTGAATGTTTTTTCTTCTTTAAATTAACTGGTTTATGGTGTAAGGTCTCATACACATGCGCACATGCTTTTTACTGCACAAAATAATTAATTATTTAATTTAATGACATTTTTTTAACACATCGTAAAAAATAAAAGGAGTATCGGTCAAATGAATAAAATTAGTAATAACACTATCATGGCTCCGTCATTTTCGCATGAGCAATTGGCAGCACAGTACCTGAATACAAGTTTAATACTCCTTCTCTGGAACCATGAAATCTGATATTTTTTTGAGTGCTGACATGACACCAAGGGCTCAAGTTAATTCAATCAGCCGTTTTTTTCTATAAAATATTTTATAGAAATACATATTAATTGTCCAAATATCAGCTGATTCCATTTTTTCCGAGAAAGTATTTTACCAGGAAGGATACATTGAGATTTCTCTCGTTTTCAAGTATGTCCTGGGTGGCGAGTGTGTACCGTTGGGTGTCTTGCCCAAGGACACTTACTGGAGAGGTTGCTCGTCAGGATGGAACCCATGTCTCCACAGGCTCTCTCCATGCAGAGCAGTGATGTGACCTCTACTCCACCCAGCCGGTACTACTCCACCCAGCCGGTTTCATTGAAAATATCCATCTGAAGCGGATATTCGAAAAATACCGCTGGTGTGAAAAAAAGCTGTCCAGTAAATTGGCCAAAAAAAGCTTATTTTTGACCAGCGTCATACAGATTTGACATGGTTATTAGAACTAGCAGATGTTTAAAAAGAATTTCAGTCTTATTCCCTGTATTGAAGAAAGGAGTGAGCAGGACTTCAAGTGGTTAACGTAGGTGGAGAGAATTTTTTTCGGGGATAGCAAACCCCATGCGATTAAAAAATGTGACGTTTCGACCCGAAGGTCTTAATCATACATATATGTAGGATTAAGACCTTCGGGTCAAAACGTCACATTTTTTAATCGCATGGGGTTTGCTATCCCCAAATAAAATTCTCTCCACCTACGTTAACCACTTGAACCACTTGAAGTCCTGCTCACTCCTTTCTTCTGCATGTATATGGCACTGGCGGCGTCCTCACCTGAGCGGTGAGATCGTGGTAACTTAGCGGGGGCTCCCTCAAAGCGGAGATCACAGCGCTTTTGAATTACGTTATTCCCTGTATTGTCTTGCCTGAACATCCATCGATCAATGCCTTTCAGCATTTGAAGTTTCTTTTTGGAAAACCGGCATACCGATAATTTCGAAAATGAATCGAATCGAAAATTATAGCCGAGAGAGACAATATTCCAGCAGAATTTTTAACGGAAATCCAAAAGCCGGTAAATACACATTTGAATCTCCCAAACCAAAAAAATGGAAGAAAAACGAAAAAAGGATGAAAAACGTCCCGATTTCGGCTATCACGCTCTGTTAAATTGACCCCAGATGGTGAAAATTCCACCACTGACCTCATGTGATGCAGGATAAAATTAATAAAAATATTGTATAAAATGTCCTTTAGGCCGTAGGTATAAGGTGTATATGATACATAAATACCCACAAGATATCTCAATATTACATACAAATACCCAAAATCTGGAAAAATCTGAAATCCAAAACACTTCGGGCCCTATTCCCGGGTTCTCGCTAATATTGGGAAGCTAATAGGGAAAATCTGCGCCTACAGGTTTCCCCGTAGCATCCTCATGTTATTGCAATATTCCGGGTCAGTCACTAACTCAGCAACTCGCTCCGGAACGCAGCACTAACCGCTGGTATGCTCACTGTAGCGCTTCTGCGCCGCCGCGAGTAGCACCTCCTGGAGGTTTGTGCTTCCGGGTCATGAGCTATGTGCGGTCTAACGCGGAGGGGGACTGGGAACTATTTGTTCACTCTGCTCCTGGTGGTGAGAAGCGGTGGATCGGGACACCGATATCACGCGGGATGAGAGGTGAGTATGGGCTTTAATGGGGGGTTTTACGGGGGTGCTACATGATCTTGCATTTGGAGAATCATTTTGCGCCAGCTTGTAGAAGGTGCTACCTTTTGGCTTGCGCGTCCCTACGGTAACTAGCGCTAGCACTTTGTAATTCCTTACTTATCAAAACGTTAATGGATGTTTGTGCATCCTATACTTAACATGCGAGGCACAAAGTACAGCAAGCTTGCGCAAGCTAGGCCAAAAAACGATGTGCAAACGGACTACTAGAGGGGGTAGAGTCAGGAATGTAATAGGGGGGGGCTTGCGGGCGGTGTAACTACCAGGGGTGCAGAGAGTACCACTGTAACCAGGCCCCTGAGTTCGACGGACCCAGACACAGCCCGCTGCGGCACCGCCAGTCCGACTTGGCAAGGGCCAGGGCTTCATCTATGCCTTGCTCATACACAGCACACATTACTGTGAGTTTTATTGCTGTGGAGCTCTGAGATATACATGGTACACATTACATAAAAAAATGGGATGGACTGTAGTGGTCATAGTGGACCTGGAAAAAAATTGGTCACTGATTGTCTGGAGTCAACAATGTGGCCCTGAAAGGGTCCAGTTAATGGTCATGACATGAGGGGGGGCTTCATTGATTCCTGCACATGGACCCTGAGGTTTCTAGCTACGCCTCTGGAGGCATGCATTACACATACTTATCCCGGCAGTAACGCTGACATATTGAGGTGCTAATGTTACTGCCAACTAGGAGTAGAGCCCTTCTGGTCCCAAGAATATCATATGAGGGACATTCTACTTGCACACGTAAACCACAATGATATATTCATTGCATTACTATTACTTAACTAGATTTAAATGATTTCACCATAACTCCTTTCCTCTGTATAATAAATTTAAAGAAGTCTGATCAGTTTCACAAGGAGAGAATAAAATAAAACAAGCCGGTATACACTTGTCTAAAGAGTATTCCACATAAGTGTAGCAGCCACTTTACAGAGATCTCGATGGTGCTGAAAGAGCCTTTATAATAAGACACTTCAGATCGCTAGTGGAGTTTTGTCACACGGAAAGCACAGAGCGGAAAATCCAGAGACGCGGAATGACCTGCAGATATATTGGAAGCTCAAAATATTTGTGATGGGAATTCAAACCTCACAGATGCCCGAGTAATCCCGAGCTACGATTTCAAGTCTATATTCCGGCGAGCAATGAAACAGTAGAAGGAGACAATAAAATAGCGTAGACAAATTATGTGTTCTTGTAATTTAAGCAGCTTTTTTAGTGTCTGCTGGGGAAGGAAATGCATCAAAAAAAAATACATTGACAAGAGTAACCTAAGCCTACGACGTTAAGATCTCACTTTCCGCGCTATAATTGACCGATATGATTGAGTTGTACATGACGGCTCTTTCAGTGTAATAGCTGGCATTTACACTCAGAGGCCCCTATTAAATTCTTCGTGCAATTTCGTTCGCGCAGCGCAATTTTTTTTGCGCGCATCGTCCAGCGTAATCGCGCGAAAATTAACGTGGTATACCGATCCAAACGCATTTTCTCATCCGTTAAAAAGTAACATTTGTAAAAACGATGCGCAAAACGAAGTGTAATACGCGCAAAGTAACTTTGCGCACGTAAATTTGTGCACGGACTGGGTTTTTTCGCGGGATTCAGCCAATCAGAATTAAGAACCTTAATTGACATCAATTTATCTTAATTGACTCACTTTATTTTTTGCGCCTGTCAAAGTAAATCTGAGTATACATGCTGCAGCAATAAAAAAATATGCACAAATTCGCAATTTTTTGGTTTGGGTATGTGTAGAATGTGTAACTATATCTTTAGTTTCGGCCAGGACGTTCCGATTTGCAGTTACCACCAGCTTTTCAAAGACGTTAAAATTATGCGCGCAAGCGTCGCTCGTAAAAAGATGCGCATTGATTGAAATACCATCCGCGTACCAGTGCACGAACGAATTTGTGCTCACAATGTTAAATATAGGACGCGCACAGTTCATCACGCTCGCGCAGGTCCATCCGCGTTAAACGATAACGAGCATCGTTTGCACGAACGTTGTAATACGACGTTCAGCGCAAAGGGTTTTGCCCTGGCGCAAATACGCATTTGCGCACGCAAAATGCACTGCGCGAAGAATGTAATAGGGGCCAGAGTCTCTTATGGCGTCGCAGGCATTTTTACGGCTAAATGCCACTGCCGACATTTATCGGGTTAAACAGTGATGTAGGTCGAAGAAGCCTCAGATCTATCAAGTTCGGCCTTTCACACATCCTTGCAGATGATACAAACGAAGGCGAAGAACCCAATTCAGAACAATGTCCATCTGTGTAAAATGAAAAAGTGAAAACAATGGTCCTAAGAACGAGCATCAACACAAGTGGCCTGCTCTACGGTGGGCCGCTCAGGAAAAAGTGAATTCCTCCTACGATTTTAAAATAGTATTAAAGAAATGTAAGGAAACGGTGATGTGGTCAAAAGCTCCTGTCTGCAAGCCTCAGGCGGGCGCCACTTATTTACTTTGTACTGTTCTGTTAATGAGTATGTGAAACAAGAGCGGTTTACTTTTTACGCTTTCTATTCCTGTGTTTCATGTATTTATTACAACCAGAGTGCGTCAGATAACAGCAATATATAGCGCTGAGGAGTGGCTGACAAGTGCAACTCTGTTATAGCCTAGCAGAGCTGCCATCAGAAAGCCTTGGGCCCCTTATTGAACCTCTGCTTGGGGCTCCCCTTCCCTCAGCTGCCGATTTCGGCAAACATTCTGGCCCCAGATGTTGTGGCCCACCTGCAAATTTCTTGGTATTTTATTGGGACAGCCCTGCGTGGCTAGAGTCCTCTTCATCTATAGCACTTAGACAAGCTATCCAGGGCTATTTGACAAGGGCTAGGGCCCCCTGGAGCCAATGGGCCCCTGAACATATCATGGGCTGTCACCCCCTGATGGTAGCCCTGTAGCCTAGCTATGCTTACCAGCATCAGATATGCTTATCGCATAGGGAGATGTCGGCTAATGGTCCTGAATCAGCCAATGTTTTCTTAAGCAACAAGCCAACCCAACGTGGGCAAGCACAACTCGGTAATATCAGTAGAGTTGCATTTTTTAGCATTTACACAGTGCTCAGTGAATGGATCGCAGGGTGTTTCCCTAGAAAATGGTCAGTCCTTTATTTCCCCAGCTCCAGCTCTGAATTTTTTCATTCATATGGATGGATAACAGACCGTGAAATCAGTGATGTTGTGATTTGTTTAGAAATTAGTTTGTGTTGACGTTCAACCAGCCGAAACCAAGCCAAAATCTTAATGAGTCCACATTGAGCGCAATCTGATTGGCTGTGCACTAGTCATCCGTCCTGGGGTCAGCAATCAAGCTACTTCCTACACCAGATGCCGGCAGATGGAAGAGCCCTAAGGAGACCTCAGTGGGTGGGACAAGAGGTAAGTTTTAACACTCTAGGGCAAAAACACAAAAAAAGTCTTGGTTGACAACTCCTTCCCACTCCTACATTTATTTATTTTTTGCCTAGAGCCGGGCTGTCAAACTCCAGCCCACCAGATGCTTCTGAACGACAACTCCTATGGCCATCTATTACATTAGAGGAATTCTGGGAATTGCATGCATCAACATCTGGGGGGCCAGGAGTTTGTCAGCCCAGGCCTAGAGTGTCCCAATACAAACCAGACTATACCTGTAGGATAAGAAAGAATGAGAGAAAAGAAAAAAAAACATTTGAAATATCTTGATGTACTTGAAATATGATGCCTAATTTTTTTTGTACTAAGGTTTATGAGGGTCCTGAGAACAGCAGCAGCCTGTCCTATGGTGGATCCCTACTAAGGTCTTATGAGGTTATAGCTTGATGATGCCATTACTGAGAGGACTATACCATGTGAAAATTCAGTCTGCTACCACCCAAAAAGGGTGGCCAGTACTGAAATGCCATTGAAGTCCCTTCTCTATGGGAGGCATAGCAATCCCTGACAATCATTTCAGCTTTGTTAGGCCTCACCACGAAGGTATGGCTGACACCCCTCTAGGTAACTTGAGCAAGGGGTCCACCTCTGGATTACCCTGTATACTTATAGTGAGCAAAAAAGAGGTTTACGAAGCACTTAGAACAAGAATTTTAGCTCAATGGTGCCATTATAGAGAAGGCTATTCCATATGCAAGTCAGACTGTTTTTTTTAACGCTTTCCCGCCATAGGGTGTACTATGCCATTCCTGCAGCAGGTGGGCCCTGAAGCCGCAGATCATACTAGTATGCCCAGCTGACTTCAATGGGCCAATTCCGACAACACCCACTAGCTGCGCGCACACCATTTGCTGCTGTGGGACGGCACAAGGAGGGCCTGCCACAGCAGCCGGCTAGTGGGCCATACTAGTACGGCTGGCCATCTCATACTAGTCCGACCGGCATTAGAGCCCTCCCGCCAGGCACCACCTGCTTGTTGTGAAAGGGTTAAGAATAAAAATCGACTAAGCAATGAGTTTCCCTGAAGAAAGTTAATGCCAACATGATATTAGCTCCATGTATGTCTAAACCAGGTTTGGGTCGAAATCCCTACAACCAGGTTCCCTAATGCCAACATCCGGACGGCCACCTTTCAGACAGAACAAGTGCCTGACATACCAAATTCCCTACACAGACAACTCCCTGACAGCCAAGTTCCAGTCATCCAAAATCCCAGTGACTAACCCTAACCCTAATCCACTAACCCTCTAACCCTAACCTTGCTCCCTAACCTTAACTCCCTAAGCCTAAACCCCTTAACCTAACTTCCTAACCATAACCCCATAAATCCCTAACCCAAACTCAAACCCCCTTACCCGAACGCCCTTACCCTAACTCCCTAAACCTAGCCCTAACCCTAACTCCTTAAACCTAACCGTAACTCCCTAAACCTAGCCCTAACACTAACTCCCTAAACCTAATCATAACCCCTAAGCCTAAGCATAACTCCCTAAGGGTTAGGGTGTTAGGATTAGGGTTAGTCGCTGGGATTTTGAATGTCTGGAAGTTGGCTGTCAGGGAGTTGTCTGGTTAGGGAAGTTGGGATGACCGGCACTTGTCTGGAAGTTGGCCGGAAGTCGGGATGTTGGCATTAGGGAACCTGGTTGTAGCGATTCTGTCCGGTACCATCTAAACCATTATGTATAAGCTGTGGACACTGATGAAATAGCATTTAGATAACTAAACCACTTTCCTTGATGTGGATTTATTTAGGCCACAATCAGGACAGATCTTGCTCCAGCCAATGCCATGTTAAAAATCCAAAATTCATCATTTCACCAAACCTCATCTTTTTGAAAAGAGAAGTAGGTAGACTGAGGACGAGCTTTTGATGCAGAAACCGCAAATCAGATCTGTAAGTGAATTCTTGGCAGTGTGAAAGGATGCAATTAGTATGTGTTAGCCCGATAGTCTATCAGGTACACAGTTAAACAATTGTGTGAATTCTAGTTAACCTTGCGGTTTTCCTGGTGACATTTTCTAAATGCCCTCCATTTTGATAAGTGTGCAATAAAGATGAAATGTCATCCAATCTTCCCATTCAGCAGCCTGATATTCTGTGTGAGATGATGAAAACGGTTCTCACTGTGAAAATGTTTTGGGCTTTTGATGTACTCGTTTGACAAAGACAGACTTGACGATTGTCTTACACGTAACCTCAACAAAAGAGTCGGAAATTTGAAAACCTTAGAATTTAGAACGAGAAAGAAAACGCAAAATCTGATAGTATTAAAATAGTTTAATTATTACATGCCTGCTATCATTGTATAGGTAAGTTGGCAGGATGAGGAGAAGGTTGGAAAGGGATGGAGGGACTGTTGGCGCACGTGTACACTGAGGAAGCAGGCCATCGCAAAAAAAGGCTTCGCTGTGTAATCTGGTTGGCGGCCATGTTGGCCAGTGCACATTCAGGATTATTCAGAGAGCACCGAAATGTCACCGCGCTAAGTGTTTTTCTCCATTTCAAGCGAGAGGCAAACGATCTGTTGTTCAGGCGCTAGACTGAATTTACCTGGCGCTAACGCAAAAACATGCTGACACTAGGGTTAGCTCACACCAGCTGATAGTGAACAAATATAATATACATCCAGGGCCCTAAGTGAGGCAGAAGGATACACCCTTATTGGTATGTAGCATATTCATTTTCTAATTTATATATACACATATACAGTATCTCACAGAAGTAATAAATATTTTATTATATCTTTTCATGTGACAACACTGAAGAAATGACACTTTATTACAATGTAAAGTAGTGAGTGCACAGCTTGTATAACAGTGTAAATTTACTGCCCTCAAAATAACCCAACACACAGCCATTAATGTCTAAACCGCTGCCAACAAAAGTGACTACACACCAAATTGTGCCCAATTAGCCATTTTCCCTCTCGGTGTCATGTGACTCATTAGTGTTACAAGGTCTCAGGTGTGAATGGGGAGCAGGTGTGTTAAATTTGGTGTTATCTCTCTCTCACTCTCTCATACTGGTCACTGGAAGTTCAGCATGCCACCTCATGGCAAAGAACTCTCGGAGGATCTGAAAAAAAGAGTTGTTGCTCTACATAAAGATGGCCGTGGCTATAAGAAGATTGCCAAGACCCTGAAACTGAGCTGCAGCACGGTGGCGAAGACCATACAGCGGTTTAACAGGAGAGGTTCCACTCAGAACAGGCCTCGCTATGGTTGACCAAAGAAGTTGAGTGCACGTGCTCAGCAGCGTCATATCCAGAGCTTTTTTTTGCTACAGAATAAGATGGAGGAATGTGGTCATTGATGTGGCGTGCGCTTGCCTGGTCTTTGGTATTTAATGGCTTAGAACAGTGGTTCTCAAACCTGTCCTCGTGACCCCCAACCAGGCCGGATTTTGCAGATATCTGAAGCACAGCACAGGTGATATGATTTGCTGCTCAGTGAATGCAAGATTCAGTCTGCAATTCTCCAAGGTGATCTGCAAAATATGGCCTGGTTGGGGGTCCCGAGGACAGGTTTGAGAACCACTGCCTTAGATACACCCGCTGTTGTTGCTAATTTAGGTTGAGTGCAACCCTCCTGCTGTTTATAGTATACATATAGAGGGCTGACAACCCTCCTGAGGAAAGCTACGGATAGGAGCCGAAACGTTGATGACTGTTTTAAATGGATCAATAAACGTTTTTTATTTTATTAGTCCTGGAGTGCCGCCGCATCATTTTGCAACTTGGTATTTTATTGGTGCCGGCTGGCAGGAACCGGGCAATCACCAACGGAACAGCGTGTGTGCATGACTACCTGGGTATATAAATATAAATATATATATATATTATAGGAAGGGGAAAAATGATGGTGAGTTTAAAAAATAAAAAAGGATTATTTGACCTTCACAAATGTTTCTGTAAAAGTTTGTTTATCTCAGTAGAACTTAAATGATTTGAAATTACAGTGATAATGTTCGGTAGCCTAGAGGGAGTAATTTCCTTTCATGCTCGTTCCTAAGAGGGCTTCCTGAAGAGGAGACGACACTGAGATACAGTAAGAAACCATGATAACAATGGAAAATTGCTCCTCTGAAAAACAATGCTGTTTCAGATGGGGCTGCAGGTAAAATGCCGGCACGGAATATTGCTAATGCTCACTGATAAACGTAAGTGTCAATTTCATTATTTAAAACAGCATTGTGTGAATACAACCTAAATTGTATATGTATTTTAATGGACAAGATCCAGAGGAGTCAACTAATACCTTTTCACAGGTTCTGAGGTGAGAAGAGATACTCCTGTTTGCCGTATAAGAGGACAAACTGCCTACAGTCCCAACTGGACATTGGTGCATACCAGCATTGCACAGCCATACCTTGTGCTACTATGAGGCGAATTAGGCTCTGGTCTAGAGCAACGTTTAGTGGAGGAGAGTCCAGGAGCAGTGAAGCCACAGTGCTTAGGGAGGCATGAGTTTCCATATGTCCCCCAAGGAAGGATGATTGACTGCTCTTGGTTTCACAGCTTGTCTGTTAAGTCCTTTTCTGGAAGCGACCAGCTGTCACAAAGAGCTTCGGGAGCAGGAAAACCCATTCCCAAAGCTCATTGTGCCGCATGCTGCTACCGGAGTGAGAGGAACTTCATTTAGTCCAGCAGAGATCCAGAAATTCCACCCGGAATTTCCTCCCAGGGGCAGAGAGGCATAAATTGAGGTTATAAATGAGACAACTTGATAGAGCAGCAGAGGGGAATAAGTGAGGAAAGGAAGGACCATAAGGACCACAGAAAGGAGAACAAATGATTAGGAGGCAGAAAGGGACAAATAAGATGGATGGATAAGATGGTATGGGAGAAAAAATGGGGAAAAAAGGAAGTAGAGTTGCATAGAAGAGGGGAGTAGCACAAAGTAGGGCCATGGAGTAGACTGGTAGAAAGGAGTACTGGAGGGCACAAATGGGGGATGGTGTTGGCAACCAACCCGTTAAATAATGGAGCACATATAGTAATACAATTCATATAACTCTGTTATGAATGACCAAATTACCCCAATGGCAGCCTGGGGCTAGAACGGGCCACTATCCCCTGAATACTAGTGGCCCAAGGGTAAATCCACTTACCGTAAACTTTGCCAATGCTCTCTTGGCATGTTTTTACAACATCATGACTTTTGCAAGCTGTTCTACAGCAACCAAGCTGGCAGGCCATACATGGAAGTTGAGGACCAAAAGATCGACTGTCAACCGTATCAAAAATATGTTTACGTTAAACCAGTGTGATGCTTTTCACGTACATTGGGAAGTATGGAAGTCGTACAAGGATGGACCTTGGTGGAAGATGTGTCTCCTGCTTGCTGTAACATTACCAGAGAAGAATCTGCTGGTCTTCCATAGAAACACACAAGGGTGACCGTCAGCTTAGCTGGCAAAATTCCCTCACAGCTGAACACACTCATAAAGCAAGTGACGTTATATTGAACTCCGGGTGAGTCAGCTGGATGCTCGCTGGAAAGTTGCCCCCAGACTCCGGAAAATAAAGCCGAGACAGCGGGACAGGACTGGAAGTTGGAAGTTTGGGAGAGTGTGTGGAATCATGAACCCAGGGATTGAAAAGCTTGGTTGATGCGGAAAGAAAGGACAAATACATGATATCTTCCCAAACTAGGTAACCATGGGAGATTTAACCACACGCTACACTCAAGTGTTTTGTGCACAGAACAATGATTGCAGCAAAAGATCTGCAAACACTGACACACAAGCAGACAACATCCATGCGCTTCGTGACTTCTTCCTCTATTATGTTTTTTTTCTTAAGGATGGGAACACGCAGCCAGATAATCAGCACCTCTTCAATATTGGCATCTCAGCTATAAAAAGATATATAGTACAGGAGGGGTGGGGTCGCGCCTATTCCCCGATGGGGCGGCTGCAACCACCAGATGTATCCAGCCCAGCAACATGTATAAAACATTAAAAAAAATATGTAATCTGCACTTATTCCCATTACACCGTGTGAAACAAAACACAATTAGAGGCTTTGGTTTCTATTAATGGCCATTAAGAGAGTAAGCTCACCCGCCAACGTCAAGGCACCTCTAGTGAGAGCGAGTCCTATTCAAAAATGAAGCCACAGACTGCTGTGTAGAGAAACATCACTGCCCACGCTGCTTTTCAGTCATGAGGTAGACTGGTGGGCTTTTATTTATGCCCCCCCCCACAGAAACAAATCCACCTTGGGATCAAAAAACAAAGACACGGAGCGGAACATGTTGCAATGATGACATCTGGTGGTTGCAGCCGCCCCATCGGAGAATTGGCGCGACCCCACCCCTCCTGTACTATGTATGTTTTATTGTATCTCCAGCCAGGTCATCATTGCAGCATGTTCCGCTCCGTGTCTTTGTTTTTTGATCCCAAGGTGGATTGGTTTCTGGAAGGGCATAAATAGGAGCCCACCAGTCTACCTCATGACTGAAAAGCAGCGTGGGCAGTAATGGTTTGCTACACAGCAGGCTGTGGCTTCATTTTTGAATAGGACTCACCCTCACTAGAGGTGCCTTGACGTTGGCGGGTGAGCTTACACTCTTAATGGCCATTAATAGAATCCAAAGCCTCTAATTGTGTTTCGTTTCACACGGTATAATGGGAATAAGCGCAGATGACATACTTTTTCTTATGTTTTATTAAAAGATATATGTAACACATACAGAATGTAGCAATTCATAAAAATGATTTGATACATTGTCATCTTCTAAAGTTACAGTGCAGAATAGCTGACACAAAACGAAGAGTTAAAATGTAACACACCAAACTATTCCGTATTACGTTGTGGGAAGAAAGAACCTATTCAGCTTTCGCTGCACAGAAGGCGATTGTTACGAGCTTGGCTGAAGTGTTGCCAGGTATCATGCCACACTGCCATTTTACACTATATTGCCAGGGGCCAAATACTTCTTCCAATACGTCGGCTGGAGCAAGAGAGAGAATGTTTTGATGGTAGCAGGATGATGATGAACACAGGGGGGGGGGGGCAAAAGGAAACATTTAAAACAGAAAAAAATGGTTTTGGACCAGCTTGATTAGATGCTAAAAATAAAGTTTATTCTTAGGTGTTTTAGTTAAGTGAAACAAAATAATTCAGACTACGGGAGAGGAATCGTAATCCAGGGCCCTGCTGAGAGACTACATGGAGCTGTGATACGATGCAGAAGGAGAGAATGGAGGCGAGGAACGCTTAAGTGCTACTTTACAGATTAGAATTAAGATAATCTGGGTTTTGCTGCCTATTCGTTCACTTTATTTGAGTGTTAAATAAGGTGAATAATTCATTACAGAGGCATTGGATTTGAAACTCTTTATGGCCAGGCTGGAACTGGTCATTCCTTTCACCGTCCGGAATCTACAGGGAGAATGGCATTGTGCGATATTAATCGGCTGATAGAAAGCCATTACCGAGAGGTTCACATTTTAAAAGGCCCCGGTTGTCTTTTGGAACAAAGCTTCGTGGAGTGAATAACAGGTGGTAAATGGATAACAATGCCGAGGAAAAACAGATACAAGTATTTTCCAGACTGTCATTATGGAGATTTGACCAGGGAAATTGAATTTTCTGGTACAAATTGCAAAAATTCTTCGGCGTGGTATCTGACAAATACTAGGGATGTGCATGGCTGAAAAATTTGTTTCGTTTAGTTACGTTTTTAAATCGTTTTGTTTTCGGAATTTCGAAACATTTCATTTCGTTTAATTTCGGATTGATTTGAAATTTCGAATCGATTCGAATTTCATATAATCAATTCAATAGTTGATATCAATTCGAATTTTGGATCACTAAATTAAACCCCGATTAATCAAATCTTGCTGTTAAAAGAAAAGCTAGGGTTAAATTTTAAGCTGTGTCACAGATTTAGTATTTGAGTCAAATTAAACAGTGAAACAAAATTAATTTGTTTCATAAAGTCCTTTTCTGACTATTACTTTTATTGTAAGTTAAGATCAATTCAATAGTTGATATCAATTTGATAGCTCATTTCAAATTCAATAGTTGATATCAATTTGATAGCTCATTTCAAATTCAATAGTTGATACCAGTTATTCAAATTTTTCTTTTATGATGATGACACAGTGTAAAACGCAATAAATTTGTTATATACTGTTTCGTTTCATTTCGAATTTGCATCGTATCGATTCGTTATTCGCAAGTACTTCTGAACTACGAATTATCAAATTTAGTTCCAAATTCAGAATTTGTCCAAAATGAATGCACATCTCTAACAAATACTCCTGTGCAATTGTTTGTGGATTTTTCGATCCTGCATAAAGATACCAGCAGCGGTACACAGGACTCCATGGCGAGTCGAGGAAGAGAGTCCTTGTCCTTCCATTTTTTTTCTTTAGAGAAAGTATTTTACCAGGAAGGATACAATGAGATTTCTCTCGTTTTCAAGTATGTCCTGGGTGGCGAGTATGTACCATTAGGGGTCTTGCCAAAAGACACTTACAGGAGAGGTGCTCCTGCTGGGATTCAAACCTGTGTCTTCACGGTTATAGAGCAGTGATGTTACCTCTACTCCACTCAGACAGCAAGATTGGGCGCTGCCTCTTGATAGTGGGATAAGCTTTCTATTTACTTTATTTTTTAAGGTGTACAATGCTTTTGATGTTTTAATATTACTTAAGACTAGAAAGACGATTGGTCCAGTATCTTTCTTATGCGAGCATCATTCGACTTTTCGCTTCCTATACAGTTAACGGCTCATCTGTAGTCAAGCCCAAAGTGTTTAGTGTTTTTACTTACACATACAATTCTATAATATAGCAAGGCCAGGCAGGTGCCACCACAATCCATGGAACGACCACCTACAGAATATCCACTGAATGAAAGACAACCTGGATTGAGCACTCACCTCTTTTTTCAGACGGGTTTATCGGTTGTGTTGTCCAATAAACCTGTCTGAAAAGGAGGTTGAGCGGCCGGTCCAGTTCTTTCGTTCCTGTAGTATTTTTACTTCTATACTCTGCGGGCTCTATTACATTCTCCGTGCAAAAATGTGCGCGTGCGCAAAAACGCCTTAACGCGAGGGGCAAAACCCGTCGCGTTGAACATTGTATGCGATGTAACGATGCGCGTTAACGTCTAGCGCAAGCAAGTTCGTGCGCGCATCCCATACTTAACATTGTGAGAGCAAATGCGTTTGTGCGCTGGTATGCGGATGGTAT
Source organism: Leptobrachium leishanense (assembly GCA_009667805.1). Classification (NCBI taxonomy): domain Eukaryota; kingdom Metazoa; phylum Chordata; class Amphibia; order Anura; family Megophryidae; genus Leptobrachium; species Leptobrachium leishanense. The sequence continues at coordinate 427,333,745 of CM019064.1, read as the reverse complement.
TACAATTGATGCGCAGATTTTTACAAACGACGTTTCCGCGCATAATTTTAACGTCTTTTAAAAGCTGGTGGTAACGGCAAATCTGAACGTTCTGGCCGAAACCAAATACACCAGCCCCCAAAAAAAAAAAAATACAGCAAAGTATAGTTACACATTCTACACATACCCAAACAATAAAATTGAGAGGTTGTACGTGTTTTTATTATTGCTGCAGCATATATACTCAGATTGACTTTGACAGGCGCAAAAACTGAACGGGAGACAATTGTGGTTCTTAATTCTGATTGCCCACTGATTTCTGCGCGCAACGTTAATGCGCGCTTTTTGCTCGTCTTTTTTCCGCACGATATTTTTGGACGGATGAAAAATGCGCTCGGATCGTAATACCAGCGTTAATTTACACGCATTAACGTTGAACTCTGCGTGCAAAAAAAATTGCGGAGAATGTAATAGAGCCCTATGTCTTTAATGCAAGGCATGTCTGGACATATGACAATTAGCATAACTCTCTATATTGGTATATAGTCGACAGAGAGGGAATTAAGGCACCTCCTGATCTTGCAATTTTATTTATATCCAAGCACAAAGTTTCAAAATGTTTCAACCGTGCTAAGATTTCACATTGTATTGTTTGCTTGTGTTCACATATCTAAATTTATGACTCCACTGTACTTCTAAGGCTAGGGTCAGACGAACGCAGTGCGAATGTGCGTGCAGCCACACTTTATCACGGCCGTAGTAGCAGCAAATGACGGCCAATGACAGGCAATATACGAATTACGGCTGCGCAACGCTGATAAATTTTAAAATTCTAATATAATTACCATATATGGATGCCATAAACCTTTTTCAAGTTTCTTCTTATATATCAAAATGGAAGTAAGATGCTGCGCCACGCTGCGCTACACCATGGCGAGAAACACCAAAATCGGCCACAAGAAATGCAGCTTCAGGTCATGTCTGGGCATCCCCTGCCAGACAGACTGTTTTATTAGATTTCAAAGAATTTATAGCCAATCAGCATACAGATACATTTCTACGTCAGATTTTAACCAACGGTGAGACAAAAGATTACTACATATGAATCAGAGATGGCTTTTCTCTAGCTTACACTGTCCACACACCCTTTCCTGCACAGACAGGAAATCGGCTACATTCCACCAGCCAACATCCTATGCAAGAAAAAGACTTGCAGGGTTTGACACTTTAAATAGGAGAAGGGGGGGATTTCACACTAATGCAAGAATTAAAAACTACCTATCGTATTAAAATACCTTTCAAACGCAAGCGGCAAACAAACACATTTTTTCGAGAACGTGATACCGCTAGTACTGACGTACAGAGTGAGCTGTGTCCGCTAGCGGCATGTGTGCATGATTAGGAGACGTCAGACGCTGCTAATGTCCGGCCAACATAACGTCCAGACGCAAAAAGTGTTTTATTGATGATCCGTACAAAATCACGGACGAAAATGCCCATCGTATGACCGCTATCGCGTATTCCGTGAAAAAATATGTCCATTCGCTCGAACGCACTTTTTTACGGATGACGCAAAAAAATACGTTCGTCTGACCCTAGCCAAATGCGTTCGTTTGTCCCTAGCCTAAAAGAAAAAGAAATCAGTTTTATCATCCTGTTTTACTAAAACTGGTTCCGCACCCTCTTACAATAATTTTTAAAAAGTTCATACATTTTAATGACTTTTCAGTTAGATCAATACATTTCATTGAAGCATCAATGAATACACTTTGAAAAGTAATAAGGTAAAAGGTAAAACAATCAAATCAGACATCTTTGGACTGTAATAACCTCAAAACCACTGTAACGTTCTTCATTAAAACTGGACGTCACCAAATTATACATGGTGCCGGAGAGACCCTCCACATCTCTATGGCTTATACTGAATATCACAGCATAGAGCAGTAAAAATGGAACAAACTAAATGCAAAAAAACCCACAAAACTATAATGACTTTATCCAAGATGAATTCCTTGTTACGATTCAAAGAGCTCTCTTTTATTGAAGACCACTGTGCCGACAGGAAATTAAGGTCCTCTCCCTAAAAAGTTTGAATTCTAAAAAGAAGTGTGTATCAGAATGAAGTTGTTACACAATGTAAAAGAGAGAGCTCTTGGGAAATTTGGGTCTGTAACTCATGATTTATAGACATTGGTATTATTGAGGTGGTGCCCTGTAAGACGGCTGTCCAACCTAAAGAATGAATGTCCTTCCATATTTTTATTGTAAATGTTCAACCGGTCCACTGTTTTCTAGGTCCATGAGGTATCCTCTCCATCTTAGCATATTTCTTAAATGTATATCATTACATTATCACATTGGAGGAGGGAGAACTCCTGGATTAAGAACTCTCAAATATGCATTGTTATTGTCAAGAAGAAATCAAGTTATTGAGGGATCGGTTGGATAAAGTAGAAGTAGCATCACTGCTCTACAACTGGTGAGACCCAAGCTAGAATCCTGGTCAGAGCATCTCTCCAGTGAGTGTCCTTGGGTAAAACGCCTAAACAATACATACTGTCCTACCACACAATATCGGCTGTGTAGCTTAGTGGCAACGTCTCTGCTCTTCAACCATGGAGAAGTAGGTTCAAATCCAACACGCTCCCTTCTCTACAACTGTTGAGCAGCATGTCTTTACCAGCTTACATCCAAGAAGAAGATCACGGAAAGAAGATGCAGACCCAGATACCTGCTGGAATATGCTCAGCGCTGCGGAATATGCTCAGCGCTGCGGAATATGCTGGCGCTTTATAAATAATGAATAATAATAATAATAATAATACCTGCCAGAAGACCTTACCAGCAAGCGTCCTTGAGCAAGACACCTAATGACATGGATGTTCCTACCTCCCAATACATGTGAAAGTATAGTATTGATTGTACGTTCCCTCCCTGCATCATCTGTGTGTAGTGTTCTTCAGCATCTGCTGAAGCTATATAAAGTTTAATAATAATGACCCATATGGATTTTTACAAGAAAACATAGCTTTCTGAAGATGGGAGAATACTTCAGAAGGACTTCCAGCTCTTCAATATTACTTCATTATAAACCATCTTTATCATTCTGTTGAAAGGGTTAAAAATCCCATGTTTGTCAAAGTGTTGGTTTCCAGTAACCTTCATGTAGCTCTCAACACAAAGATCCCAGCCATGAATAGCATCAACAGCTATCAAATAATATTTATGTCTTAATGAATGGGTGGGATGTTTAAGCCAAGCCTGGTATAAAGTAGAGGTCAGCAGGGCACCATGTCTGTTCCATGTGAAGATGACATATACCCAAGTGACTGTTGGCCCGGTCGGACAGTAGGTATTTGAGAAATCCATATCCTGGTGTACACAGCTCTTGGCTTCTTATTGAATGGACAGAAAGAAGATATGATACCACTACATGTGTGTTGGCCCACTGGAACATTTCTTGCTCAAGGTATATATGTGCATAATGAACCATCACAACTACAGAGACAATAAGGTTAAAGTAATGTTGGTAATTATGCATGACTGATTTAAAACTAATCCCACCTCACGACCTTTGCAAAAACGTGGCTATTAACGTATTCCATGATGACACATGCTCCACTGTAATTAAAGATAATGTACTCATTGCAACCTACAGCAATACAGCCCCCGTCAACAGGCACTGCACATTTTCCTTCCAGGATAATGAAGATTTGAACCCCAGAGGAGCAAACCAATATAAGACATCGCCTATCTCCGGGATGCCGACCGGAATTTCATCTTTCCTTAATTTTCTGTTAATTCCTAGGTGAGTCGTATCGTATCTTTCGTAGGTCTCCACACAATTTTTATTTAATGAACCTTGGGATGGGGGAAAAGAAGAAGATTCATTTCCGTGAAAGTGTCTGCTAAACGCTTTGTATCAGTGTAATTTTGAAGCATATTAACCGTGCGTGTAACTTTGACTAATAAAGACTGATATATGAATTAATTTTTTATTTATGAACAATCTGTTGTTCTCCCATGGCACTAAAATCATGTTAACATTAATTTATTGCTTGTTCAGTTACACTCCGTGTTTGGACAATTTTGTGATGTTGTTCAATAATAATTAAAGTCGAATTAAAACTTCTAATAGACATGTCATTCCATTTCAAAATGGAGTCTACTCTGATCATGCTTTAAGCGATATCCTACTTCATTAAATGACATGAGATATTTTGACAATTCACGTGATTTTGGCCCAAATGGACCACAGAATTCCTCAGAAAGAGTTTAAAATCATAAGTAAATGTAGTACACAGTCAATCAGAACCTGAATCCGTTGTATTACACTTTCAGGTTATCTCAACTTAGGCACCGATTGGCTGTGTGGCATAACGAGAGTCACAATTCGAGAAACGGAACTGGGAAACAAAGAGGAAGGCAGGAAACAAGGATATAATACTCTGAGAGACTACGTGGCAGTTTATTATCCATAGTGGATTTGGATAAGCGTGGCCCAATGTATAGCTCATGGTGTGGAGAAGCCGAATGCCATGAGGTAAGAGGAGATGTACTGATTCGGCAGTGATTGTCATGGGAATGTTGGTATTGTGTTACATGGAATCTTCATAATTCCTTACCAATAGAGATTTTAAATTGGAGAAAGGAGGAGTCCAGGTGGTCTACATTGGTTACCCACCAACTACCATTGATTAGCGTTGCTGAAAATAGCCATTGTTGCAACGACAATAAACGTTGGTGATCCAAATCGGAAATTTAAAGGGACATCGTAAATTTTTTGTTTTCCGTTCTTAGATTTTCCTATTGCAGTTAGTGGGTAACCCCTTAAGTCTAAATATTCAATATGCTCACATTACAACATGTGTAAACCATAACAAAGAAAATTGAAACCACAGGCTGCTACATAGCAAACCATACCTGCTCATGCTGCTTGTCAAACAGGAGGTAGCGCAGATGACATTTTTTTCTTTGTTATGTTTTACACATGTTGTTGGGCTGGATGCGTTTGGTGGTTGCAGCCGCCCCATCGGGGAATAGGCGCGACCCCACCCCTCCTGTACTATATGTTTCAATGTACCTCCAGCCAGGTCATCCCTGCAGCAAGACTCCGCTCTGTGTCTTTGTTTTCGATCCCAAAGTGGATTTTGTTTCTGGGGGAGCATAAATAAAGGCCCACCAGTCTACCTCATGTCTGACAAGCAGCATGAGCAGGTATGGTTTGCTATGTAGCAGCCTGTGGTTTCAATTTTGTTTAGGACTCGCCCTCATAGAGGTGCCTTGACGTTTGGCGGGCGAGCTTAATCTTATAATGGCCATTGCTAAGAAACCAAACCTCTAATTGTGTTTAGTTTCACACGGTATAATGGGAATAAGCGCAGATGCCATTTTTTTCTTGTCTCAGGTAGCCTGGATAATAATAGACCTCCTTATCAATACATCCCTGCTCCACCTCATTAACTGTTAAATACTGCAGAAGATAAACCACAGCTGTAAAGTAAAACTGTTGCACAGATTTTGGTAACTGTTATATCATTGTAAAAATCCACAAAATGGAAACAGATAAAACCCTAACTTTATTTTTCCTTTATACATGCAATGACTTCAAGGCAGATGCATGTGTTGTATATAATGCACAAGTAATCTAGTTACAGCTTATGTAAGTGGTAGTGCCCCCTTAAGGAACCGGAGAGCCTAAGTTGTATTACACATGTAGTAGCACTTTTTGGCCAGCAGAGGGAGCCCTCTGCCTGGGTTGTGCTCTTTGCAGATACTGAAAAGCCCAGAGATGTTTAAGGAAAAATCCGTGGAACATACTTGATGATGTCATACACGTTTTAGGTTGGATTAAGGTCCAGATTTACTGACGGTGATCCAAAATTTTTACTTAATTTTTTTTTCAACGAGGGAGACAATCGTTTAAATTAGGAATGGAACACACAGTATTTTGGATAATCTTTTTTTTTTTCCAGCAATAAAATTGTTTATTAAAAATGAACCCAAAGCGCAACATCACACCGCAGCACCTTCAATAGTGTGGGGCCTGTCATGCAACTTGGAGACTACATTTCTCATGATGCCCCAGGCCTCTGTTCACAAAAAAGAAAAAAAAGATAAAATTGCAAGAGAACTCAAACTGAGAACCAGTAAGATCTACAGAGCCAGGAAAGCTCGCTGACTCCTACAACTCCCAGCATGCCTTGGCCAAAGGCAGAATGAAGAGCTCAGCCACATGATGGGCTCCCTGGGGCCCTGTAAGGAACGTGCATTATTATACAAACATAGAGCTGGGGTGCTAGGTCGCATAACGGCTCCCAAGGGCCCCTGCGAGAAATGCGCATGGTTACAGAAAACATACAAACATAGAACTGGGGTGCCAGGTCGCATAAACGGGCCGCTGCGAGGAACGTGCATTTTTACAGAAACCGTACAAATATAGAACTGGAGTGCTAGGTCGCATAATGGGCTCCCAGGCGCCCCTAGAGGAACGTGTATTATTATACAAACATAGAACTGGGGTGCTAGGTCGCATAATGGGCTCCCAGGGTCCCTGCAAGGAATGTGCATCATTATAAAAACCCAAACATAGAACTGGGGTGCTAGGTTACATAAATGGGCTCCCAGGGCCCCCTGCAACGAACGTGCATTATTATATGAAGCATACAAACATAGAACTGGGGTTTTAGGTCGCATAATGGGCTCCCAGGGGCCCCTGCAAGGAATGTGCATTATTATAAAAACCCAAACATAGAACTGGGGTGCTAGGTTGCATAACGGCTCCCAGGGGCCCCTGTGACAAACGTGCATTGTTACAGAAACCATACAAACATAGAACTGGGGTGCTAGGTCGCATAACGGCTCCCAGGGGCCCCTGCGACGAATGGGTATTGTTACAGAAACCGTACAAATATAGAACTGGGGTGCTAGGACACATAATGGGCTCCCAGGGGCCCCTGTGAGGAACGTGCATTATTATATGAAGCATACAAACATAGAACTGGGGTGCTAGGTCACATAAACGGGCCTCTGCGAGGAACGTGCATTGTTACAGAAACCGTACAAATGTAGAACTGGGGTGCTAGGACACATAATGGACCCCCTGGGATCCCCTAGAGGAACATGTATTGTTAGATAAACATAGAGCTGGGGTGCTAGGTCGCATAAATGGGCTCCCAGGGGCTGCTGCAAGCTACGTGTATTATTATACAAAGAACTGGGGTGCTAGGCCACATAACAGGCTCCCTAGGCCCCTGTGATGAATGTGCATTATTATATGAAGCATACATAGAACTGGGGTGCTAGGTCACATAAATGGGCTCCCAGGGGCCCCTGCAATGAATGTGCATCATTATATAAACCAAACATCGACCTGGGGTGCTAGGTCACATAACAGGCTCCATGGGGCCGCTGTCAGGAACGTGCATTATTATATGAAGCATACATAGAACTGGGGTGCTAGTTCACATAAAAGGAGTCCCATGGGCCCCTGCAAGGAACATGCAATATTATACATAGAACTTGGGTGCTAGGTCACATAAATGGGCTCAAGCAACGTGCATAATTTGTAATGGCATTGGGTGCCCTCAGTAACCAGTCCAGCTCTACACAGTGCCCATGGGCGTCCTCAGTAACCAGTCCAGCTCCACACAGCACCCATGGGCGCCCTCAGTATCCAGTCCAGCTCTTCACCATACCCATAGGTGTTCTCAGTGGACAGTATCTCAGGGTGTGGGCATTATCCCCAGTAGCTCCACAGAGAGGGCATGTATAACCCCTCAGTATCGGGCACAGGATCCGTCCATCTGTTCCTTTCAGGCAGTGACTATTATAGATCTGGGCCGCCTCCCGATTATTTCTGCAGAAGCCGCAACCTTGGACCTCAGCTGTGACCTTCTCCTGAAGTCTGAATGATGGCTGCTGAGTACAACCACCTCTCCTCAGCCCACCAAGGATATGGGCAGACAGACCCACGTAGTCATTCCAAGCTTTGAAATCCCAGTTATGGTCCATTGTGCCCAGAACAGAGCTGGGTCTGAAGCAGCGGAGATTGCCAAATGGGCTTTAGCGTGGGGGAAGCAATCAAGCTCAGTCACCTGCACACCAGCCACAAATCAATGAACGTGTTGGTCTTTGTCAACTGGAGTCTAGAAGGCCATCTTTTTTATTTTTAATCATTATTTGAAACATTTGTTTTGGTTTGTAAACCAGAATTCAGACTCCCATCCCCCACCATCACACCATCAAATAAAGCAGCGCCAAACAACAGACCCAACAGAACGCTTCAACCCGTGAGAGAGAAAAAATCTACAACACGTTCCAGTTTTTTAGCATAGTTTGTTTTTGTGTTCGGATCTAAATGTGTTTTTTATGCGTCTCCCGGATAAAAACCAGGTGATGTGGCACTTTTCATCAGCCCGTCTATAAACAACAAGCGTAACAGATGGATAAACAAAAGAATTGCGATCCATAAAGTATCGGTGTAACAGAAGGTCCCCCCCACCACCCCCCCCAAAAAAAAAAGATCATAAAAATTAAATTAATTTGGATCTAGGTTGAATGAAAAATTCAACTATAATGAAACATTTGTTTTTCTGCCAGTCTTGTGTTTCATCAACTCGTGATGTTTCAAAGCCTTGTTTTCTTACAATCAACTTCTCGAAATCCCTCCCACCCCATCTGTTTTATAAACGCCAAAATATGTGATTATCCTCCTCGAGGCCCTGATGCCGGATCAAAACATAGCGCAGTTTTGCTCGCAAGGTAGGAAAGGACCATACAGTTGTGTTCAAAATTATTCAACCCCCACTGAAATTGAGTGTTTTGGCCAGTTTGACATTGATTTTGATCATTCAGTCATCTTGCTTACAATTAAATCAAAGAGGCACGTGTAGGTCAGACAAATATAACATAACATTTATAATGAAATAACCACAAATGTCTTTTCTGTGCTCACATCATTATCAGTTTTATTCAACCCCCAAGTGACATTCAATCTTAGTACTTAGTACAACATCCTTTTACAGTTATAACAGCTTTTAAACGTGAAGCATAGCTTGACACAAGTGTCTTGCAGCGATCTACGGGTATCTTCGCCCATTCGTCATGGGCAAAAGCCTCCAGTTCAGTCACATTCTTAGGCTTGCGCACTGCAACTGCTTTCTTTAAGTCCCACCAGAGGTTCTCAATCGGATTTAAGTCAGGTGACTGCGATGGCCACTCCAAAATGTTCCAGCCTTTAATCTGCAACCATGCTCTAGTGGACTTGGAGGTATGCTTGGGATCATTGTCCTGTTGAAAGGTCCAACGTCTCCCAAGCCTCAGGTTTGTGACGGACTGCATCACATTGTCATCCAATATCTCCTGGTACTGAAGAGAATTCATGGTACCTTGCACACGCTGAAGCTTCCCTGTACCTGCAGAAGCAAAACAGCCCCAAAGCATGATTGACCCCCCGCCATGCTTCACAGTAGGCAAGGTGTTCTTTTCTTCATAGGCCTTGTTCTTCCTCTCCAAACATAGCGTTGATCCATGGGCCCAAACAGTTCTAATTTTGTTTCATCAGTTCACAGAACACTATCCAAAACTTCTGTGGTTTGTCCACATGACTTTTGGCATACTGCGGTCGACTCTTCTTATTCTTTGGAGACAGCAAGGGGGTGCGCCTGGGAGTTCTGGCATGGAGGCCTTCATTACGCAGTGTGCACCGTATTGTCTGAGCTGAAACTTCAGTACCCACATCTGACAAATCTTTTCTCAGTTCCTCAGCAGTCACACGGGGACTTTTCTCCACTCTACGCTTCAGGTAGCGCACAGCAGTCGAAGTCAGCATCTTCTTTCTGCCATGACCAGGTAGCGTTTCAACAGTGCCCTTTGCCTTGAATTTGCGAATGATGCTTCCTATGGTCTCTCTGGTATGTTTAACATCTTTGCAATCTTCTTATAGCCATTGCCCTTCCTTTGAAGAGTAATCACCTCTTCTCTTGTCTTCCTGGACCATTCTCTTGACTTCACCATGTTTTAACCACACCAGTAAATGTCTAGAAGGAGCTGAGTATCACAGTCATTTTAAAGCTGCCTAATTGGTGCTTATTATGCTTTATTGCTGCTCCGTGACATCCACAGGTTTTTCAATACCTGATTGAAAACACTTGAATGAACCTCTGTTCTTCAGAGTGGTTGTCTTTAAGGGGTTGAATAATTGTGTCAATGAAGAATTCACAAAAGAAACATTTACTACTGTATTACAAAACCAATTGATGTCATTTTAGTTGCATATGGTTCTTAAAAAGTCCTTGTAGGATTTCATTCTGAATACAATTACAAATGTCACAAAATTCCCTAAAACACTTTACAGCATTGGGGGTTTAATAATTTTGAACACAACTGTATGTAACTTTTATCTTTCAATGTGAAAAGACTGGTCCTATACCATAGCAGTAATAATATTATCCTCTCATTAATCACACGGAATTAGTTACCACCAAAAAAATGAAATCTCCTTATTGTGTTTATTTATGTTGCTGATATCTTACATCTGCTTTGTTTTTCTCTTGTATGTTTAATTCTGAAAATATATTGCTCTATATGTGTCACTGGGTGCATCCATTGTGTGATATTCTCCTCTATATGTGTCACTGGGTGCATTCATTGTGTGATATTTTCCTCTATATGTGTCACTGGGTGCATTCATTGTGTGATATTTTCCTCTATATGTGTCACTGGGTGCATTCATTGTGTGATATTTTCCTCTATACGTGTCACTGGGTGCATCCATTGTGTGATATTTTCCTCTATATGTGTCACTGGGTGCATCCATTGTGTGATATTTTCCTCTATATGTGTCACTGGGTGCATCCATTGTGTGATATTTCCCTCTATATGTGTCACTGGGTGCATCCATTGTGTGATATTTTCCTCTATACATGTCACTGGGTGCATCCATTGTGTGATATTTTCCTCTATATGTGTCACTGGGTGCAACCATTGTGTGATATTTCCCTCTATATGTGTCACTGGGTGCATCCATTGTGTGATATTTTCCTCCATGTGTCACTGGGTGTAACCATTTGTGTGATATTTTCCTCTATATGTGTCACTGGGCGCATTCATTGTGTGATATTTTCCTCTATACGAGTCACTGGGTGCATCCATTGTGTGATATTTTCCTCTATATGTGTCACCGGGTGCATCCATTGTGTGATATTTTCCCCTATTTGTGTCACTGGGCGCATCCATTGTGTGATATTTTCCTCTATATGTGTCACTGTGTGCATCCATTGTGTGATATTTTGTGTTGTAAACTGCCCCCACACTGTATCTTTACATCACTTGCTCCTCACTGTGTGGCTTTGGTCATAGAAAGGAGTCTATGGGTCGATCACTGACTCGCATCATTGCATTGTATGGGATGTATTCAAAGGACAACACCAGGGGGTAGAGTCTTTTAAGCTCACTGTAACATCTCATTCAGCTGCCAGCGCTTATCTCAGGTAGCCTAGAGAACAATAGCCTTATACAAACATTCCATCCTCCGCCTCATTAACCATTAGATATTATTATAGATTAAATAAACAAGAGCCACAAAGCAAAGCTTTTGGTAAAAGTTGCATAATGTTTGGTATCATTGGAAAGGCCAGAGTATTGCCTGTCCAATGATACCAAAAATGACCATGTTAAAAGTAAAGAAAAAAATAAAAAAAGTTAACTTTTCTTTTCTTAAATTAATGCTGCATTATTGTTCACATTTCAATTATAATGTGAACAATGATGCTGCACTAACGATTTTTTATTTAAGGGTTTTAGCTAATATCACGTAATATCTCAGAAAAATAAAAGTAACAGGTTCCCAGTTCTAATTTTTTTAACAAGCGTACCCCATAGAATTTATAAGCTAATCGGTACGAGCATACCCTCCATGGAGTCCATAGGACTCCATTGAGGCCTCCTCTGCCGGTCACATGACCTGCAGGATCTCGCCACGCAGGACGATGTAGTGATCTACAGAGGGAGAATGGGGGACTTTTTTCCCCCAGTCAATCACTGCTCCCGGCGGCAAGAAGAGGCGGATGGAGCCGCTGTTCTCGCGATGGGATGAGAGGTGATTTTGGGTCAGGGGCTTTTCAGCTGGTGCTGATTGATTCTGCAGAAGACGTATCAGTTAGCACCAGCTTCTAGCTGTGAGTAACTTTTCAGTTAACCGCAGAGGGACGTAATGAGCATTGGGACTTTGTAATGCTAACGCTAATTAACACTTTGCGCTCCCCGTGTTAGAAATAGGGAGCACAAAGTACAGTAAGATCGTGCTGAAAAGCGCAAGATCCGAATCGCTAACGGATTTTCAAACCCGTTAGCGTTCGGATTGTAATATGGTGCGCCCGCGTTAGGGCAATGACAGCTAGCGTTAACGCTCAGACAGGTGAGCGCTAACGTTTGCGTTAGGAATGTAATCGGGCCCTATTGTTTTTTTTGTATCGGTGCGAGTGAAACATTTTATTATATTTAATGATTTTGTCGCTTTTTCCAATCGACGTATCGCATTAATAAACAAAGAGAAAAAGAAAACGCAAAAACAGGAAACCAAGATGGATTCATTCATTGAGTGATGAGTGGAATAACTTTCTGTCTCTTGATAAAATCCTCTTGTGTTTTGTTTAAAGTAGGGATGTGCGTTTCGGAATTTTCACGAAATTCTCGATTCGTGCATTCGGATTCGGCCAAATTTCCAAAAATTTTCGGATCCAAAAGCGGCAGATCCGAACAAATTTCCGAGCCGAATCGAAAACGTTTCGGTATTTTCGAATGGACTAGAAATGTGTAAAATCGAAATTCATTTTCGTTCCATTCGTGATTTCGGTTCCATTTCAGTAATTTCGGACATCGTATTTTTCGGTTATATCGCTGATTCTGTAATTTTGTATCATTCCCATCTCAATGTATCCTTCCTGGAAAACCAGAGAAATCTCAATGTATCCTTCCCAGGAAACCAGAGAAATCTCAATGTATCCTTCCCGGGAAACCAGAGAAATCTCAATGTATCCTTCCCGGGAAACCAGAGAAATCTCAATGTATCCTTCCCGGGAAACCAGAGAAATCTCAATGTATCCTTCCCGGGAAACCAGAGAAATCTCAATGTATCCTTCCCGGGAAACCAGAGAAATCTCAATGTATCCTTCCCGGGAAACCAGAGAAATCTCAATGTATCCTTCCTGGGAAACCAGAGAAATCTCAATGTATCCTTCTTGTAAAACCAGAGAAATCTCAATGTATCCTTCTTGTAAAACCAGAGAAATCTCAATGTATCCTTCCTGGGAAATGAGAAAAATCTCAATGTATCCTTCCCGGGAAACGAGAGAAATCTCAATGTATCCTTCTTGTAAAACATGAGAAATCTCAATGTATCCTTCTTGTAAAACATGAGAAATCTCAATGTATCCTTCTTGTAAAACATGAGAAATCTCAATGTATCCTTCTTGTAAAACATGAGAAATCTTAATGTATCCTTCCTGGGAAACCAGAGAAATCTCAATGTATCCTTCTTGTAAAACATGAGAAATCTCAATGTATCCTTCTTGTAAAACATGAGAAATCTTAATGTATCCTTCCTGGGAAACCAGAGAAATCTCAATGTATCCTTCTTGTAAAACATGAGAAATCTCAATGTATCCTTCTTGTAAAACCAGAGAAATCTCAATGTATCCTTCCTGGGAAATGAGAAAAATCTCAATGTATCCTTCCCGGAAAACTAGAGAAATCTCAATGTATCCTTCTTGTAAAACATGAGAAATCTCAATGTATCCTTCTTGTAAAACATGAGAAATCTCAATGTATCCTTCTTGTAAAACATGAGAAATCTCAATGTATCCTTTCCCGGGAAACGAGAGAAATCTCAATGTATCCTTCCCGGGAAACGAAGAGAAATCTCAATGTATCCTTCTTGTAAAACATGAAATCTCAATGTATCCTTCCTGGGAAACCAGAGAAATCTCAATGTATCCTTCTTGTAAAACATGAGAAATCTCAATGTATCCTTCCTGGGAAACCAGAGAAATCTCAATGTATCCTTCTTGTAAAACATGAGAAATCTCAATGTATCCTTCTTGTAAAACATGAGAAATCTCAATGTATCCTTCCCGGGAAACGAGAGAAATCTCAATGTATCCTTCCCGGGAAACGAGAGAAATCTCAATGTATCCTTCTTGTAAAACATGAGAAATCTCAATGTATCCTTCCTGGGAAACCAGAGAAATCTCAATGTATCCTTCTTGTAAAACATGAGAAATCTCAATGTATCCTTCCTGGGAAACCAGAGAAATCTCAATGTATCCTTCTTGTAAAACATGAGAAATCTCAATGTATCCTTCTTGTAAAACATGAGAAATCTCAATGTATCCTTCCCGGGAAACGAGAGAAATCTCAATGTATCCTTCCCGGGAAACGAGAGAAATCTCAATGTATCCTTCTTGTAAAACATGAGAAATCATATCGTATCATATCGACAGAAATATCGGATCCGAAAAAACATTAGTTTACGTCAAAACGAATAGACACTTTGAAACGAGGAGAACAGATGTTCCGAAAAACACGAAAAAAAAGTCGATACGAAAAACGAACTGAACCGAAACGAGCTGAACCGAAAATTTACAAAATCCGAACGATTTTCACACACGCAAGTCTAGTTTAAAGCTTTTTTATCGTTTCCATTATGCCGATATCAGACATTGAACTCGTGATTGCAAAGGTCAATATATTCTACACAATGCTAAATAAATATATATATATTTATTTTTTGTCGTGGTGTCTTTACGGCCTGAACTTTTGCTTGTTATCCCGTATCGCTTTCAGGCCCTTTAGTGTCTCTTATTTTTGGTTATTGGGATGGTGTAAAACATTTGCATAAAAGATGTTAATGATGGTTAGACGCATAAACATTTTAACAAGCTTAATCCCATTTACCCAGGGTAATTATTGAGGGGGGGGGACAGATTTAATGAGCTACCTCGCTCACATGAGCCCATCATTAAAATTGTTTAGTGTCACTCCCTGTGATTTTAGCACGAGGGGGATTCTCATCAACAAACAAATAGCCCCTTATTCAGATTCACTGCCTGACCTGGAACACGCTCCTGTCACTGGAAGCAAAACATATGGATGTTCCTCCCGCCCGCTATGTTTTCACACAACGCGCGCGGGGTCTTCTTACACTGCGAGTGGAAGACACAGTGATGACATTTTACGAAGAAATCACAGTATAAGGATTTTCGACAATTGTTTAGCCGGACGTTGTGTTATTATTTATTAAGCACCTTTTGAATACAAAAAAATAAATAATAATAATTAAGCGCCAACACATTCCGCAGCGCTGTACAAGGTGCAATGGGTAAAGACAGGACAATTGTACAATACATACAGGAGGCAGGTCAGTATTCCTGCCAGCAGATACAGGAGGACATGAGGACCCTATACCCGTAGGAATTTACAATCTAGATGGGTGAGGGGATTGGAAACAGGAGGAGGGGCTGCAGTGATGAGTTAATGCAGGGAGAGGTGAGGACCTTTTTTGGGTCGGTCGGATTGTCTTGTTACGGAGTTAGGTTCTATTCTCATTATCAATTAATCGGGCTGTGTATAACACACAGTTTGGAATCAAACATAGTTAAGCGTTAATAACCTCAGGCTCTACATTGGAGAAGACGTGCCGCTGCTTTACTCTGTATGATTTAGGTCTAGCTCAGGCCTGATTGGGTAGAGGAGCTGATCACCTATCAGCCTCAGCCACCTCCTCGGCGAATATAAGCATCCAGGACCCGGGATAGGTTTAAAATAAGGCAAATTTTATTACTAATAAAATATACAGTATACCAAAACGCGTTTCGCATAAAAGCTTCATCAGTTGGTGGTACTGTAAATGTCTTTTGGATCCCAGGCAAAAGGTTGCTAAGGACACCAAAACAAACAACAGGTGCAAAAGGACTATTTAAAGGTCCACGCATAGGATTACATTTACAGTAGCACCAACTGATGAAGCTTTTTATGCGAAACGCGTTTTGGTATACTGTATATTTTATTAGTAATAAAATTTGCCTTATTCTACGCCTATCCCGGGTCCTGGATGCTTATATTCGCCGAGGAGGTGGCTGAGCTGATAGGCTCCCCATCCACTGCAGAATTAAGTTCAAAATCCTTATCCTTACCTACAAAACCCTCACTAACTCAGCTCCCCACTACCTGTCCTCACTAATCACCAAATACACCCCAGCCCGCTCCCTAAGGTCAAACAGTGACCTGCGCCTAGCTTCTCCCCGCATCACCTCTTCCCATGATAGACTGCAGGATTTCTCACGCGCAGCCCCCACTCTCTGGAACGCTCTCCCTCGTACTGTCAGACTTTCCCCTAACTTCTCTTCCTTCAAACGCTCCCTTAAAACATTCCTATTTAGGGAAGCCTACCACCCAACTCACTGACGCAACCATCAATCACTCTCACCTTACAGTCCTCTCCTCCTGTTTCCAACCCCAACCCTCCTAGATTGTGAGTTCCTACGGGAATAGGGCCCTCATCTCCTCCTGTACTGTTTGTCAAATGTTGTTCAATGTATTGTAACCCTGTCTATACTGTGCTTATTGTACAGCGCTGCGGAATATGCTGGCGCTTTATAAATAAAGAATAATAATAATAATAGGTGATCCGGTGCACCTTCGGAAGTCACCGGCTGCCTACAAATCTGGTGTCTGATCGATAAGACACCAGCAAATGTGAGTACGACATTCTTCTCCTTTGTTTGCGCTCCATTTTATACAATATTGCTCTATGTGAGTCATTTTATATTTTGAGGGACACGGAGGATGGTACCAATGTAAGGAAACCACACTTCTGAGCCACGGGGTGCAGCAGAAGGAACCACTAACAGGACAAGGAGTGCCAACTCCAGGACCTCTTTCTTTTATAAATAATAGGATGCTACAAAAGCAGACATACCGATGGATGTACAGACATGCACGCAGGAAGAGAACAAATATCTACCATAGGATAGGGATGTCCAAACTCCGGCCCCCAGATGTTCCTGAACTACAACTCCCAGAAATCTCTGACTGCATTAGATGGATGGAGAAGCATGGGAGTTGTAGTTCATGGACATCTGGGGGGCGGGAGTTTGGACATCCCTGCCATAGGCCCTCATGCATTCATGACCATTTGATAGATCTGTACGAACCAATGGCTTTATGACCCAAATTTTTTTACTATTTTAAGAACAATTCCTTAAAAAAAAAATGGTAGATATCTGTTGCAATGTCCCAAGTATCCCCTTTGTTTGTGGATATCCGTTCCTATCAGCCCGGCAAACGGATTTAAATAAGTTTAATGCGCTCCTAATCACGCCGGCAGTTTCTGCGACATGTTCCGCTGCCTGTCCGCTAGATCTCATTAAGGAAGCATTATGTATGGCAAATTAAAATGCAGGCTCCGTGATCAACGGACAAAGGGATGACAATGCTTATCAAATGTATTCCGTGAACTTCTCATTAACTCAGATATAAATGCCTTTGTCATCTCAAATCAGACTATGGTCCTCCAGGGTATTCCCGTACGCAGTTTTAAAATAAAGGGCCAGAGGTAGCAATATATATTTCAATCTCATTTAATGTAACAGTGGGGAATATATATTTTTTTTTTCTTTGATGAAAAGGTATCTTTTAGAATTAATTGGAAGGAGGACGAGCGCGATCGTAGAAATAGATTATATTTGAGAGACAATCGAAAAAAGCGACGCTCGCCCGTCGGGCGTCGAGTTCCTTGAGGACAAATGTTGATCTCTATTGTCATAAAAATCTGTTTATGTTTAAAGTATCCTTCTCCAAGATGCAATGTCCCCACTCGCTCAGCAACATCAGCGGTGCGCAGAGCTGCTGATCCTATACACGCAGGATGCTCTGCTGCTGATATAAGCTCTGTAGGGACCAGACTGGGTTATCACCAGTACAAACATGATTAATGCCTTTTCTAAACCTACTACATCCATTTAACTCCTTCATTTCTTCACCACAAAGAGCTTTTTGTTGAAACCATTTTCATCATAACCTTTATTTGAAACGTGGGATGCAAAGTTACCGATTAAATTACAGGTAACATAAAAGTTTTGTGCACGGATTGTTGTTTTGAATAAAAAATTAAAATAATGTAAATTTGCTCATTTTTCATGTAGCCGTTAAACCGATACAAAAACTTTGCTGGCATGAAAGGTTCTAAACTCTAGATGGCGTCCCTCATCCCTCGCAAAGTGTCACACCGTTTCTGCATTATCTGCATACATGTATTCTTTAAAAATTGTTAAAAAAAAAATACATTTGCGTAATTTTATCATTCATTTGTTCAAAAAAAAAGTTACTGGGACGAAAGGTTCTACATTCTAGATGGTGATCCTTTTCTCTTAATGCAGACCCTGTGTGACACTGTTTATCGGCCTACAGACAGAAATGGCCTTTGTGTCAGATGCAGTAAGTGTGATGCAGACAGGTAATAAAATGATCAGATCTCCTGCTTGTGGGGATTTGACGTGATCATATTAAGATTATTAGCAAAGCAATATCTGTATGTGCTGCATAATGCCTGTGTATGGAAATTACAGTAACACCTTGTATCTGTATGTGCTGCATAATGCCTGTGTATGGGAATTACAGCAACACCTTGTATCTGTATGTGCTGCATAATGACTGTGTATGGACATTACAGTAACACCTTGTATCTGTATGTGCTGCATAATGCGGTGTATGTGAATTACAGCAACACCTTGTATCTGTATGTGCTGCATAATGCCTGTGTATGGAAATTACTTGTTACTTGTTATGTGCCGCGTGATGCCTGTGTATGGAAATTACAGTAACACCTTGTATCTGTATGTGCTGCATAATGCCTGTGTATGGAAATTACAGTAACACCTTGTATCTGTATGTGCTGCATAATGCCTGTGTATGAAAATTACAGTAACACCTTGTATCTGTATGTGCTGCATAATGCCTGTGTATGGGAATTACAGTAACACCTTGTATCTGTATGTGCTGCATGATGCCTGTGTATGGAAATTACAGTAACACCTTGTATCTGTATGTGCTGCATAATGCCTGTGTATAGAAATTACAGTAACACCTTGTATCTGTATGTGCTGCATAATGCCTGTGTATGGAAATTACAGTAACACCTTGTATCTGTATGTGCTGCATAATGCCTGTGTATGAAAATTACAGTAACACCTTGTATCTGTATGTGCTGCATAATGCCTGTGTATGGGAATTACAGTAACACCTTGTATCTGTATGTGCTGCATGATGCCTGTGTATGGAAATTACAGTAACACCTTGTATCTGTATGTGCTGCATAATACCTGTGTATGGGAATTACAGTAACACCTTGTATCTGTATGTGCTGCATAATGCCTGTGTATGGAAATTACAGTAACACCTTGTATCTGTATGTGCTGCATAATGCCTGTGTATGGGAATTACAGTAACACCTTGTATCTGTACGTGCTGCATAATGCCTGTGTATGGAATTACAGTAACACCTTGAATCTGTATGTGCTGCATAATGCCTGTGTATGGGAATTACAGTAACACCTTGAATCTGTATGTGCTGCATAATGCCTGTGTATGGAAATTACAGTAACATCTTGTATCTGTATGTGCTGCATAATGCCTGTGTATGGGAATTACAGTAACACCTTGTATCTGTATGTGCGGCATAATGCCTGTGTATGGAAATTACAGTAACACCTTGTATCTGTATGTGCTGCATAATGCCTGTGTATGGGAATTACAGTAACACCTTGTATCTGTATGTGCTGCATAATGCCTGTGTATGGAAATTACAGTAACACCTTGTATCTGTATGTGCCGCATAATGCCTGTGTATGGGAATTACAGTAACACCTTGTATCTGTATGTGCCGCATAATCCCTGTGTATGGAATTACAGTAACACCTTGTATCTGTATGTGCTGTGAAAGGTATTTTAATATGATAGGTAGTGTGAATCCACCCCCCCCCCCATTATAAGTGTCAAACCCTGCAAGTCTTTTACTTGCATAGGATGTTAGCCTGTGGAATTTAGCCATTTCCTTTGTGTGCAGGAAGGGGTGTGTGAAAAATGTATGCTAGAAAAAGACATCTCTGAATCAATATAGTAATTTTTGGCTCACTGTTGGTTAAACTCTGACGTAGAAATGTATCTGTATGCTGATTGGCTATAAGTTCTTTGAAATCTAATAAAAGACCTGTCTAAGGAAGGATATTTCAGACAGGACTGACGCTACATTGCTTTGTGGCTGATTTTGTTGTCTCTCATCATGGTGATGCGCCGCGCCCAGTTTTCAACTTTGATATATGAGAAGAAACTAGAAAAGGTTTATTGAAATTTCATAAATGGTAATTATTATAGGGAGTTTGTTTTGTTTGCTTTAAATCCAAATTTATCAGTTGTTGTCTGAAGTGGGATTTGCCATTCAGATGTTATTTATATTTAAGTGTATCTTTACATTTGAATATATCCTTACATTTGCTTGTTCAGATTTTGCGAACTTGCCTCCAGGTTTGGTTTTTTGTTTATTTTCCCTGACGTTAAAGCTATGGTTCAGAGCTTGTTGATTTTTTTTAATTTTTTTTTTTTTTGGTGCAAGGTTGGACTCTTTGTCTTGATTTGTTTTTGTCATTTTATGTATTGTAGTAAAGGAAAATCGTTTGAGGACCTCACGTGTGTTTGAACTCGCCCGCTGCGTTGAGTATTTGTATTTGCTGGAAATTGAACTCATAAAAAAAGAAAAGAGATGTTTCTAGTTGTTTTGTCTCCGTTCTGTGTCTATCTTGTACTTCAATTCTGGTGTTTCTGGGTCGTCCATATCTTGTAATTGTGAGAATTTTATTTTAACTGATTGGATTTTCTTCTTGTATATCAACTGATTTAATCTCCCATTGAGAGACAGTTTTTTTTTCCTCTTAATTTTTTATTTTTATTTTCTTGCGCGCTGCTGCCATTTTTATTTTTTATTTTGTTTATGGCCATTGATTGCGTCTGCTTATTTAAATGTTTGTCTTTACTAACTATTAATATATGTGTTTATCTTTGATGTTTTGTATTTCGTAGTTTTGATATTATGTTTTTTATATGTAATTTATGTATAGGGACTGCTTTTCGTAAACCAGGTTTCTTTGTTTCTGTGTCATTACTGCCTTGCTTCGTGTATAAAAAAAAAGAAGGGGCACAGGAAATGGAGAAGACAATAGGGCTTTACTTTTACAGTGACTTTCAAAAGCGCCTGCTAACTTTTTTTCTTATACATTCATTCTTTCTCTTTGTTTTCTTTTTTTATTTAATGAAAAGAAACTCTTTATTTGTAATGTATAATGTTATTATGTGTTTGTATAAGGACTTTTTTCTTTGAATGCTAGTAGTCTTTTAGCAGTGCAAGTTGGAGAATGGAATATGTAGTATTTTTGTTGTTCTGTGAGTATTTGGGATAATTTAACAGTATATACAAATGACATGTGTCTAATGCTTTGAATGACTGTAGTAGCAGTTGAATTCTGGAGCTGTTAGTGCTTTATAAAACTGTAACTGTTGTGAAATTGGCGCGCGGTTTGAGTGCTTCGGCGTGCGTACAGTAGTGGAACAGAAGAAAGTAATTATGGGAGCTTTATTTACTGTAAATGGATTATAAATTGATGTATGATATATATATAAAAAAGTAGTGTATCAAGGTGATGGGCTCAAAGTTGTACATTTCCCAAGAGAGGCGTGGTCGGTTATTTTCCTCTGGTCTTTGTTTGAGTCCAGCACTAAGGGATTGACCGCACCTTAAATATAGGTTATATATTTTGCCAAAATGGCTGACTGAGATCATTTACAGTTTTGTAACTTGTATAATGGAATATATATGTAGGTTCATGTTTAGTTGTTTGGAATCTAAGAGGATGAAGTGATATAAAGCTGAAGGATTTGAGTGAAAGTTTAAAGGAAAGCGCCTACAGGTTTAGTAGCGCTGTACAAAGGAATTTAGGCAGATTTCAAATAAGAGAAGGTGTTTTTTGGGTTTTATTTTAGTTGACTAAGGGAGATGGAAGGTTGTAGTTTGGTATCTGAGTATTGTTTGATTTGTTTTCTTTTTCTGCAGTGGTAGCCAGATGTCTAGTATTTTTTTTTGCTGTCTGATGTTTTTGTCTTTTGGGTGTGAAGTGCAATAGCGTATAACTTTGCCTCCATTGAATATTCTTGGAGGGAATAAAACAGGTTGTAAAATAGCTGCACAGACACCTCACGTTTGAATGTTTGTTTTTAACCAATATCCTTAATAAAGATTATTGATGTTTATTAAGAACCTTTTTCTCTGAGTTTCCTCTGAGAACTTTGTGCTAATTAACGCGTCAAGTTTTAAACATGCCCTTCTATACTTTCTTTCCCAGTTCATGATATTTTTGTTGTGTTTTTTTTATTTGAATTGAAGTTCACATTCTTTTCCTAGTCTCCTCCGTGTTGTCTCACTCATGACCCCTCCTCTCCTCCGTGTTGTCTCACTCATGCCCTCCTCTCCTCCGTGTTGTCTCACTCATGACCACTCCTTTTCTTTGTGTCCAAAAAATGTGTTGCATTGTTTTTCTCCATTTTAAAAGTATTTTAACCATATGAATTTTAAAGTTTTTGACAGGTTAATAATACATTTTTTCCCAAGTTTTTACTTTAGGTGAACATTACCCATGCATGCCAACTTTGGTCAAGCTAGATGGAAGATTATGCGATACCAATATTGATAAAGATGTTGGAATTGAAGGAAATTTACTCAAACACATTATCATTTCACATTGCAATGTTACATCAACCGGATAATAAGGAATTATCAGACACCAGGCAATAAAACAATCTGATTATCGACAACTCATCAATAAATCATGCTATTTGTAGAAGATCATTGATTTGGAATTACAACTTAAGACATGTCAGTTTTACAAAACTGTTATTTTCAACCAATAAGACAGAAGACAAAGAAAGAAGATAATGTATTTTTATATTCTGATGTCGTCTAAGTGATAATTATTTTGTGTCTTTTATTATTTTATATTTTGTTATTTTTGTTGTTTAGTTACAATCAATATTGTTCAAAATTCCCTGACACATTTAGGATTATTGAAGATCACATCCAATTAAAATTAGAGTTCATTAATGTTTTTAGGAACATATAATTTAATGCATTTGCATGAATACATTTCAGGACATATATAGTGGTAAATGGGAAGTTTTAATTCGATAAAATTAATGCGGTTTTTATTTTATGTTTTATTTCATTTGAGGATTGGTGTGTTTTATAAACGCCAGGTTTGTTTCACAACACCGAACAAGACTGAATAGGATAGTAATTACAAAAAAAAAAAGAAAAAAACAATTATATTTAATAAAAGGGTGGAATATGCACTTCGGCTATTTCCCTTTTGAGCCAAAGTTGCGTATATATATATATATTTTTCTCTAACAATGAGTCAGAAGTAGTATAATTTTTTTATTGCGTGAGGCCGACAGGCTTCGCGGGGACATTTTGAAATTTATTATCTGTGTCTTTTCTTGTGTAAATTAACATTTTTATTGTTTTCGTGCATTTGAGAGTGACAATGAATGAATGGATGTAGATGATTAGCGGGGTATACCATATTTTCTTTTCTTTTTTATTTTCTTTATTGTTGCTGAAACCATATCACATCATCAAGAAACCTGACAGTCACAATGACTGCATATGGAACGAATCATGGACATTTTGTGTCAAGGTCAAAGGTCACAGGTAATAAGCAACCAGCGCAAAGAGACAGCTTGTTCAGGAGTCCTATGGTGGGAGCTCTAATGACATTCAATGATTATGCGTCTCAAGCTGGGATGTTGAAAAAAAAAAGACCACACCCTGATCTCGCACTGTGGACTATGGTATTAGATTATGGAATATTATTTTTTATTTATTTAATCCCCTAGATAAGTTTGAGAAAGGATTTAATTTGTGAAAATGAGAATGTATTTCTTGAATGTGTGTATGAATGCAGGTGTATATGCGTTTTGTGGAGTGAAGCTGAACATAGGAAAACACACAGATATAGATCTGACTCATGTTGATTTATTAGATAAATGAACTTTTACATTCAAGTTATTATACTTTTCTTGTTCGGTGAATTATATTTTGGGAAATGGGAATAAATAGTTATTTAATGTCTAGATTAGGTATTTTTGCCTACGCTCCAAATGTGGTTCGCTGGAAGAGTGAATCTAGATAGATAAGTGTATTTTATGCTCAT
Organism: Leptobrachium leishanense; assembly: GCA_009667805.1. Lineage (NCBI taxonomy): Eukaryota > Metazoa > Chordata > Amphibia > Anura > Megophryidae > Leptobrachium > Leptobrachium leishanense. Next base: position 427,309,452 of record CM019064.1, on the reverse strand, counting down.
AAAGGGCATCCTTGGGGAATCCTTTTCGTATATCATACAGGTATTAGGCGAGGGTACTATGGCCCCAGGTATAATTAGTTTAATTGTCTAGTTTGTTTCATCCCTTTTTGTGATCACGATTGTATATGTGATCAATGAGACGATTGAAAGGTATTTTAATATGATAGGTAGTGTGAATCCACCCCCCCCCCATTATAAGTGTCAAACCCTGCAAGTCTTTTACTTGCATAGGATGTTAGCCTGTGGAATTTAGCCATTTCCTTTGTGTGCAGGAAGGGGTGTGTGAAAAATGTATGCTAGAAAAAGCCATCTCTGAATCAATATAGTAATTTTTGCTCACTGTTGTGTTAAACTCTGACGTAGAAATGTATCTGTATGCTGATTGGCTATAAGTTCTTTGAAATCTAATAAAAGACCTGTCTAAGGAAGGATATTTCAGACAGGACTGACGCTACATTGCTTTGTGGCTGATTTTGTTGTCTCTCATCATGGTGATGCGCCGCGCCCAGTTTTCAACTTTGATATATGAGAAGAAACTAGAAAAGGTTTATTGAAATTTCATAAATGGTAATTATTATAGGGAGTTTGTTTTGTTTGCTTTAAATCCAAATTTATCATGCTGTATAATGCCTGTGTATGGGAATTACAGTAACACCTTGTATCTGTATGTGCTGTATAATGCCTGTGTATAGAAATTACAGTAACACCTTGTATCTGTATGTGCTGTATAATGCCTGTGTATGGGAATTACAGTAACACCTTGTATCTGTATGTGCTGCATAATGCCTGTGTATGGGAATTACAGTAACACCTTGTATCTGTATGTGCTGCATAATGCCTGTGTATGGGAATTACAGTAACACCTTGAATCTGTACTGTACAAGGATTTTCAGTCATTATAACCTCCTGAATCTTATCCCTGTACAGCAGTGAGTGACCCCAGAGCTCTCCCTGTATTCTGCTCTCTCCTTGGCTGTTATGCAGCAGCAAAGATTTTTGATTATTTATTTACAATGGATGTGAAAGCTGCTCCTCGTAGCTCCTTTACAGTAAGATAGGGTGAACTTTAGAGAAATGTCATTATTACACAGGGGGCACACTAATCTTGCTATAAAAGCATATGCAAATAGTGTTTTGATATGGTAATGAATGCTTTTCGATGTATCACAAAGCAAAATCAAGTTGACCTGTTTTTTGGATTGGAGAGGTTAAGGTCAGATGATGGATGAATGCCATCATTACAATCCATTGTCAGGAGATGTGACGCTGTCATAGCCAACACAAGATGGACTCCTTTTGCAGGTAATAAATCCCTTTATAGTTGCCAGACCTCAGCTCCGTCCATGTGCGCCTTTGACAGCCAATGTGGTAACCGATGAATCGGCACCTCAATGGGCATTTACACAAGCTGCGTGATGACGCTCAATAAACGATGCCCATGGAGGACGAGTATGGCGGCGTCTGGCGTCGGAACTAGGTTGTGCAGCTGGCAATATCTCATCAAGGGACGATGTAACGCATGGATCTTCACGACCGATACAATATCCACCTATGAGGGGACATCACAGGGAAAGTGAACCTGCTTAGAAAGCAAGACGTAACGTTAAAATACTTTAGATCCGTTCAGGTGGACTTTCAGCAGTCTCTAATACTCATTTGGCTGAGTTCAATGAACAGAACGGGAAGGGAATTTCTTCAGATCAACTTATTGATATGCAGTGTGGAAATACGCTTCTGTCCAAACACGTGTAGTATGTGCAATACACAGATGTGATAACACATGCACAGTAGCCCTGGACATTCTGCCAAGTAGGATTCTGGCCACTGGTCTTGGACGCCCGCGACAAAACATTCCTCCAGTCTATTTCAACAGAAGGTGGCAGACGACGGCAAGAGCCTCATCTTGTCATCCGAGTAGTAAACTTGCAAATCAACCTGCTATTCAATGGGCATGTTGGCAAAGCAAACCTCTGTTGACGTGCTCATCGACTCGCATTGTCTTCTTATTCTTGGAACCAATTCCAATGAGCAGATTTCCGTCCAAGTAATTTATTAAGAGAGGATTTATATGCAAACATTTGAAGAAGACAGAGGTGAAATTGCTGTGATGGAATCACTGATACAAGAGCTGAAATATGTAGGTTATTATGAGCAGAATGACTTCTCTTTTACAGTCCAGGTCTGTCGCAGACGAGAAGTCAATTAAAAAAAATTAATATTAAGATATATATAGTTATATTTAAAAATATATATCTCACACTGCTCCTCAACAGATACTCCTCATTTTGTCTTATCCATCAGTTGCTTAACAGGTAAGTCAATTTAAGATGTTATTTTTAATATTGAAGGAAAAAAATAAAACCACAAAAATCACATAAAAATATTAAATATATCAAACTTTTCCTCAAATGACATTCCTCATCTCTAATCATACTAGAACCAATTAGCAAATATGTTAATTTGAAGATATATTTGACAGTAATAAATACAAATCTAAAATCTAAATTAAAAAATATATATATATACACACACACACTTTTTCTCAACAGACAATCCCCATCTATTTAAAACATAAATAATAAAATATATATGAAAAACACATGGGGGGGGGGTTTGCACTCAGCCTAAACTAACATTCAGTGCGGGTGTGTCTCAAAAATAAAATACAAACAAAACCAGGAGGAGAGCGCTCCTCCAGGTTTTGTTTTTATATATATATGGGTCCACTGCAACTGGTCATCATGCCTACCTCCTGCTGATGAGGATCCAAACAAACCCAAAACAGCGCTGTCCTAGGAGTGGCTTTGACCAGTTGCATAAACCTTATCTCTGCTAGAAAGTCATAGTTTGGCATAGCATTGATTTTAGGGCTCTGTGTAATAACAGACCCAGGATGCATAAAAGTGAGACAGAGGTCATTTGCATATCCTACCCAGAATTCCTTGCTGCATATGGGGAATGTGGCACAGGAGCTCTGGGATGCAATTCTTTGAGTTGCTGTGATGTGCACTTATTATAGTGTGGAGGCTTTTTATCTCACTTTTTGTCCTCCACCATAACCCGTGTGTGTGTGTGTGTGTGTGTGTGTATATATATTATATATATGCTTTTAGGGGCTAAAATGTTTTGGTTTTTTTTATATATTTTTTTTAAAGCAAACCTAATAAATTTAGTAGCTATCTCGCTCTCATTATATATACAGTATATATACATACACACCAATGATTGCGGGAGCACGCACGGTCTTGTAGTTAAAACAATAAACTTTACTGGTGATGCATTAACTAAAAAGACCGTGAGTGCTCCTGCAATCATTGGTATACCATTTCTGCTATTGGGATTTAGCACCGCGGCAATTGGGATTTACCCAGCGCGTTGAGCTAAACAAGTTAGACTTTTGTATATATATTTTTTTTTATTATTTTCATGTTTTTTTTCTATTTTTAAGCACTTTCTGTTAAATAGCAGAGTTCGTGCTTTTATTTTTTTTTTACCTGTTCGGCGGCTGATCGGTGGCATTTGGAGGCCTACAGGGGTCAGTTCGGCAGATCCCGATGGAGGATTTCGGGGACCCTGGAGTGAATGCTGAATACACCACAGGGTCGGTGTATTGAAATCGCCGAAGTGCGCCGAACAAGAGAGCTCCGAAACCTCTGTGAAACGTCGGTGCTCTCCTAGTTTTCCCATAGTTTTCTGTTTAATAGAGAAGCTCAGTTGACGAATACCCAGATGAGCTTCTCAGACCTCATTCTGCAGGGTAAAAGTTAGTTCTGTGGTCCAAGGTCGCCGAAACAAGTATTAAGTCAGCTAATAGCAGACATCTGTAATAAGAGAAGTGTCCGTTTGTTTTCTTACATGTCATATGAAATCAGCGTAATAAATTAATTATGAAGGACACACTCGTTTAAACAATGGTTAATAATATCATTTGTGTCCATTTCAGGAATGTTTTGTCGGTGAACCCTCCTGCTACACATCATTCCTTGACATCGGCAGTATTGTATTTTTTTCACTTAGTAGATTGGATTACATATTTGATGGACAGCGCTATAAATAAAACGCGAGACACATGAGACCTATTATTTTAAAACCATAACCGGGATAAAATACTGGAGGAAAAAAAAGAACAGGTTTCCATACATTCAATAACCTATTAAGGGGGAGGGGGATTAGACCCACAATATATTCTGTTTCTACATCCAACTGCACCAAATATCTCGTCATAATTTCTGCCTATAGAAATAAAATATCAATAACGACTGGTTTGCGCACATTTTTTTTTTCTAAACATTGGCCGATTCAGTTGTAAAAATTCAGCCTGGACCGATACTTGAAAAAGCCCCTGGTCCGAAGTAAAGTTGGCTGGCGAATCACTTGGATTGATTTTTTTTTGTAAATCGACAAACCGATTATTCGGATTGAATCACTAAATCCGGTATTTCTAGGGACGCACCAATACCGATATTAGTAACGGTACCGATACCAACATTTCCCCAAGTACTTATACTCGTACAAATGCCCCCAATACTTATACCAATACTGGAAGCCAGTACTGGGCTGGCTTGCCAGCGAACAGCCGCCGGCACGTGAAGGTTGTAACATGACTACGATGGCCTTTAGTCGTGCTCTTGTGAGATCTGGTGCAGGTATTCATTGATCTGAGGTAGGTGTGAGTATACATGTAATCGAGGTCTGGTGTGTGTGAGTATACATGTACCTAAGGTTTGGTGTAGGTATACAGGTATCTGGTGTGTGTGTGTGGGTATATATGTATCTGAGGTGGCCTGGTGTCTGAATATATATATATATATATCATCAAAGTGGGACGCACTCCAGGACTTAGGTAAAAGAATGAAATCGATGCTTTATTAGATATGCATTAAAAATGTGTGCCCATTGGCACTAGCTAGTGCTAGCTAATGGCTAGTGCCAATGGGCACACATTTTTAATGCATATCTAATAAAGCATTGATTTCATTCTTTTACCTAAGTCCTGGAGTGCGTCCCACTTTGATGATTTTTGTACTATACATCTGGATTTTTTGCACCCAGGCAATATCATCGCATTGTGGATTGTGCAGGTTGCCACTGGTTTTATAATATATATAATAACATTCCTATTTAGGGAAGCCTACCACCCAACTCACTGACGCAACCATCAATCACTCTCACCTTGCAGTCCTCTCCTCCTGTTTCCAACCCCAACCCTCCCAGATTGTGAGTTCCTACAGGAATAGGGCCCTCATCTCCTCCTGTACTGTTTGTCAAATGTTGTTCAATGTATTGTAACCCTGTCTATACTGTGCTTATTGTACAGCGCTGCGGAATATGCTGGCGCTTTATAAATAAAGAATAATAATAATAATATATATATATTTCAAAAATATACCTTTTTTTATTGGACTAACGTTACGCTTTAAAGCTTGTCTTTTGTATGTATATCTTTCTTCTTTGGGTCTGGAAGCCTTACTGAGCAATATCTTAGAATTGAAAATTAAGGGGCACCTGGGTGGGGGGTTAGATGTCATAAATAGTGAGAGTCAAATGGTATGGTCAACCTATAACAAATCCCATTGAGAGCCAAATGACCATATCATTTGACTCTCACTATTTACGACATCTAACCCCCCCACCCATGTGCCCCTCAATGTCTTAATGCTCAATTCTATAATATTGCTCAGTAAAGCTTCCAGACCTGAAGAAAAGCTCGTCTTTTAAATGCAACGTTAGTCCAATATAAACGGCATTCGATTCAAATTTTTATCGGGAAATAGTATTTTATAATGTGAAATGCGTCGGTTTTAATGTCCATCTACGTGTCCTGTATTATGAAATATTTAACAGTATATAGTAACTTCTGAACACCTTTTTTAAGCATTAACAGATCATGAAGCGGTTTTGTCTTCCATCTATCCTCGTTTCATACTGCTCTTAGATGGAATAATCTATAATTACTAACTATATTGTAACCAGTGACAAGAATCCAGAGCAGAGGCAGTGTTATTTAACTGGAATGTTTCCTATAAACAGCATTTATGTATTCTAAAGAAACATAAAGCATATGAATTCTAACACAGCTTTGATATAATTACCGTGTTTCAAAACATTATTGTGGCACTAACACAAAGAAACAGGTTGACGGACACAGCAGAAACCTACTTGATTTCATTTAGGAGGGTTTAAAGTTTGACAACCTCGGCCAATAAGTTATTTATCTTACGCTACGCAAAATGCAACTTCTCTACACAGCACTTGTTATAGCACAATTACATAAATACTCAAAGCAGCAGTATACACTTTAAATCCCAGTCTGTCAAAAGCGATCCTGCAGCAGAGAGATCCTTACGTACACTGAGATTGTGTTTTCTTACCCAACTGGTGGCACATCATGGCTACTGAAATTATTTTTTCGACCAAAGCCAAGTTCGAAAGTAAACTTCAAGGTTGAAATCCCAATATGTCACGTCACAAAGGCTTAATGTACATTCACCCCTTTCATCGGTTTCTGGGTCCCCCGGATCAGGCTGTATCAAAATGTTATACACCGATCTATCGTATAGCGCTGCGGAAATATGTGGCGCTATATAAATAAAGGATAGTAATACTAAAAATGTATTTCTGTGTTTGGGGTATTTATTTTTTTCTTGTTTTACAAGTTATGGTCTCGTCTGCATTCACGGAAACGGTTGAGGTGTTAACAACCAGATCATTTATTAATATGGATAAGAACACATTCCATGAAATAGAACCTTGAGAAACCTCACGGTTAATTTCTAGTAGTATTGAAACATTGCCCTAAAGACTCACACCTGGGGAGCTAACAGATACAATATGCGGGAGTTAATCTAGGAAAATGAGTCCAGTGTGTTTGTCTTGTCCCAAAAAGGTCTGGGCAATACTGCTTTCCATTTAAAGAACATCCATTAGAATTGTTTGATCAAAGGCCAGAGAGTAGCAAAGTCATAATCCTTATTGTGGAACCAAACGAGTAATGGGTTAGTCCAGGGCTCAAAATTTCCACTCGCATTTGGTGAGTGGAAATTAAGTGAGGGCGAGTGGAAATGCACACGCAGGTAGCACAATAAATTATTTTGTGCTGCGTATTCCGGCAGTGCCGCAGTGCAGCCCCCCCTTCCCCAGATAATTTAATAAGATAATTTAAGGGGGTGTGTTTAGGGGCAGAGTTAAGGGCTGTGTAGGGGTTAGGTGGAGCAACTGGTGGCGAGTAACTCCTATGGGCTGGTTAGTAGCTTGGGACTTGAAATTTTGAGCCCTGGGTTAGTCAATAACCACTGTTGTTTCTTCACATCGGCAAACTTCGGTGAACTATGGTGGATCTAGTAGGGTGCACAGGAGTCGTCTTTGGCATTTCCATTCCGGTCACCTTTTTTTGGGTAGCAGAACCTTGCATTTGCATATGGAATTGACGTCTCTGTAAAGGGACGATGGAGCTAAAACCTGATGAGAACTAAACAGGAACTCAAAGGGCTGGCCACTAGCGCTGTTGCCCATCCTCAGGACCCTCATAAAGCTTGTTTTTGCTCTATCAAGTAAGGAAAATTTATTAAGGGAACGGTCTCTGTAGTTCAGCCTACTTAGTCTAGTTCTCAGCCTAGTTTTCCATGTGGTTTCCAAGTAAGTTTCTGTCGATATTATGTAGCGTAGATTTTAATATAGTTTCGTCCGTGTTTCAGCTGAAGAAGTCTATTGGGTTTACCTTTGTTTTCAGCATGATTTTTTTGGAGACCATGGACTACATCAGCTGCCCCTCGCTAAAATGGGCATGTTAAGGGAAAATGTTAGTGCTCGCTAATCTCCCTTTAGCGTCTCCGTTTTACCTATAGACTACGGGGCAGGCGCTGAGTCCAGCAGTCTTCCCTGTAGCAGTCGAACCGTCCGAAGCATCCCCTCCATGGAGTCCATAGGATTCTATAGAGGCTTCTGCTGCTGGGTCACATGATAGAAGGATCTTGCCTCTCGCGAGATCCTGCAGGTCGGCGGAGTAATCAAGGAGGGAGACTAGGGACTTTTTCCCCAGTCTCGCTCTGCTCTTGGCGGCCAGAAGCTGCGGATCGGGCCGCCATTCTTGCCACGGGATGAGAGGTGAGTGTTTGATGTTGGGTGGGGGGGGGTTACAGCTGGTGATAACTGATTCCGCATAGGGAATGCAAAGTACAGTAAACTTGCGCCGTTAGCAAGTGATACGGCGTAACGCTATCACCTCAAGTAACCTGGTGCTAATGCTCATTTATGTGAGCGCTAGCTCTGTCTTTAAGGAGGTGATAGAGTCACACATCTATAAAATTGCCAAAGTATATTCACTGGTGTTCATTCAACAATGGAACAACGTTGAATGAAGAATAGCCAAAGTATACTCATTTTAATGCCAGAATAAGGGTGGTACCATTGTTAACCGTTGTATGAAGTAACTTTGCATGCCATTGTTGAACTTAGGCTAAAATCACCATACATGCCAAAATGGTGAACATCAGCAGTAAGTGTATAACCCCTTTGGTCTGGTTGTGGCTAATTTTCCAGCACACACAATTTAGCAGATATTACTACGAACATCTGTAACGCACTACATTACATGTAATGCTCCAAGCCAGCCATTCTACAACCTGAACATCATAGAAGATATAACTGAAAGATGATGTGCCACCAAAAATTAGCCATCACCACCACGGAGAGCCGGAAACTGCATGGGCTTTCTATTATCACACGCACAGAGCTATAGACCATAATGGATGATTCTTCAGTCATTGTCTCCTTGAAATATTGAACCCTCTTCATGTTTGAATGTCCGTGTGTAAAACAGCTCACTGACTTTCATGCCATGAGCAGTAAAATTAGGATGAAGGCACGTATCCCTGCAATGTGCTGTTGACACGAGGGCGGGAGTCAAATCCAGGAGGGAGAATAGCTGTGAATGATGCTAATTATGGAGTATTTTAACGCCTTTGCATTGCTGCCGTCATATCCGCATGATCTCGTTGCAGTGACCCTTTCATAGCTCAGATCATTTACCATTGTTTGAAAGGGAATTAAATGTGCAATCTTTCCATATTAAATGATTGCCTCACCCATACCTATCACTCACGATGTGGGAGGGTCGCCATGCATACAGTAGTTCTGCTCACCGCAGCTTTGGTATTGACTGGAGACGTGTTGATGGTATCAAGTTGGGCAATGCGCACAACTCACGTGTCTGATCTCCATTACTCCATTTAGCAATTCTATCTATTCTCTATCCATCCATCATTTTTAACATATACGAAATACCGAGCCGAAGGACGGTGCTACTCCTAAGAAGTTGGCACACCGCACGCTATACGGAGCCAGTACTATATGGGCTCCATAAAATGTGAGTTGGCATCTGGATAAAAACCAGCTCTGCAGAAATTTATATATAACGGCGTTGCACTATATGTACATTTTTTTCTTTTTGCATGTACTCTACGCGAGATCTCTCAACCATCAATCTCCATTTGTTGCTTTATAAGTGTAAGCATGTTTTGATATCTGTTCTCATGGGATATTCACACGTATACGGAATTTAAATACATGCATGTACTCTGACATGGTATTATTATCACCTTGTAACACTAAGGCTAGGGTCAGACGAAAGCATTTTTCCCCGCGAACGTGAAAAAGTGCGTCCGAACGCATTGACATATTTTTTCACGGAATGCGCATAAACGATCAGACGACGCGCATTTTCGGGCGTGATTTTGTACGGATCGGCAATAAAACTCTTTTTGCGTCTGGACGTTATGTAGGCTGGACATTAGCAGCGTGTGACATCTCCTAATCACACACACACGCCGCTATGCCGCAGCTGCGCACTCAGTACATCAGTACTAGCGGTTCAGCGTTCTCAAAAAAATGCGTTCAAATTCCACTTGCGTTGCACGGCCGGACTTTTGTGCGGCCGTACATCGTATATTGGCCGTCATTGCCCGTCATCTGCTGCTAGTGCGGCCGTAATTATGTGCGCCAGAACGCACGTTAAAAGTGCGCTGGTCTGACCCCAGCCTTAAGGGGTTATTCAGAGAGCGCTGATCTGGCCCCCAAATGTCACCGAACAGGGAATTTCCCCATACAGTGACATTTCGGGGCCATTCGGCCATTCAGAGAGCAGGCAGTTCACCAAATTTGGCGGACTGCCAGCAAGTACGGTGCCTGTTTGACGGCAGTGAAATCCCCCATAGAGAAGCAATGGTTAATTATTCAGAGACCCCGAACAGCAGAGAAAAGTTGCCAAAGTGCCCTGTTCGGTGGTTTCATTCGGCAGGTTTATTCAAGTGAATCCCATAGGTTTCAATGTTAAAAATATTCCCATTTTTATCCAATATCTAATAAACTGTTTATTATTTTAATCTGCAGCAAAAAGTCTCTTTATTGATTTTTAAGGATCTTTCAGTGTTTTCTTTTTTCTGTAACAGACCTTTTTATTATCATTCATAGGATCTTATATGTTAATTCCAGGCATTTTCATTCAGTAGTTTTTTTGCAAACAGCGTTTCAAATTTTGACACTTTCAAGCATATTGTTTTGTTTTTTTTCTTTTACCCTGTTCATCGGCTTGTCTGCGTTGTGATCATCGGCTCAGCTTTTTCCAGCGTGTTTGTCCTGTTTTTTGCGGCGGTTCCGACGGGTTTTCAGTGGGATTTCAGTGGGTGTTCGGTCATGGTGAAAATGAGCTCAGGACTGGGGTGAAATGACTATCTATTCTTCCATCCACCTTCTTATCTAGGTAGCTATGTGTTTATCTTCCTATCCTTATCTATATCTCAGTATCTATTAACCACTTCCATGCTAAGGACGCACTCAGCGCGTCCAACCGCATGTCACATTCCATGCGGTGGACGCGCTGAGCGCGTCTCTTCTTTGGGGTCAGCGTTCGGCCGGGTTCCGGCCGATCGCTGGCCCCCCCGGTGCGGGCTGACATCTCGATGTCAGCCCAGCATCCGGAACCGCCGCCGGAGTAATTAGGTGTCATCGTGGCGGCGCGATGACACCTAATTCAGGCGCCCCCCCGCATGTGTGGAGGAGGCGCCTGAAAGGGAGGGGGGAGGTCCTTCGGACCTCTCTCCTCCCGATCGGCGGTGTGCAGGGGTTAACCCAGGCACCATTTGGAAGGGCACAGCCTGCCCTTCCAAATGGTACCTGGCACTAACCCCTGGGGAGCCGGATCACGAATCGGCGCTGAAAAGCGCCGGTTCGTGATCCTTTCCCGGAGCTGGCCGACATCTTGGATGTCGGCCAAGCCTCCGGGTACTCCCCCTGAGGACTGGTGTCATCGTGCATAGCACGATGACGCCAGTCCTGGAGTTAACCCTAGCCTGCCACCAATGGTGGAGATAGGGGGTCATTGGAACCCCTATCTCCCGATCCGTGGCAGTTAGGGGTTAAAGTTTGGTACTGTTGGATCGGCCAGAGCATGGCCGTTCCAACGATACCAAACAGGACTGTGAAAAAAGTTTGTAAAAATAAAAAATAAAAATAAAAAAAAAAAATAAAAAAAAATAAACATTTTTTTTCTTTTTTTTGGTTTGTTAATGCAGCAATATTGTTCCCATTTCAATTATAATGTGAACAATGATGCTGCACTAACGATTTTTGTATGCGGTGCGTTTGTTAAAAATCGTGTATTTTCCCCAAAAAAAAATGTAACGAGACCCCATCTCTAATTTTTTTAACAAGCGCACCCCATACAAATATAACCGCAATTGCTCGCATCTTAAAATGTGAAAAAAAAAACACTTTACACGTTGTAAATTATTGAAAATTAATATTTTATTGCATTTTTTGTTCTAATATACAGACAGGTCATGACGATACATATAATAATGACATATTATGAATCTGCCGAGTCTGACGGAAAGAACGATATATAATATGTCTGGATCATATACTAAAACAAGCCTTCAAAAAACACGTTTAAACATGATGAGCAAAACCGGTAAAAATGAACCTCAGCACAGAGGCGGGAAAAGCCTCAGCAGCAAAAGGGTTAATCTACATCTATCTTCTTCCATCCATGCACCTTTCTATCTATCCTTATCTATCTATCTATCTTCATACGTATCTATTGTTGTAACCTATATTGCTGCTCAATATCAAATTATGGCTCGTTTCCCCCTCCTTTTCCAGGAGATACATATTGACCCCTGGCATGGGATTTGAGGAGAATATCTGTGCAATATAGGTACCAGGAGTTATTGTTTGTCAATATTATTTCAACCCAGTTTAGCGGCTTAACTGATCATTTTTCAAGCCAGAAAAACCCATCTCTTCTCCTCATTCTTAGTTACTACCGAATATCGCTTATCGGGGGATAAAACATTAATTTAAGACGAACTAAAGACTTTTTATAATTTTTACAATTTGTTATTTTGTTGTCTTAAAAATGTAATGTTAAGCTGAGAATGTGATACTTGCGACATGTTAATTAATATCCTGATTTAATAAAGGATTTATGGCGTGGGTCATTTAATAAAACACAGGAAAAAAAAAAAAGAGAAAAAAATAGACTTTGTAGAGCAGTCCCCGGTGTGTGAAGGATTAAAAGCTAAAATCTCACCATAAAAGATGTCGACACATGTTAGAGAAGACACACACTAAGACATTTACAGCAACCAGATGTAAAATCCCAACGCAGGGCACGAGGCATAGGTGACAGATGTGTAATTAGCTCCGCTTAGAATTTCTGAAGTATTAGTGCCATACGTTGACTAAACATGACAATTTCAGGGTCACAGATACGCTCCAGCAGATCTCTGATTTCCCAAAGGATGTGCTCTCGGATAATAGAACTCAATCAGTGAACACCATCCACACAACTATTCTGCTGGCGTACACCGTCAGTCGACTACGGTATATCAGTGCCATTAAATAGTCATCTGGAATAAAGAGATTAATTTTCCCGCAACATCAAGTGTCCAGCTGATGGTTGTGGGGACTTTTCTTCTGTGGGGGTCACTGTTTAACACATCTGCTATAGTGGGGTTACCAGTTGGGTAGTTGGGAAGACCTTGGAGTGTTTCTGGGGTTGAGAAGAGACAAAGTAATGTGTTGGAACGCAGTTCAAGGACTCCAGGGACACCAAATCTTTCAAGATGACAACTTAATGAAGGCCCCAATGACGATGTTTTGGCCGATTAAAACAGACCCAAGAAGACCCACCAAATTTCTCGAAATGACACCTTTTTTAAAGGCACATATGAGAAAATTTCAACTGAAAAAACAGCCTTTCTCAAGCTTGAGAAAGGATTTTAATCAGCTGAACCATTGCCATACATTGGTGGTGTCAATGGGAAATTTGATGTGTCTAGAGTCCTTGCATGTGTTCCAAACCATTACTTTACCTGTCTCTTCCCATATAGCAGTCCTTATCCCAGGTCTATAGGGGTTATTCAGAGAGCACTGAAATGTCGTTGACATTTCCGTGCGCTCTCGTTCTCCGCACTTCGGGGAATCAAAGTTCCCCATCCTGCGGTGAATTTAGCATTCACCGCATGGTCCCCGGAATGCAGCGAAAACCCGCCGAACACCTGCTGAATACCCGAACTGCCGAAAAGTCACCGAACACTCACCGAAAACCCACTGCGAAAAACACGTAGGAAAAAGCCAACGAGTCGTCAATCATCAGCAGACCAGCCGACGGAAAAAGCCGAATGCTGAATAGCCGAATGGTCCCGAAATGTCATCATATGGGGAAATTCTCTGCTTGGTGACATTTCAGGCCAGATCGTCTCTCTCTGAATAACCCTGTATGTAAGATGTTGTGACTCTGAATTGAGCTGTGAGCTTTAATGAATCTAGCGCAGTGTTAACACAAACACCTATACATTATCAACTTATTTGGCATCAATATATTGGGTCCTCCAATACATCTAGGTGCCCAAGGGCATTGAATACGATCTCAAAGTCATAGGGTCAATTATCAAACTCTCAAAGTCCCAAAATCTATACATAATTCATGTGGCAAGGGCTTCCCTCATAGCTCAATGTCGAACGGTAAATTCTGACATTTTTACAGTCCCATATTTCTCCTATACATAATTCACGGCACTTATCCTTCTTGATGCCCAATTTATTGGTGACTTATCTAGGAAAAAATTCTAGCAGCCAGATAACTTAGTGATGGAGACAGTGCAGCAAATAGAAGTTGGGTTTTAGACATGGACACATCAAACTGAAATAATTATCAATTTTTCCACAACAATGGGTAAGAAAATCCCCCTGATGGCAAATTAAAAACTTGATCCCCCAACCACCACACTTAAAGTATATTTAATTTTGATGGAAAAAGCAAAGAAAAAAATGGTATTTCTGAAAACAGAACCTCCCTGTGGAATCAATTCCCTAGGTTTGTGAAAGGGTACCTATAATTCCTGCTGTTGCATCTCAACGGATAGCCTGTGATACGCTTCTGTTGTTATTCTATCAATTTAAGTTTTTAATATAAAGTCATTCCGCCTCACATTATTACAACTTTTTAATTGTGTATTATATATTTGAATGGATGACTCAAAGTTGTTGTTTATAAACTGGATACATTTTCTAGAGGACGGCATATTGTTACACAGAATTGCCTTGTGTCTATTTCCTAATAGATATAATATTTAACATTTACTGTTTTTTAATGAAAAATCCAATAACCACTAATACAATAAAGATGTATGACTTTTGTTGGAAAAAAACAATAGCTTCACTTCCTTCAATACTGAGCACTGTTTATTGGAAAAAATAGCATCATATTTATTTGAAATATGGGGCACATAGGTAATAATTATATGTAGGTCTCAAAAGGCAAATTTGGACAGAAATTCTTAAAGATAAATATAGTTAAAATATTAAAATAATGTAAATTTGTAAAAAAAATTCCATGCATTTGTTTATTCTTTACAGAAATATTGCGGAGATGAAAAGTTCTAAACCCTAGATGGCGTCCCTTATCTGGCACAATTTCACGCTCTGTCTGCATTATTAGCATGCTGGCAGAAATGGCCTTTGTGTCAAACACAGTAAATGTGATGGAGATAGATAATGTTCAGATCTCCTGCTTATGGGGATATGTAGTGATCATAATGAGATTATTAGCAACGCAATATCTGTATGTGCTGCATAATGCCTGTGTATGGGAATTACAGTAACACCTTGTATCTGTATGTGCTGCATAATGCCTGTGTATGGGAATTACAGTAACACGTTGTATCTGTATGTGCTGCATAATGCCTGTGTATGGAAATTACAGTAACACCTTGTATCTGTATGTGCTGCATAATGCCTGTGTATGGAAATTACAGTAACACCTTGTATCTGTATGTGCTGCATAATGCCTGTGTATGGGAATTACAGCAACACCTTGTATCTGTATGTGCTGCATAATGCCTGTGTATGGAAATTACAGTAACACCTTGTATCTGTATGTGCTGCATAATGCCTGTGTATGGGAATTACAGTAACACCTTGTATCTGAATGTGTATGGAAATTACAGTAACACCTTGTATCTGTATGTGCTGCATAATGCCTGTGTATGGAAATTACAGTAACACCTTGTATCTGTATGTGCTGCATAATGCCTGTGTATGGAAATTACAGTAACACTTGTATCTGTATGTGCTGCTTAATGCCTGTGTATGGAATTACAGTAACACCTTGTATCTGTATGTGCTGCATAATGCCTGTGTATGGGAATTACAGTAACACCTTGTATCTGTATGTGCTGCATAATGCCTGTGTATGGAAATTACAGTAACACCTTGTATCTGTATGTGCTGCATAATGCCTGTGTATGGGGATTACAGTAACACCTTGTATCTGTGTGTGCTGCATAATGCCTGTGTATGGGGATTACAGTAACACCTTGTATCTGTGTGCCGCATAATGCCTGTGTATGGGAATTACAGTAACACCTTGTGTCTGTATGTGCAGCATAATGCCTGTGTATGGAAATTACAGTAACACCTTGTATCTGTATGTGCTGTATAATGCCTGCGTATGGGAATTACAGTAACACCTTGTATCTGTATGTGCTGCATAATGCCTGTGTGTGGAAATTACAGTAACACCTTGTATCTGTATGTGCTGCATAATGCCTGTGTCTGGAAATTACAGCAACACCTTGTATCTGTATGTGCTGCATAAGGTCTGTGTATGGCAAATACAGCAACACCGTGTATCTGTATGTGCTGCATAAGGTCTGTGTATGGCAAATACAGCAACACCGTGTATCTGTATGTGCTGCATAATGCCTGTGTATGGAAATTAGTGACACCTTGTATCTGTACTGTACAGGGATTTTCAGTCATTATAACCCTCCTAACCATATCCTTGTACAGCAGTGAGTGACCCCAGAGCTCTCCCTGTATTCTGCCCTTTCCCTGGCTATTTAATGCAACAGTAAAATTTTGAGCTTTTTGTTACAGTGAGGGTGGGAGCTGCTCCTTGTAGCTTCTTTATAGCATTACATGCTGACATGAGAGAACTCTGGGAGTTCTATTTCTCCCCAGGGGAGAATTAATCCTGCATTAAAATGATATACATATGGGCTTTTATCTGCTATTTGTTGGTATTTATTGTACTTGAATGCAAAATTGAGTTTACACGTTCGGGTAGTGAAAAGGGTTAATATTGTGCAAGCATGCAATTCCTTGGATGTTCTCAGAACTGCGCTTTGATGAACACACAGTGGTATAGATTAAAGGTTCTGTTCTAGACGTGTGTAGGAGAGAAAGCCTCGGGGCGTAATATGGAACCATTATTAAATGTATTTCCTAAGCTCAAAACATACAAATCATCATACAACCCGATAGCCATGAGGCTAAAGCTAACCCCATCTGTTCCAGGTATTGCAAAGCAGTTGCTTGTACATGCAGGATGAGTATCTCTTATATGAGATTCCAAAAATCCCAAATTCCCCAAGATCCGAAAACCTTTTGAATGTTGACATGAAGCCAAACATGGAGAAGGCCACACCTGACCACATGTGATGGAGGACAAAACTGTTGAAGAAATTATGTTAAAATCGTGGGCACTAAGCTACAATGGGGACGCTAAGGGGAAAAATTTGCGGCTGGTCTGCGCTGTGATCGTCGGCTTTTTCCCGACGTGTTTGGCGTCTTCTTTGCAGGGGTTCCGGCGGATGTTAAGCGGTTTGTGGCGGGTTTTCCCTGCAATCCAGGGACCCTGTGGTGATTGCTGAATGCAGGGTGGGGAAATTTGATTCGCCCGAAGTAAAGGGGAGGGGGGGAAATGAGAGAGCACCGAAATGTGGGCGACATTTCGGAGCTCTCTGAATAACCCCCTACATCTGCATTCTACTACATAATACTATACATTTTACATGTTACAGTTACTCTACATGGAATGAGGAAGGGGAAAGTCTGTTCCGACAGCATTGTCCCATCCAGCTCCGGTTTGCGCTGCCAGCAGCTTCCAGTCTGCAGACTACGTGCAGAAGGCAGAAATACGGCAACACTTGGACATTAGCATAAGCTGTCAAATCTTCAGGCTAGTGAATTATTTGGCATAATGAGATCATTTTATTAAAGTCAAAACAAAGCCTTAACGCATTTTCACAAGACGCTGAAGTTACCCCCTTTTTCTTTGTGTCTTAAGCGTATCGTTTGCCAATTTGCACAAATGGATGTCACTCTCCCAAAAGTAAACAGGAGCAATTTGGCTGCTCGTCTTATCACATAAGCAGCGTAGATCAAAATATATTTTGCATATTTTAGTTCCTCAGGATTGTTTCGTAGTATAGGATAATATGCAACACTGACAGTAACCCCTTTAAAATCAAGAGTGACTAAACTCGATCTGCAAAAGCACTTGCAGGGGCCCAAGATCGAGTTACGTTAATCTGGCCTTAATCTGAAGCAACACAAATGACATTTGCTTATCGCTGGTTGTAATTATTACAGTTGTATATTACAGCAGTGACTTGCAGGTTGAAAATATAACTGTAAAAACTGTAAAAAGCTCTGACTTGCGTGTTAATATTTTATCAGTAATTTTTTTTATGCACTTGCAAGTTATGTGTAACAGTGTAAATGTTAATGTATGAACTTGCAAATTTACAGTGCGGAGGTTGTGTGTTTTTATTGTAAATGCGGATTTTAACCCATACTCGAAGGGCAGGCATTGCCCGTCGGGAGGGGGTTAACACCGGTAAGGCGTACTGGTATACCTAGCCGCCAGGTGCCATCACGAGCCTCTGAATTGGCACACCCACACAGTCAACGTGCGCCATTGACTGCAGGGGATGGTCTGAGTTCAGGCCGTCCCACTGCAGCCAATGGCGCACGGTGCACAGGAGGGTCCAAAGCAGCCGTTGAAGTCAGTGGAGTCTACCAGTATGCCCCGTGTCTTAAAGGCCCACCCGACGAAGGGATGGCATAGAAAGTCCTGAAGTGGGAAAGGGTTAATTAGTCTTAGTTTATGCTTTATCTACTAAACTGGTAATTGCTAGGAATTAGGATAATAAAAAAAACTTTGTCCTAACATGATTACTTTAAAAAATTGTATTCAAAGACAATGAAAGACTTTGTCAAGACTCAAAAAGGTTGAAGCGGTAACTGATACATTGCTCTTTTTATTAAACCTTTGTCAACCTGTTGGTGTGCCTTACTCCCCTTCGTTGTCTTTGAATGGTTTTTGAACAGGCTTCGCAGTGGGATTGGTGCACCCATATTTCATAGCTCCAAGTTCCAGTTATATTGACTACATGATTCTTTAGTGGTTTGGATAAAATTAAAGATCTATTGGCCGGGTCAGTTTTCAACAGTTCAAAGTGTAGTAGATGACTTTACCAAAGTCTTCACTCTGATAATAATACTATAATTATATTTTTTTATGTTTAACCTCCCTGGCGGTATTCCCGAGTGTGACTCGGGGTTAAATTTTGCTACGAACGGTAACCCCAAGCCACACTCGGACTGCATACTCACCTCATCCTGCGCTCCCCTGCTGTCCCCCGCAGTATGATCGTGGCGACTTGCTTCCTGGTAACGCTCCCTGTGAGTCACACGATGCAGGGGGCGGGACCAGGCAGCAAATTAGCAAACTGTAAAAAAATTTATCCAATAGCATGACTTGCTTGAACGGCCACTAGGTGGCACTAACAGCTCAGAAACAGACCATACACATTCTAAGATTGGACTTCACTGTATATATGGTTTGAAGATCTCTTATTTGCACGGATTTCAGTGAGCTATTCATAATTATTACAGGCTTACTATATAAAACAACACATTTCCTTTCAAAAAAAATTGAGACGCTTTTAGACACAATTTTGTTAAAAAAATTAGACCGCCAGGGAGGTTAAATATTATTAAACCCTTCACTACCTAGATCGACATAACTAGGTTCTTCCAGGCACCATCAAGTCCCGATATTGAGTTATCTCGATCTGCAGCTCTGAAGGACAAAAGCAAAAGATATTTGTTTGCTGCAAACAAATTTAGTTTGCTTCTGGACTGCAGAAGGTGCCTCCACAGTTATAGTCCTGTGGGCATAATGGCCGAGAGGCTAAAACTGTTTAAAATTGGCTGCTGAATGCCCTGACATATCAGGCTTTCAGCAGCCGATGCATGGAGCCACGAGCTGCAGCTCAAACTGCTGTAACTTCATTTGGCCAGTAGATGGCACCATCTGCCTGCCAAATGGGTCTATTCCCAAATATTACTTACTGTATAATTAAATAAAAATGAAATTTAAAAAAAAACAGTAGTTCCTAACTATGGTTTTGGGAAAATCCCCTTGGTAGAGAAGGGGGTTAAATATTAATTTTTTAATTGTATTTTTGTAAAAGAACAATACTTAAATGTTACGTATGTGGGATAGATGGAACGTTTGGAAAGAAGGGGAGAAACTGAAAAAGTGTATCTTACCACAACACCAAAATTCACTGACATTGAAACGCGGGTAGACTCGACCTTCAAGATTATCAAATTTGTGAATTGTCTCCGCTCATCATGTATATGTATATACTAAGCATATCAACCTCCCCTATGAAGTAAGGGCACACAATCCTGTAACAGAGGTTGACAATAGAGGATAACAGATAATGATGTGTAATTATAGGTCCTCTGAAGCGTTCCATGTTCCAGCTCACTGAATGGAACAGTTGCAGTTTATATCTTCACACCCAGGGTTGAAGACACACAGATATTAATAAACTGGAAACCTTAAATGCCAATTATATATTTATATTATATTCATTTGCAGGCGTATTGGATTGCATCATATTGATATTAAATGTTGCAATTTATATGGGGCCAAATTCCAATCACGGTTAAAAATTGTTCTTGTTACCGTTCCCAAACCAGAAGAAGACAGGAACAGGTGCCTGGCCTTCAAGTCTCCTCTAAATCCCCAGATATATCAAATAATCGGAAAAGAACACAACTGTGTCTATATTTTTTATTATGTTTCAGTCGAAGGATTTAATGGCTTAATTTTAAACTTTTTCCATTGCTTCTTGAATTAGAGCATTTATGTTTCCTTGATAAAAATTATCTTGAAGATATTTCCATTATTTATGTAATTGTATATAAATCAAAAAACTGACTTCCTTTGTAAACATATGCAGATAATATTTAGATGGTACCACCCTAAAAATATTAACATTCAACCCTTGAAATGCAACAACGACAGCGATTCTGAGAAGCCATCGATGCTAAGACACGCCCCATTTTCAGAGACGTCGATACAAGGAAAAACGTGCTTGTTGGAATCGAAGAAATAGAGTAACACAGGTGGTAGGGCCTAGGAGGAGGCGGCTAGGGATGCGGCCTGCAGCCCTAGCAATGCCCAAAAGGAGGGCCCACCTGAAAAATGGCCGTGTCTGACTAGAAATCTGGAGTGTCAAGCTGCCTCAGCAGGACCAGTTTCTTCCACGGACAACGGGACAATGCCCTTAGTTCGGCAGTGTTATGTGTTAAAATTCTCTTCTGAAAACCTACAATTAGTTTTTTCCCCCAATACTTTATGACTTAATAGTCATTTCTTTTGTTCTTATTCGTTAGGCCTGTACCATTCTATATACAATGTCCTGCATATTCAAAGGGGAATAAAATAATATAAAAGCCAATAAGACCATTATCTGCTTCTAATGACTCCATTCGTCCACCAGAAACGTGCTTCTCATGGGAAAAAAGCAAAAAAAAAAAAAAACGTCTGCATGCGATAAATATATTTCATTAAAAATAATTATTAATAGGATTATATCATGGATAACGTTGACGCTGGGGTTATTTGTATACCGTGTTTTGCATGAAGATTAGCACACCTTACTACAAGGGCATATTTAGTAGAAGAAGTAGAAGAGAGGTGGTCAAATGTCCTCTCCGACTTCTTCTGATACATTTTATTGCTTGAGAGTTGAACATAATACATAAGTTAAGCCATTAACATTCATAGGTTTACAATCCCAAGAAATGTGTTTCTTTTGATGTTCTCTTCATTTCTTCAGGCAAAATGCAGCTATCAGGAAAGATAATACATGAAATAAGAGAACGCTACGTATCCTTCTCCGTGCCGCGTCTGACACAGCTGGCACTCAATTGGTTGCCTGGCCACAGAGATTCCTCATATATTGCTACAGGCGTGGGTTGCAGTACACAGAAAATAGGCAGTTTATTCCATAATGAACCCCAAGTGAGACTGTGTAGGTGTCAGGCAGTTATCTGAACATCCAGGTTCTTTTTGAGGGAGGAGGGGAGGGTTGTTTCTCTTTATTTTTGAAGAAAATTGCATATAGGAAGTCCATGGGAAGCTCTCTACTTGAAATTGAATTCATAATTGCTTTTAAATTCGACATATGGAGAGGACTGTCAACAAAGCGTCTGACGGAAAAAAAAAACATTACAAAAAGACAAGCAAAACCTCTCATCTTAACACTTTTTACCTGGGACGTCCATGGCCATTGTTTAGAGCTCCTACCACCTCAAAACCAATATGACTGCCATTTTTGTCTATCCCCAGGTAAGCTCTTGGCCTTCCCTCTTGAGACACACCACATGCATCGCAACCATTAAACTCTACTGGTCGATTTATAGGTAACCAATACACAAGGAAAGTTGCAAAACCAATGGTCATTACTGTTGCAAGAGCAAAACCAATGGTGGACACAGCCAAGTGGCTTATGTCCGGAGCCAAAGTTAAATTATCATGAGGTAGCGTAGCACAGTCGAAAAGCAGTATTAGGATGACTGGGGAAAACATGGTAGAGAATGGAGGGAGCATGGGTATCAAACTCCACCCTCCCTAGATACTGATGGCCTACTATTCCCAAAATTCTTTGAATTAAAAAGATGGCCAAAGAATCATGTTGTTGGTCGTTGTAGTTCAAAAAACATCTTTGGGTTTGAGATACCTGCTATAGAAACAATTCTATATGGTGAGGCAAAGGCAGAAAATGGAGCAAGTGGGGTCGACTGGTGCCAAAAGGAAGCAGACGGAAAAAAGGAGGTACGGAGTAGAGACAACAAAGGAAAGTATGGAAACTACTCGATGCAGAATAAAGGAAGGTACAGGGGACAACTGGACAGAGACAGGAAACCAATGTAAGAAAGTAAAGAGCAAAACGTGTACAGAATGGAGACAGCACGAACGTAATAAGGAAGGACATGGACATGGGATGAAGACAGCAAGAAGAACATACCGAGGAAACTCAGACCAGATTGGAGACAGCAGGAAGATAATAACGAAGCATCTGGATATGGAACAGAGACAGCAGAAAGATCCTGATAGAGGAAACCTGGAACAGAGTGCTGACAGCTGGAAGAAAATTACAGAGGAATCCAAGAACAGAATAGAGATAGCTAGTAGACCATTACAGAGTAATCCAAGAACAGAATTGAGATAGCTAGTAGACCATTACAGAGGAAACCTGGAACAGAATAGAGATAGCTAGAAGACCATTACAGAGGAAACCAAGAACAGAATAGAGATAGCTAGTAGACCATTACAGAGGAATCCAAGAACAGAATAGAGATAGCTAGAAGACCATTACAGAGGAATCCAAGAACAGAATAGAGATAGCTAGAAGACCATTACAGAGGAATCCAAGAACAGAATAGAGATAGCTAGTAGACCATTACAGAGGAATCCAAGAACAGAATAGAGATAGCTAGAAGACCATTACAGAGGAATCCAAGAACAGAATAGAGATAGCTAGAAGACCATTACAGAGGAAACCTGGAACAGAATAGAGGCAGCAAGAAAGTCATATAGAGGAAACCAGGAAAAGAATGAAGGCAGAAGTAATATAATAAAAAAGCATCTGGATAAACAATTGAAACAACAGAAAGACAAAAGAAGAAGCAACTGAGCACCGTATGGTGGCAGCAGAAGAACCGTATGGAGACAACTGGATCCAATATGGAGACACCATGGGGAGCACATTGGAACAATAATAATATGAGTCTATGGGTTCGAAAGGACCGTAGGGACACAACTAACGGAACCCATAGATGGAGACTGCAGTGGGACAGTAATAGAATGGATACAGGTGGTGGACGGAATGGGAACGAACAACCGGATATAGAATGGAGGGACAACAGCATAAGCAGAAGAACCGCAAGGCAGGGCTTGACAAAGCCAGGAGCCTGGTAGCCAATGGCTCCTAGAATTTTACTCCGGGCTCCTAAATTTCCAGTTTTATTTTACACCAATCTAAAAGCAGTCTTTGGCATCTAAAAACATTTAGTTGCCTTGAAGGTTTTCTTCCTGTCTCCTACATTTAATGTAAATATATCCAGCCCTGGTGTATGTATTTATATATGTGGTCTGTTGTGTGTGTGTGTGTGTGGGGGGGGGGGGTCTGTGTCTGCAGTGGGTAAAGAAAATAAGTATATTAAGCAATATCACAATGTCACAAGGTACAGATGTTAACAACACAAATAATATAATAAGATATATATATATCAGAGCGGCCAAACTGATATTAGAAGCAATGGTCTACACTTCTAGGCTCAAAAAAAAAGTAGCCACAAGACCACATTCCCAACCTTTCGGCGAGGATTCGCCTTTATCAAGGCATACCTTGATAAAGGCGAATCCTCGCCAAAAGGTTGGCTCCTAACCTTTGTAGCTGGCTCCTAGATTCAAAGCAAATTTGTCAAGCCCTGCGTAAGGCATCTTTGAGGATAATTCCTAGTAGATAAATAAGAGGGAGTGAATGGGTTTGTGATTTATTTTTCCTTTTAGCACTAAGACTGTTTATTTGCCATATATTGATTATATTTAAAATTGGGTCGTGGCTAAATAACAAGGAATTCTAGCTCCAAGATGCCGGAGAAATCATTATACATTTTAGTCACTAAGAGAGATGGAGTCAGAGACCTGCATTATAGAATACATTGATATATGGGCTCCTCTTATAGGGACTTAATTTTCCATTTCTCAGAATCAGTAGGGCTAGCACTCACTTCCAGAATCCATTAACAGGAGCCCCGCCGAGGATCAGACGCACGCCAATGTGCTTTACATGTAGGAATTAGAATTGCAAAGCAAACCGTGGTGAGTTTAATCAATATAGGGTTTTAAAATGAGATTCCAAGGAACGGCTTCTCCATACAAGCAAGGAGACAATGTAACAATAAAGCGACACCTCCTAAACAAATCCCCTATTGGAATAAATAGCAATATAATTTAGGGGGAAAAAAACAGAATGTTGGGTCGATCTGGTGAAAAGCACAAAGCACAGTGCATTAAATTTTTGATTGAGATGAAGTATGTGTCGTAATGGAAATTTTTCAATGTAAATGTCCTGATGACGTGACATGATGGATATGTGAGGGTTTTTTCAATTCTTTCGTATCTTCTAAATTTTGTATCAGGTATTTAATGGGAAATGTGTGTGTGTGTGTCTCCACATTAGTTGAACCTCTCCCCCCCCTTTTTTTTAATATAAGTAAAAAATATACAGGTCTATTCACTAAAAGGTGAAAGTCAGGAGAATTGTACCCCAAACAGGACAGGTTTGCGGGATATCCAATCCTTAAAATCTGGCCTCTTAGGAGTACTTAGGACCGCAGTTGGGAACCACTGATCTCGACCAAATAGCCGATTTGGAAAGTGAGATAAATGAGAGAATTTTTCTGGTTTGGCTATTTTGACCTGGATTTTCACTTCTCCAGTCAACTCTCCAGATGTGATTGAATAGACCTGATAGACTTGCCTTTTATATCCTCAATCAGGGCCGTAGGAAGGGCGAGGCGAGTGAGGCGCCTGCCTCGGGCACAGCTGTGAAGGGACGCAGCCATGGCTCAAGTCCTGCGGGAACGCTGCGGGAACGCAGGTTGCGGGAACGCTGCGGGAACGCAGGTTGCGGGAACGCTGCGGGAACGCAGGTTGCGGGAACCTGCGTTCCCACAGCTTTCCAGCAGGTCTCGAGCCATGGCTGCGCCCCTTCACAGCTGTGAAGTGCCCAGCCCGAAATGATTGCCGGCGGCCGCTTGCTTCCTGCTTGAACGGCCGATGACAGGAAGTGCGAGCGGCTGCACTTCCTGTCAGCAGACGTTCAAGCAGGAAGCAAGCGTCTGCCGGCAAGGAGAGGTGAGCTGGGGCAATATCCAGGAGACCTGGGGGGGCGATATCCATGAGACCTGGGGGGCACTATCCATGAGACCTGGGGGCACTATCTGGGGACACTATCCATGAGACCTGGGGGGCACTATCCATGAGACCTGGGGGCACTATCTGGGGGCAATATCCATGAGACCTGGGGGGCACTATCCATGAGACCTGGGGGCACTATCTGGGGACACTATCCATGAGACCTGGGGGCACTATCCATGAGACCTGGGGGGCAGTATCCAGGAGACCTGGGGGCAATATCCATTAGACCTGGGGGCACTATCCATGAGACCTGGGGGCACTATCTGGGGACACTATCCATGAGTCCTGGGGGCACTATCCATGAGACATGGGGGGCACTATCCATGAGACTGGGGGGCACTATCCATGAGACTGGGGGGCACTATCCATGAGACCTGGGGGCACTATCTGGGGGCCATATCCATGAAACCTGGGGGCACTATCCATGAGACCTGGGGGGGCATATCCATGAGACCTAGGGGGGCATATCCATGAGACCTGGGGGGGCATTATCCAGGAGAGCTGGGGCATATCCATGAGACCTGGGGCATATCCATGAGACCTGGGGGGGCATATCCATGAGACCTGGGGGGGCATATCCATGAGACCTGGGGGGCATTATCCCGGAGAGCTGGGGCATATCCATGAGACCTGGGGGGGCATATCCATGAGACCTGGGGGGGCATATCCATGAGACCTGGGGGGGCATATCCGGAGAGCTGGGGCATATCCATGAGACCTGGGGCATATCCATGAGACCTGGGGCATTATCCATGAGACCTGGGGGGCATTATCCCGGAGAGCTGGGGCATATCCATGAGACCTGGGGGGGCATATCCATGAGACCTGGGGGGGCATATCCATGAGACCTGGGGGGGCATTATCCCGGAGAGCTGGGGCATATCCATGAGACCTGGGGCATATCCATGAGACCTGGGGCATTATCCATGAGACCTGGGGCATTATCCATGAGACCTGGGGCCTTATCCATGAGAGCTGGGGCATATTCATGAGACCTGGGGCATTATCCATGAGAGCTGGGGCATATCCATGAGACCTGGGGCATTATCCATGAGAGCTGGGGCAATATCCATGAGAGCTGGGGCAATATCCATGAGAGCTGGGGGGCATATCCATGTGAACTGGGGCAATATATACCCATATGAGCTGGGGTCAATAATATCCATGTGAACTGGGGAAAATAGTCTGGGGGCTCAGTGCTGTGTATATTATTCTGGGGGGGTGTATATTATGCTATATGTTATTTTGCTATACGTGCATGTATTCTGTGTGTACTGTATTTGTACATGTACTAAGTGTGCACTATATATGTAGGGTACAAAGGGTGGTCCGATCCACTGCTTCTGGTCGCGGGGAGCATCACGGGGCTTAGCACTGCGCCACTGGTTGGGGACTCTGATTTTTAAAATTATGTGGGGGGGGCACAATTTTATGTTTTTGCCTCGGGTGCAAAAGGAGCTAGCTACGGCTCTGTCCTCAATTATACTCCTTCATTGAAATGCTTTGAAATTAAAATGATCATGACCACCCTGGCCACCTATTTAACCCATAGCACTGATGTCCCGTCCGACTGAAGGTGGGATTAAACGCACAGAGCGGCATAGCAGGTCTCTCGGCTTTCTGGCCTTCCTCCAGCCAGTCTCCCATCCCACCTATCCGATCTATTAAATTTGTCCCTCCCTAAAATAATTGGGCAGCTGCTGTATGAGATTTATTTTTTATTTAATATTTTAAACTTTGCTTTAGTCCCAGCCCGGCAGTAGATTCCTTCCTTTTGTTCGAACACCAGGCAAACAGTCCACGGAAAGTGACTGTGCACTCAGCCGGTGAGGATAGGCTTGAGCCCGGCGGTGCATCTACATCTACATAGTTATATAGGCTGAAAAAACACATGCGTCCATCGAGTTCAGCCTTACACACATCACCTACTGCTGTTGATCCAAAAGAAGGCAAAAAACCCAGTCTGAAGCGCTCGCCAATATGCAAAATTCCTTCTTGATCCCAGAATGGCGTCAGATTTCTCCTTGGATCAAGAAGCTTTTACCCACATATTAAATCTTTTAACCCTTAATATTATGTGTCTGCATGAAGTCATCCAGCCGTTGTTTAAAAGTCTGTACGGTCTCTGACCCAACCACCTCAACAGGCAGAGAATTCCACAGCTCACCATAAAATAACTCTTCCTGTGCTTTAGGTCGAATTTCCTTTCATCCAGTCTAAATGGGTGACCTCGTGTCCTGTGTATAGTCCTATTAATGAGTAGGTTTCCAGATAATGGTTTATAATGGCCCCATATATATTTATATATCTTTACATAAAGTTATCAGATCCTCTCTAAGGCACCATATATATTTATTTAAAGTTATCAGATCCCCTCTAAGGCCCCGTATATATTTATATAAAATTATCAGATCCCCTCTAAGGCCGCGTATATATTTATATAAAATTATCAGATCCCCTCTAAGGCACCGTATATATTTATATAAAATTATCAGATCCCCTCTAAGGCGCCGTATATATTTATATAAAGTTATCAGATCCTCTCTAAGGCCCCATATATATTTATATAAAGTTATCAGATCCCCTTTAAGGCACCGTATATATTTATATAAAATTAGCAGATCCCATCTAAGGCCCCGTTTCTCTAAACTAACCAGGTTTAACGAGATGTCTCTCAGTGCTGAAGAATTTTGAAAGTGATGGGGCTAATAAGGAAATCACCTTTTTTAACACACAGAACACGTTATTCCTTTCAGAATCCTCATCTCCAAAGATTAACTTTAACATTAGGTAACTCTCACAGAAACCCAAATTTGGGGTCGGCTGGACCCGATCCAGCTATTTCCTGCCGTCTGATTCTGCTCCAAAAAAATCCTTAATATAACCTTAGCGTTCTCCTACTGAATACAAATGACAAGATCTGTTACTTCGCTCACATGGATGGGCTTCCCAAGGGTAATAACGTTCATAACATTTCTAAGCATTTTCATACATTTGTAATATATAAAAGCAAATATTTGACAGGCCGGCTTATAGCAGGAGAAGCTCATTACTCGTTAGCGGAACCAGACTGGGGAGAAAATTGCAGAAAGAAATTGTAGGCCATGTAATACAATATTGTTTAATAGAGTATAGCTCTGGCCTTCCTCATTCTACAGTATATCTCTTCTCTGCAAAGTGTAAATATCAAAGAATACACAGAGAATCCGGCGCAGACTATATTTAACCATCGTATGAACCCTGTGTTCTTTATTTCTTTATGACGTCTACCTTTCATTAAAATCTTGGCCGTTATCGACTGCTATTTTTTAATTTAAAATTGTACAAAAATGTATTGACACTTTAAACCGTCACTATCTAGTGCAGGACTCAAAATTTCCACTCGCCTACTCGCATTTGGCGAGTGGAAATTAAGTGAGGGCGAGTGGAAATGCACACACAGGCAACACAATAAATTATTTCATGCTACGTATTCCGGCGGTGCCTCCGTGCAGCCCCCCCCCCCATTCCCCAGGCTTCACAGTGGCAGGGATCAGCTGCCTAACCTGACCAAGCTCGTCTGTCACTGGCAGGGGGGTGGAGAGGAGCTTCCCTGCCTCCTCGCTCTGCTCACACTGGGGTCTGTTGACTGGGTATACATGTATCTGGGGTCTGATGTCTGGGTATTAATGTTATTTTTGTAACTTTACACTGTTAAAGCTTTTATTTAGAATAAAGTCATAAGATAATTTAAGGGTGTGTGTTTAGGGGCAGAGTTAAGGGCTTGGTAGGGGTTAGGTGGAGCAACTGGTGGTGAGTAACTCTTATGGCCTAGTTAGTAGCTTGGGACTTGAAATTTTGAGCCCTGACCTAGTGGGGTTTTTAATTCAACCACTGGCACGAACCAATGCTTTTATGGAAAACCATTTTAAATTACCACTTAAATTTATACCTGTAAATGTACACACACACTGAAGTGTAATTATCATTACAGTCCATTTAAAGACTGTGTGACTGTATGCAATAGGGCTCCCTCTGTTGGTCAATCTCAGTACTGCCTCCGTTTTCCAAGTGGAGTCTCGACACAGTGTATGATGTTCAGCGAGTTACAGCGTACTGAATATAAGATATATTGCTATATCTCCAACTATTTGGTCGCAATATTGCACTAGGGGTCCCCCCGATGTATATCCATTTTTTATTGCGGGGGAAATCCAACTGAAGTCTACAGTATAAATCGAGGGGTTAATGGCCACCTTTACAAAACGATTAAGAGACCCATAAAGAGATCCTCCCTAGAGCCAGGTGTGGGCTCATGAAAATGTGAGTTGGATATACCCGTATGACAATATCTTCAGTCGTATATCTACATACTACGCAATCCTGGTTTTACGTTTTCTTTTTCAGCACTACTGAACAGGCATTACCCTAAGGGGGAATTCTTGAAAAAAAGCTACATTATACCTATGGACATGCAGTGTGTATGGGTTCTGCGAACCAGCGGGCTGATGCCTACTGGCGCTACGTTGTTCCTTTTATATTAAGCGTAATGGATTTGTCTGATGCACTTTAACTTTAGGGACATAGTACAACACCTCTTTGCAAATACCACAGGTGCTACAACAGACAGTTTTTTTTTATATTTTTTAATTATTTGATACTCCCTCCATTACTAAATCTAAATCTCCATGTGCATCTAGTCTATCAAAAGAAAAAAAATTGGAAAGGCTCACAGTCACATCCATACAATTCTGCTTCAATTCTGCAATTTTGCCCCCCCCACTAATCTACTGTCCACACTATACCCAACCCCAACCCCATACACCCCCTGTATTCTTCATATAGCCCTTCCATTTCATCCACACATTTTGTGTGTTCCTCTTAAATTGTAAGCTCCTTTGGGCATGCTGCTCTTTTCCTACTTTTCTCTTTATGACAAAATTGTTTTGATAATTCAAGTTTATTTTCGTGTTGTCCATTGTATTGCCCCACAGAATAGACTGAAAGTACCTAAACTATTATAATTGTACATCGCTGAAGGAAGACACAAGTCCATCAGGTTAAACCATTTTTATTCTCTAGCAACATTCAGAGCAGCGAACCTTGGTGTCGAAATTTAGCAAAGAGTGTCTCCATTTCCAAGAAGTGGAAAAGTCAGGATAACTTTTATAGAGCTAATAAACCATGTTGGTGCAGTCTTCTAGAAGGTCAGTTCGTAGACTGGAGAGGCCAGAAGATCAACAACTTAGAAAGATCGCCTGAAGACAGAAAAATACATCATAGTAGTGACCTAGGCCTTGAGATAAACTGCATCCTATGAGGGTTATTCAGAGAGAGGTGAAAACCAGGAGAATGACTGGAGAAGTGAAAATTCTAGGTCAAAATAGACGATTTGGAAAGCGAGATAAATGGGAGAATTTTTCTGGTTTGTCTATTTTGACCTAGAATTTTCACTTCTCCGGTCATTCTCCTGGTTTTCACCTCTCTCTGAATAACTCCGTATGTGATTTGACCCACCTGTAATAGCTTTTGGTTTGTAGCATGCATGGCCAGATTTTCAGGTTTTTGTTTCAAGGCTCTAGAGTGTGTTGCCAATAGAAGGACAATTTCGAAAGTACAAATTCCAATGTTTCAGGTGAATGGCCAATATCACTCAGGGTCAAAGACCATATGATGTCCCATAGAAGCTCTTGATTCAATGAAAGGCTGTCTCAGGTTTAACATAAAATATCACCCTAAACCACTGGTTGAGGGCCAAGAACTATACGTTTGTTTTGCTGTCTTCAGTGGCTTGAATGGTGAGCCAAGAAGTGGAGTTGATGGAGACACAATGTACAAAGAAATAGTCCCCATGATTCCTTGAAAGGCGGTATTGAAACGATGAGCAAAGCTACAAATAAGGAGGTTTTGTTCCCTTAATAGCTGAAGAGCTGGTGAGTTGACTCTACATTTATCATGAGGAGAAACGTTTGGTCAACCACTTGATTTGACAGCTGTCAATGTAGTTCTCTTTTCATATATCTCTATAAAAGGATACCACGGAAATTGCTTTTTAAGTCTTTTAATGCCTTGCGAGGGTTTTCCTTTTTATGTGTGATTGTACATACATAATTTTTCATCAATGCGTCGACTGAGGAACACATCAAAGAAGTGGAATTCTCTGGTGTGCAATAAGCTATACCTTCAAAGTAGAACAGAAGCAGATATTGAAATGTAAAGCTGAAGGGCATGCCATACGTATAATGAAAGGCTCTTTATAAGAGGTCATTATTTTGAAGAAATCAAACAGAGTCGTTTTACCAACTATCTACTGTTAACATTGCGGTAACGTCTTGGCAAAGGCAGTTCTAACTTTCTAAAGATCTGTTCTCCTCATTAGTTTGCCAAATGAAAGGAACAAATCTACATTTCTATAGGAATTGTTTCAACTAATTATTTGTCCATTTAGGCTCCTAAGTATCTAATCAGGGCATACTCAGATCTCCCAATATTCAAGTCCCATCTCAGAGTCCTGGGTTTCCAGCCTGGTGTCCCAGTTCTAGCTTCCAGCATCAGTATCCCAGAATGTTAGGAGTATTTATAATTACTATGCAGTCTGGGGCCTCGTACAAAGGAAGTGGTTTATAATTGTAACGTTGGGAGCTTCCAGCCCTACCTGTGTGCTTGAGGGCAGCATGTCTGATGCTGCTCGCTGACCAATGCCCGGTTTAGGCTAGGGTCAGACTAACGCATTTTTATGTTGTCTGTGAAAAAGTGCGTTCGAACGAATTGACGCATTTTTTCACAGAATACGTGATAGTGGTCATACGATGCGCATTTTCGTCCGTGATTTTGTACGGATCATCAATAAAACTCTTTTTGTGTCTGGACGTTATGTTGGCCGGACATTAGCAGCGTCTGACGTCTCCTAATCACGCACACACGCCGCTAGCGGACGCAGCGCACTCTGTACGTCAGTACCTGCGGTTTCACGTTCTCGAAAAAATGCGTTCATTTTCCACTTGCGTTGCGCAGCCGGACTTTTGTGCGACCGTACTTCGTATATTGGCCGTCATTGCCTGGCACTTGCTGCTACTACGGCCGTGATTAAGTGCGGCTGCACGCGCGTTCGCACTGCCTCAGTCTGACCCTAGCCTTAAATGGAGACAGGCAGGGAGGTGGTTGCATGAGGCGCGGCTTGAGTGGGGGGCGTGGCCTGGTGAAGGTCTTTAAAAACCCTCAGTGTATTCTCAGCAGTTGCCAGATCGTGGTTATCCATACCTGAGCTCCTTGTACCTGACTGCTATATTGAATTAACCCATTATTGACCTCTGCTTGTTTCTGACTATTCTGCCTTCTGTTGCCCTAGACCATTTTCTTGTACTACGCCACTGGTCTGATATCGACCCGGCTATTCCATTTGACCATTCTGAACTCTGTATTCCTGATTCTGGCTTGGCTGACTACTCCCCGTGTTGTTAACCCTTTCTGTCTAGCTAGTTTACCTGGCCAATTCTAAGGACCAGACAGTTAGAGATCTTTCACGGCTACTCTGTTGGTAGCTTCTGGGCTCTGTGGAGTGTGGGGTGTTAAGTACTGCGTGGTGGGATCTGGGAACCGTGACAATAATCTCATAACATGTAACGTACAGGTTTTAGTGGGACACTCCAAGTATCCTACCGAGTACATCTTATCGTAGTTGCTTTTCCTAGAATCTATGGGTAACATTCTTAGTCTGGCTGTAGTTTTTTCTGAAGCCCAGAGTACTGCCATTCTAACAGGAAGTGATGCCAACACACTTCCTGTTAAGAAATTTGTACATGTTCAGTGATCCAACCATTTCAAATCACAAGGAACCATTTCAGCATCAACATGTCAAACAGAATAGACATGATAATTGGTGTTCTGCAACTCTAAACCCCTGCAAAATGCTCAATAAGCGCTTCTGGTCTGTAGGACTAGGTGACCCATCTGATTAGATGCTACTAGCTTGGTATTTCACCCAGAATATTTAAGTTGTGTTTGAGGGAGAATATAACATGCTTGAGGTAATGAAAATGCAGAATTCTGAAACTTGGAAAACTCTGAAAACCAGAATTTACGGAGCCGTCTGAACATTGGAGTTTACATGGGCATTCTGGACAGGTGCTGCCTCTTGTGAACCCGGCTCTTCAGTGGTGTAACAGGTCACGGCACATGCTGAGATCCTAAGGGCAGCTCCACAGTTTGACATGCTGCTAGGTAGGAGTCACACTGACTTGTAGGTTGTAAATATATTTGTCTTCATTTCGTATTCATGTCCATTTATATCTGACTTTGGGTGAGGGGTGGCGGAATTTGGAGACCCGAGGACAGTATCAAGCTTAACTACAGTCCTGGTATGAATCTTTTTCTGTAAAATATTAGAAAAAAACTTTTCTAGTGGTTGATGTGGGAAAAATCTTGATCCCATTAACCCCTTAGGGACTGGGCTCTTTTGCCACTTTCTGTGGGTTATTCAAACGTCAGACATTTCGGTGCTCTCCCGTTCCCTGCACTTCAGGGAGGGGCTTTTTATTTAATTTTATTTTTTACTTTATTTTTACTTTATCTTTTTTAATCATTATTTGGCTGAGTGCCTTGACCCCCTCGAGGCACTCAGCATGCTTTCTGATGAGTACCTCGACCCCTCGAAGGCGCTCGTTTCGCCTGCCGGCCGCTTCAGCGGATATACCGACAGTGATCGCTTTCAGGGAAAATGACTATTGCAGGACGCCTCGATGTTGAGGCATCTCTGCAATAGCAAAAGAGCAGCTGGAAGTGATGCCGATTGCTTCCAGCGCTTTTTTCCACTGCTGAGCAGGTATCTGGTTAAACCAGAAGTGATCACTCTCGGCAGCTGAATTCACCATTGCAGGATGCCTTGATGTCGAGAAATCCCTACAATAGGAATAGAGCGTCCGAAAGCGATACCGATCGCTTCCAGTGCTCTGTTTACTAAAGGATGCACTAGGTACGTCCTCGGTCGTTAAGCGACATTTTTCCATTGGACGTACCTGGAACGTCCTCGGGCATTAAGGGGTTGATGTTTTGTATTTTTTCCATCAGGAGTAAAACAATATGAATATTTTAAATTTAAACATAATAACTATTGCGAAATAACAATAATAACCAAAATATAATACTGTTCCAAAACACGTGCTTTTAATGTGAAACACAATGCAGTGGGCGAGGGAGGGGGAGGGGGCAGTGGCGGGGGAGGGGGCAGTTTATACTTACTAGAACTAAACTGTGTATTTCTTTTAAAAGGTTAAGGCTAGGGTCAGACGAACGCATTTTTTGCGTTGTCCGTGAAAAAGTGCGTTCGAATGAATGGACGTATTTTTTCACGGAATACGCGATAGCGGTCATACGATGCGCATTTTCGTCCGTGATTTTGTGCGGATCATCAATAAAACCCTTTTGCGTCTGGACGTTATGTTGGCCGGACGTGTGCAGCGTCTGACGTCTCCCAATCACGCAAACACGCCGCTATGCGGCCGCAGCGCACTCTGTACGTCAGTAGTAGCGGTTTGACGTTCTTGAAAAAATGCGTTCGTTTGCCACTTGCGTTGCACGGACGAACTTTCGTGCGGCCGTTCGTCGTATGTTCCCCGGCATTGGACGTCATTTGCTGCTAGCACGGCCGTGATTTTGTGCGGCTAAACGCACGTTAAAACTGCGTTTGTCTGACCCTAGCCTAAACGATTCCCAAGATGTTGTAACCTATAATATACACAGCCTTACTACTTTAAGCGAGGCCATAAAAATAACATCAACATTTTCTGGGCTGAAATCAGATATTAAGAAAGTAGGAAAAGTCAGGGATTTGAGAACAATTTTGAAAAAAAAGACATTTAAAAAAAACAAAAAAAAAAAACAACTGCAGTGAAGTCATACTACTGTTTCTATAATAACTATTTCAGAAAGTGCAAATAATCTAAAAATAAAAAGATTAAAAATACAATGGGGGCTTGTTTTTATTCCAGAGATTTAATTCTACGATATATCAAGTGAGGACTTGTGAAGCGAGGCAATAAAACCCAAGTATTTTTATATTCTATTTTTTTTTTTTTTTTTTTTTTTGTTCCTCCAGGTCTCTAGCCCTGCTATTCATTCACCCAGCGGGAAGATTTCAAGCCGAAACGGTACTGTTTGAAATCTACGTAAAAATAACCGAGGGAAAGGAATCATGCTGGATCTTTGGATCTGGATTTTTTTTTTTTTTATCTGGGAGATGTGCTGAGAAGCTTTCCTAAATTTAATCAGATTTTTTTTTTGTAGAAAAAAAAAAAAGAGTAAAGGTAATAAAAAAAAAACCTCAAACGTTTGTACTATAGCACTGTATCATAGAATACCCTGATAGAAATGTGGACGTTGTAAGAAGCGATGCCCGCGGGCTTCAACTGATCCGCTTAATCCGAAAAGGTAGACAAAAAAATAAAGGAAGGCACTCTCTCAGCTCTGCAGGGTATCTCAGGGCAGTCACGGTTGTGGCCCAGGGGCAGAACTAGAAACCTAAGGGCCCAGGTGCGGGAATCCATGAAGGGCCCATACTTGGCAAAAACATACCCCCCCCACGTCAACCCAATTCACTGGACCCCTCCAGGTCCACAATGTCGACTCGAGACAATAAGTGACCCATTTTTTTTCCAGGTCCACTACGACCACTTCAGTCCATCCCATTTTTAATGTAATGTGCACCATATATATCTCAGAGCTCCAAAGCAATAAAACACACAGTAATGTGTGCTGTGTATGAGCGAATCATAGGTGAGGCCCTGGCCCTTGCTAAGTCGCCTTGGTGAGGCCGTGGTCGGCTGTGTGTGGGCCCCAGGGGAACTCAGAGGCCCGGTTCTAGTAGCACTCTCTGTACCCCTAGTCGTTACACCCCTGGTTGTGGTCCTATTTAAGGTCCTGGATTTATTTTTTGGATTTCTCACTTTAGATGACACAATCCCCATTTAATAAATACAGCTTCCTACCTACTGGGGTAGATGAATCAAACTGCGAGGCAGGAAACCCTCCTTCTACTGCATTAACAGTGATGTAATGGTGGTGGGACCAGACCCTCTGCAGCATCATCACTAATGATGTGGACTCGGAGCCATGGTGCCACAAACAGAAACGTCGGCCTGGAAGGCATGGAATTGACCTGATGTACAGTGACAGCATTTCGTGCTGCAGTTATGCTGTTTTTAAACCCGTTCACTTCAAAGAACTTTCTGCTGAAAACAATAAATCATCATAACTTTTATTTGAAGCCTAGGAAACGTGATTAACATTTAAATGCATGGTAAAATAGTAAGGAAGCACAGAAATTGCTAAAAAAAAATGTGCATTCGTGTAATTATCAGGGTTATTCAAAGAGATTCGAAAAGTCAGCGCACGTTCGGTGACTTTTCGTTCTCTTCAATTCGGTTCCTTTTGCCGATCCCATTTCGGCGACCCTGCGGTGTATTCAGCAAGCACCACAGGGTCCCCGAATTGGAGGGAAAGACTGCCACAAACCTGACGAAAACTCACCGCAAAACTCACCGAATGCACGCCGAAAACCCCAAAAACATCTGGATTAACCTGCGAAAATCACGGAAAAAGCCCGAGCAGGAGCCGATCACACGCAGCCGAAGCAGCCAAGACACAGACGAGGCAGTGAATAAATTAGCAAAACCGTTTGTATGAATGTGTGAAAGTGAAACACTGTTTGCAAAGAAACTACTGAGCGAAAATGTCTGAAATTTACACATGAGGTCCAGGGAATGATAATAAAGAGGGCTGTTACAGAAAAAATAAGTAAACTTAAAAAAAATAAAAAAATAGAACTTTTAAAAAAAAAGAAAAAAAAATTAAGAAAAATGCTTAAAGTATCCTAAAAAATCTATAAATAAAGAGACTTTTTGCTGCAGAATTTTATAATGAACGGTTTATTAGATATTGGATTAAAACGGGAATATTTTTAACATTGAAGCCTATGGGATTCGCCTGAATAAACCTGCCGAATTAAACCACCGAATTGGCAGGGCATTAGGGGAACCTTTCACTGCTGGTTTGTGTTCTCTGAATAGCCGAAGCAGTGCTTTTTAATGGGGATTTCACTGCCCTTGAACAGGCACCGAACAGGCACCGTTATGTTCAGGCAATTCGCCAGGATTTGGCAAATTGCCTGCTCTCTGGATAGCCGAATGGCCAGGAAAGGTAAATGAACACTGATTTTCTCTTTGGATAACCCTGTATGTCATTCATTCGTATGGCATTTAAAAAAAAAACACATTACTGGGATGAAAGGTTCTAAATTCTAGATGGCGTCCCTTATCTTACAAAGTGTCATACATGGTCTGCTGTATCTGTACTGTACAGGGATTTTCAATCATTGTAACCCCCTGAATCTTATCTCTGTACAGCAGCGAGTGACATAGAAACATAGAAAATGTCGGCAGATAAGAACCTTTCGGCCCATCTAGTCTGCCCAATTACATGGATACTTTACCTGGATTTATCTTTTGTTTAGGATAGCCTTATGCCTATCCCATGCTTGCTTAAATTCAATTACTGTTTTGGCCTCTACCACTTCTACTGGAAGACTGTTCCATGTATCCACCACCCTCTCAGTAAAATAATGCTTTCTGATGTTACTTTTAAACCTTTGCCCCTCTAATCTAAGACTATGTCCTCTTGTTTTGCTACTTTGTTTCCTTTTAAATATACTCCCTCTGACCCCAGAGCTCTCCCTGCTTTAAGTGATAATGGACGCCATCTGGAGCTTAGAACCTTTCCTCCCAGCAATATTTCTGTAAAGGATAAATTAATGCATAAAAAAGTTAAAAAGAAACAAACTTACTTTATTTTAAGCTTTTAACGGTCTTGGAATATCAATCTCTGTGCAAAATTGTCATTTTACTCTACATGCTGTAGTTAAATATGCAATCCATGTGTCAAATAAATGGCATGAATTATGATAATATTTAAAAAACAGAAAGTGATGTGTATTGAAGGGTTAAACCCCTGACTGTGATGCCTAGAGATGGAAGAGAAATGTATATGTGGGTACAGGACCTTAAAGCACATATTACACCATCGGAGGTACAGAACGCATAAATTAAATAAAAATATTCATCATAAAACACAAACCAATGTGACCTGCCTGTCTGTCTATGAATGTGAACGCATATGTAATGAATGAGAGATTACTATGACTTGCGAGCCATAATATACCCAGATTCACTTTATATGGAAACAAAGGATGATATTGCAGCCAAACGTAATAAAAAAGGGTGAAATTTGCTGAAGCAGCATGAGAAGATTAGCTTTTATTCTTCTGCGGGTGAGGAAGGGGCATACGTGTCTTTGTATGGAGCCGGAATTAATGTGTTCAGCATATCACCTCGATGCCGTGACAACGCGCGGAAAGTGGGAGAAATATCACCACCATTCTATTTTATGTATTTATTTATGTTACCATATTGCCAGTTCCCAGACACAGACAAAAAGAAGGATCAGCAGAAATGCTAACATCCGTCTGAAGAACAACAAAAAGTCACAGACTGCTCAAGCAGCCGGGAACAAAAAGGCGAGCCGGATCATGCGCACGCAGGGATTATTTTATACTTTATTTAAAACATACAGGGTTATTCAGAGAGCACCGAAATGACACCGACATTTCGGTGCTCTCTCGTTCGCCGCACTTCGGCGCGTTCGATTCGCCGACACTGCGGTGAATTCAGCATTCACCGCAGGGTCCCTGAAATGCAGCGAATGGACCAGCCGAACGAAAAAAAAAAAAAACGCTTAATCGATCTGAAAAAAAAAACGCCCAAAAGAAAGGCGAATCATTCCGAAACCCCGCCGAATGCATTCAACGATCCACCATAAAACCGCTAAATCGATCAATCCCCCCCCCCCACCGAACAGACTGCTGACTGGAAGCCGGAAAAGCTTTCCAAACGGTGGCTGTCATTAACCCCTGGGGAGCCGGATCACGATTCTACGCTGAAAAGCGCCGGATCGTGATCCTCACCGGGAGCTGGCCGACATCTTGGATGTCGCCAAGCCTCCGGGAACTCCCCCTGAGGACTGGCGTCATCGTGAATAGCACGATGACGCCAGTCCTGGAGTTAACCCCTAGCTGCCAGCAATGGTGGAGATAGGGGGTTCCAATGAACCCCCTATCTCCCGATCCGTGGCAGCTAGGGGTTAATGTTTGATATGGTTGGATCGGTCAGAGCATGGCCTTTCCAACGATACCAAACTTGACCATGTAAAAAGTTTTAAAAAAAATTAAAACTAAAAATAAAAAAATATTTAAAAAAAAATTATAAAAAAATATATATATTTTTTTTTTTGGTTTTGTTAATGCAGCAATATTGTTCCCATTTAAATTATAATGTGAACAATGATGCTGCACTAATGATTTTTGTATGCGGTGCGTTTGTTAAAAATAGTGAAATTTACCCCAAAAAAAAGTAACGAGACCCCATTTCTAATTTTTTTAACAAGCGCACCCCATAGAAAATATAACCGCAAACGATCGCATGTTCAAATGTGAAAAAAACTCTTTACACATTGTAAATTATTGAAAATTTGAATTTTATTGCATTTTTTGTTATAATATACAGACATGACATAACGTATACATATAATAATGACATATTATGAATCTGCCGGAAAGAACGATATATAATATGTCTGGGTCATATATCAAAATATGGCTTCAAAACGCGGTTAAACATGATGAGCGAAAGCGGTAAAAATGACCTCAGCACAGAGGTGTGAAAAGCCTCAGCAGCGAAAGGGTTAAATAGTGACAGTTGCAAAAATGCTTCTTTTACCAGACTGGATTTATTAAGCTTTATGTTAAAATGAACTTTTGAGGTTTAATGAGACATGTCAGAACTTCCGTTCCATCAGAAATTCCTCCAAAATTCCGGTGCCCATCACGATGCTTCCGCAGCCCACCAATACGCAAACACCGTTAATCCAAGCAAACCATCAGCGATCTGATGACTCAATAGAAAAGCCTCACCGCAGCGACATCGTACGTGCAGGAGTGAGAAGATAAATCTATTATATGCATAAAAATGTCTAATACAAGTGATTTATTTTTCTCCTGCAACAATATTAAGACGCTAATCCTTTCATCCTCGCTGCAAACTATTTAGATTTAACAGGTGGAAGAATGAAAAGAGACATTAAAGAAGCATTGTGCGGGGATATTGGACAATTTAGGGGATATGATTATATCTTGTGCGCAGGTGTTTAACAGCCTCACGCGTTTCACCATGTACAATGAAGGCAATTTGCTGTATTTACATTGTGACCGTGAATCACTTCTCTAATGAAACCTGCACCTGCTTGTTCAGAGCGGACTCATGGCGGCCTCATAGCGGCCAGAGGAAAACAGAGCTGCGTGAAGGCCAGGGTTCAATAAAGCTTGCTTACAACAAACACCCTGTAAAACAACGACACTTGGGGCCCACCCCACACCCTCAGCAGCACGGGGACGGCAGACATTTGGCTGTTATTCGACTATAATGCTCACAAGGCTTCGCCACCCATTGAGTAGAAGACATTATTATTATTGTCATCATTTATAT
Source organism: Leptobrachium leishanense (assembly GCA_009667805.1). Classification (NCBI taxonomy): domain Eukaryota; kingdom Metazoa; phylum Chordata; class Amphibia; order Anura; family Megophryidae; genus Leptobrachium; species Leptobrachium leishanense. Next base: position 427,268,250 of record CM019064.1, on the reverse strand, counting down.
AGCGCCAACAGTTTCTGCAGCGCTTTACAATACCCAAAAGGGAACAATATACAGATAAATGGACATAGGATGGAAACACTAGGGGCTCTATTAATGTCTTCACACAAACGTTAACGCGTGCGCAAAAACACATTAACCCAAGGGGAAAAACCCTTTGCGCGGAACGTCGTGTAGCGCTCACTCCCGGAGGAGCCGCTGAATTTAAACCTCGGGTCAGTCTCCCCGCACTAGGGAACAAATATACACCAGCACTGTTGTGGATTTTATACGTTATATAGTTTACTGATCTCAAATAAACTGGCATATATAAAGCAGCACGGTATACATATATATTTACAGAAGTTCGTAATGCGAGAAACGCGTAGGAATATTAACCTCTTCGTTGTTGGAATGTGAGTCCCGTACAGGTTGTGTCCCAAAAAGGTGTACGTGTATGCGTGTGTTGGTACCCGGGTACAAGATTCAACAGGCCAGTGAACGATTTAATTATGTCTTCGACTAGTCACGTTGGAGCCCTGTAGGTTTAGACAAACTTGCAGCGTGCTTTATTATTTTACTGTGGCCGGGAAGGCCTCTTACCCATCCACCAGATACTCTGCGCTCTACCTAACCCAGGACGTCTCTCCGCTCGGACGGACTGGGACTCTGTGCCACCGGCACATCGCCTGCACTCCCACTAGATCATCGCGGTCTCCTCACTGGGGGTCCTTCGGCAACTCTGTATCTTTGTATACTTTGCTGCGGTGGATTACTAGGTCTCGGGGAAGTAGTGTGAACCGATCTCTAGCTCTGCAAGGCCGCACCTGCAGTTTTTTGGGGGAAATTACGTGTTTTTTTAGCAAACGCCCCCCATAGAAAAAATCGTTAGTGCAGCATCATTGTTCACATTATAATTGAAATGGGAACAATATTGTTGCACTAATAAATCTAAAAAAAAAAAAAAAAAACTTTTTTTTTTTTTTTTTTTTTACATTTTACATGGCCATGCTCTAGCCATTCCAATGATAGTAAACATTAACCCCTAGCTGTCACGGATCGGGAGATAGGGGGTTCATTGGAACCCCCTATCTCCACTATAGGTGGCCTGCAAGGGGTTAATTTGAAAACTGGCGCCATCGCGCTCTGCGCGATGATGCCAGTCATTAGGGGGATATCCTGGAAGCTTGGCCAACATCCAAGATGTCGGCCAGCTCCGGGAGGGGACTGCGATATGGCGCATGTTGGCGCCATATCGCGATCCAGCCCCCTAGGGGTTAAAGACAGCCGCCGCTTGGAAGGGCAGGCTGTGCCTTTAACCGCTGGCATGCACGGATGGGGAGGGGGAGAGGTCCGAAGGACCTCCCCCCTCCCATTCAGGCACCTTCCCTGCAATGGCGGGGGGGGGGGTGCATGCGCGATGACGCCTATCGTGCCCGCCGGGGTCCCGGAGGTTGGGCTGACATCGATAATGTCAGCCCACACCGGGGGGCCGAGCGATCAGCCGGAATACCGGCTGATCGCTGGCTGCAAAGGGAGGACGCGCTCATAATTTGCGCGCATAATTTTAACGTCTTTTAAAAGCTGGTGTTAACGGTAAATCTGAACGTCCTGGCCGATACCAAATACACCAGCACAAAAAAAAATACAGCAACGTATAGTTACACATTCTACCCAAACAATAAAATTGAGAAATTGTGCGTGTTTTTATTATTGCTGCAGCATATATGCTCACATTCATTTTGACAGGCACAAAAACTGAACGGGAGACAATTGTGGTTCTTAATTCTGATTGGCTGAATCACGTGATAAAACAGTCTGCCCACCGATTTCTGCGCGCAGCGTTAATGCGCGTGCGTTTTTGTGCGTAATTTTTACGTGCGTTATTTTTGGACGGATGAAAAAATGCGCTCGGATTGTAATACCAGTGTTAATTTACACGCGTTAACGTTTAAAGCTGCACGCAAAAAAATCACGCGCAGCGCATGCGCTTTTGCGCAAAGAAGTTAATAGAGCCCTAGGTGTAGAGGGCCCTGCTCATAGGAGCTTACAGTCTAGAGGGATTGGGGTTGAGGAAGACAAGGGGAGTTTCACTGGATATCAGGATCATTAGTGCCAGTGGTTTGGGAATGGTGGGGCAGTGGAAGCGGCTTCAATCCTGTGTGAGTAGGTGAGCAGAGGGAGGAGTTTCGTCAGTGATGTGGTACCCTAATCTGAAGAGATGGGTTTTGAGGGATTTCTTGAAGGCCTGAAGATCAGGGGAGAGTTTGATAGGGCGAGGCAAGTCATTCCACAGGACCGGAGCTGCCCTTGAGAAGTCTTGAAGGAGAGAGTTGGCAGCGTGTAGACAGAAGACAGGTGGAGGTCGCCCACCGACTAGAGTTGTCTAGACGGGATGTACTTGCGGAGTAACTAAGACATGTAAGCGGGGGGGTCAAGTTATTGAGCGATTTGAACGTGAGTGTCAGTATTTTAAACTGTATCCTGAAACATTCAGGAAGCCAGTGGAGGGACCGGCAGAGTGGGGAGGAATGCGAGGTGCGTCTGGTGAGAAAAATAAGTCTGGCACCTGCATTCATTACAGATTGCAAAGAGGCAATACGGGAGATGGGGAGGCCAATAAGGAACGAGGTGCAGTAATCGAGCCACGAAACGACAAGAGCATGAACCAGCACATTCGCAGTATCTTGTGTCAGAAAGGGGCGGACACGGGCAATGTTTTCGAGTTGAAAGGATTTTGTCACTGCCTGGATGTGGGGAGAGAACGTTAGGTCAGAATTGAAGGTGACACCAAGGCAGCGAGCTTGAGGCGTTGGGCTAAAGAACATTCCATTTACTCGTAGAGAGATAGGTGGTATTGTGTTTTTCTTGGAGGGAGGAATAATGAGAATTTCAGTTTTGGCAAGATTGAGTTTAAGGAAGCGAGAAGACCTCTAATTCGAGACGGCAGAGAGACAGTCAGTGACTCGATCCAGGAGAGGAGAGAGATCAGGAGTGGAGAGGTATATTTGAGTGTCATCAAGGTGTAGGTGGTACTGGAATCCAAAAGGAGCTGATCAGGTTTGCCTAGAAAGTCAGTGTAGATCAAAAAAAGAAGAGGGCCCAATTCTGAACCTTGGGGCACTCCAACAGAGACAGGCTGCCAGGGGGAGGTTCTTCCAGAAATTGAGACACTAAACAATTGTTGGGATAGGTAGGAAGAGAACCATGAAAGAACAGCACCTTGAAGGCCTATATCACTAAGAGTTTGAAGGCATAGCGAGTGGTCAACTGTGTCAACGGCAGCAGAGAGGTCAAGAAGGATCAGCAGAGAAGAGTACCCAGTTTCGCAAGAGCCTTTTCTGTCGAGTGCAGTGAGCGAAAGACAGATTGCAGAGGGTCAAGGAGAGAGTGGGTGTTGAGGTAATCAGTCAGGCAGGCATACACAAGCTTTTCAAGGAGTTTGGATGTAAAATGGAGCAGGGACATCGGGCGGTAGTTGGAGGGAACAGTTGGATCCAGAGAAGATGATTTTTAGGATCGGGACTACGGTGGCTGTTTGTCGACTATAATGCTCGCAAAGCTTTGGCCAGACGTTTGCTGGTTTTTGGTTGTCACAGCCTTACAATAATCACAGTCTGGACTCCTGATTTTAGGCATCTGGCAACAGACCTCAGTCGGACCTCCCAATTGACCCATTATGACAGAGGGGCCCCAATGTCCAAGGCCTGTCCTCTGGTCTTTTTTCAGGTTTCCTGATTCGAAGGACACCATAAGGAATATGGTGATCTGGAGGAAAATCAAATGAATGGGGATGAATGGGTCGGCACGGTATTCGGCGGATCGTTGGCTTTTTTCGGACGCGTTTGGTCAGTTTGCGTCGGATCGTCAGGTACAATCGGCGGGTTTGCGTCGGATCGTCAGGTACGTTTTGCGGATTTTCTGCGGCATTTCGAAGTGATCCGATATTTTCGGTGGTTATCGGTGGATTTTTCAGATCTGTTCGGCGGCTTTTCCCTGCACGACTGGGGACCATTCAGTGAATGCACCAAAGGGTCAGGGAATTTGATTCCCCGAAGTGCAGGCAACGAGAGTGCCGAAATGTCGGTGACACTTCGGTGCTCTCTGAATGACCCCTATAGAGATCATGGGTCGACAGCCTTGGCTTTCTAGAGCCCCTATTACATTCCTCGCGCATTTGGTTTTGCGTGCAAATGCGCATTTGCGCGAGGGGCAAAACCCTTTACGCTGAACGTCGTATTACAGCGTTCGCGCAAACGATGCATGTTATCATTTAACGTGGATAGACCTGCGCGAGCGTGATGAACTGTGTGCGTCCTATACTTAACATTGTGAGCGCAAATGCATTTGTGCGCTGGTACGCAGATGGTATTACAATCGATGCGCATCTTTTTACGAACGACGATTGCGCGCATAATTTTAACGTCTTTGAAAAGCTGGTGGTAACTGCAAATCGGAACGTTCTGGCCGAAACGGAGAACACCAGCACGAAAAAAAAAAATACAGCACAGTATAGTTACACATTCTACACATACCCAAACTATAAAATTATGAATATATGTGTGTTTTTTTTTATTGCTGCAGCATATATACTCAGATTTACTTTGACAGGCACAAAAACTTAAGTGAGTCAATTAAGGTAAATTGATGTCGATTAAGGTTCTTAATTCTGATTGGCTGAATCCCGCAAAAAACAGTCCGCACACGGATTTACATGCGCTATGTTACTGCGCGCGTTTTACTCTTCGTTTTCCGTGTCGTTTTTACGAACGTTATTTTTTGACGGATGAGAAAATGCGTTCGGATCGTAATACCACCGTTAATTTTCGCACGATAACGCTGGATGATGTGCGCAAAAAATTTACGCTGCGCCAACGAAATTACACGAAGAATGTAATAGGGGCCTGATGTTTTGGAACTACATGTCCCGTGATGCTTAGGCACTCATTAGGTTGACAGAGCATCTTGGGAAATGTAGTCTTAAAACATCTGGAGGGCCAAGGTTGACGAACCCAGATATATCTCAACAGAAAGAGAAAAAAAAAAAAAACACACCCAGAAATAAATGGAAACGCGTCAAAATAATTTAAATTTATACAAACACGGTTCCCTGTTAATTAAATAAATCTGATTATGTAGGATGCGGCTATGGGAGCTTATTGCTGTTTCAGCTGTTTATGTCACACGTACCGTAACACACCTCAAAGGCTGCAGATTATTATTTTAATTTATCCGCGCGCTCGGATAAAAATCGCAGCCTTCGTTTTACAACGTGAATATTTCCATCAGTTTAAATCATCAATGAGACATGACCTTGAACCACAGCAACAAGGATCCAATTACATGTATCATTTCGTAATCACGATTAATTACAGTGTGTATTGGCATCAGGCATGCCTGTTTTGTCCTGCTTTTTCTTTATTATTCCGTTTAATGTAGCCCCCTAATTTTTTAGGCGTGTAAAGACCAATAGAAATGAATGTCAAACAGATGTGGAGCAAATGGGATTTTGAAGACAGGTCAGAATCGCGAGGGAAACGTTTTGATAACAGAGAAATTGTTATAGGCAGAATTTTCTGGCGTTCCGCTTGACACATAAGGGATCACTACGAATACCGAAAATGCCGGAATGAATGCACAAAACAAACAAAAATGGCCAAAGCCCATTACTTCAATGAAAATCGAAACAATAACATATCAAACCCTAGAAACTTTTGGAGAACCATAAGTAACATACAAGCACCCCCAGTCCACTCCCAGCCAGATGCTGTCAAAGTAAACAACCAAACCCTGCACACCCCCTAGATGTAGCAAATGCCTTTAATGATTATTTTGTTGGATGTGCTACCACTTTGATTGCCAAGCTAGGAAATGACATGCAATCAGAGAGGCCTCATGCAGGTCAGGCCCCCCCCCCAACTGTGCAAAGTCCCTGTATCAGACAGGAATTCAGTTTTAGACCAGTGCCTGTCAGTGTCGTTACTAAACTTCTCCGTAAGCAAAAAATGAAATACCAGTCTGGACCTGATCAAATACCAGCAATGCTGCTGAAAATCAGTGCGCCAGCAATTGCAAATCCTGTCGCAACCCTAATAAATGAGTCACTGGCGACTGGATACATACCCAAGCTCTGGAAGACTGCAAGAGTGGTACCTATCCATAAAAGTGGTGACAGTACTTTGGTATCCAACTACCGTCCGATATCGTTACTCCCTGTAATGTCAAAAGTCTTGGAAAACTGTGTCTACACACAATTACGTGATTATTATCAATATTGGAACTACTTAACCCCGGATCAATCAGGCTTTCGTCCAAATCACTCAACTACAACCGCCCTTTTAAAAGTCTGCAATGATATCCAAGCTGGGATGGACCAAGCAAACCTAACTGGAGCCATCTTCCTTGATTTTGACAAGGCCTTTGACACGGTAGACCATGGCATCTTGTTAGAAAAACTTAAAAACTCTGGCATTGGTGATCATACGCTAACCTGGTTTCAATCATATGTATCCGACCGATCACAATATGTGTCAATTTCTGGCAGCTCCTCCCTCCCGCTCCCAGCCACTTGCGGTGTACCCCAAGGCTCAATACTAGGCCCACTACTATTCACAATATTCATAACTGATCTGCCCAATGTCTGCAAAGCCTCAACTGTACATATGTACGCAGACGACACTGTAATCTATACCAGCAAACCAAATCTCCCGCAGCTGGAGGCTGTGCTGCAAGAACTATTCACAGAGGTAGAAAAGTGGATCAAAAACAACAAACTTTTTTTAAATACTGACAAAACTGTAACGATGCTCTTTGGAACAAAACCTACACTACACAAATTGCAAACTCCCCATCTATGTGTTGGGACAAAATCAAATGGCACACTGACCACAGTCACTTCTCTCAAATATCTAGGTATTGTGGTTAGACCCAAATCTATCCTTTGGCCCCCACATCGAAAAACTCTCATCTAAACTTTACCCCAAACTAGGTGCCCTGTACAGAAACAAATCCTGCCTGAGTCCCGCGGTAAGAAAGCAGATTGTACAGCAAATGCTTATGCCGGTTATTGAATACGGAGATGTAGTGTATGCAGCTGCCCCGCAAACGCACCTTCATAAACTTACTACATTGTATAACTCATTCTGCCGCTTTGCATTACAATGTAACTACATGACCCACCATTGTGACATGTTAGAAGAGCTAAACTGGCCATTGCTGGAATCCAGACGCACCCTTCACCTTTCCAGCCTGGTGTTTAAGAGCATTTCTGGGAAGCCTGAATAGACTGCTTCCCCCAGCAGCTCCCTCATCCTATAACCTCCGATCCAGGACCAGCACCTTACTTGCAATACCACAATACAAAAAGACAGTGGCTCGGTCCTCATTTTCCTACAGAGCACCACAATTATGGAATAACCTCCCAGACACCATCAAATCTTCCCCCAGTCTTAAATCACTCAAGAGCTCCTTACTAACATACCTCAATACAGAATGCACCTGTAAACATGTAACCTAGTGACTATATTTCCTACATATTTATTTTCTGTGTTAATCTGTATATTTGTGTTGTTTTTTAATATCTTGCATTGTATTATTTTGTATTTCTGTAACTGTAACACTTCAATGTTCTCGAACCCAGGACATACTTGAAAACGAGAGAAATCTCAATGTATCCTTCCTGGTAAAATCCTTTATAAATAAATAAATAAATAAATATTCAGAGAGCACCGACATTTCAGCGAAATGTCGGTGCTCTCTCGTTTGGCGCACTTTGACGAGATCAATTCGCCAACCCTATGGTGAATTCAGTATTCACCGCAGAGTCCCTGAAGTGCGGCAAAGGGATCCGCTGAATGCCGCTAATAAACCCGGCGAACGCAGCTGCAAACCGCCGAACGCAGTCGATTAAACAGCTGAACCGATCCGATAAAACGCCGAAATGCAGCCTCAAGCCGCCAACCCGCTTAAAAAAGCCGATCAGCCGCTTAACAGAGGTTAAATGGCGTGTAAAACAAAAGAAATGCATGAAAATACATGGAAATAATATATAAGGTCCTATGAATAATAATAAAAAGGTCTGTCACAGGCAAAAAAAAAAAAAGAAAAAAAAAGGCATTTAAAAAAAAATAATTGGAATCAATCAAAAATGTCGCTGAAAAAAATCCAGATTAATGCCTGAAAAAATTCTAAAAAATAAATAAATAAAAAGACTTTTTGCTGCAAATGAAATGAATAAACGGTTGAATAAAAAAATTCTAGAAATGGGAATTTGTTTTTACATTAAAACCTATGGGATTCGCCTGTTTAAACATGTCGAATGAAAGCAACGAAAAACTGGGCATTTTGCCAACTTTTCGGTGCGGTTTGGTGTTCTCTGAACAGATTAACCTTTACTTTTCTATGGGGAGCGTCGCTGCCGCCATAGGTTGCTGAATTGCACCGTATTTCGCTGGAAATTCGCCAATATTTGGCGAATCACCAGCTTTTTTGAATGGCCTTAAAATTGCACCGTACGGGAAAATTCACCATACGGTGCAATTCGGTGGCAAATTCGTCTCTCTTTAACCCCTATAAATACATATCACGTGATGACCTGCATTTTGATGGGACGTTCTAATGGAAGATAAAGTAACACTTAAAATTTGTATTCTCAGGACCCTCACAAACCTTGTTTCTGTTCTTTATGAAAACGTATTCGCGTGGTATCGACGTACGTATTATGGAATCCCTACGGGTCCGCACAGTGTGTTTTATATGAATTTCATCCTATACAGAATCCCAACTAAATCAGTGCAATGGATTTTTTTTAACACGTATGTACGTGTGTTGTGCGCCCGTTGAATTCTTCATGAGATCGAGCCCCGTTGAGGAATCTGTTGTAATCATTGGCTCGTTTTCGGTGTGGGCTGGTCAAGTGCAGAGAACTAATTAAATAATGAATTGCCGACGTCTCCGCGAAACTGGTTTTACACGGTGGAATACAAAGGAGCAGCGAATCCGTCATTTGCCAGCCGCTAAATGAGCTTTCCTGCAACTTCATTTACTTTTAATAATGTCGGTTGTCACAGTTACACAGGGAAGAGTTTTAGCCGACAAACCCATATAATTAATAATTCCTACAGCTGTAATGAGCACCTAATGGAGCTTCACCTTATTGTTTGGCTGGAGCTGTAACCTCGGGGCATTGGTATTTCGTTATTCACTCTGCAATAAATGCCATGTGCTCAATGGGAAAGGCATCTTAATACAGATGTTCGGGAATTCAGGGGAATAAGCCTAGTGGGGCCGAGTGCGTCCGTCTGCTTCACACCACTAGGGCCTCTTCTGGAGACAGCTGGCGGTGGTTACAGCTCCCGTCAGGATGATGGGCGTTAGAATAAGGTTTGGATTAAGAGCAGGTGGGGCCCCCGGGCAACACAGGTCCCTTTCAATATGTCAATGCGTGATTCGGTCCATCCCAATACAGGATACAATGTAGCAATGTGTACTTCGATGTATATTCCTCTATATTTGCATTCATTCACGGCAGGAGTCTGGTTATCACTTTCTTGTCCTGCACTTGATGAAATGAGGACCCTGATCAGGGTCTTTGAAAGGGTCTTTGGCATACTAAATGAGGGTATTCGGAAAATCTATTGTATCTCTTTTTTTCAGTCATTTGACCGTCAATGATAATCGGGTTATTCAGAGAGCAATGAAATGTCAACGACTTTTCGGTTCTCTCTCGTTCCCCGCACTCGGGGGAATCAAATTACCGAAACATCACCTTAAAATCACCCCAAAAAAACACAGAAAATACCGCCGATACGATTCGAAATGGAATCGGTCCGAAACGCTGCAAAAAAACTGACGATCCGCCCAAACCCGCCGAACACTTCCGAATAAAGCTGACGAATACAGCATCGACCAGCTGCCGGAAAAAGATGACAAGCCGACGAGCTGGGTAAAAAAACAAACAAAATAAAAAACCTGAAAGTTTCAAACTTCAAACGCCGGATGTAAAAAGACTACTTTACGAAAATGTCTGGAATTAACATATAAGGTTCTATAAAATAATAATAAAAAGGTCTGTTACAGGAAAAAACAAAAAAAAAAAAAATCGGAAAAAAAAGGTTTGCTGGAAAAAATCCAGAAAATGCCTAAAGAATCCTAAAGAAGAATAAAGAGACTTTTTGGCTGCAGGTTAAAAGAATAAATAGATATTGAATAAAATTGGGATTTTTTTCTACATTGAAGCCTATGGGGTTCACCTGATTAAACCTGCCGAATGAAACCACCGAACATCATGGAATTTCACTTACATTTCTCTACTGATCAGTGTTCTCTGAACAGATTAACCATTGCTTCTCTATGGGGATTTCACTGCTGCCGAAGATCACCGTATTTTGCTGGCAATTCGCCAATATTTGGCAAACTGCCTACTTTCTGAATAGCCACGAAATTGCACTGTACGGGGAAATTCACTTTTCGGTGCACTTTTGGGGCCACATCAGTTCTCTGAATAACCCTGAATATTCACCACAGATTGCCTATGCTAAACCATGTGAAATTACAAAAAAATATATATACACACAGAGACACTAGTGAACATGCAGTAAAAATCCTAAAATTTATCATTTTCTAAACATAAACTTCACAAAACAAGCTAATTTAATTTCAATATCTGGACACATACATAATGCACTGTATTAGGCTAGGGTCAGACTAACGCATTTTTCACGTTGTCCGTGAAAATGTGCGTTCGAAGAATGGACGTATTTTTTCACGGAATACGCAATAGCGGTCATACGATGCGCAGTTTCATCCGTGATTTTGTACGGATCATCAATAAAAACACTCCTTGCATCTGGACGTTATGTTGGCGACATTAGCAGCGTCTGATGTCTCCAATTCACGCACACACGCCTCTAGCGGACGCAAGCGCACTCTGTACGTCAGTACTAGTGGTTTAACGTTCTCGAAAAAATGCGTTCATTTTCCACTTGCGTTGCGCCCGGACTTTGTGCGACCGTACTTCGTATATTGGCCGTCATTGCCGGCATCTGCTGCTAGCACGCCGTGATTAAGTGCGCCAGAACGCGCGTTCGCACTGCCTCAGTCTGACCCTAGCCTTAGGAAGCACCTCCAACTACTGCAATGTAACCTAGAAAGTACTGCCGAGTATACCTGCTACAGCTATATAAATGAAATATCCATACATTGCTGTAATGCTGCTGTAATGCTGCTGTAATGTGACCTGTAAAGTGCTGAAAACACCTGTTACTGCTATAGAAATAAAAGACATAGGGCTATATTACAATCTACGCGCAAAAACCCTCGCGCAAAGCGTGAATTTTTGCACCAAGCGTTAAACGTTAGCGCGCAAATCACCGCTGGAATTACAATCCTTGCGCGTCTTTTCATCCGGCGATCAATAACGCGCGCAAACAGGATGCACAAATGCTTGCGCAGTAACGTCGCGCGCAAAAATCAGTGTGCGCACTGTTTTTTTCTCGCGATTCAATCAGAATTAAGAACCACAATTATCTCACGTTAAGTTTTTGCACCTGTCAAAGTCAATCTGAGTATATATGCTGCAGCAATAAAAAATGCACGCACAACTTCTCCATTTTATTGGTTTGGTATGAGTAGTATGTGTAACTATTAGGGCTGGGAATGATTAAACTCTTCGTGTTCGATTAATCAATTTTTTTTTAAATCGATTAATTTCGATTAATTATAGTGCACATACAGATCCAACTACTTTTAGCTGATCTGCTTGCATTGCAACTCTGCATTAGTCAGTGGTAAATATGGTATACTCTATATACACTATATACAATCACCCGACACTGGTTAGTTTCAACAATCCATGACTTTACTTCACAGTTCACACAAATACGTTTTAAATTCAAACTGTAGCACTGATGTAAGTTAGTATATTGCCCCAGCTCACACACACATGGATATATTGCCCCCAGCTCACACACACATGGATAAATTGCCCCAGCACACACATGGATATATTGCCCCAGCACACACACACACACGGATATATTTGCCCCAGCACACATGGATATATTGCCCCAGCACAGACATGAATATATTGCCCTAGCACACACATGGATATATTGCCCTAGCACACACATGGATATACTGCCCCATCACACATATGGATATACTGCCCCAGCACACCTAGATATACTGCCCCATCACAGATGGATATACTGCCCCATCACACATGGATATACTGCCCCAGCACACATGGATATATTGCCCCAGCTCACCTCCCGGCGCTGCGTGTTCGGCTCCCTGTGAGCGTCCAAAGGCATGGCGCTTGGGCGCTCGCCTGGGGGAACCACGTGACCAGCCGCGATCTCGCGAGAACGCGGCTGGTCAAGTTGTTCCCCCAGGCGAGCGCCAAAGCGCCATGCCTTCGGATGCTCACAGGGAGCCAAACACCCGGCGCAAAGCACGCGGCACCGCCGCCGCGTGCTTTGCGCCGCTGGCCAATTAAAATATTTTTAATCGACCAAAAAAATTCAAGATTAATCGATGGATTAACCGTTAATTTCCGCAGCCCTAGTAAATATACTTTTTTTTTTTTGTGCTGGTGTATTTGGGTTTGGCCAGGTTGTTCAGATTTGCCATTAACACCAGCTTTTAGGAGTTGCTAAAAGTCTGCGCGCAAAGGCTGTGCGGTAATTACCGCGAATAGATTGTAAAACCATCCTCTTACCAGCGCACATTCACATTTGCGCTCACAATGTTAAGTATAGGACACGCGCAGTACAGTAAGCTCGCGCAGGTTCAACCGCAGTAGACAAATGGACGTGATGTTGGCCGGACTTGTGCAGCGTCTGACGTCTCCTAATCACGCACACACGCCGCTATGCTGACGCAGCGCACTCTGTACGTCAGTACTAGCAGTACGAGGTTCTCGAAAAAATGCGTTCGTTTGCCACTTGCGTTGCGCGACCGAACTTTCGTGCGGCCGTACTTCGTATATTGGCCGTCTTTGGACGTCATTTGCTGCTACTACGGCCGTAATAAAGTGCGGCTCAACGCACGTTCGCACTGCATTCGTCTGACCCCAGCCTGAATCACCTCAGAGGTCCCGTGTATGTGTCCCAGCGGATTACCACACTTTGAAATTATTCAATACAACATCACAATCTGCTATTTAGTTCACTGAGTGTTTCCTGTCACTGAAATATCAACAAAAACGAGAAACGACAAATGAGATACACCATTATATGTAAGGCCTCGGGCGGTGAGGGAGCGTGCTGCTACCACAGTGTACCATTTTCCAAAAAACATCATAAAAAGATCATTCGAAAAGCTCTGAATGGTGCGGTGTGAGTGTCGTGCAAGACCTCTCTGGATTATACTGTATATCCTATGGACTTCATTGAGAGGATGCGTGTGACGGCGCTGAGCGCTGCCGCGCGCATCCCAGGGCTAGCGCCCGCTAACAATGCAGGCAGCTTTTTAAGCGCCTGGATTGTAATCTCCCGTTAATACGGCAGCGCTAGGGAGAAAACTGCGGGTGCAGTTTTTTCTCCCTAGTGCTCCCGTTTTAGCGTGAAGAATGTAATTTAGCCCTTACACTCTTAACCACTTCAATGCGGTGGACGCGCTGAGCGCGTCCAACCGCATTGGTACTTCGCTGCGGAGGACGCGCTGAGCGCGTCCTCCCTTTGCAGCCGCGATCAGCCGGTATTCCGGCTGATCGCTCGGCTCCCCGGTGCGGGCTGCCATCATCGATGTCAGCCCAGCCTCCGGGACCCCGGCGGGCACGATAGGCGTCATCGCGCATGCGCGATGACGTCTATTTCAGGCACCCCCCCGCCATTGCAGGGAAGGTGCCTGAAGGGGAGGGGGGAAGGTCCTTCGGACCTCTCCCCCTCCCCTTCCCCGCGGGCCAGCGATTAAAGGCAGGCACCGCCTGGAAGGGCACAGCCTGCCCTTCCAAGCGGCAGCTGTCTTTAACCCCTAGGGGGCTGGATCGCGATATGGCGCCAACATGCGCCGTATCGCGGTCCCCTCCCGGAGCTGGCCGACATCTTGGATGTCGGCCAAGCTTCCGGGATATCCCCCTAATGACCGTCGTCATCGCGCAGAGCGCGATGGCGCCAGTTTTGAAATTAACCCCTTGCTGCCACCTATAGTGGAGATAGGGGGTTCATTGGAACCCCCTATCTCCCAATCCGTGACAGCTAGGGGTTAATGTGACCATGTAAAATGTAAAAACAAAAAATTAAAAATAAAAATAAAATTAAAAAAATAAAAAAATTAAATTTTTAAAAAAAAATAAAAAAATGTTTTTGTTTTTTTTTTAGATTTATTGGTGCAACAATATTGTTCCCATTTCAATTATAATGTGAACAATGATGCTGCACTACCGATTTTTTCTATGGGGGGCGTTTGCTAAAAAACACGTAATTTTCCCCAAAAAAAGTAACGATTCCTCATTTCTAATTTTTTTAACAGGCGCACCCCATAGAAAATATAACCGCAAACGATCGCATTTTAAAATGTGAAAAAAAAAACACTTTACACATTGTAAATTATTGAAAATTCTAATTTTATTACATTTGTTGTTATAATATACAGACAGGACATGACGTATACATATAATAATGACATATTATGAATCTGCCGAGTCTGCTGGAAAGAACGATATATAATATGTCTGGGTCATATATTAAAATAAGGCTTCAAAACGCGGTTAAACATGATGAGCGAAACCGGTTAAAATGAGCTCAGCACAGAGGTGGGAAAAGGCTCAGCAGCGAAAGGGTTAAGGGGGGGGGGGGTTGGAGGGTGCCGGTAATTTTCCGGCAGTTGTATCCCTTTAAAACACAGCAGATGATTGCCTACATTTCTTTCCCATAAAAATCTCATCCAGGTTCCTCCGTGTTCCTCATTAATAATTCTCAATGCGACGAGTTGCGAGATTTCCGGCAACAGGTGTCTGCACAATGACTGTTCAATTTACAGCAAATTTTGAAACAGATGAAACATAAATAGCAATTCAATCCCGATCACAGCACCGGCTCAGTCACCAAGACCCAATGTTATTTTATTATCCCCAAATAGGATTACTTTTTCTTCTTTTTCCTTTTTTATTTTTTTTTACCCTTCCATCTCGTTTCGTTACCTGGTTTATAGAGCAGCGCTCAGTCTGTTAAAACATGATAGGGACGTCTGAGTTAGTAATACAAAGGAATCCGCCGCATGAGGACAAAAAGACTTCTTCACAAAAACAGAACTGTGCATTGATCGGAAAAAAATTTTTTTTGTAAAAAAAAACTCAATATTCCTTTTATGCTGCAATCATCAAGAAGCACACAACCTGATGATTGTGAAGAGCGTCGCTTTGGTCTGCAGGTACCTGGACTTGGCATTACTGTTGGGGGGGAAGCCCGAACCAGCGGCAAAGCTGTCACCGGTCAGGCCGTTGGCAGGGTAAAAGGCTTCCGGCCATCCTGTGACCTGCGCCTCTGACACGTGCTGTGCGTGCAAGGGGAGCATAAAGGAGGACTGCACTGGAGGAGCTCGGTGGCTGAAATTTGTGAATGTAGGTATGTGATATGGGTGTAGGCAAGTATGGGAATGTAGGTGTCACTCACCTCCCCAATCAGTCTTCCGAACCTGGGCCCTGGAGGCTCCGGGTCGGCTGGGCCTGTAGCCCGACCGCGTCCTCGGATCGGCAGGCCTCCAGACTTAGGAGAGTCCCCAGCTCAGCCAGGCCTACAGGCCTGGATGACTGATTTTCAGTTTCAGTCTCGGTTTTAGGCCCAGTTCCGTCTCCATTATCGGTCTCGATTTCGGCCTAAAATTTTAATTTCGGTGCATCACTAGTAGTTTTAGATCTGTGAAAGGTTTGAGTGGTCTTTGTTGACCAAACATTAACACTCCGTCAAACTATTGTCTGCTTGTGCAATCTCATATCCATTATCTAACATATTCAGACAGTCTGATGCTCAGGCTGTGATTACATGGCACCCTATTGTTTTACGTCTGGAAGACAAAATGGGGTATGGTTAGGGACTGGCTCACTTGAGGAGGGAGGATGCCAGGGTGTCATCTTCCATTGGTTTCCAGGTCAATCATTGCACTGTATATCTTTGGCTCATTTGTTTCATTAAAGTCTGTCTAACCCTAAAAGGAGCTCCAGCTTCTGACTGGGTGGGCCGGAATCCGTACTCCTTTGGGTTACTGACAGCGAGAGGAGTCTTTCAGCATGTGGAAACCCATCCTGGTTACAGATACCCACGTTACAATGATATCAAGACATAAGAGTCTTGTGATCCCCTTCCTAGAGTCCATCGTTGCATTTCAATGGATCGGCTGGGAGGACCACATGATGTAAAGTGCATACTTTAAACGCATACTACAACGGATGTGGATTTTACCTCCCTGTCAAAACGCTATGACGGACATCAGACGAGTCTATAAAGCGCAAACCTTCATAGGAGGCTTGTGCTTTGTAGAGTTGTGCACACAGAAAGGTGGCCTCATGGTCGTCCAAGCAGAAAGAACGTCCGTTCTCAAGGTCCGTTCTCAAGGCCCTACTTCCCCGCCCATGTGGCCCCAGCCTAAATCATCCCTGCTTTGCTGGCTGACGTTCTGGTGTAGTCAGAGTCCAATCTATTTGTACCAATGGTTATTCTGAGATTAGGTCACTGACATTAAAAAACTGAGCAAGGATAAAGCGCTGCTTAACATTAAACACCTACCAATTTTTAGCTAAGTGATGTGATATTTCCGCCGGCTGCAGATTACGCAGTTCTTCTCAGAGCTGTTAATAAGCAGGGATTTTGCCGCACACCTCCTCCAGTACAATTGATTGAAGGGATGTGAATTTTGTTACTTTATCTATATCCAAAGACAGCAGCTTATTTGTCCGCTAAAAAATACGATTTTCACCGCTCGCCGTGTTAAAGGGATATTCTGAGCTGCAAGTAGGAAATGGGGGCAGATGGGTAAACACTGCGCTGGCCAGTCAGGGCTGCATTAGTTCATTGCTATCTGTATCCCAGAAGAAACCTCCAGTGGAACAAAAAGGGTTTAGACAGGAAAGGTGTGAGGTTCAGTATATGCCATTATAATTATTGTCATCATTTATATAGCGCCAACAGTTTCCGCAGCGCTTTACAATAACCAAAGGGAACAAGATACAGATAAACGGACACAGGATGGAAACAAGAGGTGTAGAGGGCCCTGCTCATAGGAGTTTACAATCTAGAGGGATTGGGGTTGAGGAGAACAAGCAGAATTTTACTGGACAGCAGGATCATTAGTGCCAATGGTTCGGGAATGGTGGGGCAGTGAAAGCAGCTTCAATCATGATGTGTGAGTAGGTGAGCAGAGGTTGAGTTGCATCAGTGATGTGGTAAGCTAATCTGAAGAGATGGTTTTTGAGGGATTTCTTGAAGACCTGAAGATCAGGGGAGAGTTTGATAGGGAGAGGCAAGTCATTCCACAGGACCGGAGCTGCCCTTGAGAAGTCTTGGAGGCAAGAGTTGGCTGTGCGGGTGTAGAATGAGGACAGGTGGAGGTCACTCACCAACTGGAGTAGTCGAGACGGGACGTGCTTGCGGAGTAATGAAGACATGTAAGGGGGGGTCGAGATATTGAGTGATTTGAACGTGAGCGTCAGTATTTTAAACTATATTCTAAAACGTACAGGAAGCCAATAGCGGGGTCGGCATAGGGGGGAGGTACACGAGGTGCATTTGGTGAGAAAAATAAGCCCGGCACCTGCATTCATTACAAACAAATGTACGGCACTTTGCTAGACTTGTGATTGGGCTTTCTGTGCTAAAGGGTAGAGAAAAAAGGTGTTCTATATGTCTAAAGTTAAAAGGGATGGAGTGGGACAGAAAAACAGATAAGCAGGGGATTGGTGAAGCAAAAGGAAGACATACCTATGCAGGCATAAGGCCAATAATGCAGCAATAAATAAGGCCATGACTAAATAAGGCAATGACCAAGCAGAGATACAATTGATTGATTGAAGAGATGATCCAATGAGTTCCTATGGAATAGCAAGGAGTCTTTGGGGCAATGCCCTTAAATGACAATTAAGGCTGTCCCTCGGTTTCTCAAAAGATAGGACGGTGTGAAAACCTGGACTGGAACAAAAAGGAGTTTTAGGAGCTAGCCAGGAAAGGTGCTGCCAGGGTTCAGCATGTAAAAGAGTAATGCAAAGGCAAGGAGACTTTGGGGCAACACCTTAAAATAGCAGTTTAGGCCTCCCCTCAGCTCCACACAGGCAGGATGGTGTGAAAACCTGGACTGTAACAAAAAGGAGTTTTAGGAGGTAGCCAGGAAAGGTGCTGTCAGGGTTGAGGTCACAATCAAAACGGTGAGGGCACTGGCCTCTCTAGTCCCCCGCCGTAACCCTCGGTTAAGTTGCTGACAACAGTGATTTGTGAATCTGTAGATACTCGAGTATTCCACTAGATTTTGGTGACAAAAATTTACCTTAAAATTGGAGGGGTCGCGTTTTATATTCGAGACATCTGCATCGCGTGAAAAAAAAAAAAAAGAAGCTTGCCTTGCTCTGGATCCCAAGTCTCCCGGAAGTTCCGGTAGTCTCACTGAAGTGAATGCGGTCTCGCTGATGCTTGAAAACATTTCAGGAACTCCTGGATTCGGGAGAGGTGGGATCTATCACGACCAGAGGGCATGCTCGGTTTAAAGGGACACTCTAGGCAACATGACCACCTAAGCTATTTTAGGTGGTCATGATGCACAGAGTATGCTGCCCCCTGTCCCCCCTCCCTCCGGTCAGCGGTTCAGCTCAAAAAGCTGAAAACAGCTGAGAGAGGCGGAGAACTTTACTCCGCCCTCCCAGCTGTCAGTCAGCAGAGCGGGAATCATATTTCCCGCTTCTGCCGACTTTTGCCGAGTAGGAGACGTCATCGCGCTCTCAGCGCGATGACGTCTCCTACCTCACCGCAGAAGCTGGCGGCTCCCTCTGAGGGTTAGTGTTGCGCGCATCCTCTTGCGCGCAACACTAATCCTCAGAGGGAGCCGGGAGGAAGCCTGCCGATTGGCTGGCTTATGTGAGAGGCGCGCATGCGCGCTTCTCACGTAAACCAGAAGCCAAGACGCAGCAAGAAGGACGGGAGCGGAAGAGGAGGGAGGTGAGTATAAAAAAAAAAAAAAAACGCCGCTGGAAACAAGAGGATTTTAGGGTAAGTATTACAGTTGCAAAAAAATAAAAAAAAATCTAAAGATTTATTAAGGGAATAGGGATAGGTTAGGATAAAAAACGGGGGGTGATTTTTTGAGTAGAGTGTTCCTTTAAGCTAATCTTTCACCTCGTTCGCCCCGCCGGCCATCTAATCACTAGTAAAGAAGACGGGTGGCCGGCGGCGTCATACTTAGTAACAACTGCAATCATTCTAGAGCAGAGCACCCTGGTCTGAGGGGGATCAATACAAACGCTGCAATCTCTCCAAGGCAGCGGGAGCCCACAGAATCTAGCGCCGAGTCACCGTGTGTGGGGGCGCCGACAGTCCACCATCCTCATCCAGTACATCAAAATGAATGGGTCTCATTTTGATGTACTGGTCTGAGGGGGGCCTGACTGTGTTAAGAGAACCTGTAAAGAACTTAATTGTTTACTGCTACAGTAAAATTTTGCGCCTCGTGTTATCTTCGAGTCTTGAGTATTCTCCCATTTCCATAATAAATCTCTATCCATCGCGTTATATTCGGGTCGTGCTATACTCGAGTATCTACGGTAATCCCCTTAGTCGTGCAATCCGATATCTATGAGCCGGGGTATTATTTTTATCCTTATTCCATGCAGATTTAAACAGATCTACACCCCTCGATGTATGTTTTCTAATGCAGCAATTACGGTTTCTCCTCGATTTTCGTAACGACCGCGCTGTGTTTTTACCTCGTTCTCATATTACGCCGAGGTCCCCATCCAAATTCAACAGGCAGCAGATTAGCCGGAGAGGGAAGGTTACGATTTCCTCTACGGTTTCCGAGATTTTGATTACTTTGTAATATATCACTTTTTTTTTTTTTCCAGCCTCGTAGAATTAGAACAACATGGTTTCTGTTGAATGCAATTCATTACAACGCGGGACTCAGAAGCAGCATACCCCAAAACCTCAACTCTGTTTCCTTGGAAGAAACACAATAGGTTCCCACGACATTAAATCTGTAAGGAAAAAATAGAGAGAGAAAAAAAAAAACTGGGCGAATAAGCCACTGTCGGTAAGTAATCCAGTATGGCTGCTCTCGGGGAGCTCCGAGCCGAAGAATTTAAGGTTTCTTTATATATTTCTTTACGCGTTTTAAGGAGTAAGAAAAACAAAAAGACTTGGTCGTCTGGCGTCTTCATTCTTCTGGTTTCTCTCTGGCGAAGTGGGCTTTATATCGCTGCGAGTCGATTCCTGCGCCGCACGACAGGACAGGAACCACTCCGTATCGTTAACGTGGGACGGAGAGCGCTCCTAAGCCAATTACCCGCGAATAAAAGGAACCGCGCTTCCTGAAAGTTCCCTGTTCACGCAGGCGCTCACCCAGAAATAAACCTCCTGGTAAATAAGTTTGGAAAAGCAATTAGCAAAACACCAGGTCCCCGCTGTGCTTTAAAAAGTCTGGAGAGCAAGCGGAGGATGTTATTTCGGGGAACCCAAACCCTCTGGGTTACACTATATCCATTTCCTTAGAGCCACATGTTCACAGACAGAAGAAGGGGGACGCGCGCGTCAAGGGCTCTTATCCGGCTGGCGTCGATCGAGGAAATATCTAGGGATATAGTTGCTTATTTTTTTATTCACAGTAATAAAAGAGAAGTATTAAATTCTAGTCACTACACATTCACCTTTTCAGGGGTGTATTCACTAAACAGCATTTTGGGCACTCATTCGATGCGCTACTCCACTGAGCTCGTGAAGCGATCAATGTTGGGGACGTCATTGTTTCTTGTCTACCTAACGCATCAAATGAGACTGTAGAGAAGACCCGACGGAGAACACAAACACCCAGGACAGTGGCGGCTCCACAGACTTGTCAAGTCATGTTAGATTTAGAAATTCCTCCCAATCACATTACAGAGTTCACAATGTCACAACGGGCAGGAATGATGAAATGTTTTGTTACACTCCTCCAGCTGATGCTGCGCCAAACTGATAATGCTGATTCTATAATCCAGACCAGGAGATCAGCTTGGCCCATGCCACCTCTCAACACACACTTACAGCCTGTCTCACAGCTCTCGTCAGATACATATAGCCCCAAAGAGTATCTCTCTTTATACACATACAATGCACAAGTCTCTTCACACACATACAGCCTCAACAATCAGCTCTTACACATACATACAGCCTCTTAGCACAACTCTCAACATACACATATAGCCCCGATGCACAAGGGTCATCAGGCACATACAGCCCCAAAGCGCAACTCTCATCACAACACACACACACTGCCCCAAAGCACGGCTCTTAACCTACATATAGCTCCAAAGCACAACTCTCATAACATACATACACAACGCACAACTCTCATCATGCAGCACCGATGCACAACTCTCATCACCAACATACAGCCCACACACATCTCTAATCACAAACATACAGCTCCCACGCACAACTCTCACACACACACACACACACAATCTCATACACTACTCTCATCATGCACACACAATCTCATATACAACTCTCATCATGCACACACAATCTCATACACTACTCTCATCATGCACACACAATCTCATATACAACTCTCATCATGCACACACAATCTCATATACAACTCTCATCGCACACATACAGCCAGGGCCGGTGCAAGCATTTTTGTTTACTCAGGCGAAGTTGCGTTTTGGTGCCCCCCTCCACACAATCTGTGCCATGCCAATCGGGAGTGTTTGGTGTCCTCACACATTGCCAATCTATGCTGTGCCAGGTGCCCCTCCTGTGCCACAGGGCCAATCTACAGAGCGTGTGGTCCCCTCCTTTGGCAATGAGGCATAGGAGGGGCACCAGGCATTGCACAAATTTGCAATGTGGCCTGGTGGTGCCCCATGGTCTTGCTGTGTCAATATACCCACATATTTCAAACTGCCTGCCACTCCTAGTGTTTCCCTGTGATCCTGCTATCTACCACTCTCACTCTGTTGCTGTGGTCCACTGTCTGACTCCAGGTCTCCAGAAGCAGACTGGCAGCAGGGTCCTCGTCCTCTAATTCAATTCACTCCCCCTTAATTCATTTTTCCCCTTTAATTACTTTCACCCCCTTTAAATTCATTTCATATAGCGTATGACAGAGCTCCACAGCAATAAAACTCACAGTAATGTGCGGGGTGTATGAGCGTATGACAGAGCTCCACAGCAATAAACCTCACAGTAATGTGCGCTGTGTATGAGTGTATGACAGAGCTCCACAGCAATAAACCTCACAGTAATGTGCGCTGTGTATGAGTGTATGACAGAGCTCCACAGCAATAAAACTCATAGTAATTTACCGATATCAGTTTACTCAAACCCCACAGCAGAACATCACACACACACACACACACACAGCAGAACAATACACACATCCCAGCAGCACATTACACACACACCCCAGCAGAACTTTGCCCACACACACCCCCAGCAGAACATTACACAGTGAAATCCCCCCATAGAGAAGCAATGGTTGATCTATTCAGAGACACTGAACAGCAGAGAAAAGTTGCCAAAGTGCCCTGCTGTTTGGTGGTTTAATTCGGCAGGTTTATTCAGGTGAATCCCATAGGCTTCAATGTTAAAAATATTCCTGTTTTTATTCAATATCTGATAAACTGTTTATTATTTTAATCTGCAGCAAAAAGTCTCTATTTATTGATTTTTTTAGGATCTTTTAGGCATTTTTCGAGACTTTTTCAGCAACATTCCCCCCCTTTTTTCTGTAACAGACCTTTTTATTATCATTCATTGGACCTTATATGTAAATTCCAGACATTTTCGTTCAGCAGGTTTTTTGCAAACAGCGTTTAAATTTTGATAATTTCAATCATATTGTTCTGGGGTTTTTTACCCCATTCGTCAGCTTGTCGTTTTTTCTGGCGGTTGGTCTACACTGTGATTGGCGGCTCGGCAGTTTTTTCCGGCATGTTTTTTGCAGCGATGGGTTCTTGGTGGGATCTCAGCGGGTTTTCCCTGCACTCTGGGGACCCTGCGGTGAATACTGAATTTGCCGCAGGGTCAGGAACTTTGACTCCCTGAAGTGCAGGGAACGAGAGAGCACTGAAATGTCCGCGACATGCTCTCTGAATAACCCCCATAGTCACAGATATTATAAAAAAAAAAAAAAAAAAAATCGATTATAAACTTGTAAGTATTAACTAAGGAGATATTATAGTTTACGTTACTCCACCCCTTGTGTGGCGTAACTAAACATTCTCTGCATTTTCCGGTCCGAGAATGAGGACAGCACATACAGACAGGTCAGTGGTGGCCTGATAGGTGATGCAACCCAAAAGCAGGGGTTTTTTTGAGGCGATACGCCGTAACGGCACCTCGTCGCCAGCCGCCCTTTAATTTTTGACAGCCCCGGTATTAGACTCTCGGAGTCCGAATCCGGAGCTGTCTCGTCGGCGCAGGAGCAGATCCAGTGGCCGCCTCATTCTTTTCTTCTATGAGCGGCCGCCTGCATGGATATCTGCCGCTCGCCTGGGATCCCTCCTCCAGCCAGTCGCGATCAAGATCGCGGAGTTCACGTGAACTTCGCAATCTCGCAAGATCACGGCTGGCTGGCGGAGGGATCCCAGGCAAGTGGCAGATATCCATGCAGGCGGCCACTCAGAGGAAAAGAATGCAGCGGCCGCTGGATCCGCCCCTCCACAATGACTCAGGGGCCTGGCAGAGCTGAGCTGGGAGCAATATATCCATGTGAACTGGCCAGGGGCAATATATATCCATGTGAGCTGGACTGGGGCAAATATATCCATGTGAGCTGGCCTGGGGCAAATATATCCATGTGAGCTGGCCTGGAGCAATATATCCATGTGAGCTGGTCAGGGGCAATATATCCAGGTGAGTTGGCCTGTGGCAATATATCCATATGAGCTGTCTGGGGCAATATATCCTTGTGGGCTGGCCTTGGGCAAATATATCCATTTGAGCTGGCCTGGGGCAATATATCCATGTGAGCTGGTCAGGGGCAATATATCCATGTGAGCTGGCCTGTGGCAATATATCCATGTGAGCTGTCTGGGGCAATATATCCATGTGAGCTGGGCTGGTGCAATATATCCATGTGAGCTGGCCTGGGGCAATATATCCATGTGAGTTGGCCTGTGGCAATATATCCATGTGAGCTGTCTGGAGCAATATATCAATGCGAGCTGTCTGGGGCAATATATCCATGTGCGCTGGACTGGGGCAATATATCCATGTGATCTGGTCTGGGGCAAATATATCCATGTGAGCTGGTCTGGGGAAAATATATCCAAGTGAGCTGGCCTAGGGCAATATATCCAGGTGAGCTGGTCTGGGGCAATATATCCAGGTGAGCTGGTCTGGGGCAAATATATCCATGTGAGCTGGTCTGGGGAAAATATATCCAAGTGAGCTGGCCTAGGGCAATATATCCATGTGAGCTGGTCTGGGGCAATATATCTATGTGAGCTGGCCTGGGACAATATATCCATGTGAGCTGGTCTGGGGCAAATATATCCATGTGAGCTGGTCTGGGGTAAATATATCCATGTGAGCCTGGGGCAATATATACCCATGTGAGCCTGGGGCAATATATACCCATGTGAGCTGGGGCAATATATATCCATGTGAACCTGGGGGCAATATATATCCATGTGAGCTGGGGGCAAATATATCCATGTGAGCTGGGGCAAATATATCCATGTGAGCTGGGGCAAATATATCCATGTGAGCTGGGGCAATATATCCATGGGAGCTGGGGGCAAATATATCCATGTGAGCTAGGGAAATATATCCATGTGAGCTGGGGGCAATATATATATATCCATGTAAGCCGGTCTGGGGCAATATATCCATGTGAGCTGGGGCAATATATCCTTGTGTGAATAAAGGAGTATTTATTAGGACACGAAAAATCATCATAATAATCAATTTTTCCCAGGACGTGAGAGTACCCCCACCTATTTTTACAGAAAAAAAGCACTGCCCAAAATCAACATCGCACACCTCCCAGCATTGAGCATTCCAGGAGAAGAAGCAAATGCAAGCACAGTGAAAATCATCTAAACATCTTGGAAAAGATTTACCATGGAAGACCCAAAATATTACTCATTGTACGGTGATGCACAGCGTGGGAAAGATGGAAAGAGACACAATGTTTATTTTAAAATAAAATAACTGAATAATCATTGGGGCTTTCCAGGAGGTCAGTTACCTCATAAAAAACTATTTATATGGAGTCAGACTAACATATTAATGGTTTAAAGTGATTCTTATAATAAACGTAATAATAATATAAATAACTAAATAATATAATTTTTAAAGCTCCTACTGTTTAAAAAAAATAAGAGCCAAGTCACTTAAAAAAAGAGAGAATTGTTAAAAGCCCTGTACTGGTTTATCCCCATTATATGATTTATACTTTCATAGTGCTCTGTTATAAGACTGGGTACTTATGGTGTTAATTGCACTTCCAGCACTTCCTCTGATCACATGCTGAGCATCAACCAAACATGTATTGAGCCGCTGATTGACATAGCAACCAACTATACTGATTTTAAAGAGACAGTCCTGATTTCTAGATTTCTTGTACCACCTTTCTCCTAGGTTTCTTCGCTGGTGTCCTCGGTCTGGAGAATTCTGTCAAGGGTATGGGAGGCTGACTTGCACTTCTGTAGGAGAAGTCACACCTCAAACACGTCACTGATTATATAGTAGGACAACCCTAGGGCTGTGGTTACCAAACCCTGGTCTTCAAGTCCCCCTAACAGGCCAGGTTTTAGGCTGGCGTCAGACGAGCGCACTAGTTGCGCCCATACTGACGTGCTTACCGGCGTCCGCACAGTGTTGTGACACTGCAACGGGGCCGGTCATACGCTTGTGCAAGTGCACGAAATGCGTGCGGAACAAGCATGCGTTATCCAACCCTCCTTGTTGATGCGCTAGGATGCACGTTGACGGGGCTGCAAAGTGTGATCCTCCATAGTGAGGTGGCCAGACGGGCGTCGAGTGGAAGGAACGTCCACTCTCACAGACGTTCCTTCCGCTCTCCAATGATGCTCGTCTGACCCCGGCCTTAAGGATCACCATGGGAAAATACAGACTGAATCCTGCAATCACTGAGCAGCAAATCATATCACCTGTGCTGTGCTTCACAGATCCTGCAAACCTGGCCTGTTAGAGGAGTGTTTCCCAAACCGGTCCTCGGGGACCACTAATAGGCCAGGTTTGCAGATTGCGAAGCACAGCACAGGTGATATAATTAGCTGCACAGTGATTGCAGGATTCAGTCTGCATTTCCACAAGGTAAATCTTAAAACCTGGCCTGGTTGAGGGTCCCGAGGACAGGTTTGGGGAACACTGTGTTAGAGGAACCTGAGGACCAGGGTTGGGAAGCACTGCCCTAGGGTCTTTTCATGCATCCTCTTCTTAGGAGCCATGGTGCAACAGTGGTCAAAGTGTCAATAATCCTTGCATTTCCTAGCAGTGTTATAGATAGTATCCAGAACGGATTACGAATTAATCATTTAAAGCATAAAATTCCTTTTTTTGTTTTTGAAGAGTGGCGTATTTCTATTGTACGTGTACTCGAGCAGACGGCACTTCGTTAGCCTGGTTCAAAGCGAAATAATAAAACTGATTGCTTTAAAGTTCATCCTGTAATAATAAAAGTGATTACATTGAATACACTCTGGAAAAAGTGTAACGAGCAGACATTAACCTTTCTTTGCATGCTAATGGCATTACTCCTCCAGAACCTCGAAACGACCCATTGGTGGTTCATCCGGAATAATTCCGTGAATGTATAAATAAAAAAGTATTAAAAAAACCTCCAAGAACACTGAAAACCGTAAGTTTAGGAAACTCTGCAAGAAACACACACGCAGCAGTTACATTTATGCGGAATAAAACCTACAGTACATTGACATCAGCTACTAAACAGAGCAGTGCACAGCAACAACCCTAGATTAAATTAACATTAAAGAGGCAATGCAGCTCCTTCGTGCGTGTCTTTGATTGCCTGAGGTTACTATAACTCTTAAGTGTTTTAGGTTCTGGGGGACAGGTCACAATTTGGGCTCCTGTCCCAAGTACTGGATTTGTGCTCCATCGACCTACTACAGGCACACCTGGACAAAATAGACCCCAATGAATGCTGCCTGACTGAGAAACACAGTTATACCAAATGAAACAACTAAGGGCACATCCTGCGCATGCACAAGTTGCCCTCAGGGGTGTTCTGAGCATGTGCAGACCTGAGCAGGGTTGGACAGCGCTGGCAGCTGCCCCTGTGAGCAGGTACTCCATATGACACAACAATTTAAAGAGGATGTGCTCCTACCGTCTCATTGATGTAAAGTGGTCAAAATGTCCTCTATGACGGCCATTCCCCTTCTAAATCTCCTTCCATATGGGGCTCGGTTTAATTATAAGAAGTTTTGACCGATATTTCTTCCGAAATGCCAAGTGATTAATTTGAAAAAAATCAACCACAGCTGAATTCTAATACATACCCTTTATTGATAAAATCATGGTCATAATAAGTCCAGAAAAATGATTTTCTATCCAATTAACCCCTGTTACCAACAATCAGCCTCTAGCTTATCCCTGCAGAATCACTATTATTTACATACATTACAGTATCTCCATTATCCAGGATAAGGCTGATTTCTCCCAATTCCTTGTGCATGGAAGAGGGATAGAGCATGGTGGTCT
This sequence comes from Leptobrachium leishanense, assembly GCA_009667805.1. Taxonomy (NCBI): domain Eukaryota; kingdom Metazoa; phylum Chordata; class Amphibia; order Anura; family Megophryidae; genus Leptobrachium; species Leptobrachium leishanense. The sequence goes on along the minus strand of CM019064.1, from coordinate 427,240,396 downwards.
AATGGGAAAGTGACCCTTGTGCTCTGATGCAGCATTATTAATATGGAGAACCATGTGCCCCTGGTTAGTTGAGCAATGGTACTTCACATTTCACTCTAACACACTCAAATTCTTGTTCTCGTTTTTGCATTGTATTGCATAGAGAAACACTCATATCAAAAGACCATTTTCACACCTTTTGAAAGCCAGATTAGTGTGTCCCCCGTGGAGAAATTAAATATTTGGTTTTATATCTCTGCAAGCACCCTAGAGAGACATATCACCATTTGCAAATAGCAGCCCTAATCCGCACTGTAACAAATGGTTCAAATAGTATATTGCTGCATTCCAGCTGCCAGGGAGAGGGCAGAATACAGGGAGAGCTCTGGGGTCACTCTATGCTGTACAAGGATAAGATTCAGGGGGTTATAATGACTAAAATCCCTGTACAATATAGATACAAGGTGTTACTGTAATTTCCATACACAGGCATTATGCAGCACATACAGATACAAGGTGTTACTGTAATTCCCATACACAGGCATTATGTAACACATACAGATACATGGTGTTACTGTAATTTCCATACACAGGCATTATGCAGCACATACAGATACAAGGTGTTGCTGTAATTCCCATACACAGTCATTATGCAGCACAAACAGATACAAGGTGTTACTGTAATTTCCATACACAGGCATTATGCCGCATATACAGATACAAAGTGTTACTGTAATTCCCATACACAGGCATTATGCAGCACATACAGATACAAGGTGTTACTGTAATTTCCATACACAGGCATTATGCAGCACATACAGATACAAGGTGTTACTGTAATTTCCATACACAGGCATTATGCAGCACATACAGATACAAGGTGTTACTGTAATTCCCATACACAGGCATTATGTAACACATACAGATACATGGTGTTACTGTAATTTCCATACACAGGCATTATGCAGCACATACAGATACAAGGTGTTACTGTAATTCCCATACACAGGCATTATGCAGCACATACAGATACAAGGTGTTACTGTAATTTCCATACACAGGCATTATGCGGCACATACAGATACAAGGTGTTACTGTAATTCCCATACACAGTCATTATGCAGCACATACAGATACAAGGTGTTACTGTAATTTCCATACACAGACATTAAGAATCCCCTGTACCTTTAAGGAAGGGGAACATGACTGATGGCCTGGGCCGGATGGTTCAGAAGGAAATGTGGAGCTATTGGTCATATGTGTGCAACATTGTTTCACTTACCTATATATGCATCTGTGGTGGGTGTGTTCTGTCTTCGTTCCCTGCCAGCGTCAACTGTGCATCAAGAGGATTCCCGCCCGCCCACCCTGTTGAAGTTTGTCTTCTTCATGTCACAGTTTAGGATTGGCGTGATTCCTGGACAGCGGTGCTTTCAAATGGTTAAGCCGCCTTCGGGTGAGGCATTAACGAGACGAGCTCCGCTTGATCTCGGTCAGGCGGGGTGACGAGCTCCTGGTTTGGCTATCGGTGAAACTGCCTATTACATGGGTAATAGGGCAAAGGATGGGGAAAGCACTGCAGGATTACATGCTGTATATATTTAATAAAGCTGTGGCCCATGCCCTTTCCAGTTAAGAACGTGTTGTGTCTTTCTTTATATTTAAGGGTATGGATTAAGGAGGTCCCAGGTTTAATCAGTCATGCAGCACATACAGATACAAGATGTTACTGTAATTCCCATACACAGACATTATGCAGCACATACATATACAAGATGTTACTGTAATTTCCATACACAGGCATTATGCAGCACATACAGATACAAGATGTTACTGTAATTTCCATACACAGGCATTATGCAGCACATACAGATACATGGTGTTACTGTAATTCCATACACAGGCATTATGCAGCACATACAGATACAAGGTGTTACTGTAATTCCATACACAAGCATTATGCAGCACATACAGATACAAGGTGTTACTGTAATTCCATACACAGGCATTATGCAGCACATACAGATATTACTTTTATATTTTATTGGTATTTTTGTGGAGGCTGCATTACTGATAATCTCATTATGATTACTAAAAAAACCATGAGCAGGAGATCTGACCATTTTTATTATTTTTATTTATCACAGTTATTGTATCTAACAAAAATGTATTTTCTGCCTGTATGATAATAATACTGACCCTGTGTGAAATGGTGTAAGATAAGGGACACCATGTAGAGCTCAGAATCTTACATTTCAATGATATTTCTGTAAAGGATAAACAAATACATGAAAAATAAAAAATGAGCAAATTAACATTATTTAAATTTTTTAACTGTCTCAGAATAACAATTTCTGCTCGAAACGTCTATTTTACCCTGTCATTAACTTCACATCCCACGTTTCAAATAAATGTGATGACGACTTTTTTTCAACAAATATCGCTTGGTAGTGATGAAGTTAATGCCACTGGTGTGTCCTTCACGCGAGAAAATATGACACGGTTTGTAAATCAGGACTGTCCTGAGAAAATCGTGACTCTTGGTAGATATGATAGCCCGAAGGTCTTTTTTTTTTCCATCATTGACTAGTTTGAGAAATATCAAAGCAGCTGAAGAAAACAACAAAGAATCAAAGGAATTTTCCAATTTACTTTTTATTCAAAGGCTGTTTATTAATTGATTAAACCTCTATGTCGAGGAAGAGGCGGCCTTTCTATCGCTGCCGAGACCATTCTGAGGATAGTAAAGGAACACAATAGATAAAGGTCACCAGTAACTGAAGTGCTACCATTGTCCTAATGATGTGTTAGTGAAGAATGCTGGGGGCATGGATGGTCACGATCTCGCCCTGTATGCACTCAAGGAAAAACAATGTATCGGTCCTAGTTCTAGGTAGCTCACCAGCAGCGCTACAAGTTAGTAATCATCAAATACGATCAGATCAGACCGTCCCCACAGTGTCCGCCCGCTATGCTGACATTGAAAGAAGATTGACCACCGGCTTGCCAAGGCCAGCAAGGTATTGGCATTAAAGTGGAATTCACTCTCGGGATGAAAACATAATTTTGCCTCTTTATAAAACAATGGTAAGACGCACCTTGAATATGCCGTGTGATTTTGGGCACCTGTCTTAAGAAAAGATATTATAGCGCTAGAAAAAGTGCAGAGACGGGCGACTAAATTAATAAAAGGAATGGAAGGTTTAAGTTATGAGGAAAGACTAACAAGCTTAAACCTGTTTAGTTTAGAGAAACAGCGCCTTAGAGGGGATCTGATAACTTTACTAAATATATACGGGGCCTTAGAGGGGATCTGATAACTTTAAATAGATATATACGGGGCCTTAGAGGGGATCTGATAACTTTACTAAATATATACATATATATACAAATAGATACAGTCCTAACCTCAACATCTGAGGGTTGGGATTTAGGGGTCATTATTTCAGAGGATCTAAGGGTAAGTAGTCAATGTAATAGAGCAGCAGGAAATGCTGGCAGAATGCTTGGTTGTGTAGGGAGAGGTATTAGCAGTAGGAAAAGGGAAGTGCTCATGCCACTGTACAGAGCACTGGTGAGACCTCACTTGGAGTACTGTGTGCAGTACTGGAGACCGTATCTCCAGAAGGATATAGACATCTTAGAGAGAGTTCAGAGAAGGGCTACTAAAATGGTGTACGGCTTGAAGGAGAAAAGTTACCAAGAAAGGCTTAATGATCTTAACATGTACAGCTTGGAAAAAAGATGAGACAGAGGTGATATGATAGAAACATTTAAATGCGTAAAGGGAATCCACAAGGTAGAGGAAGGGAGTATATTTAAAAGGAAACAAAGTAGCAAAACAAGAGGACATAGTCTTAGATTAGAGGGGCAAAGGTTTAAAAGTAACATCCGGAAGCATTATTTTACTGAGAGGGTGGTGGATACATGGAACAGCCTTCCAGTAGAAGTGGTAGAGTGATTGAGTTTAAGCAGGCATGGGATAGGCATAAGGCCATCCTAAATAAAAGATAAATCCAGGTAAAGTATCCATGTAATTGGGCAGACTAGATGGGCCGAAAGGTTCTTATCTGCCGACATTTTCTATGTTTCTATATACGGGGCCTTAGAGGGGATCTGATAACTTTAAATAAATATATGATGCTTTAGAGGGGATCTGATAACTTTATATAAATATATACAAGGTCATTATAAACCATTGTCTGGAAACCTATTTATTAACAGGACTATACACAGGACACGGGGTCACCCATTTAGACTGGAAGAAAGGAAATTCAGCCTAAAGCATAGGAAGCGTTATTTTACAGTGAGAACAATAAAGCTGTGGAATTCTCTGCCTGATGAGGTGGTTGGGTCAGAGTCTGTAAAGAGTTTTAAAAAGCGACTGGATGACTTCCTGCAAAACCAGAATATTAAGGGTTATAATATTTAATATGTGGGTAAAAGTTTGATTCTGGGGTCAAGAAGGATTTTTTTCCCAGTATGTTGCATATTGGCGAGCGCTTCAGACTTGGTTTTTTTCTGCCTTCTTTTGGATCAACAGCAGTAGGTAATGTGTGTAAGGCTGAACTTAATGGCCCTACGTCTTTTTTTCGGCCTAGGTATGTATGTAACTATGACTTTTACAATTCAGCCCCAAATAGAGGAGTCGAAAAAAGTCTCCAGGTTGCCGGCATTGCCAAGTTGGCTATACTGGACTTTTCATCATATCTGACTCATTAATGAATAGGATAAGTGAACCTCAAAGAAGAGAGCGGAAGAGTCATCTAGTTTCCGATTAATGACTAGGGATGAGCTGCCGGTTCAAATCGGTTCGAGGTTGGATTCGAACATCGGCTCTTCGAAAGTTCGTGAACTTCAAACTTTTCGGGACATTCACGGAAAGTTTGTTTGGATAAGCTCATGCAATGTCACAGCATTTATTTGCATCCAGAGCCGCATTAATTTGTGGCCAAGATCTTGTATTGATGATGGGAGAGTCGTGGCGCTGCGTAAAGTCTTCTCCAGCACATTATCCCAAAGATTCTCAATGGGGTTAAGGTCTGGACTGTGCGGTGGCCAATCCATGTGTGAAAATGATGTTTCATGCTCCCTGAACCACTCTTGCACAATTTGAGCCCGATGAATCCTGGCATTGCCATCTTGGAATATGCCCGCTGTGCCATCAGGGGATAAAAAACCCATTGATGGAAAAACCTGCTCATTCAGCATATTCAGGGAGTCACATGACCTAATTTTATGCTGAAACATATTAATCTCTGCAGTAATTATCCAATGGAAGGCGAGCACCTATTGGCTTAGTCACATCCAAGTTGTATGTATATTACGAGGATATAGGTAGGAGGGGTATAGCATGTTCTGCCGTGATTGCCCCATAATAAATCGGATCAATGTTAATATATATTGGGGCACATCATGGCCATATCGATGCTCAGTGAATTGGTGTAATTTTCCGATACAATATACATTCACATGTGTTTTATAAGATTGGTCTTCAGTGTCGAAAATATACTTTCTACTAGAACGAACAAATCGATATGATCCAAAATGAAACTAAATCTATGCAATGCAAGACAAAGCAATGGGTTAATGGGCATCGGGCATCTCACAGGGCACGGAGTATGTCCTAAGAATAGGGTTAATGGGCAATGGGCGTCTCACAGTGCACAGCGTATGTACCATGCAAAGGGTTAATGAGCAATGAGCATCTCACAGGGCACAGCGTATGTACCAAGCAAATGGTTAATGGGCATCTGACAGGGCACAATGTATATCACAAGAAAAGGGTTAATAAGCATCTCACAGGGTACAGTGTATGTCCCAAGCAAAGCGTTAATGGGCACCTCACAGGGCACTGCGTATGTACCAAGCAAAGGGTTTATGGGCATCTCACAGGGCACAGTGTATGACCCAGAAAAGGGTTAATGGGTACATCTCACAGGGTCCCATGTATCTTTTTTTTCCCCCCCACTTACTATTGGTTTTTAATCATTATAAAATGGAAAAGGAATCGATCTGAAACTTTGAATCGGTCCGTATTAACAAATCGAGGTGATCCGAAACGAAAGGGAAATCGATTCGAAATGATCCGAAACAAAAAATACCACCGTGCACATGTCTACTTTCTAGGCTCAAAACTCTAAAACAAACTTGGTTTCAGATGTACTGACCTCGCTTACACTCCAAAAAACGTTTAACTGTATTTTATTTAAAAAAAGATTCATTTTGGACACAACTGTCAATCCGCAGTGGTCTCTCTCTAAACGTCTCCGTTAAATAGGTTGCAGAAAAGAGCGCTAAACACAGGCTCTGTAAAATTCCTTCTCTGATGTAAAATGACCCATCAAGAAGGAAAAAAAGCATCACGGAGAAAAAAAATGCATTCATGCATCGAATAAAATATATATATAAATAAAAGAAGAATGTATTCTTTTCTCCGAGGTGAAGCTTTATCTTCACAAGAAAGATAAGTAGTACTGACAAGTCAATAAACTATGAAAGAATAATAAAAATTTCATTACTATGCCAGCTTGGAGCAAAAACATCAAACACTAACAGCAGCTATAATCCGGTTTCTCTCGCTTCCGTGTGCAGCCTTGAAAATAGTCTGGCCTCCAGCCCGAGACTAGATATTAGCTGCTCGGATTAAATCAGACCTCCGAGGGAAACACCCCCCCCCCCCAAGTCCTCATACTGTATTTAAAACAGGGACATCATGTCATGGCTTTTTATTGACAGGACAATTACTCAAAAGCGACAGCACTTAATGTCAGCTGGTAGATACTGAAGATGTTTCAAAGAATCGATCCGGAGATAGCTATTGATCCACCCCCGAAGTGAGCTGTGCGCGCATTGCAAGCTAAGGGCTTCTCCGACTAATACGCTTACACTTTTCCGGCATCGTAATCTATAAAACTTGAGAAATATATTCCACCGAGTAGGAAAACATGCCTACATAATCATTGCTGCTTTTCGAGCCCCTATCAATCTTTCTTCTGAAGGAGAACAACGCTACAGGATTGATGACAGAGGTTGCGAACTCGACGTTTTCTTGAGATCTCGCCAATGTAGCTATTGGCTTCATTGCAACTGGGTTCATGTAGGAAGCCAACCAGGAAAGATATCCTATAGAGCGCGCATATATGCAATGGCGTGCAATGAAAACAAGAGTGCAATGGATTTGATAACCAAACGGATGGTTGAATATTTTCCAACACTGGCCAGTTGGGTGACGATATGGGATAGGTTCACAGATGTATTGTGGGTGTATCAGTGTTACATGTCACCTCAAATCAGGGTGCGCCAACACGAAACGTTGCCACTCAGAGAGGTGAGTATAGGTACAATTTTGATAAAGGGTACTCAATTCCTTAAATGGGGAATTTATCAGAACGTGTGGAAACACCACAACGTGTCATCTCCATATTTGGAGAGCTGTACCATCCGGAAGCAAGCGTTGGAGTTTGCTGTACCTTTTGTGCATTGAGTAAACCGTGGCATATTAGTTCTGGCCACCGTTTCTGGGTGATTGGAAAGTGATCTGCATATGGTTTTGTCTTCTCTGTAATGGCACCATTGAGAAATGTCAGGAAAACCACCCTAGAGCAGGCCACTTGTGTTGTTGCCCATTCTTAGAGCCCTCACAAACCTTGATTTAGTTGGAGTATCATCTGCCATGGCATGAACAACACTCAACCGTACACAGCTATGGGCAAAAGGAAGTCATGAACCTATCCTAACACTCCTGTAGTGGAACTTTGTTTTCTGATGGTCCAGTTGTTTGGTGGGATCCACGGTGAACACCTCTTGTACTCCTGACCTCCTGAAGACAGTGATCATCTAGACTAGTGTCAGAAACCTTGGCCCTCCAGATATCTCGGTACCACATGTCCCTAGATGCTTGGCTACTCATTAGATTGGCTGAGCCTCAAGGGAAATATAGTTCCGAAACATCTGGAGGTACAAGGTTGCTGACACCCGATGTAGACAACCAGGAAAAATATTCAACCAATCCCCAACAAGCTGTTTGTACATTTTCCCTGCATCAAGTGATACCCAATGTCCCATGGAAGTCATGACACAAGAATGGTATGCCTCCAAACAACCAACATTTTCTAGTCTATGTCTCACTTTCTAAACTTTAAGCTTGGTCGTCCATGAAACTTTGGATTTCACTCTAACTCCGACTCCACAGATACTTTTTCTATGTTTCTTATCCCAATTTTCAGATTAATAGCTCCACAGTAATAGTGCCCTATGGAATGCGATATAAGATGCTTTTTCCCTTCTTTATTTCCTCTATTAGAGAAATCCAGTGAGTTGCCAAATTATCGAAGCCTAGAACTGAGTCGAAACACAAAACACACATTATTCTGTTATATTAAGCATCTTACCGAGTCATTTACTCTCTATTCATCTTACCAAGTGACGGGATTTTAATTTTAAAAATACACAGGTAGAGCACGCGAACGCTACAAGCCAATTACACGAACAACTACTCAAATTAAACCCGACCGACCGTGTCAAAAATATCAAATCAGAAAAACATTAGGAAGCCATTTCTACCGCTGCTTCAGAAACGTTCATTTTACTAAACTTGTAATGAAAACGCAGAATCAACCATATCCTTTCCTTACTGCTTCCTAGTCCATGAGTATTTCTTATTTTGATGTCGTAATCCAATTGCGCTCTTGGACTTGTGGATGAAGATGATGGTGATGAAGAAGGACATTTTAATGGTCCTGAATATTTATTTTTGCGTTTATATTTTCCCAAAAAAAGCAAATGTAACTGTCCATCTTTAAGTCTCTAATATTATGTGTGCATATGATTAATATATTTTTAGTCTTTGGAGGTTGATTTGCTTAAGTTATGGTTGCATTGAAACAAAAACAAAACATGTGGATGTCTGGAAGCCTATGCATCAATAGGACCGTACACGGGACACGAGGTCACCCATTTAGGCTAGGGTCAGACGAACGCATTTTTCACGTGCGTTTAGCCGCACGAAATCACGGCCGTGCTAGCAGCAAATGACGTCCAATGCCGGGGAACATACGACGAACGGCCGCACGAAAGTTCGTCCGTGCAACACAAGTGGCCAACGAACGCATTTTTTCGAGAACGTCAAACCGCTACTACTGACGTACAGAGTGCGCTGCGGCCGCATAGCGGCGTGTTTGCGTGATTGGGAGACGTCAGACGCTGCACACGTCCGGCCAACATAACGTCCAGACACAAAAGGGTTTTATTGATGTTCCATACCAAATCACGTACGAAAATGCGCATCGTATGACCGCTATCGCGTATTCCGTGAAAAAATACGTCCATTCGTTCGAACGCACTTTTTCACGGACAACTTGAAAAATGCGTTCGTCTGACCCTAGCCTTAGACTGGATGAAATAAAGCATAGGAAAGTTGTTTTTTTTTTACCGTGAGAACAATAAAGCTGTGGAATTCCCTGCCTGTTGAGGTGGTTGGGTCAGAGTCTGTACAGACTTTTAAACAGACTGGATGACTTCCTGTGAAAACATAATAATAATAAGGGTTCTAATATTTAATATGTGGGTATAAGCGGCTTGATCCAAGGAGAAATCTGACCGTTATCTGGGGTCAAGAAGGATTTTTTTCCCCCAGTATGTGGCATACTGGCGAGCACTTCAGAATGGGTATTCTTGCCTTATTTTTGATCAACAGCAGTAGGTGTTGTGTGATAGGATGGACTCGATGGATGCACAACTTTGTTTCGGCCTATGTAACTATGTATATACAGGACAAAAGGCAAACTTTTGTGATCAATATCAGTCCTTTTAAAATGATGACAACAAGCAGTATCACTTGATAAATGTAAAGAGTGACGTATGATGAAAAGAGCCACCATTACAAAAGCAGAGTGTATGAAAGTAACAGGATATGACGGTATATTCTAATTAACCTCTTCACTACCATGATTGTGTATATACAATCAGCAGTAGCAGGCACAGCTGCCCAAAATTTGCTGTTGAGCCTTTTCACACCTCTGTGCTGAGCTCATTTTTACCGGTTTCGCTAATCATGTTTAAACGTGTTTTCAAGTCACATTTTATTAATTGACCCAGACATATTATATATCGTTCTTTCCAGGAGACTCGGCAGATTCATAATATATCATTATTATATGTATACGTTATGTCCTGTCTGTATATTATAACATAAAATGCAATAAAATTTGAATTTTCAATAATTTACAACGTGTAAAGTGTTTTTTTTTTTCACATTTTAACATGCGAGTGTTTGCGGTTATAATTTCTATGGGGCGCGCTTGTTAAAAAAGTTAGAAACGGGGAAGTGTTACTTTTTTTGGGGAAAATTACGTGTTTTTTGGCAAACGCCCCCCATAGAAAAAATCGTTAATGCAGCATCATTGTTCACATTATAATTGAAATGGGAACAATATTGCTGCATTAATAAAACAAAAAAAAAAAGTAATTTAAATTTTTTAATTGTTTTAATTTTTTTTTTTTTTTTTTTAAACTATACATGGTCATGTTTGGTATCATTGAAAAGGCCATGCTCTGGCCGTTCCAATGATATCAAACATTAACCCCTAGCTGTCACGAATCGGGAGATAGGGGGTTCACCATAGGTGGCAGCAAGGGGTTAATTATGAAACTGGCGCCATCGCGCGATGATGGCAGTCATTAGGGGGATATCCCGGAAGCTTGGCCAACATCCAAGATGTCGGCCAGCTCCAGGAGGGGACCGCGATACGGCGCATGTTAGCGCCATATCGCGATCCAGCCCCCTAGGGGTTAAACACAGCCGCTGCTTGGAAGGGCAGGCTGTGCCCTTCCAAGCGGTGTCTGCCTTTACTGGCTGGCCCGCACGGATGGGGAGGGGGAGAGGTCCGAAGGACCTCCGCCCCCCCTCCCCTTCAGGCACCTTCCCCGCAATGGCGGGGGGGTGCCTCAAATAGACGTCATCGCGCATGCATGCATGCCGATCGCCGCTGCACATGGAGGACGCGCTCAGCGCATCCTCTGCAGCGAAGTGGCAATGCGACAGGACGCGCTGAGCACATCCTCCTCATGGAAAGGGTTATAGCAATCTGGGGCTATGTTGTATCATTGCAAATGACACAAATTAATTTCATTTGAATTTGGACTACAGACCATGCCCCCAAAGTTTCAGTCCTGTGGGCATGGTGCCCAAGGTGTTAACACCTTTTAAAACCAGCTGGGGAAAGTCCCTAACTGACCTTTCCCTGGCTGATTATGAATGGAGCTCAGAACTGTAGTAACTCCATTTGGCCAGTAGATGGTGACAACTGCCTGCCAAATATGTCATTACAGTTAGGAATACATCGGAAATCTTCCTAAAAATTTCGTACTGTACATGACCCTCAACCCCCCCCCAAAAAAAGAAAACATTGGATCTTGACAGAGTTTTATTTAAAAAAAAATCACTTGGTAGCAATGGGGTTAAGGAGTCAATACCAACTGAAAACACATTTGCACATAGACAGTAGACACAAGCCAAATATGGTACGTAACTGCGACCACAAGTAAAGTCAAACAGGGTTATTCAGAGAGAGGTGAAAAGCAGGAGAATGACTGGAGAATGGAAAATTCTAGGTCAAAACAGCCAAACCAGAAAAATTCTCCCATTCATCTCACTTTCCAAATCGGCTATTTTGACCTAGAATTTTCCGTTCTCCAGTTATTCTCCTGCTTTTCACTGCTCTCTGAATAACCCTGAAAGTATTTTTAAGAGAGATGCAGGCAATATACCAAGAGCCTCTTCTTCAGGGTATCATACTTTGAAAAAGGGTCTCTTTGCTCTGAAACAATTGTGTGTCTCCTGCTTCACAATTAAATACTTTGGTTTCACAAATTAACCACATTTTCAAACTGCATCTGGCACATTTCTACTGTTTAGCCAAGGGCAGAGTGGTAATGTCTTCTTTTGGCAGCAGTGGTGAATCTTTGTTTCATTTTTATTTATTTCACTGTTGTGTGTGTGTGTGTGTGTGTGTGTTAGTAAAGCAAACTGAGTGATGGTATTTCCCCTAACCAAGCTGAGGCAGCTCTAGCAGCAATTGCTCTTGAAAATCTTTCATTGTTTACGTAGGGAGGCGGCCATCTTGAAAATACATTACGATTCTCTATGGCAGCTACCTGATTAAAGAAAAATCACCAAGGTTACAGAGAGCATGGGATGTCAACAGCCAATCACATTCTCTGATTTTCAGTGAACACAAGGCATTCCACTGCACAGGAAACAGGAAGTGATTTTTCATGCTCTCCGCGTTGATGCTCTGCTCATTCCTTTGACGTATTTGTAACTTTATTTAATACTGAACAAATTTAGACATGATCGACAAATCACTCAATAAACAGACCACAAGTCAGGAACATATCAAAAGAATAACAGACTATTATTACACCGGTCAGCAGACCACCTCTGCCTGTCCTCTGTCTTCACTCGCACTGACAACGGTCACCTCAAGACTTCAAAGGGAACCTCTGAATAACTTGCCTCACCCCATCAGACACTCCTCTAATCTTCAGGCCTTCAAGAAATCCCTTAAAACCCATTTCATCCGATTAACATACCACGGTATTGATGCCGACCTATCCTTTTCCTCATCTGCCTCCACCTCATGAATGATATGACTTCCATGTTCTCACCATTTCTGTAACACGAGTGCTAATGATCCCGATGACCAATAAAACTCCTCTTGCCTTCCTGCACCCCAACTCCTCTAGACTGTAAGCTCATCCGAGCAGGGCCCTCTACACCTCTTGTTTCTGTTCCTAGGTTTGTCTTAATTTTGTCTTTTTCTCTTTGGTTATTGTAAAGCACCGCGGAAACTGTTTACGGTGCTATATAAATGATGATAATAATTATAATAATTTTTTTAATTATTTTTATTATTATAATTATTATTTTTGCCTTCTTTTGGATCAACAGCAGTAAGTGATGTGTGAAAGGCTGAACCTGATGGACGCTTGACTTTTTTCAGCCTATGTAACTGTTACATAATACGATTGCTAAACAAAAAATGTATTTATTGGGATTTCTTAAAAAATGGAAGTGAGTTATATCCTAATTAATGTCCGTAACGAGATGTAGAATACAAAGAAGAACATTTAGAAAACACTATCGCATGTAGGCTAGTTGTCAGGGTGAGGTGGAAACTCATCCTACATTTACACTGCCCTAAATTTCAAAGCTTATGGGCAACATAACATCAAAAAGATCAGATTTTTGATCTGCCATTATATACATGAAAAGCCGTAAAGGGGTGGACTCGGATTTCTTCAGAATAGGGATCTGCACAATACAAGTCTTGTGAGCCGGTGTTAGGAAAGGTCATTATGGGAAGATGTAAGGAAGAGGTCACTGATGGAGTTGAGAGGTCGGTAGATGAAACGAGAGATGTCAGAGGGCTCCGTATTGTTGAGGAAACTTCATATGTGTGGACAAGCTCAATTAGGAAAGTTGTGTTAAGACTCGACAGAACATAATTTGTGCTACACGTTGGCATCATGAAAGAAACGACATCTAAGCCTACGACATGACCAAATGAAAAGTGACTGGATCTATGAAAGTAGGGATTAAAAGAGATACAGCAAAGGGTTCGATTTGTTCGAGTTTGAGTAATACAACATACGATAAAACCTAAACGTGTGCAGGAGTTTAAGATCTATAGGAAATGAAAATAAAAGTGACTAGTGAAACAATTTAAGGGGTTGCAATGGTGGGCTACAGAGAGAAGCAGGCTTTCCTGGTCATCAGGAGCCTTTGGCCACTGGAGGACATAAATCAGTCCATTTCTTACTGTGCAACCTGACCACTAATAAATGTACAGCACTATGATATATTCCCGGAACAGTCGGAATGTCGGATCGTTCATGGTTGTAATCTTAGGGATTTATGGCCTTGTGTAGAAACCGGAGCCTGGGCTCCTTATACTGTCTAGGCTAATTGTGATGGGTTGCATTCTGGACCTGATCAGAAGAATACAAAAACCAAACCAGCTGAACCATTGGTGAATGGTAAATCACCAAACATATTCAACAAGGGTTCAGAGCATAATCACAGTAGTAGACACAAGTATTTTGCTGTCCAATATGGGCCAGGATTTTAGGAAGGAAGTAGAGAGCGAGTTGGGATTTCACGGTGGGGGAGAATGCGTGACATGAAACCTTGACATGGAAGACATTCGAACATGGTAAAGGCTAAATATGGAACCTCATCACTGGATTGTATACTCTATAGCAAAGATGGAGAACCTTGGCAGCCCCGATGTTTCTGAACTACCATGTCCCATGATGCTCAGCCAGTCTTAAGTGTGACTAAGCAACATGGGATCTGTATTTCCGAAAACATCTGGTGTGCCAAGGTTCGCCATCACTGTTCTATACAGGGTTATTCAAAGAAAATCGAAAAGCCGCCACACGTTCGGTGACTTTTCGTTCTCTTCAATTCAGTACGATTTGGCGATCCCATTTCGGCGACCCTGCGGTGTATTCAGCAAGCACCACAGGGCCGCCGAAATGCAAGGAAAAGTTGCTGCAAACCGGCTGAAAACTCACCGCAAAACAAGGGCGAACTCACACTGAAACCCGCAAAAACATCTGGATTAACCCGCCGAAAACACTGGAAAAACCCAAGCAGGAGCCGGTCACATGAAGCGCAGCCGCCGGAAAAAGCCGACACCGCAGACGAAGGAGGTGAAGAAAAAAAACAAAAAACAGTCCGCTTGAATATTTGAAAAGTGAAACACTCAGGGTTATTCAAAGAGATTCGAAAAGTCACCGCACGTTCGGTGACTTTTCGTTCTCTTCAATTCGGTTCCTTTTGCCGATCCCATTTTGGTGACCCTGCGGTGTATTCAGCAAACACCACAGGGTCCCCGAATTGCAGGGAAAAGTCACCGCAAACCTGATGAAAACTAACCGCAAAACCCACCGAATGCACGCTGAAAACCAGCAAAAACATCTGGATTAACCTTCGAAAAACCCGAGCAGGAGCCGATCACACGCAGCGAAGCAGCCGAACAGGAGCCGAATCACACAGTGCCGAAGCAGCTGTGACGTAGAGGAGGCAGTGAATAAATTAGCAAAACCGTTTGTATGAATCTGTGAAAATGAAACGCTGTTTGCAAAGAAACTACTGAGCGAAAATGTCTGAAATTTACACAGGAGGTCCAGGGAATGATAATAAAGAGGGCTGTTACAGAAAAAAGAAGTAAACTTAAAAAAAAAAAATCAAAAAAAAATCGGACTTTTTGAAAAAAATAAATCTGAAAAATGCTTAAAGTATCCGAAAAAATCTATAAATAAAGAGACTCTTTGCTGCAGAATTTTATAATTAACGGTTTATTAGATATTGAATTAAAACGGGAATATTTTTAACATTGAAGTCTATGGGATTCTCCTGAATAAACCTGCCGAATTAAACCACCGAATGGCAGGGCATTAGGGCAACCTTTCACTGCTGGTTTGTGTTCTCTGAATAGCCGAAGCAGTGCTTTTTCATGGGGATTCACTGCCCTCGAACAGGCACCGAACAGGCACCGTATGTGCAGGCAATTCGCCAGGATTTGGCGAATTGCCTGCTCTCTGGATAGCCGAATGGCCAGGAAAGGTAACCGAATGCTGATTTTCACTGTTCGGTTACCTTTCTCAAGCAATTCGGATCTCTTTGGATAACCCTGATAGACTTCAATGTTAAAAATATTCCCGTTTTAATTCAATCTCTAATAAACCGTTCATTATAAAATTCTGCAGCAAAAAGTCTCTTTATAGATTTTTTAGGATACTTTAAGCATTTTTCAGATTTTTCTTTTTAAAAGTTTTTTTAAGTTTACTTCTTTTTTCTGTAACAGCCCTCTTTATTATCATTCCCTGGACCTCCTGTGTAAATTTCAGACATTTTCGCTCAGTAGTTTCTTTGCAAACAGCGTTTCATTTTCACAGATTCAAACAAACGGTTTTGCTAATTTATTCACTGCCTCCTCTGCGTCTCTGCTGCTTCGGCACTGTGTGATTCGGCTCCTGTTCGGCTGCTTCGCTGCGTGTGATCGGCTCCTGCTCGGGTTTTTCGAAGGTTAATCCAGATGTTTTTGCTTGTTTTCGGCGTGCATTCGCTGGGTTTTGCGGTTAGTTTTCGTCGGGTTTGCGGCAGCTTTTCCCTGCAATTCGGGGACCCTGTGGTGTTTGCTGAATACACCGCATTGTCGCTGAAATGGGATCGGAAAAAGGAACCGTATTGAAGAGAACGAAAAGTCACCGAACGTGCGCTGACTTTTCGAATCTCTTTGAGTAACCCTGCAAAAGTAAAAAAAAAAATCAAGTTTGGACAATGGACAAGCAAAGAAATAGTTACCAAAAACTGTACGTTGGGATAAAAGGGTAAGTATTGAGCAAGATAAAAGATAAAACCTCATCTGTCATAAACTCAAGCTCCGACATAATTTCGAGTACGCTCGCTTTAATGCTTTCTGTATTTACACCACTGCAGGAATACCATTTAAACTGTGCGGTTACAGAACAGCCGAGTGCCTAAATGTTTTCAGATATTATTTTTACATGTGTTTTCTGCATCGCATGTAAAAATGTGTCGAGAGAAGAAAAAAAGAAAGAAAAAATTAGCCTCGAGACAGGATCTGCTTGGAAAATAAAAACATCATGGTAAGCTGGAAATTGTAGAAAACCACTAAGGCGTAGAAGCATGACAGCCGTTTACATTGCAAAACAAACCCACAGGGGTAATGACATTGTGCCTATTTAATTTTTTATTTATTCATAATAGGAAAAAAAAGCACACAAAGCTTTTGTTATACGGTGTTTCATTTTTCAAGCTCGCCAACGCAAAGCAAATAACACAGTTGCAAACGGACTTACTTTAACGCTCGCTAGAAATTTTTCTTTAAAAACAGCACGAGGCTAAATAAAAGTACAAGGGCCCTATTACATTCTTCGCGCAAAAAAGTGTGCATGCGCAAAAACGCATTAACGCGAGGGGCAAAACCCTTTGCGCAGAACGTCGTATTACAACGTCCGCGCAAACGATGCGCGTTATCGTTTAACGCGGATGGACCTGCGCGAGCGTGATGAACTGTGCGCGTCCTATACTTAACACTGTGAGCGCAAATGCGTCCGTGCGCTGGTACGCGGATGGTATTACAAATCGATGCGCATCTTTTTACGAACGACGTTTGCGCGCATAATATTAACGTCTTTGAAAAGCTGGTGGTAACGGCAAATTGGAACGTCCTGGCCGAAACGAAAAACACCAGCACGAATACAAAAAAATACAGCGCAGTATAGTTACACATTCTACACATACCCAAACAATAAAATTGTGAATTTGTGCGTGTTTTTATTATTGCTGCAGCATATATACTCAGATTGATTTTGACAGGCGCAAAAACTTAACGTGAGTCAATTAAGGTAAATCGATGTCAATTAAGGTTCTTAATTCTGATTGGCTGAATCCCACGAAAAAAAACAGTCCGCACACTGATTTACGTGCGCTAAGTTACTGCGGCGTATTACTCTTCGTTTTGCGCGTCGTTTTTACGAACGTTATTCTTTGACGGATGAGAAAATGCATTCGGATCGTAATACCACCGTTAACTTTCGCGTGATAACGCTTAACGCTGGGCGCAAAAAAAATTGCGATGCGCGGACGAATTTGCGCGAAGAATGTAATAGGGCCCCACGGCATTGCGCACCTCTATCGGGAGATTTTTATCAGATAACTGCGCCGCAGCACAAGCGACTAACACATAAAACACTTTACAATACACTGGAAGGTTTGCAATTATTTTTTTTGGCTTCTAAAATCCATCAGACTCCAAAAAACGGTATTTTCAGAGCCATCAGGATTTTAGTGTTTCCAGATGAGGAGGAGCACTACAGACGGGTCCCGTCACTCGTGAATGCCGCTCTTGAGGGCAAGAAGCGGCAACATACTGCGTCACATTCATCGTACTTGAGGTGCAATTCCACACAGCGCTCCTAGCACATGCACACGCTGAGGGCTGCAGCAAGAAGGGGATCGCGGCTCTCCATCCACATCCTCCATCCTTCCTCTAAAACATCAGATTCTCCCAGATTCTAAAATCCAGGAGGATATGAAATCCAGAATGCTCAGAAAATTCCATATAAGGGCTGCTATAGCATTAGGGTTGCCAGGTCGGCCATGTTTTCCTGGACACGTATTACTATTTCATGCAGAGGGGGAGCCCAGGGAAAGGTGCTGCCCTTCAACATGTGTAATTCATATGCTGCAGGAAGAAAATCAAGGCAGGTCACCTGGGATTCCTTAGCTGAAGCGTATGGATTCTACATGCTGTGGGGTGGCTTTTTTCATGCACTGCCCATCAGCATGAATAAATTCTATGTGTCCAGGAAAACATGGCTGATCTGGCGACCCTATATAGCATAGTTGCGAACATTTGAAAAAAATTCCAGGGACACCTCCCACAGCCCTCCTCAGCCAACCACAGCACTTTACTCGTGGGGCATAGATCTCTCATTAAACATGTTTGTGTACATTCTGGCGTATTGGTGATGTGGCTCAAATCCTAACAGCACCTGTCGAGTGATCAGTGACATTGTGACAGGCTTAAGCAATTTAGGGCCCTATATCGTGAACTAAACTCCCATCACTTTTTAACAGAGTTTAGGCTAGGGTCAGACTGAGGCAGTGCGAACGCGCGTGCAGGCGCACTTAATCACGGCCGCACTAGCAGCAAATGACGGGCAATGACGGCCAATATACGATGTACGGTCGCACGAAAGTCCGGCTGCGCAACGCAAGTGGAAAATGAACGCATTTTTTCGAGAACGTAAAACTGCTAGTACAGACGTACAGAGTGCGCTGCGTCCGCTAGCGGCGTGTGTGCATGAATTGGAGATGTCAGACGCTACTAATGTCCAGCCAACATAACGTCCAGATGCAAGAAGTGTTTTATTGATGATCCGTACAAAATCACGGACGAAAAATGCGCATCGTATGACCGGTATCGCGTACTCCGTGAAAAAATACGTCCATTCGTTCGAACGCACTTTTTCACGGACAACGTGAAAATGCGTTCGTCTGACCCTAGCCTTAGGGTTAAAAACCTTATATAAAATCCCCCATGGGTTAACGGCCGTTGAAATTATGGAAAGGTAAAGAGTTGTTAGAACCTTGACAGAGTTAAAATCTGTTACAACCTTAAAGCCCTGTTCAAACTGTGTGATTTGAAAATCGCGCGTTTTTACGCCCAATTTTCATATTCGCGTCATTGAGCGGTAATGACGTGCGATGTCGCGGTTTTGCGCGATTTTGCAAAACACCACCAATGCAAATCGCAAAAAAAGTGTCATGTACCAGTGACATGCTACAGCGATGCGTGACATGCGACATCGCGTGCCGCCGCGCGGCAAGATGTGAACAGCTCCATTGAAATGCATTGGAGAAGCTAAATAGCCCGATATCGCGGCAAAATCCGTGCAATAAATGGCACAGTGTGAACAGGGCCTTAATGTGTGAGCTTCTGTTAAAGTCTTTACATGTATGAATTAGAGTGCTCTCCATCTGGATTGTTGTATTTTTTGTCTTGAGAATCACCCACCCAGCTTGGTAAACGTTGCGTGCTGCCTTCCTGGTGTAATATACATACATACATACAAAGTGCTACATATATACAAAGTGCTACATAAATACATAAAGTGCTACAAACATACATACATAAAGTGATACATGCAGTGCTACATACATACATACATAAAGTGCTACATATATACATAAAATGCTACATATATACATACATAAAGTGCTACATATATACATAAAGTGCTACATATATACATAAAATGCTACATATATACATACATAAAGTGCTACATATATACATAAAGTGCTACAAACATACATAAAGTGCTACATACATACAGTACATACAGTGCTACATACATAAAGTGCTACATATATAAAGTGCTACATACATACATAAAATGCTACATACATGCATACATAAAGTGCTACATATATACATAAAGTGCTATATATATATACATAAAGTGCCACAAACATACATACATAAATTGCTACATACATATATCCAGTGCTACATACATACATATATACATAAAGTGTTACATCTATACTATAAAAGGATAAGCTAAAAACTGTCCGTCGCCAAAACCCTACTGCGCATGCGCGACGGACATTTGAAAGCGGCCGTTAGAACACACAGGTAGCTGCGCGTGCCGGCCGCGTGAAAAAAAAAAAAAAAACGTCACGAGCCGCGCGCAGCTACCCTGTGTTTACACGGCCAGATGCCCCGATCCTCCAGCGGTGACCGTCCTCCGGCTGCCGGCGGGCCTCCAGGCTCAGGCGAGCCCCCGGCTCGGTTTGGGCCTACAGGCCCAGCCGAGCCGGGGACTCGCCTAAGCCTAGAGGCCCGCCGAGCAGCCAGCGGCAGCCGGAGAAGGTCACCGCTGGAGGATCGGGGCCGAAGTTCCCAAACAAACACACCTCAAATCGGCCCTGAGCTCCAGCGGAGACCTCCTCCGGCTGCCGCTGGCTGCTCGGCGGCCCTCTAGGCTTAGGCGAGCCCCCGGCTCGGTTTGGGCCTACAGCCAGCCGAGCCGGGGACTCGCCTAAGCCTAGAGGCCGCCGAGCAGCCAGCAGCAGCCGGAGAAGGTCACCGCTGGAGGATCGGGGCCGAAGTTCCCAAACAAACACACCCCAAAATTGGCCCTGAGCTCCAGCGGAGACCTCCTCCGGCTGCCGCTGGCTGCTCGGCGGCCCTCTAGGCTTAGGCGAGCCCCCGGCTCGGTTTGGGCCTACAGGCCCAGCCGAGCCGGGGACTCGCCTAAGCCTAGAGGCCCGCCGAGCAGCCAGCGGCAGCCGGAGAAGGTCACCGCTGGAGGATCGGGGCCGAAGTTCCCAAACAAATACACCCCAAAATCGGCCCTGAGCTCCAGCGGAGACCTCCTCCGGCTGCCGCTGGCTGCTCGGCGGCCCTCTAGGCTTAGGCGAGCCCCCGGCTCGGTTTGGCCTACAGGCCCAGCCGAGCCGGGGACTCGCCTAAGCCTAGAGGCCCGCCGAGCAGCCAGCAGCAGCCGGAGAAGGTCACCGCTGGAGGATCGGGGCCGAAGTTCCCAAACAAACACACCCCAAAATCGGCCCTGAGCTCCAGCGGAGACCTCCTCCGGCTGCCGCTGGCTGCTCGGCGGCCCTCTAGGCTTAGGCGAGCCCCCGGCTCGGTTTGGGCCTACAGGCCCAGCCGAGCCGGGGACTCGCCTAAGCCTAGAGGCCCGCCGAGCAGCCAGCAGCAGCGGAGAAGGTCACCGCTGGAGGATCGGGGCCGAAGTTCCCAAACAAATACACCCCAAAATCGGCCCTGAGCTCCAGCGGAGACCTCCTCCGGCTGCCGCTGGCTGCTCGGCGGGCCTCTAGGCTTAGGCGAGCCCCCGGCTTGGCTTGGGCCTACAGGCCCAGCCGAGCCGGGGACTCGCCTAAGCGTAGAGGCCGGCCGAGCAGCCTGCTCGGCCGGAGGAGGTCACCGCTGGAGCTCAGGGCCGATGTTGCCTAACACATACTCACCGACATCGGCCCTTAGCTCCTCCAGCGATGGCGGTCCCGCTTGCAGCATCCTCTCTCCGTTGCTCGCCGGAATGACGTCACGAAAGCCTTTGACCCCGGGGGTCAAAGGCTTTCGTGACGTCATCCTGGCGAGCAACGGAGAGAGAGAGGATGCTGCAAGCGGGACCGCCATCGCTGGAGGAGCTAAGGGCCGATGTCGGTGAGTATGTGTGGAACCGGTGGAGGACTCGAGGCCGATGTAGGTGAGTATGTGCTCTACACACACACACACACCCTGCTTGCTCGGCCGGTATCCAAGCTTAGGCGAGCCCCCGGCTTGGCTTGGGCCTAGAGGCCCTGCCGAGCCGGGGACTCGCCTGAGCATGGAGGCCGGTCGAGTTGCATGCTCGGGCGTCCTCCAGGCTCAGACGAGTCCCCGGCTCGGCTGGGCCTCTAGGCCCACGCCAAGCCGGGGGCTCGCCTAAGCTTGGTCGGCATCCAGGCTCAGGCGAGCCCCTGGCTTGGCTTGGCCTAGAGGCCCAGCCGAGCCAGGGACTCACCTGAGCCTGGAGGACGGCCGAGCATGCAACTCGACCGGCCTCCATGCTCAGGCGAGTCCCCGGCTCTGCTGGGCCTCTAGGCCCAAGCCGGGGGCTCGCCTAAGCTTGGATACCGGCCGAGTAAGTAGGGTGGGTGTGGAGAGCACATACTCACCTACATTAGCCCTGAGCTCCGGCGGTGACTGTCCTCCGGCTGTCGCAGGCTGCTCGGCCGGCCTCCAGGCTCAGGCGAGCCCCCGCTTGGCTTGGGCCTACAGGCCCAGCCGAGCCGGGGGCTCGCCTAAGCCTGGAGGCCGGCCGAGCAGCCTACGACAGCCACCGCTGAGGCTCCGGGCCAATGTAGGGGGATGTTGCCTACACATACTCACCTACATCGGCCCTTAGCTCCTCCAGCGATGGCGGTCCCGCTTCCAGCGTCCTCTCTCGCTCCGTTGTTCGTGACGTCATCCCGGCGACCAACGGAGCGAGAGAGGACGCTGGAAGCGGGACGCGGGACCGCCATCGCTGGAGGGCCGATGTAGGTGAGTATATCCACGAGCGGGGGGGCCATATCCACGAGCGGGGGGCCAATATCCACGAGCGGGGGGGCGATATCCACGTGCTTGGGCAGTATCCACGAGCTGGGGCAGTATCCACGAGCTTGGGCAGTATCCACGAGCTGGGGCAGTATCCACGAGCTGGGGCAGTATCCACGTGCTGGGGCAGTATCCATCCACGTGCTGGGGCAGTATCCACGTGCTGGGGCAGCATCCACGTGCTGGGGCAGTATCAATCCACGTGCTGGGGCAATATCCATGTGCTGGGCAGTATCCACGTGCTGGGGCAGTATCCACGTGCTGGGGCAGTATCAATCCACGTGCTGGGGCAATATCCATGTGCTGGGCAGTATCCACGTGCTGGGGCAGTATCCACGAGCTGGGGCAATATCCACGTGCTGGGGCAGTATCCACGTGCTGGGGCAATATCCACGTGCTGGGTCAATATCCACGTGCTGGGGCAATATCCACGTGCTGGGGCAGTATCCACGTGCTGGGGCAGTATCCAGGAGCTGGGGCAGTATCCACGAGCTGGGGCAGTATCCACGAGCGGGGGGCGATATCCACGTGCTGGGGCGATATCCACGAGCTGGGGCAGTATCCACGAGCTGGGGCAGTATCCACGAGCTGGGGCAGTATCCACGAGCTGGGGCAGTATCCACGTGCTTGGGCAGTATCCACGTGCTTGGGCAGTATCCACGAGCTTGGGCAGTATCCACGAGCTGGGGCAGTATCCACGTGCTGGGGCAGTATCCACGTGCTGGGGCAGTATCCATCCACGTGCTGGGGCAGTATCCACGTGCTGGGGCAGTATCCACGTGCTGGGGCAGTATCCACGTGCTGGGGCAGTATCAATCCACGTGCTGGGGCAATATCCATGTGCTGGGCAGTATCCACGTGCTGGGGCAGTATCCACGAGCTGGGGCAATATCCACGTGCTGGGGCAGTATCCACGTGCTGGGCAATATCCACGTGCTGGGGCAATATCCACGTGCTGGGTCAATATCCACGTGCTGGGGCAGTATCCACGTGCTGGGGCAATATCCAGGAGCTGGGGCAGTATCCACTAGCTGGGGCAGTATCCACGAGCTGGGGCAGTATCCACGTGCTGGGGCAGTATCCACGTGCTGGGGCAATATCCACGTGCTGGGGCAATATCCACGTGCTGGGTCAATATCCACGTGCTGGGGCAGTATCCACGTGCTGGGGCAATATCCAGGAGCTGGGGCAGTATCCACGAGCTGGGGCAATATCCACGTGCTGGGGCAGTATCCATCCACGTGCTGGGGCAATATCCACGTGCTAGGGCAGTATCCACGAGCTGGGGCAGTATCCACGAGCTGGGGCAATATCCACGTGCTGGGGCAATATCCACGTGCTAGGGCAGTATCCACGAGCTGGGGCAGTATCCACGTGCTGCGGCAATATCCACGTGCTGGGGCAATATCCACGTGCTGGGGCAATATCCACGTGCTGGGGCAATATCCACGTGCTGGGGCAGTATCCACGTTCTGGAGCAGTATCCACGTGCTGGGGCAGTATCCACGAGCTGGGGCAATATCCACGAGCTGGGGCAATATCCACGTGCTGGGGCAATATCCACGTGCTGGGGCAGTATCCACGTGCTGGGGCAATATCCACGAGCTGGGGCAGTATCCACGAGCTGGGGCAGTATACATGAGCAGGGGCAGTATATCCACAATAGACTGCCCTCTGGGCAGGCTTTACAACTAGTATATATATAAAGTGCTACATATATACATAAAGTGCTACATATATACATACAAAAGGGCCTACATACATACATACATAAAGTGCTACATATATACATACATAAAGTCCTACATATATACATACATAAAGTCCTACATACATACATACATACATAAAGTGCTACATATATACATACATAAAGGCATACATACATACATAAAGTGCTACATATATGCATACATAAAGTGACACATTCATACATAAATAAAGTGCTGCATACATACATACATACAGTGCTACATACATACAGTGCTACAAAAAACAACACAAGAGTAACTATAATGAACAAAACCATAATATATGCAGTCTAGTCACAGAGTAGTGACGAGTCTGGTGGGTTTGGGTGGGAAGAATCTGCTACACATTCTGACCATAAGGGCCTGACTACTTCAGAACCTTTGTCCAGATGGTATTAGGGTAAATAATTTATGTGAAAGGTATGTGAGGTCATCCAAAATACAAATAGCTTGCATACACAACACATGGTATAAATGTTAGTGATGGAGGGAAGGGAGACCCAGATGATCTTCTCAGCTGTCCTTACTATCCACTGCAGGGTCCAAACTGGTGAAATTCCCAAACCAGACAGTGATACAGCTATTCAGATTGCGCTCAGTATTCCCTATATGTAGAATGTCATCAATTAACTTCTTTACTAAAAACGATAGATCATACACAATCTACAAGGCACCTCCTGGTGCCCCAATATTGAGTATAGTCAAGTTGGTGTTCATCTTGAGCAATGCAAAGAAATTTTGTTTATCGCAAACATATTTTGTTTGAATTTGGGCTCCAGAAAATTCCCCTAAAGTTTTAGCACAGTGGGCAGATGCCCGAGGTGTTAACACGTTTTTAAAACCAACAGGAAATGTGTCTCATTGACATCTCCCCAGCTGATCCTGCACGAAGCCCATAACTGTAGTAACTCCTCTTGGCCAGTAGATGGCGACATTTGACATGTTATTACAGTAAAGAATACACTGGGAAAATCTCCAAATACCTCTTACTGCATAATTAATTAAATGATTTCCCAAAAACCCACTGGATCCTGAAAGTGTTTTTTTTTTAAATTCCCTTGGTAGTGAAGAGGTTAAAAAAAGGAGTATTAAGATGAAAGATTGCGTATATAGTTCTATTCAGTAATACTCCTTTGTGCCTTTGCTTCATTACACCCACATTTTCTCACCGTCCTGAAACTTACACACCCCATTCTGTCAAACGAGAGGCACATAGACTACACTCACTGCAATCATGAGCAGATGTGCTACACGGTGGCACACGTATCCAGACTTACCACGTCCACCACTTTCTGTCGCAAAGGTAAAGGAATATAACAGCCCACCATGCACTCTCTATAGTATTTTTCAGTAGACACACTCAAATACAGGTGCCAACGTTTCAGTACAATGGCTTTCCTCAAACTATGTAGGACGTTGACCTTGAAGGCCATTGGTCGGGTGTCAACCTATATTGCTATGTAACTATGTAATCATAATTTGGTTCATGATCCTTTTTACAAAATATGAGACGTTTGCTTAAATTTTTCTATAATATATTCCTCTGTGTAATTACCCAGAATATAAATACCATTTTCCCCTTTTGATTCCCTTTCCTCTTCCATTGTCCTTTTGATCCACTTTCAAAGTTCATAATTACAAACGATTAACACTCACTAATCATTGTTCTTAACATAAAAGGAAATACAAGGTAAGGAACAACAGCGTGTGTCGTTAAGAATAAGTATAATAAATCAGATCTTACGTTCTGCTAAGGGTTCGTGCAGTTTTAGGACAAAAGACACTGGATGCAATGTATCAAATGTCTGAAGAAGGATCCGGAACAAAAACAAAAATCCATATTCAATTTTCTCATTTTGCTCCCTGCTCCATTTGTGAGAAATGTGTAAATTGTGTGGTTTCGGCTCGGCACAGGTCATTTGTCTCGCTGATTCGATCGACGGGATTGCTAAATTCTGTAATTCGGTAAAGATAATCAGAGTTAGGCTGCCCATCCACTGGCACCGAAGTCGGGCGACCGACTTGGACACCCGAGTACGAACAACGGCATCGGCCGATCAGGGTCGTCCACTGGAAGCATTGACAATCCAGATCGGTCGATGGACAGGCCGCCGGGTGACAAAGAAAAAAACCCCCGCTGCGGGGGTGAGAAAAAAAACTGTCTTTGATGTTGAAACAGAGTTTCAGCATCAATGACTGCCCCCATCCATCGCGGCCGGCTCGCAGTGAGAAAAAACTCACCTCTCCCTGGTGCTGAAGCCGGCTCGCAAAGAAAAAAAAAAAAGACGCTATTGAAAAAAAGTTTTGTCTTTTAAAAAACAAAACGGAACCATAAAGTTCATCTAAAAAATCCAGGAAAATATCAAAAAATCCTAAAATATCAATAAATATAAAGGCTTAAAAAAAATAAACTCTTGAATAAAAATGAATGAAAACGAGAATATTTTTTCCATTGAATCCTATGGGCTTCGCGAACGGCGTTTTTCCTATACAATGCATATTTTTCAGGTTTCCCTGCACGGCACAGCGGTTTAATTATCCAATGCATCTTTCTCATGTAAACTTGTAGCAGATCGTCCCAGCGTCGTGCAATAAAATCAATTGAAATTGAAAGGATCGCACATCTGTTGTAAACGCATAAAATCGTCTGACATCGGCTGTCGGTGGTCGGATGCAGTGGAAGAGGGCTGATTCACCTGCATGTTGTAGGATCGGTCAACGACTTCAGACGATATTGGATGATCGCACCATCGCACAAATATGGATCTAGTTGACGACCAGCCTTAAAAGAAGGCTTAGAAAGAAATGAAGGAGAAAAAAAATAAAGACCTTCCTTCTCTCAAATCTAAACTAAGGATAAGGGAAGAGGGCCTCCTCATGTGATAATAGTAATTCCGGTAACTCACACCTGGGTAGCATAAGTAGTCCCGGCCCCCTACTCATTTTACCCCAACTTTTCACAGTTAAATATGGTTGGAGAGCATGGAAGACAACTGTCAAGGATTGTTGTCATTTTCGTTGTCACTCTAAGGGATCGTTGTCATTTTTTTAGTCCACATAGTCCTTGAAAGGTGTCACTAATATATTGTTGGCCTAGTTCTTCTGTAATACGCTTTAATTCTGAGTCAAGAAATGATGTCTGTTCGACAGCAACACTTGAGGGAAGGGCTTGACAAATTCATACAGAATGATTCATATAGACCCAAGCAAATTTTTTTCATATCGATCATAAACTAAATAAGTGTGAATTTTAGGAAATGTACCCCCTCTTATGTTGAGCACATCCCATCACTGCACATGTAGGAAATGTCCACTAGGTGCAGCATAGCCACAGCAACATCACAGCCACGAGATTAGAACAACCATGAAACTAGCACTCCCACAATACAAAATGGCCTACTCTTGGGAAGAGGACAGGGTTACTTCCAGTAAAATTGAGCGACATGCCGCACATCACGTTCGTCAATGGTGACAATTCATTTTTGAGGCCAGTGTCATTTCCAAGAATCTGTGGCCACCCGGCTCTCCCGATCTCACCAGCCTGTACTTCTTTTTGTGGGGCTATCTGAAAGAACAAGTGTGCCGTAACAAGCCACGCACGACTGAAGCCTTGAGCAGCATCACATTCTGCCCGCTAAAACGGGGATGCTAAGGAGGAAAATCTACGCCTGCAGGTTTCTCCTTAGCATCCCTGTTTTAGCTCCATATTACGGGGCAGACGCTAAATCCGCAGCCTGTCCCGTAACGCAGCGCTAAGTCCATAGGACTCCATTGAGGCTTTGACTGCCGGTCACATGACCTACAGAATCTCGCCTCTCGGGTTTTTTTAGCGTTCAGAATGTAATATGGTCGGCCCGCGCTACCTAACCTAATGTTAACGCTCACACAGCTGAGCGCTAACGTTAGCGTTAAGTGTGTAACATGGCCTCTTATCGGATAACATTAGGGGTGAGATCCAAAACATTGATGGTGCAACATTGAGAAGGGTTAGCAACAACATGAAGTGCCACATCAACTTGGGCCTACCAGAAAATGGTGTCCAATTACTGTGATAGGATGGGATCTGCTCAACATAAGAGGAGGTACTTTTCCTGAAACTCTAATTTCTAGTCATTCGTTTAAGATCTATAACAAAACCTTTGAGTCTGGGTCTACGTGAATCACCCCACCTCACTAAGAAGCTGGAAAGAAAACACACTTTATTGGAGCAAGGCAAAGTCTTGTACACAGACTTGTATGACTCTCTTGAATGCATTCTGAAAAACTGCAGGATGTGATGTACATAAAAGTGTTAATAAAACATATATATCTTTTATTTCTTTAACAAATGTGGGAGAAGCTTTGTCTCCTGTATGACCGGTTCTTGGATCAGCGAGCATTTCCCGGAGCTACGTGCAAACAAATTCATGGTTATGTTAAGGAGAGTTTTATGTATATTAGGTGAGAATTCCCCTTGGTCCAGCAATTATGGGTCGAGAAAGTTGATATTGGTATTTCCTACTACCCTTTAGCTAAAAAGTCGTAACTTTTGTCTGCTCAATGTCAAATTTGATAATATATTAAACGCAGGAAGGAGACTAACACACACCATGTGCACGTCAGTTACAATTACCATAATAGCCGGTTTGAGCGAGGGACAGAGATTGCAGCCTTCAACTTGATGTGCGCAACAGTTACAGCCACAAATCACAATGTGTCACTAAATAAATAAACTGAAATTGACTGTATATGACACGTGCAGTTGACACCTAAACGATTTGTGCCGTTGTATACTAAATACCGAAATGGAAAATTGAAGCTTGGACTTCCATAGAGTTTCCATCGAAGTTGCGACATATCTGTGCTCTGGGGCGGGTCAACACAGGGGCTGGATATTGGAGGCACAACTTCAAGTCCATTGACCAAAATAACTTAATTATTTGGGTCTACGTACCAACAACTTGGAAAGGAAACAACGAGGAAGAGAAGAATGGAAAAATGAGGGTGAGTCGGATGAGGCAGGGGGTAAACTGGTGATGAGAAAAATCGGGAACAGGCACGCCAGAACTTTAGCGGCATTAAGTGATGTACACTTAGAAAAGATTGAAGTCTATCGTATTCAAACTTCCACAACTTTAGGGCCAGATTACAATGTGCACGCTAAAACGGGGACACTAATGGGGAAAACCTGTGCCTGCAGGTTACCCCCTAGCATCCCCATTTTAGTGTGAGATTCTGGGGCAGGCGCTAATACAGCAGCTTGCCCCAGAACCATGCGCTACCCTAGAGGACAAGGAGCTGTAGCGCTTCCACACCGCCGCGAGCATCACATTCTGGAGTTCATAGTCCTGTGCGATCTCGCTCTCACGAAATTGTGCAGCGCCACAGAGTGATCGCGGAGAAACACTGGGGACTATTTGTCCCCAATCTCACTTTCGGGTCACATGACATGCAGGATCACGACTCTCGCAAGATCCTGCTTGTCGGCAGAATGATCGCAGAGGGAGACTGGGGGAATTTTTGTCCCCCCAGTCTCCCCCTGCTCCCGTCAGCCAGAAGCAGCGGTCCGGGCCGCCGTTCTCATCGTGGGAAGAGAGGTGAGTATCGGATAAATTCGGGGGGGGGGGGTTAGCTGGTGCTAAATGATTCTGCAAAAGCGGAATTATATAGCACCAGCTTTTAGGACTAGCAAAAATTAAAGTAAAAATTTGTTTAGCCCATCAGTGCAATAATTAGAGCTAGGACTTTGTAATGTTTACTTAACGCTGATTACTGATTGTGCTCCCCATGTTAAGTATAGGATGCGCAAAGTACAGGAAGCTCACGCAAGTTAGAGCAATCACCAATGCGTTAACTAATTATTACTGGCTTTAGCGTTAGGAAGGTAATATGGAGGGCATGCGTTAAAGTCAATTATCCTGATGTTAATGCTACAGTTAGCGTTAATAAATCTATACAATGTGCATATCAGTCTGGTCGCACCCATGAGCAAACCTATACTATGTGCATATCAGCCTGGTCGTGCCCAAGAGGAAACCTATACCATGTGCATATCAGCCTGGTCACACCCATGAGCAAACCTATACTATGTGCATATCAGCCTGGTCGTGCCCAAGAGGAAACCTATACCATGTGCATATCAACCTGGTCACACCCATGAGCAAACCTATACCATGTGCATATCAGCCTGGTCACGCCCATGAGCAAACCTATACCATGTGCATATCAGCCTGGTCACGCCCATGAGCAAACCTATACCATGTGCATATCAGCCTGGTCACGCCCATGAGCAAACCTATACCATGTGCATATCAGTCTGGTCACGCCCATGAGCAAACCTATACCATGTGCATATCAGCCTGGTCACGCCCATGAGCAAACCTATACCATGGGCATATCAGTCTGGTCGTGCCAATGAGCAAACCTATACAATGTGCATATCAGCCTGGTCACGCCCATGAGGAAACCTATACCAAGTGTACAATAGTCTGAATCCACGTAAGAAGTATAGTCCAGAACTGACTGACTGACACCAAGGAAGTCACTTATGCACAAGGGATACAGCAACCTCTCTTGGCTCACATCAGGTAGGAGTAGCTGATATCACTCTAGACCAGGGATGAAAAGCTCTGACCCCCAAGATGCTGATGGCCTACAAGTCCCAGAAGTCTCTGACTGCAATAGATGGCCAGAGAATCATGGGAGTTGTAGTTCAGAAACATATGGGGGCTCAAAGTATAACTACTCGGCTCTAGACCAGTGATTTTTAACCATTGTACCATGGCACATTCGGGTGAGTCACAGTTTGCTGTACAGCGACATCAGCCAAAAAAACCCATATAAGAATAATTGGTTAAACAACCTCAAAATTTCTAAATTTCCTTTTTTTTTTAAAAAAATATACATTTTAAGTTAACTGTGTGTATATATGTAATATACATTAGTAACAGTTCTAAAGAAACCCCCAACACGTAATTTATTTCAGACTGCGCCTTGGACGTTTGACCATGAAATGTGATTTCTCAAGGTTATATAGGTCCAGTTGAAACATTAGTGTGGTAATGCAGTATTTCTTAGCATGATTGCACCCCGCAATCATTCCTAGTTCTTAAAGTTAAACCAATAAGTGGAAAGGGAAGCGTAACTTTGCTTTCGGCCTCTAAATTTGATTTGTTACCTGCAATTACCAATGTCCCCTTTTATATGTTTTGCAATCTCCCTAAAATAAACCCCTTAGGGGACCCATTAGGAAAGCTGAACCCTAGCTCTGCTGATTAGACTTGCTGCTTCATTAGCAACAGCCAGGTTTATTGATTGCGCACCATTTTACTAATGGTCTCTTACAGGCCGGTAGTGAACCGAAACAAGGCAAACATCTAAGGAGAGGCATATTGGAAGCTTCCATACAAAGCCCTTGAAGTACACAGTAAACTTGTGCGAATTTGGTAGAAAATCAGCAATTCAGACGCATCCGAAATTCTAAGGCCCCTATTACATCCCTCGCACATTTGATTCTGCGTGCGCAAATGCGCAGTTGCGCGAGGGGCAAAACCCTTTGCGCTGAAAGTCGTATTACAACATTCACGCAAACGATGCTCGTTATCGTTTAACGCGGATGGACCTGCGCGAGCGTGATAAACTGTGCGCGTCCTATACTTAACATTGTGAGCGCAAATGCGTTCGTGCGCTGGTACGCGGATGGTATTTCGATCGATGCGCATCTTTTTACGAACGACGTTTGCGCGCAGAATTTTAACGTCATTGAAAAGCTGGTGGTAACTGCAAATCGGAACGTTCTGGCCGAAACGAAAAACACCAGCACGAAAAAAAAAAAAACAGCAGAGTACAGTTACACATTCTACACATACCCAAACAATAAAATTGTGAATTTGTGTGTGTTTTTATTATTGCTGCAGCATGTGTATTCAGATTTACTTTGACAGGCGCAAAAACGTTAAGGTAAATTGATGCCAATTAAGGTTCTTAATTGCGATTGGCTGAATACCGCGAAAAAAACGTCCGCACACTGAGTTACGTGCGCTACGTTACTGCGCGCGTATTACTCTTCGTTTCGCGCGTCGTTTTTACGAACGTTATTTTTGGACGGATGAGAAAATGCGTTCGGATCGTAATACCTCGTTAATTTTCGCGCGATAACGCTGGACGATGCGCGCAAACAAAATTTGCGCTGCGCGAACGAAATTGCGCGAAGAATGTAATAGGGGCCTAAATCGTTGAGCCTCACTCTTGTTATAGAGGTATAGAGAGGGGAATAGGGAGTAGCATAGAGGGGGACATAGAGGAAATAAATAGGGGGACATAAGGAGGTATGGAAAATGATGGAAGAAAACGGAAAGGTAAAGTCAGGGCAGGGTCAGGTCCAGGGGGAACACGTGGAACGGAGTTTCTATTGATCCCACACACTACAAAGCTGGTATCCAGGTGTTCGATCATATGTTTCCCTGTTAAATCACAATAAATATAGGATTTATCATCCATTTTTGCTAAATGCCACATATATCTGATATACGGTATTTATGTATATGAGTATGTGTTTGTGTTAAGTGCGTGATGTTAAGTGCTCACTGGGGACAGAAATTTTGGTGAGTTCCCACACTTATGTATTTAGAACTTGACCCCTGGGTATAGAGCAGTGGTTTCCATCCCTGGTCCTCAAGTCCCACTAACAGGCCAGGTTTTAAGGATCACCTTGGGGAAATGCAGACTGAATCCTGCAATCACTGAGCAGCAAATCATATCCTGCAAACCTGGCCTGTTAGGGTAACCTGAGGATCAGGGTTGGGAATCACTGGTATCGAGGGTATAGGGAAAAAAGGAGTCTCCAAATTATCCAAATCAATCCGATATTGGACGCTGTCCACTAAGAAATTTCCCAATCCGAAATGCTTATGGATTCAAATTATTTGGATCCCAAAAACCCTTGTCGAACCACTTTTTGAGCCATGCACATGTCGTTTACACTGTGAAATGTCATCTATCTTTCATAGAACAATAGTCTCTGTCTGAAATCCCAAAGATGCAATTTAGGCTGCGGTCACACGTGCGTTCAGAGAGGGGAAAGAACATCCGTGAGAGTGGACGTTCCTTCCACTCTGGCGGCGCCTGCCACCCTCGCTGAGCGCAGTTAGTGCGCTCAACGCTACAAAGCGTGATCCTCCTATATGGAGGATCGCTCTTTGTAGCCCCGCCCTAGGTCCTTCGTAGCTTTTTGACGGGGAGGCTGAAATCATGTAGGTCTAAATTACAATCTTCACGCAAACGTTTGCGCCGGCGCAAAAGAACATTAACACGAGGGGTAAAACCATTTGCGCCGAATCCCATATTAAATAGTCAGCGCAACAACTGCGCGCAATCGTCTACCGCGGTTGAACCTGCGCGAACCCTGTGTGAGTTTACTGTACTGCGCGCGTCCTATACTTAACATTGTGAGCGCAAATGCGAATGTGCGCTGGTACGAGGATGGTATTACAATCTATTTTGCGGTCATTACCGCATAGCCTTCGCGCGCATAATTTTAGCAACTCCTAAAAGCTGGTGCTAACGGCAAATCTGAACAACCTGGCCGAACCCAAAAAAAAACAGCCCATAAAAAGGAACGCAGCAACAATATAATGCATGATGGCGGGTGTGTGTGTGTGTATTATTACTGTAGCATATGTGCTCATTTTGCATCATAGACGCAGAACTCGTCTCCGATGCCTCTGGCAGACGCAATTCAGTTGCGTTTGATAGGTGTGTTTCTTCATTTTGATTGGCTGAATGGGTGCAATAGACTGCACGCACAAAGATTTTTGCGCAAGACGGTACTGAGCCTGCAGTTTTGCGCGTCCTTTTTGCGCGCAAT
Source organism: Leptobrachium leishanense (assembly GCA_009667805.1). Classification (NCBI taxonomy): domain Eukaryota; kingdom Metazoa; phylum Chordata; class Amphibia; order Anura; family Megophryidae; genus Leptobrachium; species Leptobrachium leishanense. The sequence goes on along the minus strand of CM019064.1, from coordinate 427,206,113 downwards.
TGATCGGAGGAAGAAAAAAGCCGCGAGGATTGTAATTCCAGCGGTGATTTGCACGCGCAAAAGTTTAACGCTTTGCATAAAGATTTCCGCTTTGCACTAGGCTTTTTGCGTGAAGAATATAATATAGCCAGTCCTGTGTAGCGCGCGCAAGAACGCATTGAGGAAATACGGAAATATCTTATTACGTAAAGGCTGTAGTAGGGTTGTGTAGTTAAATGCCATTTGGTCTTATTCTAGGTTCAGACGAACGCATTTTTTCACGTCTACCGTCGAAAAGTGCGTTGATGCGTCCGAATGCATTTTTTCACGGAAGCCGCGATAGCAGTCATACGATGCGCAATTTCGGCCGTATTTTTGGACTGAGCTATAAAAAACAAATGGATGTGATGTTGGCCAGACAGGTGCATCGTCTGACATCTCCTAATTACGCACACACGCCGCTAGCCGACGCAGCGCACTCTGTGCGTCAGTACTAGCGGTTCCACGTTCTCAAAAAAATGCATCCGTTTGCCGCTTGCGTTGTGCGGCCGAACTTTCGTGCGGCCGTACTTCGTATATTGTCCGTCATTTACTGCTACTACGGCCGTAATAAAGTGCGGCTCAACGCACGTTCGCACTGCGTTCGTCTGACCCCAGCCTTACTGTCTAGATTTAAACATCGCCGAGAACCAACTTTGGTAATGACCACAAAGCTCTTAAAAAAAGTTGCATTCGAGTATTTTATAGATTCAACTCTTTTTTTGCCATACGAGTTGCAGTTGCCTTGTCCAAACGTCACGATCATGAATGAAAGCCAAGAGGATTACAAAAGTGCTCTTTCATAGAAGAATGCCTTATCGTGTCTTTGCTGTGGTTTCCTTTGCCAACACATTCTCCAACACAAGGTCCACACAGTGTATTTTCCTATTCAGGTATGTAGATCGTAGGAACATGTGGATTTATTTACCGTGACAGGTCTAGGGGTAGATTAGACTGGGCAGTTTCTCCCGGTTTCCCACGATACGCCTGGATGAGAGTTATAAGGGTCTTTCTGTACTTTTTGGCCGGAATGGTAGAGTCGTTAGTTGACCTGATTTACCCTCCAGCCACTTGTAGGCACTCAGGTAGAACAAATATTCATACTCTCCAAATTACTTTCAGATTTACTGCGTTTCTGGAGCTGGTTTTAAAATAGTACCGTTGTGTCTGAAACAAAATTATGCATACCATTTAACAACAGTAGCTCTTTGAGATCTTTCATGATGATTGAAGAGCTTTTTTCAGAAGAAGCAGGTCTCGGTTTAGCTTTGTGGTATTTGAATAGCATTTCCATTTTTTGTATACGTATTATTTTTTACTCTGTATTGTCCCTGTGGCTCCTGTTTTTTACATTCTGAAACTTCAAGCTCATCTTACTTTCAAATAACTCCAATAAAAAAAAAAAGGTACGAGCGAGGAGGGCAGTCGAGGGTCTCTCAACATGTCAGGAGAACCCATTTCGAAAATGTCAGTATTTGGGCAACTGTAAATCTCAATCCCCGCCTGATATTTCATTTCTATCTGGAAGTGTGAAATGCCTCGCATAATGTGTAGCCAATAAAGATCGCTTTATTTAGCGCATACGCACACACAATATTCGCCGCCGTTTTTTTCTTTTTACATTAATAAACATGAGTTTCACTAGAGGTTGCGCTCGTACAGCCGCGGGTGAAAGACATCTGGCTTTAGTTTAATCAATTTCAACACATTCAAATCAAACAGAAAAGATGTGACTCAGTCCGGTATCGGATTATTATTCGGCTTAAGGAAGTGGTGAAATACGTTCTGCCACCTGAAGAAGAAACGTACGTGTGTGTAATACTTCAGACGAGGTATTATTAACAGAAGAAAGGCATAACCAAATAAGCATAGGTGTTACATGTAGATGTTTATGAGGGGTTTGTACGCCTAGAAGGTGTTAAATACGATCCGTTGGTGGGTTTCATATCGCTGGTTTCCAATGGACGGCCCGAGGTCATTGAATTTTTGCGGACTCATGGGATCGAGGTCCAACAGAAGCCGAGTGGTCTCCTTTGGATAGGTTTTGTGTGTTGTACTTTGATGTCCAAGGTAGCAGGGTTGGTTGTACACTAGTGGATATTGCAATGGCTACCCTGAACTATAAAGTGTCCACGTAGTAAAAATAACCAGTGGCGTCGCTACTTGGGGGCGGGGGGTACGGCCCGCACCAGGTGACATCCGCCTTTATGGGAACACCAAAGCAGTGGCGGCTCTTTAATTAAGAAGATTAGGCGGCCGCACTTACTGGGCCTCGCACAGCCGCCTAATCTGCATAATCAGGCAGCATTAATTGGTTTTTTTTCTCGCCGCGTTTATTTTCCGTCTGGCCGCAAGAGAAATCCCCACTCGGTGGCGTCCTGATGACGTTTGCACATGTGATGGCGCCGGCGGATTACATGCATCCGGTCTCACCACACCTTTCCTTCGCACTCACTACACGCAGGAAACACACAGCAGCACAACGCAGGCGGGAGCAGCAGCCGTAGTTCACGTGACGCACTGACACGGCACCATCGGGTCGGCGCCGCATGACGAGAGAGGGAGTCGGACAGCCAGGGGGAAAGAGCAGAGGCAGAGCTGCAGAGGCCCCACTGTTGTGGATTACCCGTCCGGAGGAGGATTGCATGCTGGCGCTGCACAACGCTTTGAACGTGAGTGAAACCCCAACAAAAACTTAAACACTGCCCCTCAGGCACCCAGATTGGCCATCAAGGCACCCAGAGGGGCCCCAGAGGCCCAGAGAGGGGCCCAGCCAGGCACACAGAGAGGGGCCCAGGTACCCAGAGAGGGGAACAGGCACCCACAGAGGTACTTAGCGGCCATGACACTGCCCCTCCCAGACCCAGAGAGGCCTGGAGAGTGGCACTGCCCCCCCAGACCCAGAGGCACCCAGAGACACAGGCACCCTACAGGACACAGACACCCAGAGACACAGGGCCTATATATATCCATATGTGAGCTGGGGCACTATATATCCATATGTGAGCTGGGGCACTATATATCCATATGTGAGCTGGGGCACTATATATCCATATGTGAGCTGGGACACTATATATCCATATGTGAGCTGGGACACTATATATCCATATGTGAGCTGGGACACTATATATTCATATGTGAGCTGGGGCAATATATCCATATCTGAGCTGGGGCAATATATCCATATCTGAGCTGGGGCAATATATATTCATATGTGAGCTGGGGCAATATATCCATATCTGAGCTGGGGCAATAAATATTCATATGTGAGCTGGGGCAATATATCCATATCTGAGCTGGGGCAATATATCCATATCTGAGCTGTGGCAATATATATTCATGTGTGAGCTGGGGCAATATATCCATATGTGAGCTGGGGCAATATATCCATATGTGAGCTGGGGCAATACATGTCCATTGGTGAGCTGCTGGGGGCAATATATAATTGTGAGCTGGGGCAATATACTCATTGGTGAGCTGGGGTAATATATCCAGAGCTGCTGGGGGCAATATATATCCATTTGTGCCTTCATTCACTTTCACTGCCTTTGAACAGGCACCGTGCTTGCTGGCAGTTCGCCAAAATTTGTGTGTGAGCATATGAGAGAGCTCCACAGCAATAAACCTCACAGTAATGTGCGCTGTGCAAGAGCATTAAGTGTTATATGGGAGTACTGACTTATGAGTCAGAGTAGTAAAAAAAATCCGTAAAACTCGTGGGTGGGGGTGACACCATAAGTTACCAAACCGGGTGACACCAACCCTAGTGACGCCACTGAAAATGACCCCATATTTACAGGATTTTGTAAAGACATCAAGGACAGTAGGGAGATGGAGGACTAAATTTTCCTCGTTTCAGTCATCACATCTTCTAATTAGAGATGTGCAATTCGTTTCGTTCCAAATCGAAATTCGGATGAAATTCACCATTTTCCTATTTTGAGAGCATTTCCGAAAATAAAATATCGACCATCTGAAAATTTTGGATCTATCCGAAATTTCAGATCATTTAGATTTGGTGATTCAGATCATTTTGGCGATTCGGATCATTTTGGGTGATTCGGATCAGTTGCTTTTTCGCTTTTTTATGAGTTATTTTGATTTTTATTGCTTATTGAAGAATGGCAAGTAGATTACTACCAATAGAATGAAAGTTTCTTTACTTAATTATTGTTATAGAATTTTTTTAGGCATTTTTTGGGTGAAATTTTAGGTTTCCTAACTTTTTTAAAGAAGCAAGGCTTTTTAACCCATAGGTTTCAATTCAGCAAATTAATCCACACACTGCTGGGCAGCGCCTCTCTGCAGTATAATTAATGCAGCATATGAATCCACACACTGCTGGGCAGCGCCTCTCTGCAGTATAATTAATGCAGTATATGAATGAATACAGAAAAAATGGCGTCGCGCCCATACTCACCGGAGGGGCAGCAACTACCAGGAGTAACAGCCCAGTCAATGTATAAAACATAACAAGGAAAAAGAGTGTCATCTGCGCTCATTTCTATGTGTTCCATGTACAACAAAAATGAGGTTTTTGTTTGTTTCAATGGCCATTGCAACGTAAACCCACTCGCCACTTCACGGCACCTCTTTAGAGTGGGTACCTAACAATTGTAACCAAAAGGCCGCTCTACTGAGCAGCTCCAAGCCCCTCCAGCTGCTTTTCAGCCAAGGAGAGGCAAAAATGGTGGGTTTTATTTATACACGCACCAAACACTTCCCATTTGGGATCAAAAACAAAAACATGGAAAGAGGAACAGCTGCAGAATGACGGACTGGTGTTACAGGCATGATATACATAAATACAGAAAAAATGGCGTCGCGCCCATACTCACCGGAGGGGCATACTCACTGGAGCTGCTCAGTAAAGCGGCCTTTTGGTTACAATTGTTAGGTACCCACTCTAAAGAGGTGCCTTGAAGTGGCGAGTGGGCTTACGTTGCAATGGCCATTGAAACAAACAAAAACCTCATTTTTGTTGTACATGGAACACATAGAAACGAGCTCAGGTGACACTCTTTTTCCTTGTAATGCAGTATATGAGTCCGCACACTGCGGGGGAAGCGCCTCTCTGCGGTATAATTAATGCAGCATATGAATCCGCAAACTGCCGGGCACAGCCTCTCTGCAGTATAATTAATGCAGCATATGAATCCACACACTGCTGGGAAGCCCCTCTGCAGTATAATTAATGCAGCATATGAATCCACACACTGAGGGGAAGCGCCTCTCTGCAGTATAATTAATGCAGCATATGAATCCACACACTGCTGGGAAGCGCCTCTCTGCGGTATAATTAATGCAGCATAGGAATCCACACACTGCTGGGAAGCACCTCTCTGCAGTGTAATTAATGCAGCATATGAATCCACACACTCCTGGGAAGCGCCTCTCTGCGCGGTATATTTAATGCAGCATATGAATCCACACACTGCTGGGAAGCACCTCTCTGCGCGGTATAATTAATGCAGCATATGAATCCACACACTGCTGGGATGCACCTCTCTGCAGTATAATTAATGCAGCATATGAATCCACACACTGCTGGGAAGCGCCTCTCTGCAGTATAATTAATGCAGCATATGAATCCACACACTACTGGGAAGCGCATCTCTGCACTATAATTAATGCAGCATATGAATCCACACACTGCTGGGAAGCACCTCTCTGCAGTATAATTAATGCAGCATATGAATCCACACACTGCGGGGAAGCGTCTCTCTGCGGTATAATTAATGCAGCATATGAATCCACACACTGGTGGGAAGCGCATCTCTGCACTATAATTAATGCAGCATATGAATACGCACGCTGCGGGGAAGCGCCTCTCTGCAGGTATAATTAATGCAGCATATGAATCCACACACTGCTGGGAAGCGCCTCTCTGCAGTATAATTAATGCAGCATATGAATCCACACACTGCTGGGAAGCGTCTCTCTGCAGTATAATTAATGCAGCATATGAATCCACACACTGCTGGGAAGCACCTCTCTGCAGTATAATTAATGCAGCATATGAATCCACACACTGCCGGGAAGCGCCTCTCTGCGGTATAATTAATGCAGCATATGAATCCACACACTGCTGGGAAGTGCCTCTCTACAGTATAATTAATGCAGCATATGAATCCACACACTGCTGGGAAGCGCATCTCTGCAGTATAATTAATGCAGCATATGAATCCACACACTGCTGGGAAGCACCTCTCTGCAGTATAATTAATGCAGCATATGAATCCACACACTGCCGGGAAGCGCCTCTCTGCGGTATAATTAATGCAGCATAGGAATCCACACACTGCTGGGAAGTGCCTCTCTACAGTATAATTAATGCAGCATATGAATCCACACACTGCTGGGAAGCGTCTCTCTGCGGTATAATTAATGCAGCATATGAATCCACACACTGCTGGGAAGCGCATCTCTGCACTATAATTAATGCAGCATATGAATACGCACGCTGCGGGGAAGCGTCTCTCTGCGGTATAATTAATGCAGCATATGAATCCACACACTGCTGGGAAGCGCATCTCTGCAGTATAATTAATGCAGCATATGAATCCACACACTGTGGGGAAGCGTCTCTCTGCGGTATAATTAATGCAGCATATGAATCCACACACTGCTGGGAAGCGCATCTCTGCACTATAATTAATGCAGCATATGAATACGCACGCTGCGGGGAAGCGCCTCTCTGCAGTATAGTTAATGCAGCATATGAATCCACACGCTGCTGGGAAGCGCCTCTCTGCGGTATAATTAATGCAGCATATGAATCCACACACTGCTGGGAAGCGTCTCTCTGCAGTATAATTAATGCAGCATATAAATCCACACACTGCTGGGAAGCGCTTCTCTGCAGTATAATTAATGCAGCATATGAATCCACACACTGCTGGGAAGCGCCTCTCTGCAGTATAATTAATGCAGCATATGAATCCACACACTAATTGGAAGCGCCTCTCTGCAGTATAATTAATGCAGCATAAGAATCCACACACTGCTGGGAAGCGCCTCTCTGCAGTATAATTAATGCAGCATATGAATCCACACACTGCTGGGAAGTTCCCGGCAGTGTGCAGATTTATATGCTGCATTAATTATACTGCAGAGAGGTGCTGCCCGGCAGTGTGTGGATTCATATGTTGCATTAATTATACTGCAGACGTGCTGCCCGGCAGTGTGCGGCTCCGAATCGTCGAATTGAAACGAAAGAAAAACTGTCTGAAATGTTCCGAAACGGAGAAAAAAAACATCCGGAAAAACCCCCAAACGAAATAAAAAGTCATGCACGTCCCTACTTCTAATTTGACATGGTTTCTTTCAGAAATGGTAACGCGCTTGCTGTCATCATCGGTTTCCAAGTTAGTCCCTCAGTAGATGGGATTTTCAAAGTCTGGTCTGCTGAGTGAAATGTGTGTGGGCAGAGGAACCTCTTGCGCTTCCCACAGCGTTATCGGAAAACAGATGCTGGAGGTTGGTTGGAGGTAAAGGGGGGGGGGCACTCCACACAGCCAGTCCACTTTTATTAGCTAAAGTGGTCAGGGGTCAAAGAGTGTCCTGTTGAGGCTGGGGTCAGAAACCGTGGCCCTCCATTTTCATGAGGCTCCCCCAACCTGATGAGTGGCTCATCATCATGGGAGATGTAGTCTCAAAACGTCTGGGAGGCCAAAGGTTGCTGACCCCTTCTTTAAGGCATTTTCGGACTGTCAGAAATCTCTTGTTACCCTTCGAGCATACTACAAAATGAACCATATAATTGCTTTTAATTCTAGACTAATCCCCGTAGTATACCAACATACAGCACCCAGTTCTAAACAAAGCGGGTACTATTACACAATGCCCGCTAAAACTGGGACACTAAGGTGGATAATGTGCGGCTGCAGGTTTCCCCTTAGCATCCCCATTTCAGTACCATATCATGGGGCAGGAGCTGATTCAGCAGCCTGCCCTATAATGCAGTGCTAAGGTCCTAGATGGTTCATAGGATTCCATGGAGGGTTGTGCTGCTGGGCCACGTGACCTGCAGGATCTCACTCTCACTCAGCTCCGCGGAGTGATGCGCAGAGGGAGACTGGGGATTTTTCCCCCAGTCTCACTCTACTCCCAGCAGTCCAAAGAGGCCCATTTGTTTCTGCCGCGGGATGAGAGGTGAGTAACTGATTTTTTTTAGGTGATGGGGGTCCAGCTGGGGCTGACTGATTCAGCATAGAGCTGTGGTTAGCTTTCCATGTCAAGCATAGGGACCACAAAGTGCAGTAAGCTGGTGGAAGCGTTTTTTTTAACCCATTAGCTTTCAGATTGTAAAATGGACAGCCTGCGCTAGGGCCACTTAACCGAACATTAACGCTCACGTAGCTGAGTGCTAACATTAACGTTAAGATTGTAATGTTACCCAGTGTCTCCCAGCATCCTTCGGTACCGTTTGCTACATCCTACCATCCTCTGGACCTACAGCCAGGGTTCTCAGTGTAGAAAGTAATCGTTGACAATTGGTGAAAGCTTTCAAAATGTGATCCACGCTTTCATACACCAAGGGGCTTAACGCAGTCGGGGGTGTAATAGTCACCAAGGAAGCAATCCCTGAGACCTCCTGTGCTCTGGTTCCTGAGAAATACGGCAAAGTGAATGTTTTTCGCACATTATACGGAGTTTGAAGCATCGTTCTGAGTGTAAAATTCCAACCTAACATCAGACTGTTTAGACTCTGAGTCCAGCTGCTAAGTATATTATGCATACTTTTAATACCTGGAATATATCCATAGCTTATATATTTCCTGCTTGAATAGAAATGGACTTTCTTTGCTTTTCCATATGATAAGTAAGGTTGAGATGGAAACCCCTTCTAAAGCTACACTATCGGCAGAAACTATGGTGGAAAGTACAGTACAAAATATGGCAGACCATCAAGGTTATTCAAAGAGAATCGAAAAGTCACAGCACGTTCGGTGACTTTTCATTCTCTTGAATTCGGTACGATTTGGCGATCCCATTTCGGTGACCCTGCAGTGTTTTCAGCAAGCATCACAGGGCCGTCGTAGCGCAGGGAAAAGCCGCCGAAAAGCTGCCGAATACTCACCGCAAAACCCAGAAGAATGCACACCGAAACCCAAAAAAAATCTGGATTAATCCCGATGAACACGACGGAGAAACCCGAGCAGGAGCTGATCACAGCCGCCGGAAAAACCCGACACCGCAGATGAATGGAGTGGAAAAAAAAAAACAGTACGCTTGAATGTTTGAAAAGTGAAACGCTGTTTGCAAAGAAACTACAGAACGAAAAATGTCTGAAATTTACATATGAGGTCCAAGGAATGATAATAAAAAGGGCTGTTACAGAAAAAAGAACAAACATTTACAAAAAAAAAATTAAAAAAATTGCCAAAAAAATTTGCCAAAAAATCCCGATAAAAGCTTAAAATAACCCAACAAATCTATAAATAAAGAGACTTTTTACTGCAGAATGTTATAATGAACGGTTTATTACATATTGAATTAAAACGGGAATATTTTTAACTTTGAAGCCTATGGGATTCGTCTGAATAAACCTGCCGAATTAAACCACCAAATGGCAGGGCAATTCGGCAACTTTTCACTGCTGGGTTTTGTTCTCTGAATAGCTGAAGCAGTGCTTCTCTATGGGGATTAACTGCCCTCGAACAGGCAACGAACAGGCACCGTATGTGCAGGCAATTCGCCAGGATTTAGCGAATTGCCTGATCTCTGGATAGCCGAATGGCCAAGAAAGGTAACCAAATGCTGATTTTCAGCGTTCGGTTCCCTTTCGGCAGCCATTCGGATCTCTTTGAATAACCCTGTATGGCTGCATTCCCTATACGGTAAAGCCGTTGTAGTTTCGCCCAACCTGCTCCACCATAGTCCATTGTAAAACCACTTTCTTTTCAATGAAAGAAGAGCAGGTAGTGAATAACCCCATTAAGTGTTAAATGCTGACATCGACTTGTTTGCCCTGTAGTATAAATTTAAAAGGTAATATCCTCATGCAATGCATGATAGAGTCGGGAAGGACACACAGTGACGATTTATGGAGAGCGCCACGGTATAATAATACCAAGATTCCCAATTACTAGAGTCCAATGCAACATAAAAAGAACACGGTCACCTTGTTATTGTCTTCATCAAAAGAGTTTCACTGGAACGAAGAGCTCTAAACACAACAGGCAGGTGCTCCTGGAAAAATGACACACGGATGATATAATACGGGTGCTTTCGCCCGCCAGCTGTCATTAATTGCCTCGGCTAATAACCCATGACACATCTGGATTTGCGGCAAACCTTTAACCTAAAATCGATGGCCACTTCATAATGAGCACGCGAACCGAACAAACTGTAAATAAACAGCACTGTCAGGGTAAAGTGATTCAATCTGTGACTCTCTCTGTAACTAGACAGGAGATTAATTATTCAGTGGTGTTTAAGCCGTCACTAGGCCAATAGTTATCCACTACCGGCATGAAGTATATGGGGATCATATTGCCAAACTGCTTCTTACACTTATATTAACAGACATTCACACGGCCGGCGCAGAAAGGAGAGATGTGCAGCTAACTCTGCGGGTAAACCGCATGGAGAACACTATAACAAACATGAATTTAAATGGATGGAAATGTGGATATGAAGGGAAGATATACAGGGTGTCCATAAAGACTCTGTACAATTTAAAAAAATTATTACAAAGGCAAATGAAAAGACAGATAAGTGAAAATTATTACAAAATGAGACGTATATATTTAAGTGTTTTTTGCCTCATTTAATACACCTCTATATGAGCACCATTAGATGCACGAAGCACATCAAGACGGTACTAGCTTTCTTGCCATGTTCGCTGTAGCATATCCTCAATGGTGGCATTACAGTGCGGCCTGGCTCCGGTGGGGGCCACCATCTTGGATAGAGATGCTGTGAGGTTGCGTATAGAGATGCTGTGAGGGTGCGTATAGAGATGCTGATGGGGTTGTGTATAGAGATGCTGTGTGGCTGTGTATAGAGATGCTGTGTATAGAGATGCTGATGGGGTTGTGTATAGAGATGCTGTTTGTGTATAGAGATGATGTGAGGTTGTGTATAGAGATGCTGATGGGGCTGTGTATAGAGATGCCTTGCGGCGACGAAGTGCGGCCTAGCTTCGGTGGGAGCTGCCATCTTGGATGGCGGCTCCACCCCCGGGTCCCCCCTCACTGCCTGACGTCCTCACGCATAGCGTGATGATGTCAGACAGCCAGGGAACCCCTAGCTGCCCGGAATACCCTGGTGGAGATAGGGGGTTCATTTGAACCCCGATATCTCCAGGCAGCTAGGTGGTCATGGATGGTGTCACTCAAAAGGCCTGAGCATGGCCTTTCGAATGATACCCAACATGACCAGGTATAAAGTAAAAAAAATCTGTATTTTTTTGTGTGTTATTTTTATTAATGCAGCAATGTTGTTCACATTTAAATTATAATGTGAACAATGATGCTGCACTAATGATTTTTTTCTATGGGGTGCGTTTGCTATAAATCACGTAATTCCCCCCACAAAATGTAACAAGTGCCCATTTCTAATTTTTGTACAAGCGCACCCCATAGAAAACATAAAAAACGTGAAAAAAAAAACACTTTACACACTGCAGATGATTAAAAATTCAATTTTTATTGCATTTTTTTGTCATAATATACAGGCAGGACATGATGTATACATATAAAAATGATATATTATGAATCTGCCGAGTCTGCCGGAAAGAACGATATCTAATATGTCTGGGTTATTTAATAAAAAGTGGCTTCGAATCACATTTAAACATGATGAGCGAAAGCGGTAAAAATGAGCTGAGCACACAGCAGTGAAATGCAGCATATCAGAGGAAGATTTAGTAGAGAAATTAACACTTCTCAGAAGCAGACACCACACCCTCAGTATAGTCTACATACATACAATGTATCAAATTCATTAGACCAGACTAAAAACACCTGTTGTTTACCGTTTGAGAACACAGGTCATTTAGAGGTGAGAATCTTTGCACGTACATATTCGTTTTTAATTCAGTATCTAATAAACCGTTGCTTATAATATTATGCAGTAAAGAGACTCTTTATTTCTAGATTTTTTAGTATTTTTTATACTTTTTTCAAATTTTTTTTGCGAACTCGATCCGAACACGGCAAAAAGTTCGAAGTTCGCGAACGGCCAAAGTTTCGAATCGAACTCCGCACTGATTGAACCGAACAGCTCATCCCTACTCTATACACCACCACAATGGAGTTGGAATGAAACAAACACAATGTGCTTTAACTGCAGACTGTCAGCTTTAATTTGAGGGTATGTACATCCAACTCAGGTGAACGGAGTAGGACTTACAGCAGTTTGCAGATGTGCCTCCCACTTGTTAAGGGACCAAAGGTAATGGGACAGAATAATAATCATAAATCAAACTTTCCCTTCTTAATACTGGGTTGCAAATCCTTTGCTGTCAATCACAGCCTGAAGTCTGGAACACATAGACATCACCAGATGCTGGGTTTCGTCCCTGGTGATGCTCTGCCAGGCCTCTACTACAACTGTCTTAAGTTCCAGCTTGTTCTTGGGCATTTTCCCTTCAGTTTTGTCTTGCATGCTCAGTGGGATTCAGGTCAGGTGATTGACTTGGCCATTGCATAACATTCCACTTCTGTCCCTTCAAAAACTCTTTGGTTGCTTTTGCAGTATGCTTTGGGTCATTGTCCTTCTGCACTGTGAAGCGTCGTCCAATGAGTTCTGCAGCATTTGGCTGAATGTGAGCAGATAATATTGCCCGAAACACTTCAGAATTCATCCTGCTGCTTTTATCAGCAGTCACATCATCAATAAATACAAGAGAACCATTTCCATTGGCAGCCATACATGCCCACGCCATGACACTACCACCACCATGCTTCACTGATGAGGTGGTATGCTTAGGATCATGAGCAGTTCCTTTCCTTCTCCATACTCTTCCCATCACTCTGGTACAAGTTGATCTTGGTCTCATCTGTCCATAGGAACTTGTTCCAGAACTGTGAAGGCTTTGTTAGGTGTTTGGCAAACGCTAATCTGGCCTTCCTGTTTTTGTGGCTCACAAATGGTTTACATCTTGTGGTGAACCCTCTGTATTCACTCTGGTGAAGTCGTCTCTTGATTGTTGACTTTGACACACATACACCTACCTCCTCGAGAGTGTTCTTGATCTGGCCAACTGTTGTGAAGGGTGTTTTCTTCACCAGGGAAAGAATTCTTCGGTCATCCACCACAGTTGTTTTCCGTGGTCTCCCGGGTCTTTTGGTGTTTCTGAGCTCACCAGTGCGTCCCTTCTTTTTGAGAATGTTCCAAACAGTTGTTTTGGCCACGCCTAATGTTCTTGCTATCTCTCTGATGGGTTTGTTTTGTTTCTTCAGCCTAATGATGGCTTGCTTCACTGATAGTGACAGCTCTTTGCATCTCATCTTGAGAGTTGACAGCTACAGATTCCAAATAGCACACTTGAAATGAACTCTGGGCCTTTTATCTGCACATAGTAATTGGGGTAATGAGGGAATATCACACACCTGGCCATGGAACAGCTGAGAAGCCATTGTCCCATTACTTTTGGTCCCTTAACAAGTGGGAGGCACATCTGCAAACTGCTGTAAGTCCTACACCGTTCACCTGAGTTGGATGTACATACCCTCAAATTAAAGCTGACAGTCTGCAGTTAAAACACATTGTGTTTGTTTCATTCCAACTCCATTGTGGTGGTGTATAGAGCCAAAGATGTTAGAATTGTGTCGATGTCCCAATCTGGACCTGACTGTATACAGGGTGTCCATAACGTCTCTTTACAATTTCAAAAATTTATTACAAAGGCAAATGAAAAGACAGATAAGTGAAAATGATTACAATGAGACGTATATATTTAAGTTTTTTTTGCCTCATTTAATACACCTCTATATGGGCACCATTAGTTGCACGAAGCACATCAAGACGGTACTAGCTTTCTTGCCGGTGCCTAAGGGGTTAAAGCCAGGCACTGCTTAAAAGGGGAGACTCTCTCCTTTTAAGCGGTGTCTGGCTTTTTTTTGTGGGACCTCCCGATTGGGAGGGAGAGGGATCCGAACGGATCACCCCTCCCTTCCAGGCGATCTCCCGGCATTGCCGGCGGGTCGCCTGGAAATGATGTCATCGTGCATTGGCGCGATGATGTCATTTACATTGGGAGGAGCTTGACTTCAGCGTCTGAGGACGCTGAAGTCAGAACGCCACGGGACCCCGGACAGAGTGGTGAGTATCTCCGCCGGGGGTCCCGCAAAGCTGATGATGTGTGGGACACATCCTCTTCAGCATACAGCGGGAGTAATTGAGCCCACACGTTGTCAGCAGTGAAGGGGTTAAAAACATCTTCTTTTAAACTTTTTGTCCTTGTTTCCTGTCCCCCAGGGCACTACCCGGACCCCGACATTGTTTTTAAGTGTTTCTATACATCCTAGAAATCCGCCACTTTATGGGCAGGCAGGTTATGGGGACCTCCTAGGCACGATATTTGAAGGAATTTTTTGTTTTTATTTTTAACCCTTATTTCACTGTCCCAACTCACTGTCCCTTTAAAAACGTTTTTTTTTACTTTTTGTCCTTGTTTCCTGTCCCCCAGGGCACTACCTGGACCCCCATACACCTTTTATAGCAAATATCTAGCATATATGCCCTCTTGGAGGGCACTCTAAAAATCGAATTTTGAGTCTCATTGACTTGTATTGAGTTCGAGTTCGAATTCAAACTTCTGAAAAGTTCCAGTTCGAATGCGAACCGAACTCGGGGGTGTTCGGCTCATCCCTAGTATAGAGCCAACGATGTTAGAAATGTGTCAATGTCCCAATATTTCTGGACGTGACTGTACATGATGATGTCAGCACGCAAAAGGGTGAACCGGGATGGCGCACTCCACACAACCTGGTCATTTGTCAGGGTATATAGTGTCCCTTTAAAATGATATCATGAACAAACTGTGTAAGGGGAGGGACCGGAGGTGGGAGGGAGTGAGTTTAGGCAAGGGATCAACCCAGGTGTGAGAGGGAGCTTGGGGGAAGGGGCCAGACCATAGAGAGGGAGGGTGGGATGATGGCACAGGACTCCAGGACCTAGTAAGTCTAAAACACCATTGGTACAGTTCCTCCACCCAGTCACAGCACCCCAGGGTCTGTGCCATCATTCTGCTTTTGTCATAAACTAAATAAGAACAAACTGGATATGTCTGACATAACTCTAGAATTAAATCATATCGAATAAAGCAGCGGCACAGAATTGTGACGATGTTCCAATATTTCTGGACCTGACTGTGTATATATATAGGTAGATGCAGGAGTAGATAGATAGATAGATAAATGTAGGTAGATACAGAATATGTGTAGATAGCTATATAAAAAAGATATGGATAGATGGACAAATGGACGGATAATGATTGGTAGATAGAGATATTGATTGGTAGATATAGGAGCAGATAGATAGATATAGAGAGATATTGATTGGTAGATACATGACCAGATAGATATATTGCTTGGCAGATAGATAGAGACATTAATTGGTAGATAAATAAATATAGAGATATTGATTGGTAGATAGCTAGAGATATTGATTGGTAGATAGATAGAGACATTAATTGGTAGATATATAAATATAGAGATATTGATTGGTAGATAGCTAGAGATATTGATTGGTAGATAGATAGAGACATTAATTGGTAGATATATAAATATAGAGATATTGATTGGTAGATAGAAATATTGATTGGTAGATAGAAATATTGATTGGTAGATAGATAGCTAGAGATATTGATTGGTAGATAGATAGAGACATTAATTGGTAGATATATAAATATAGAGATATTGATTGGTAGATAGAAATATTGATTGGTAGATAGATATATATATTGATTGGTAGATAGATATATTGATTGGTAGATACATGAGCAGATAGATATATTGCTTGGCAGATAGATAGAGACATTAATTGGTAGATAAATAAATATAGAGATATTGATTGGTAGATAGCTAGAGATATTGATTGGTAGATAGATAGAGACATTAATTGGTAGATATATAAATATAGAGATATTGATTGGTAGATAGCTAGAGATATTGATTGGTAGATAGATAGAGACATTAATTGGTAGATATATAAATATAGAGATATTGATTGGTAGATAGAAATATTGATTGGTAGATAGAAATATTGATTGGTAGATAGATAGCTAGAGATATTGATTGGTAGATAGATAGAGACATTAATTGGTAGATATATAAATATAGAGATATTGATGGTAGATAGATAGAGATATTGATTGGTAGATAGATAGATATAGAGAGATATTGATTGGTAGATAGAAATATTGATTGGTAGATAGAAATATTGATTGGTAGATAGATAGATATATTGATTGGTAGATAGATATATATATTGATTGGTAGATAGATATATTGATTGGTAGATACATGAGCAGATAGATAGATAGAGATAGATAGCTAAACAGATTGTTTTATGGTTGAAATCAGCTTTAAATCTTTTTTTATCCATTCCCTGTACTAATTCGCTTTGGACATGTGTTACATAGCTTAGCATTATTTGAGATTGTTCTATGAAAGGCAATGCCTTAAGCCATTATGTAAGGCCATCGGTCGACAATTCCCTCTATCTTCAGGCTAAACAGCCAGCAGCACTGTGATCATGGAAAATTAACATAAACATATTCAATTTTCACAATACATTTTTTTTAAAATACATAGAGCACTGAGAGGGAAGGATCGAATACATTGAGTTTTGGAACATGGAGATATGTATTTTTAGTTCTCCGTTATCACTGTGTTACGGACTAAAACGTAAACCATTATTAATATCTTGAAAAGATTGTGAGTTTGTTTCTCTCATCAGTCTGCATTTCACATTGTGAATATAATCTGTTTTTGACATTAGTCACTGTGTGCGACATTCCTGATTTCATATTTATACATGCGCCTCCATTCTACGTAACAAGAACCGTAAACCCTGTAAGTTCCAACTGCTGCTGACCGGTCACCTCTCACTGAGACCGTCTTTCCCGACCACATGATGGTTCAGGCACAATATACTGAGATCTGGATAGAACGATAGACATGGATCGAAAGAGATAGAGATAGATAGATAAATAGATATGAGTAGATGGAGGTATATCGATAGATCTTGATAGGGATAGGTAGATAGATATGGATAGAGAGAAATAGATATGGATAGAGAGAGCTCAATAGATATGTAGATAGATAGATAGATTTGGCTAGAGAGATATATATGGATAGAAAGATAGATATGGATAGAGAGAGATAGATATGGATAGAAAGATAGATATAGATCTGGATAGAGAGAGATATGGATAGAGATAGATCTGGATAGAGAGATAGATAGATATGGATAGAGAGAGATAGATATGGATAGAGAGATAGATATGGATAGAGAGAGATATGGATAGAGATAGATCTGGATAGAGAGATAGATAGATATGGATAGAGAGAGATAGATATGGATAGAGAGATAGATATGGATAGAGAGATAGATATGGATAGAGATAGATAGATATGGATAGAGAGATAGATATGGATAGATAGATAGATATGGATAGAGAGAGATAGATATGGATAGAGAGAGATAGATATGGATAGAGAGATAGATATGGATAGAGATAGATAGATATGGATAGAGAGATAGATATAGATAGATAGATAGATCTGGATAGAGAGATAGATAGATATGGATAGAGAGAGATAGATCTGGATAGAGAGATAGATCTGGATAGAGAGATATATATGGATAGAGAGAGATCTGGCTAGAGAGATAGATATGGATAGAGAGAGATAGATATGAATAGAGAGATAGATATGGATAGAGAGATAGAGATAGATATGGAGAGAGAGATAGATCTGGATAGAGAGATAGATATGGATAGAGAGATAGATATGGATAGATAGATATGGATAGATAGATAGATCTGGATAGAGAGATAGATATGGATAGAGAGATAGATAGATATGGATAGAGAGATAGATATGGATAGAGAGATAGAGAGAGATAGATATGGATAGAGAGATAGATATGGATAGAGAGATAGATATGGATAGAGAGAGATAGATCTGGATAGAGAGAGATATGGATAGAGAGAGATATGGATAGAGAGAGATCTGGATAGAGAGATAGATATTGGATAGAGAGAGATAGATATGAATAGAGAGATAGATATGGATAGAGAGATAGAGATAGATATGGAGAGAGAGATAGATCTGGATAGAGAGATAGATATGGATAGAGAGATAGATATGATAGAGAGATAGATATGGATAGAGAGATAGAGAGAGATAGATATGGATAGAGAGATAGATATGGATAGAGATAGATATGGATAGAGAGATATAGATATGGATAGAGAGATAGAGATGATATGGATAGAGAGATAGATATGGATAGAGAGAGATAGATATGGATAGAGAGATATAGATATGGATAGAGAGATATATATGGATAGATAGATATGGATAGAGAGAGATAGATATGGATAGAGAGAGATAGATATGGATAGAGAGATAGATATGGATAGAGAGAGATAGATATGGATAGAGAGATAGATATGGATAGAGAGATAGATATGGATAGAGAGAGATAGATATGGATAGAGAGATAGATATGGATAGAGAGATAGATAGATATGGATAGAGAGAGATAGATATGGATAGAGAGATAGATCTGGATAGATAGATATGGATAGAGAGATAGAGATAGATCTGGATAGAGAGATAGATCTGGATAGAGAGATAGATCTGGATAGAGAGATAGATCTGGATAGATAGATAGATAGATATGGATAGAGAGATAGATATGGATAGAGAGATAGATATGGATAGAGAGAGATAGATATGGATAGATCGATAGATATGTAGATAGATATGTATAGGTAGATAGATACATTCTGGTCACTCTTCAATCTATCAGAGCATTGCTTATCTAGGCAATGCCCTAACAACATAGCTGGATCAAAAGAATATGCAGATTGTCTATGTAGGGAAGGACAACTGGGTCGGTCAGGTGATAATTTCAAGCCCTCTTCCCACCACCACCTAAGAATGCAAGAACACCATTGGGTTGGGACAATGATATCAACAACTCTACAGGGGCCAGGGGATCTATTGATCGAATTAAACTACTTTCAGCACATGGAGGACATCCTGGCCCACCTAGCAGTCTACTTCAAGGACAATCTTGGTCTAGTGTAAACTAAGTTCACATACAATTTATACTACGCAGTAACTCTATCATGTATTACAGCTCCATAAAATTCTTAATGCTCCTGGTATCACTAACACATTGAATCAAATGAACGATTAAGCAAATGTAGAACAGATACACCATGGCTCACAGTTATCATTATAGCCAAAAACATCCCGTACACTTGAATTCTGTAAATAGGAAACTATGAAACCAAAGAAAAGACCTGCAGTATGGTGTAGTGTGTATAATATAATTTATAAAGGCATTTCTAAAGATCTACTATCATCTACTGTTCATAAAAGTGAGCAGCCTTAAGCTAGACATGGCCTTTGTGATAAAAATTCACAGTTCCTTATGATACTTATGTAAGAGCGCATAATATGTAGGTCATAATATGTAGATAGATATGGATAGGTAGAGGGATAAAGATAGATACATAGATAGATAGTTCGATTTGGATAGAGAGATAGATCTGGAGAGATAGATACGGATAGAGAGCGATAGATAAGGATAGAGAGATAGATATGGATAGAGAGATAGATATGGATAGAGAGAGATAGATATGGATAGAGAGATAGATATGGATAGATAGATAGATATGGATAGAGAGAGATAGATATGGATAGAGAGATAGATATGGATAGAGAGATAGATATGGATAGAGAGATAGATATGGATAGAAAGAGATAGATATGGATAGAGAGAGATAGATATGGATAGAGAGATAGATATGGATAGAGAGAGATAGATATGGATAGAGAGAGATAGATATGGATAGAGAGAGATATATATGGATAGAGAGATAGATATGGATAGAGAGAGATAGATATGGATAGAGAGATAGATACGGATAGAGAGCGATAGATATGGATAGAGAGATAGATATGGATAGAGAGAGATAGATATGGATAGAGAGAGATAGATATGGATAGAGAGATAGATATGGATAGAGAGAGATAGATATGGATAGAGAGAGATAGATATGGATAGATAGATAGATAGATAGATAGATATATATGGATAGAGAGATAGATATGGATAGAGAGATAGAGAGAGATAGATATGGATAGAGAGATAGATATGGATAGAGAGATAGATATGGATAGAGAGAGATAGATATGGATAGAGAGATATAGATAGATATGGATAGAGAGATAGATATGGATAGAGAGATAGATATGGATAGAGAGAGATAGATATGGATAGAGAGAGATAGATATGGATAGAGAGAGATAGATATGGATAGAGAGATAGATATGGATAGAGAGATAGATATGGATAGAGAGAGATAGATATGGATAGATAGATATGGATAGAGAGAGATAGATATGGATAGAGAAATAGAGATAGATATGGATAGAGAGAGATAGATATGGATAGAGAGATAGATATGGATAGAGAGAGATAGATATGGATAGAGAGATAGATATGGATAGAGAGATAGATATGGATAGATAGATAGATATGGATAGAGAGATAGATACGGATAGAGAGCGATAGATATGGATAGAGAGATAGATATGGATAGAGAGAGATAGATATGGATAGAGAGAGATAGATATGGATAGAGAGATAGATATGGATAGAGAGAGATAGATATGGATAGAGAGAGATAGATATGGATAGATAGATAGATAGATATATATGGATAGAGAGATAGATATGGATAGAGAGATAGAGAGAGATAGATATGGAAGATAGAGAGATAGATATGGATAGAGAGATAGATATGGATTAGAGGAAATAGATATGGATAGAGAGATATAGATAGATATGGATAGAGAGATAGATATGGATAGAGAGATAGATATGGATAGAGAGAGATAGATATGGATAGAGAGATATATATGGATAGATAGATAGATATGGATAGAGAGAGATAGATATGGATAGAGAGAGATAGATATGGATAGAGAGAGATAGATATGGATAGAGAGATAGATATGGATAGAGAGATAGATATGGATAGAGAGATAGATATGGATAGAGAGAGATAGATATGGATAGATAGATATGGATAGAGAGATAGAGATAGATATGGATAGAGAGATAGATATGGATAGAGAGAGATAGATATGGATAGAGAGATAGATATGGATAGAGAGATAGATATGGATAGATAGATAGATATGGATAGAGAGAGATAGATATGGATAGAGAGATAGATATGGATAGAGAGAGATAGATATGGATAGAGAGATAGATATGGATAGAGAGAGATAGATATGGATAGAGAGATAGATATGGATAGAGAGAGATAGATATGGATAGAGAGATAGATATGGATAGAGAGAGATAGATATGGATAGATAGATAGATATGGATAGAGAGAGATAGATATGGATAGATAGATAGATAGATAGATAGATATGGATAGAGAGATAGATATGGATAGAGAGATAGATATGTATAGAGAGAGATAGATATGGATAGAGAGATAGAGATAGATATGGATAGAGATAGAGATAGAGATAGAGATAGAGATAGAGATAGAGATAGAGATAGATAGATAGATAGATAGATAGATAGATAGATAGATATGGATAGAGAGAGATAGATATGGATAGAGAGATAGAGATAGATATGGATAGAGAGAGATAGATATGGATAGAGAGAGAGAGATATGGATAGAGAGATAGATATGGATAGAGAGATAGATATGAATAGAGAGAGATAGATATGGATAGAGAGAGATAGATATGGATAGAGAGAGAGAGATATGGATAGAGAGATAGATATGGATAGAGAGATAGATATGAATAGAGAGAGATAGATATGGATAGAGAGATAGATATGGATAGAGAGATAGATGTGAATAGAGAGATAGATATGAATAGAGAGAGATAGATATGAATAGAGAGATAGATATGGATAGAAAGAGATATATATGTAGATAGAAATGTATAGGTAGATAGATACGGATGTTAGAGGGATATAGATAGATACATAGATCTATCTGGATAGAGGGAGAGATAGATCTGGATAAAGAGAGAGATAGATTGGATAGAGCGAGATAGGTAGATCGCTAGGTAGATAGATATGGATAGGTAGAGGGATGTAGATATGAATAGATAGATCTGGATAGAGAGATAGATCTGGATAAAGAGAGAGATAGATTTGGATAGAGAGAGATAGGTAGATCGCTAGGTAGATAGATATGGATAGGTAGAGGATATAGATATGGATAGATAGATCTGGATAGAGAGATAGAAAGATCGAGCGATAGATAAATAGATATGGATAAGAGAGATAGATATGGATATAAAGATATATATGTATAGGTAGATACGGATGTTAGAGGGATATAGATAGATACATAGATCGATCTGGATAGAGAGAGAGATAGATTTGGATAGAGATAGATAGATCGCTAGGTAGATAGATATGGATAGGTAGAGGGATATAGATATGAATAGATAGATATGGATAGAGAGATAGATATGGATAGAGAGATAGAGAGAGATAGATATGGATAGAGAGATAGATATGGATAGAGAGATAGATATGGATAGAGAGCGATAGATATGGATAGAGAGATAGAGATAGATATGGATAGAGAGATAGATATGGATAGAGAGAGATAGATATGGATAGAGAGATATATATGGATAGATAGATATGGATAGAGAGAGATAGATATGGATAGAGAGAGATAGATATGGATAGAGAGATAGATATGGATAGAGAGAGATAGATATGGATAGAGAGATAGATATGGATAGAGAGATAGATATGGATAGAGAGATAGATATGGATAGAGAGAGATAGATATGGATAGATAGATATGGATAGAGAGATAGATATGGATAGAGAGAGATAGATATGGATAGAGAAATAGAGATAGATATGGATAGAGAGATAGAGATAGATATGGATAGAGAGATAGATATGGATAGAGAGAGATAGATATGGATAGAGAGATAGATATGGATAGAGAGATAGATATGGATAGAGAGATAGATATGGATAGATAGATAGATATGGATAGAGAGAGATAGATATGGATAGAGAGATAGATATGGATAGAGAGAGATAGATATGGATAGAGAGATAGATATGGATAGAGAGAGATAGATATGGATAGATAGATAGATAGATAGATAGATAGATAGATAGATAGATAGATAGATATGGATAGAGAGATAGATATGGATAGAGAGATAGATATGTATAGAGAGAGATAGATATGGAGAGATAGAGATAGATATGGATAGAGATAGAGATAGATAGATAGATAGATATGGATAGAGAGAGATAGATATTGATAGAGAGATAGAGATAGATATGGATAGAGAGAGATAGATATGGATAGAGAGAGAGAGATATGGATAGAGAGATAGATATGGATAGAGAGATAGATATGGATAGAGAGAGATAGATATGGATAGAGAGAGAGAGATATGGATAGAGAGATAGATATGGATAGAGAGATAGATATGAATAGAGAGAGATAGATATGGATAGAGAGATAGATATGGATAGAGAGATAGATGTGAATAGAGAGATAGATATGAATAGAGAGAGATAGATATGAATAGAGAGATAGATATGGATAGAAAGAGATATATATGTAGATAGAAATGTATAGGTAGATAGATACGGATGTTAGAGGGATATAGATAGATACATAGATCTATCTGGATAGAGGGAGAGATAGATCTGGATAAAGAGAGAGATAGATTTGGATAGAGCGAGATAGGTAGATCGCTAGGTAGATAGATCTGGATAGGTAGAGGGATGTAGATATGAATAGATAGATCTGGATAGAGAGATAGATCTGGATAAAGAGAGAAATAGATTTGGATAGAGAGAGATAGGTAGATCGCTAGGTAGATAGATATGGATAGGTAGAGGGATATAGATATGGATAGATAGATCTGGATAGAGAGATAGAAAGATCGAGCGATAGATAAATAGATATGGATAGAGAGATAGATATGGATATAAAGATATATATGTATAGGTAGATACGGATGTTAGAGGGATATAGATAGATACATAGATCGATCTGGATAGAGGGAGAGATAGATTTGGATAGAGATAGATAGATCGCTAGGTAGATAGATATGGATAGGTAGAGGGATATAGATATGAATAGATAGATCTGGATAGAGAGATAGAAAATCGAGCGATAGATAGATAGATAGATAAATAGATAGATATGGATAGATAGATATAGAAAGAGATAGATAGATAGATAGATAGATAGATAGATAGATAAATAGATATGGATAGATAGATATAGATAGATATAGATAGATATAGATAGATATGGATAGATATGGATAGATATGGATAGATATGGATAGATAGATAAATATATATGATATATGATATATGATAGATATGGATAGGTAGGGGGAGATAGACAGATGGCTGAGGAGATACCCTTAGGGTACAACCAGTGGCTCCAGCGGGCTGATGGTAATAGGGCATTCACCACAATGCCAGCATGAGCGCATCTGAGTAAAATCCCCTTGCTAAAAACACTCTTTTCACGGAACAATACGCATCAAATTTTGCAAACTCCCAGCATTCCAACACGTGATCGTAACAGGTTCCATTTGACTAACGCGCATGTTCTTCATGGAATTAGCTGAATTTAAGTTGTGTTCAGTTACAAAATATGGCCAGTGGCTGGTAAATAGCGAATTCAGGCGATCTAAAAACAAAGCGTCTTTCCATTGCTGCCTACATAAACCTCGTGGGCCCTATTACATTCTTTGTGCACAATTTTGCGCGTGCGCAATAATGCATTAACGCGAGGGGCAAAACCCTTTGTACTGAACATCGTATTACGACGTTCGGCACAAAATGCGCGTTAACGTCTAACGGAAGTGACCCTGCGCGAACCCTTTGCGAGCGCAATTTAGTGCGCTCATCCCATACTTAACACTGTGAGCGCAAATGCGTTTGTGCGCTGGAAAAATGTAACGGACAACGTTTGCGCACATAATTTTAACGTCTTTGAAAAGCTGGTGGTAACGGCAAATTGTAACAACCTGACCGTACCAAACTGCGGATTCACAACGGAGAACGTCGATGCACACTTTTTTTTACTAGATCCGTCAAAAATGACGGCCACTACCTTGACTTCCGTCAGAACGTACGTCTGTTGTGCGCAGTCTGCACAAAATGCGTTCGTCTGACAGACTCGCGTTAAAAATTACATTCCGCTCACTGAAGTACTTTGCACGCATTTTTGCGTGTCGGTTTTTACGAGCCCGATTTCCCAACGGATGAAAAAATGCGCGAGGAATGGAATTCCAGCGGTGATTATCGTGCGTTAACGTTTAACGCTTCACGCAAAAAAACTACGCGTTTTGCGTGCGCTTTTGCGTGAAGAATGTAATAGGGCCCCGTATTTGCTATATAAACAGGCCTGGTAGTTCTTAAAAGGCAGAAATTTTTATTATTAAACCAGGTGCAAAATAAACTATGTTACATGTGGGTTCCATTCCTTTATGTATCTGAGCAATTGTGGTTAGATACCTGCGAAGAGCAAAGCCAGGGTAAATGAATATTGCTGGAGATCCATATGGTAATAATGCTCCTCTGGTGGGTCGCATATATACCCAGCCAAGAAGATTTATGAAGCACATGGTCATGTATGCTTTGCCTGGGGTGCTATATAATCAATTAAATCCCTGCTTGCACTCTGCTATTGTTTTATACCGCAAACCCCATAAATTCTATACAAAGTACATACGTTTTCCATAAGAAGAATAGCATTGAAGCCCGCGTGGGCACCTTTGATTTCCCTGCAATGGTATAGCCAAGTCACAAATGAATGTGGTCTTTGAACTTTACTGCTCTCTAAGAGCGGCCCTTAATGCACTCAATACGGTCCCCCTTAAGACACCAAAGCATTTTAGAACAACCATCCCTCAAGGCGTAAAGAAATTTCTAATAAAAAAAATATAATGGTCTTTGTTAGAATGCCTTCCCTTTCATAAAGGACCTACAAAAGTCAGCCATGATGCCCAAGAACAAAGGAGGCTGGGAATTGAGAGGATGTGAATGCCATGCTTGTAAGAGGACTATTTATTCATCTGAAAAAGCAAATTCCACTGATCATTGATCAATATTTTGGACTTGGACATCACCTGGAATAATGGTGATGGCGTGATAATGATGGAAACCATGTTCTAAATTTGAACAAGTCTTCGGAGATACAGAAAACATAAACACATTTAAGAAATCAATAGTGGAAATTGTCCGATGACTTCTTTATCCTTAACAAACACATCTAAAAAAATTCAATATACTGTATACAATAGAATATATTTTTCCCAAAGGGAAACTTACCGGTTTCTTCATCGATGCTAAACCTCCCCAGGCCGCTGCCGTCTCTGATGGAGTACTGTATCTCACCGTCTCTCCCGCTGTCTTCGTCTCTTGCTATGACTTGCAAAACACTAGTTCCGATCCGTGAATTCTCCTTTATAGATCCAGTTACAGCAAAATCAGGAAAGTACGGAGTGTGGAGGTTTTCGTTGACATCCACCACTTCGACTTCCACAAACGAAACCGAAGACAGCGATACGGGCCGACCCTTGTCCTTGGCGCGAATGGTTAAATTGTAAAATTGTTGCTTTTCGTAGTCGAGTTCTTTGTTCAAACGAATAGCCCCACTGGTTTTATCGATTTCAAATTTTCCGTTATAGTCGTTTACCAAAGAGTAACGTACCTGTCCACCCAAGCCAAGGTCGGGATCCTGGGTTTCGAGCCATGCTATCACCGTGCCGACTGGCAAATCCTCAAGAACTTTGGCACTGTAGCTGGAAGGTATGAAAACTGGGGAACAATCGTTGACATCCTCCAAGTAGACCTTTAAGGTGACAACCGAAAATAGCTGTTGGCCATTTTCCGCCTTGTCTCTGGCCTCGATTTTTAAGGTATAATTGGACACAAGCTCCCTGTCCAGCTGGCCGGCTACATACACTATCCCACTAGAGCTGTTAATGGCAAATTTCCTTGTGTCTGTCAAAATTGAATAGGTAATTTCACCATTTGGCCCTAGATCTTTATCCCTAGCTTCAACTTGAAGTAGCTCCGTCCCTATGCTAGTACTTTCTAATGTGTTTGCCGTGTAGCTATCTTGTAGGAATACGGGGCTGTTGTCATTTGCATCATTAACATGTATTGTCAACAATCTCCAAGATGATTTTTGTGGTTTGCCTAGATCATAAACTGTGATATTGAGAAGGTACTTGTCCGTAGTTTCTCTGTCCATCGGCATCAGGACTTTAAGTTGTCCTGTTTCCATGTCAATGCTGAAGCAGCTATCTACATTACCATCTGAAAGTGTGTACAGCACCTTTCCATTAAATCCAGAATCTGGATCGGTGGCTTTAATTCTAAGTATGGAGGATCCAACTGGAAGGTCCTCTTTTACAGATACATCCGATGGAAAGGATTTGTCAAACTGGGGAGGCTGTCTGTTTATAGAGTAAAAATCAAACAAACTGTTCTCGTAATTCAACTTAGCATTTGCCTTGGACTTTTTTAAGAGCTTCTCAGCTAGTTTTTGGGCAACTCTGGTTTCTTTGCAGGCAAAGCTTTTAGAAGACACCTTACCATGCATGACTGTTATGTTGACAAACATGGGATCTGCAAAGTTCTCACCGTCTGTAGCGGTTATTCTCAGCGCAAAGTTACTGCTCCTCAGTCCAGAATTAATAAAAGACTTCTTCAGTTGCAGAACCCCAGAATCTGGATTGAGGTAAAAGAATCCTTGCTCATTACCAGAGAGTATTTTATACTTCACAAGCTCTAATTCATCAATATCTATGGCAGAAACTGCAGTGATGTGGCCTCCGGTTGGAAAATCAAAAGAAATTACGCCTTGGCAAGCTACCTTCTCAAAAAGTGGCTTGTTATCGTTGACGTTGCCTACGCGGATAGTAACATTAACCTCGCTCTCATGGCGATATGGGGATCCCCAATCTGAAGCTCTAACAATAAACCTATAGCTCTCTGGAGAAGACTCAAAATCCAGAACATCGGACGTTGTGATTACTCCCGTGAACTGGTTTATAGCAAATGGCAAGGAGTTCAGACTGGCTATGCTGTATGTAATATACCCGTTTTCCCCTCTGTCTTTATCAAAAGCCGAAACTGCGAAAATACTCGTACCTACAGGAACACTTTCATTAACGAACAACTCATAGGATGCTTGTTGAAATTCTGGAGTGTTATCATTGGCATCTTCTAATTCAATAATAACCCGTGATTCAATTTCATTGCCTGCCAGAACTACCTGCAACTCATATTTCTCTTTCCCGTGAATGTTTAGGTGGCGAAAGGTGGTTATTAATCCTGTTCTAGGATTGATCTGAAAATATCCAGCATCCTCACCATCAATTATTTTGTATTCCGCAAATAATGGCTCTGGCTGTGCTTTAACAATGGCCACTACAGCTCCTGGCGGGGAAAACTCACTGATCTGGACTTCGTAGACATCTTTTTCAAACTTGACGTCCATCTTTTCTATTTTAGGGCTGGCGATATGCACATTTTTCGGTTCAGAATACTTTTGAGGGGAGCCTTTGTCTTTCGCCTGGAGAGTCACATTTATCCCATATGGAAAACTTTCCCAGTCAATCGTAGTTTTTTCTTTGAGCTTGTATTCATTGATCCATTTTCCCTCTTTAACCAACGAAAACTGTTGTAACAGATCCCCAGATATAATCGAGACTGATTCAATGTCTCCATTCGAACCCTCATCAATGTCATCTATGGTAACAAATGCATATATTGGATCCAAGTCCAATATGGAGGGAATGTGTGTCACCACAGTTATTGTGGGAGAGTGTTGATTTATACGTTCAATATGAACATAAAGTTTGGCGGTACTGCTGACACCGTTGTTCCCATATAACTTCATTCCACGATCCACCGCTAAAACTTCCAGGTCATATCGATTCTTTTCATCATAGTTCAAACGCCCACTTAACGACACCACACCACTGGTGGGATGAACCGAGAACAGGTCAACTTTGTTTTTAAAATAGTAATAAAATTCACCATTAGATCCAATGTCGGCATCTGTGGCAGTAACCTGGGCAATGCTAGTCCTTATCGGAGTGCTTTCTGCTATTGTCACCGAGTATGTTGTGGGTGAAAATAAAGGTCTAAGGTCATTCATATCCAAGACTTGGACATTTACCTTTGTCCAGGCCTCCAAATCCTCTCCTCTTACCGAGGCTTTTATTGTTAATAAATAGCTGTCTTGGATTTCCCTGTTGAGTATTGCAGAATTTCCTCCTTTCGTTCGAATTCTCAAGAAACAAAAGTCTCCGATTACGACTTCTTCAGCTTTAAAGAACCCTTCTTCATCTCCCGACATTATCCTGTATTTGATATCCCAAGAAAGATTCGCTAGCTTGATCCCAATTTTGGTTTGACTGTTGAGATAAGTCCTTGCTGCTGAATTTTCGTAAACGGTTGCATTGTACGTTGGGTATGTAAACTGGAATATTTGTGGTGATGTTCCTTGAAGGCTTCCACACAGATTGAAAAATGTATTTAAAAACAACAAGGTGATGTAGGGATGAGAGGCCCTCGTGCCTCCCTGGATATCCATGATTATTGACATTCCATCATTTTTCTTCCTAAGTAAAAAAAATAAGACAATGTAAGTACACTGTACTCCTGCTTTCGAATTGTCAACGGTGTACATATTTACTATAAACAATCATAAATCATATCGCAACCAATTAGCAGTTTGGTGAATCAGGGGCTCCCTGGAAAAGGTGGATGTGGGTATGGGGAAGGATCATTGGTGATCTCATAGATGATGTGTGTGATTTGGACTGGCCATTGGGGCCATGAATCCTATAGCCATGGGGCTGTCCTTTGGGTTCTGACTCTTTCAATCAATAGCCACAAGTGATTGCTGGGTGGAGCTGACTGGTCATCATCCTGGTCACTCTTCAATCTATCAGAGCATTGCTTATCTAGGCAATGCCCTAACAACATAGCTGGATCAAAAGAATATGCAGATTGTCTATGTAGGGAAGGACAACTGGGTCGGTCAGGTGATAATTTCAAGCCCTCTTCTCACCACCACCTAAGATTGCATGAACACCATTGGGTTGGGACAATGATATCATCAATTCTACAGGGGCCAGGGGATCTATTGATCGACTTAAACTACTTTCAGCAGACGGAGGACATCCTGGCCCACCTAGCAGTCTACTTCATGGACAATCTTGGTCTAGTGTAAACTAAGTTCACATACAATTTATACTACGCAGTAAATCTATCATGTATTACAGCTCCATAAAATTCTTAATGCTCCTGGTATCACTAACACATTGAATCAAGTGAACGATTAAGCAAATGTAGAACAGATACACCATGGCTCACAGTTATCATTATAGCCAAAAACATCCCGTACACTTGAATTCTGTAAATAGGAAACTATGAAACCAAAGAAAAGACCTGCAGTATGGTGTAGTGTGTATAATACCATTTATAAAGGCATTTCTAAAGATCTACTATCATCTACTGTTCATAAAAGTGAGCAGCCTTAAGCTAGACATGGCCTTTGTGATAAAAATTCACAGTTAATTATGATACTTATGTAAGAGTGCATAAAATGTAGGTCAACGATTAATGACGAATATGATAGTTGGTTTAGTAAAGCATGGACAACTGTGAAAAAGAAGAAGGTCTAATCATCAGTATTATGATCATTGTAATGAATGTTGGGGTGCATTGATTTATCCTGGTGTTTTCGTGGAGGTTCCTGGTTGAGCCTTAAGCCTCGGTGTACTGTAGATGAAGGTAACCAATGTCTAATGGATCATTAAAATTTCATACCTTTACTGTTGGAAAGCAAAAATAATACAGGTAGTTACTGGAAACTCAATCCCACATTGAACAATACAACAAACAGACTATCGAGAATGTTCCTGAAAATCAAGGAGGGACGCGCACATCAGGACCTCTTTGGACAGGTTTATTTTTGTGGCTCAACCAAGCATTTCTCAAGCTTAAAAAAGTGTGAACTCAACTGAGCCTGTCTCAAAGTTGAGAAAGGTTGATTGAGGCAACCAACATGAGGTTCAGGCCAACGAGATCCCAGTCTGCCCATTCCTCCTTTCTTTGCTGTACCTTAGGGTATTGGTCCAATTCGGTTTGTGTTGGCACCTGTGTTAATAACCACCATACTGGTCTTTGTGTATGCATCTTTCCATTGCATTTTTTATGCCTATATTGGCATTCTTCAGCAGGGACATGGACAGGAATAACAAGTCCTACGTTGTCCATCTGACTATACCCATTCCAATCCGGCTGGGTGGAGTAGAGGTAATGTCACCGCTCTGCATGGAGAGAGCCTGTGGAGTCATGGGTTCAATCCCAGCAAGCAACCTCTCCAGTAAGTGTCCTTGGCAAGACACCTAACGGTACATACTCGCCACCCAGGACATACTTGAAAATGAGAAAAATCTCAATGTATCCTTCCTGGTAAAATCCTTTCACAATCAAAGCGGAGGTCCTTTAGGATTTTCCCAGGCGTGCTCTTTGGCCTCTCCTCTCAATAAGCTGAGGGCCTTTTTCTAAAACTGTCAGATTATTCCTTTGTATCTGGCTTTCGTCCTGCCGGTCATCCTCGAGCTGACATAACTATTTGACCCTTCCCACTGTCAAAGCGGAGAATAGACTACGCCGATAATTGGTGTCACCTGTCACGTCAAAGATCTCAGAGGTGAGATGACGTGCCTTCAAGTTCAACCATTAGGTCAGCTTAGCTTTAGAGTGGTCTGTGGGCCATAAAGTAGCTTTTCGGTCATTATCTTGCCAAACGCCAATGTGCTTTGTGAGAAAGAAAAGGAGAAAATAGTTTGCATAGAACGTAAGGCGTATTCAGAGATATAACAGTAAAAAAACGGTGTTCTTCGACGCCATGAACTCAGGGAGATTGACAAAGTACCGTATTTAGTTTGTAAGTGCTGATAACTCCATCATCCTGTGACAAATGTTCCATTTTCTACACTCTGAGGACTCTGTCTGCAACTACAATTACACTTTGGTTT
Source organism: Leptobrachium leishanense (assembly GCA_009667805.1). Lineage (NCBI taxonomy): Eukaryota > Metazoa > Chordata > Amphibia > Anura > Megophryidae > Leptobrachium > Leptobrachium leishanense. The sequence goes on along the minus strand of CM019064.1, from coordinate 427,173,777 downwards.
AAGTGAAAATGATTAACACAATAAAATACAGTTCATGAACTCCACCGTGCGCTGCTTTACTTAGCAGAAGTTGCAATTTCTAGTAATGACTGCTTTTATTAAGGGGAAAAAAAGACTTTTTTTCCATTTTTTTTCTTTCTTATTTTTTTGTTGTGTGTTTTTATTTGTATTTTTTTTTTACTTTCTTTCAATGCATCCTGGTCTATTCAAGTGAAAAACAAACCAATTTAAAATGCAATTAGAGATCTCAATGAGCACATTTAAGGCTTGTAATGATGCTAAGTGCTTTACTGAGCTACAGATGTGCTCAGTGCCAAACACCACGCTGACATGTCTTTATGCAAAACGCCAGGTTTTATAATGAAAATAGAAGAATAAAAAATGCCCACACAAAGAAATGACAATCAATGAAAATGCCCCTATAGAAGAATAAAGAAGCTCCTATATAGGACACGTGCTAGCTAGTCTTGGTTAATTGATGAGGTCTTGCCCTAAAACGGCACAGCCTCATGAATTTAGATCTAATTACATTCCAATGTGATATATACTAGGGTGGTATGTACTTCTTATGCGGATTAGGTAAATTTGGAGTATCCAGACCTCGACTGGCCATTACTCAAACCTGGCAACGTCTTGGTAGACCATCAAATTAATATAGGGGCTAGGGGAGCTGGAGCTCCATGTCCATGCCACAAAACTGGCCAATTAAAAAAATAACTTGCAAGGCAAAGAAGCTCAGTGAGGCGATGGAAGGAGCAACATGACCTCAATGGGGATGAGACGAAAGGGACAAATATACATTGGGACAGTTGGGTCACAGGTGCAACAATGGTGGTAGAGGTGAGGCAAAATGACCATTAGGAATGAAAAGAGTGGTGTAGAAACCTCATGCGGGTGAATTGAGGTGTACATTATCATAAAGGGGATGAGATGGATGGTGTTGAAGCCATAAAAAGGGTGGAGTGAGAGCCTCGTCCAGTGGTATGAGGGATTGGGAAGAGAAACAATGAAGACCAGTGTGATAGGACTGATGGGTCTGATGGGTCTGATGGGTATAAGAGAGATAGGAGAGAGACACAACACTGATGGTAGAGAGGAAACCATGGAACCATTAGGAGTATTGTTAATTTAGTTGATTAATAATTTTCGTCAAAGTCTTAGTTATAGTCTAGTTTTTGTCATTGAAAAAATGTGGTCGACAAAGTTAGGATGACTTAAACCATGATGAACTATGAAAATCTGTTGACATTTTCAGTGACTAATAAAAAACAAACAAAAATGTTAGTGAGGGACTAATTTTAATGTAGTTTTAGTTTTTTATCAGGGTTATTCAAAGAGAATCGGAAATTCACCGTACGTTCGTGACTTTTCGTTCCCTGCACGTCGGGGCGATTTCGGCAATCCTATTTCGCCAACCCTGTGGTGTATTCAGCAAGCACCGCAGGGCCCCCGTAGTGCAGGGAAAAGCCGCCGCAAACCCGCAGAACACTCGCCGCAAACCCGCTGAACACTCACCGGGAAAACTGCTGGATTAACCACGCCGAACACGCTGGAGAAATCTGACTAGCCGCCGGTCAAAACACAGAGCAGCCGCCGGAAAAAGCCGACACGCAGACGAATGAGGTAAAAAAAACAGTATGCTTGAAAGTTTGAAAATTTAACCGCTGTTTGCAAAAAAACTACCGAATGAAAATGTCTGGAATTTACACATGCGATCCAATGAATGATAATAAAAAGGTCTGTTACAGAAAAAAAAAAAAAATTAAAAAAATGTAAAGAAATGTTGACAAAAAAATCCCAAAAAATGCCTGAAAGATCCTAAAAAAATCTAAAAGTAAAGAGACTCTTTACAGCAGAATAAAATAATAAACGGTTTATTAGATATTGAATTAAAACGGGAATATTTTTAACATTGAAGCCTATGGGATTCTCCTGAATAAATCTGTTGAATGAAACATTTCGGCAACTTTTCCCTGCTGTTTTGTGTTCTATGAATAGACGAAGCATTGCTTCTCTATGGGGGATTTCACTGCCCTCGAACAGGTACCGAACAGGCACCATATGTGCAGACAATTCGCCAACATTTGGCGAATTGCCTACTCTCAGAATAGCCGAATGGCCAGGAAAGGTAACCGTACGCTGAATTTCACTGTTCGGTTACCTTTCAGGACCAGATCGACTCTCTTTGAATAACCCTTTTGACTAAAGTGTCATTTAGTTTTAGACGTATTTTAGCCGACTACATTAAAACGAATTAGGTGTGTTAACAGTGCCTTGAAACAATCCAAGTTTAATGGAAGGAGGCCAGTGTCACAATGGAGATGAGAAGGACAACATTCTGGTTGAATCCAAGCTTCAAATGAGAGTAGGAAGTATGAGCAGTGGCACAATGGGTTTGAGGGGTATATACAGGTATCAAAAAGTCACCAGGGGGGAAACGTAGGAGAAGTGTCCTATCAAAATATATGACTCTAGATCTATGAAGCCTTGGTTGAGGTCAGGGCCTGTGGGCGATCTTGGAGACATCATTTGACAATGGAAGCCTGACGATAGACTGGAAAGAGCTAAAAAACTACAGAGCAATGTAGAGAATGGCTACAATACATGCCTTTTGAGAATTCATATAGAATATAAAAGGATGCTGCCTTCACTTTACAGTACCTGCAGAGTTTTATATATCTGATTATATATCCCTTGGTTAACACAAATAATAGATAAAATCGAGAGATTCATTTGCAGATTAAACAGGCAGGACGTCATGCCGCGCTATGAATAGCAATGTTTTCTAAAAAGAAATAGGATGAAGGCTAAATAGAATAAATCCCCGGGCTGATAAGACAGACACACCGCCTATAGATGTATTAAATATTTTTACTGTATTGGCCTGAAAAGCCTCTCCATTAGTATTAGAGATGGACACATACAATACATTCCTGATATTGTTCGGATTCATGAATTGGTTGCTCAGGGCGTTGAATAATGGGCAAAAGACACAGCAGATAATAGCCTTTTATATGTTGAGCGTGCATTCCACACACACATTCTGATGACATTCTTTGTGGATTCTTTTTTTAAGCTTTCTTTGAAATATTCCATCATGAATGAAAAGAAACCCCATTGCACCTCAAGTACAAGTATATTGTGTAAAGGGGCACTCGGGGTCATCTTAACCTACTAGAATTTTAGATTTAGAGCATGTATATATATATATACTGTATAGAAAGAGAGGGAGAGCTGTAGGTGCCGTATGCTATCACTATTTGTGCTATATTTTAAACCTTGACATTTACACCATATAATTCTACACTATACAGAAAATCTAAGGCTTCTATAGCAACTGCAAAATATTTCTGTACTGCACAGAGTGACAGGTTAAGGGAGAGTAGTGTGGAGCTCTGTGAGTGTGTGAAGAGTGGTGTGTGGAGCTCTGTGAGTGTGTGAAGAGTGGTGTGTGGAGCTACATGGATGTGTGCGATGAGAGCAGTGTGTGAAGCTGTATGTGTGATGAAAGTAGTGTTTGTGGATCTCTATGTATGAATAAACAGAGAAGTGTGGTGAGCTCAATTCATGTGTGTAGAGAGAAGTGTGTGGAGCTCTGTGTGTGTGGAGGGAGACATGTGTGGGGCTCTGTATGTGATGAGATCAATGTACTAGCTCTGTATCTGTGTGATGACAGCAGTGGAACTCTATCAGGGTTATCCAAAGAGATTCGAATTGCTTGAGAAAGGTAAACCGAACGCTGAAAATCAGGTGGTTCGGTACCTTTCCTGGCCATTCGGCTATCCAGAGAGCAGGCAATTCGCCAAATCCTGTCGAATTGCCTGCACATACGGTGCCTGTTCGGTGCCGTTCGGGGCAGTGAAATCCCCATCAAAAAGCACTGCTTCGGCTATTCAGAGAGCACAAACCAGCAGTGAAAGGTTCCCTAATGTCCTGCCATTCGGTGGTTTAATTCGGCAAATTTATCAGGAGAATCCCATAGACTTCAATGTTAAAATATTCCCGTTTTAATTCAATATCTAATAAACCGTTCATTATAAAATTCTGCAGCAAAAAGTCTCTTTATTTATAGATTTTTTAGGATACTTTAAGCATTTTTCTGAATTTTTAAAAAAAAAATTAAAAGTCCGGATTTTTTTTTTTTTATTTTTCAGTTTGCTATTTTTTGTAACAGCCCTCTTTATTATCATTCCCTGATCTCCTGTGAAAATTTCAGACATTTTCGCTCAGTAGTTGTCTTTGCAAACAGCGTTTCTTTTCCCAGATTCATACAAATGGTTTTTCTATTTATTCACTGCCTCCTCTACGTCACAGCTGCTTCGGCTCGTGTGATTCGGCTCCTTTCGGCTCCTGTTCGGCTCCTCTTCGAAGGTTAATCCAGATGTTTTTGCTTGTTTTCATAGTGCATTCGGTTAGTTTTCGTCAGTTTTCGGCAGCTTTTCCCTGCAATTCGGGGACCCTGTGGTGCTGCTGAATACACCGCAGGGTCACCGAAATGCAATCGGCAAAAGGAACCGAATTGAAGAGAACGAAAAGTCACCGAACGTGCGGTGACTTTTCGAATCTCTTTGGATAACCCTGTATGTCTGTGATGAGAGTCATGTTTGGAGCTCTTTGTGTGTGTGATGAGAGTAGTGTTTGCAGCTCGAAATGTGTGTAATAAGAGTAGTGTGTGGAGCTCTCTGTGTGTGATGACAGAAGTGTGTGGAGCTCTATGTGTGTGATAGTTCTATGAGTATGTGTAATGAGAGAAGCGTGTGAAGCTGTGTGTGTGATGCAAGTAGTTTGTGGATCTTTATGAATAAGCAGAGTAGGGTGTGGAGCTCAATTTATGTGTGTAGAGAGTATTGTGTGGAGCTCTGTGTGGGTGAGAGACATGTGTGGCGCTCTGTATGTGATGAGAGTAGTGTGTGGAGCTCTATCCGGGTGGGATTCAGGTAGGATTTAGAGCTCTAGGTATGTGATAAGAGCACTACTTGGAGGACAGTGTGTGTGTGTGTGTGTGTTTTGAAAGTAGTGCATGGAGCTCTCTATGAGTGTATGTGTGATGAGAGCAGTACTGTACATTAAAGCTCTTTATGAGTGTAAGTGAGATGTAAGCAATGTATTGAGCTCTATATGTGTGTATGATGACATCAGTGCATTGAACTCTATATATGTGTGTGTGTGATGAGAGCAGTACAATGAGCTCTATATGTGTGTATGATGAGATCAGTGCATTGAGCTCTATATGTGTGTGTGATGAGAGCACTGCATTGAGCTTGATATGTGTGTGTGATGAGAGCAGTGTGAGGAGTTCCATGTGAGTGTGATGAGAGTAGTGTGAGGAGTTCTATGTGAGTGTGATGAGAGTAGTGTGAGGAGTTCTATGTGAGTGTGATGAGAGCAGTGTGAGGAGTTCTATGTGAGTGTGATGAGAGTAGTGTGAGGAGTTCTATGTGAGTGTGATGAGAGTAGTGTGAGGAGTTCTATGTGAGTGTGATGAGTAGTGTGAGGAGTTCTATGTGAGTGTGATGAGAGCAGTGTGAGGAGTTCCATGTGAGTGTGATGAGAGCAGTGTGAGGAGTTCTATGTGAGTGTGATGAGAGTAGTGTGAGGAGTTCTATGTGAGTGTGATGAGAGCAGTGTGAGGAGTTCTATGTGAGTGTGATGAGAGTAGTGTGAGGAGTGCTATGTGAGTGTGATGAGTAGTGTGAGGAGTTCTATGTGAGTGTGATGAGAGCAGTGTGAGGAGTTCCATGTGAGTGTGATGAGAGTAGTGTGAGGAGTTCTATGTGAGTGTGATGAGAGCAGTGTGAGGAGTTCCGTGTGAGTGTGATGAGAGCAGTGTGAGGAGTTCTATGTGAGTGTGATGAGAGTAGTGTGAGGAGTTCTATGTGAGTGTGATGAGAGTAGTGTGAGGAGTTCTATGTGAGTGTGATGAGAGCAGTGTGAGGAGTTCCATGTGAGTGTGATGAGAGCAGTGTGAGGAGTTCTATGTGAGTGTGATGAGAGTAGTGTGAGGAGTTCTATGTGAGTGTGATGAGAGTAGTGTGAGGAGTTCTATGTGAGTGTGATGAGTAGTGTGAGGAGTTCTATGTGAGTGTGATGAGTAGTGTGAGGAGTTCTATGTGAGTGTGATGAGTAGTGTGAGGAGTTCTATGTGAGTGTGATGAGAGCAGTGTGAGGAGTTCTATGTTAGTGTGATGAGAGTAGTGTGAGGAGTTCTATGTGAGTGTGATGAGAGTAGTGTGAGGAGTTCTATGTGAGTGTGATGAGAGTAGTGTGAGGAGTTCTATGTGAGTGTGATGAGAGCAGTGTGAAGAGTTCTATGTGAGTGTGATGAGAGTAGTGTGAGGAGTTCTATGTGAGTGTGATGAGAGTAGTGTGAGGAGTTCTATGTGAGTGTGATGAGAGTAGTGTGAGGAGTTCTATGTGAGTGTGATGAGAGTAGTGTGAGGAGTTCTATGTGAGTGTGATGAGAGTAGTGTGAGGAGTTCTATGTGAGTGTGATGAGAGTAGTGTGAGGAGTTCTATGTGAGTGTGATGAGTAGTGTGAGGAGTTCTATGTGAGTGTGATGAGAGTAGTGTGAGGAGTTCTATGTGAGTGTGATGAGAGTAGTGTGAGGAGTTCTATGTGAGTGTGATGAGAGTAGTGTGAGGAGTTCTATGTGAGTGTGATGAGTAGTGTGAGGAGTTCTATGTGAGTGTGATGAGAGTAGTGTGAGGAGTTCTATGTGAGTGTGATGAGAGCAGTGTGAAGAGTTCTATGTGAGTGTGATGAGTAGTGTGAGGAGTTCTATGTGAGTGTGATGAGAGTAGTGTGAGGAGTTCTATGTGAGTGTGATGAGAGTAGTGTGAGGAGTTCTATGTGAGTGTGATGAGAGTAGTGTGAGGAGTTCTATGTGAGTGTGATGAGAGTAGTGTGAGGAGTTCTATGTGAGTGTGATGAGAGTAGTGTGAGGAGTTCTATGTGAGTGTGATGAGAGCAGTGTGAGGAGTTCCGTGTGAGTGTGATGAGAGCAGTGTGAGGAGTTCTATGTGAGTGTGATGAGAGTAGTGTGAGGAGTTCTATGTGAGTGTGATGAGAGTAGTGTGAGGAGTTCTATGTGAGTGTGATGAGAGCAGTGTGAGGAGTTCCATGTGAGTGTGATGAGAGCAGTGTGAGGAGTTCTATGTGAGTGTGATGAGAGTAGTGTGAGGAGTTCTATGTGAGTGTGATGAGAGTAGTGTGAGGAGTTCTATGTGAGTGTGATGAGTAGTGTGAGGAGTTCTATGTGAGTGTGAGAGTAGTGTGAGGAGTTCTATGTGAGTGTGATGAGTAGTGTGAGGAGTTCTATGTGAGTGTGATGAGAGCAGTGTGAGGAGTTCTATGTTAGTGTGATGAGAGTAGTGTGAGGAGTTCTATGTGAGTGTGATGAGAGTAGTGTGAGGAGTTCTATGTGAGTGTGATGAGAGTAGTGTGAGGAGTTCTATGTGAGTGTGATGAGAGCAGTGTGAAGAGTTCTATGTGAGTGTGATGAGAGTAGTGTGAGGAGTTCTATGTGAGTGTGATGAGAGTAGTGTGAGGAGTTCTATGTGAGTGTGATGAGAGTAGTGTGAGGAGTTCTATGTGAGTGTGATGAGAGTAGTGTGAGGAGTTCTATGTGAGTGTGATGAGAGTAGTGTGAGGAGTTCTATGTGAGTGTGATGAGAGTAGTGTGAGGAGTTCTATGTGAGTGTGATGAGTAGTGTGAGGAGTTCTATGTGAGTGTGATGAGAGTAGTGTGAGGAGTTCTATGTGAGTGTGATGAGAGTAGTGTGAGGAGTTCTATGTGAGTGTGATGAGAGTAGTGTGAGGAGTTCTATGTGAGTGTGATGAGTAGTGTGAGGAGTTCTATGTGAGTGTGATGAGAGTAGTGTGAGGAGTTCTATGTGAGTGTGATGAGAGCAGTGTGAAGAGTTCTATGTGAGTGTGATGAGTAGTGTGAGGAGTTCTATGTGAGTGTGATGAGAGTAGTGTGAGGAGTTCTATGTGAGTGTGATGAGAGTAGTGTGAGGAGTTCTATGTGAGTGTGATGAGAGTAGTGTGAGGAGTTCTATGTGAGTGTGATGAGAGTAGTGTGAGGAGTTCTATGTGAGTGTGATGAGAGTAGTGTGAGGAGTTCTATGTGAGTGTGATGAGAGTAGTGTGAGGAGTTCTTTGTGAGTGTGATGAGTAGTGTGAGGAGTTCTATGTGAGTGTGATGAGAGTAGTGTGAGGAGTTCTATGTGAGTGTGATGAGAGTAGTGTGAGGAGTTCTATGTGAGTGTGATGAGAGCTAAACCTCATTAATTAAACCGTCTCTTTATTCTCTGAACCAACCATCGAATAGTGGTATAACCCGCTTCAAAGTGCTTTGATTTGCGTCGATTCTCGAGCTGGTCCTAATCTAGTGCAACGCTTGACTATTTCTAGACTTTAAGTCGTTAGATTTATTATGTTTTGGGGGTGAGGGGGGGTTCCATGTTTGATCACAAATCCGGTGGAATTGTTTAATAACAGAGAATAAAGATTAAGGCAACAATATAACATAATAAAAAGAAAAATTGGAGAAAGATTAAACGTGAGAACATTAAAGTTTGTTGACCATATGGCGCTTACAGAAAAGCCAGCCTGTCGACTGGAAATCTTATTTCGTTTACATTAGGCGTGTTGGTTCTTTCTTGGAGTAGAAAGCTCCTGCTTGTGTTTGAATTTAACCATTAAACCTGTAATTTTTATAGTCACGCGTTCGATTCTGAAAAGAATTTCCTTCCTGATGAGTAAGATTTCAATAAAACTAAATATACACAAGGTGTGAGGGGGCCGGAACTGTCAGAGTACCCACCCACAGCCGCGCAACACACACAACATAGAACATAGCTGGAATGTAATCAGTTCATTCAAATATTTCAGTTCCATAAACATTTCGTGTTATTAAAACTTAAACACACAAAATATCTGGTGAGCGACTCAGGGACACCCGGATACCCGAGCCAAACCATGACATGGAGCCCACTAGTGCTGAAAAAGATATGAAAGGGATGTGGGTATAAAGCTATATACCCTGAAGCCTGGGCGCCTATATAGTTATATATCGTTTTTACCAATAAATGCAGTTATAATGATAAGTAAGTGATATGATGCCACCCTGGGATAAAAAAAAACACAGAAAAAACAACCAAAATCTGTGCTAAACAAAGAAGAGAGAGGTGTGGCAGGTATCCCTGACAGCGCATCAATAGTGCAAAACACTAGAATGCAATTGAAACATTTGCATATGTATATATAAATAATGGAATAAAGTGCATCAACAACAGTAGGCACAATAGTGAAATAAAGTGCAACAAAACAGTAAAGTGCAGCGGTGCCTTAAAAGAATAAAAACAACAGGGCTTTAGTACAATAGTGCACTATTGGGATGAGCTGTTCGGTTCGATCAGTTCAGAGTTCGATTCGAACTTTGGCCGTTCGCAAGTTCGCGAACTTCGAACTTTTTGGCGTGTTCAGTTCGAGTTCAAATTTTTTTTTTCGAAAAAAGTATAAAAAATGCTTAAAAAATACTAAAAAATCTAGAAATAAAGAGACTCTTTACTGTAGAATATTATAAGAAACAGTTTATTAGATATTGAATTAAAAATATAATGTCTAGGTGCAAAGATTCTCACCTCTAAATGACCTGTGCTCTCAAACGGCGTAAACAACAGGTGTTTAATTAGTGTTTGGAAATAACATGTGCTTCTAATTAGTCCAGTCTCATGAATTTGATACATTGTATGCAGTCTGGGAGTGCCAGGTGTCCTGTGTGGGTCTGTGATGGCGAGGTTTCCATACATCCTACAAATCCGTCGCTTCACGGGCAGGTTATGGGGACCTCCTAGGCACGATATTTGAAGGAATTTTTCGTTTTTATTTTTAACCCTTATTTTATGGAAAACTCACTGTTCCTTTAACCCTTTCACTGCTGAGGCATTTCACCGCTGTGTGCTGAGCTAATTTTTACCGCTTTCGCTCATCATGTTTAAACGCGATTTGAAGCCACATTTTATTATACCACCCAGACATATTATATATCGTTCTTTCCGGCAGACTCGGCAGATTCATAATATATCATTTTATATGTATAAGTCATGTTCTGCCTGTATATTATAACAAAAAATGCAATAAAACTTGAATTTTTAATCATTTGCAGCGTGTAAAGTGTTTTTTTCACCTTTTATCACATGAACATTTGCGGTTATATTTTCTATGGGGTGCGCTTGTACAAAAATTAGAAATGGGGACTTATTAAATTTTTGGGGAGGAATTATGTGATTTTTTTAGCAAAAGCACACCATAGAAAAAAATCATTTGTGCAGCATCATTGTTCACATTATAATTGAAATGTGAACAATATTGCTGCATTAATAAAAATAACACACCAAAAAAATACATGTTTTTTTATTTTTTTACTTTATACCTGGTCCTGGAACCATGTTCAAGCCTTTCGATTGACACCCTCCATGACCCCTAGCTGCCACGGTTCTGGAGATATCGGGGCTCAAATGACCCCCCTATCTCCACCAGGGGATTCCGGGCAGCTAGGGGTTCCCCGGCTATCTGACGTCATCACGCTATGCGTGAGGACGTCAGGCAGTGAGGGGGGGACCCGGGGGTGGAGCCACCATCCAAGATGGTGGCCCCCACCGGAGCTAGGCCGCACTTCGGCACCGAGGTAAGGCTAGGGGTTAGGCTAGGGTCAGACTAACGCATTTTTCGCGTTGTCCGTGATAAAGTGCGTTCGAACGAATGCGAATGGACGCATTTTTTCACGGAGTATGCGATAGCGGTCATAGGATTCGCATTTTCGTCCTTGATTTTGTACAGTTACCAATAAAACACTTTTTTGCGTCTGGACGTTATGTTGGCCGGACATTAGCAGCGTCTGACGTCTCCTAATCACACACACACATGCCGCTAGTGGACGCAGCGCACTCTGTACGTCAGTACTAGCGGTTTGACGTTCTCGAAAAAATGCGTTCGTTTGCCACTTGCGTTGCGCGGCCGTTCTTCGTATGCTGCCCGGCATTGGATGTAATTTGCTGCTAGCGCGGCCGTGATTTAGTGCGGCTAAACGCACGTTAATACTGCGTTAGTCTGACCTTAGCCTTAAAGCCAGGCACCGCTTAAAAGGGGAGACTCTCCCCTTTTAAGCGGTGCCTGGCTTTTTTTTGTGGGACCTCCCGATCGGGATGGAGAGGGATCCGAACGGATCACCCCCCTTCCAGGCGATCTCCCGGCATTGCCGGGGGTCGCCTGGAAATGACGTCATCGCGCATGGCGCGATGATGTCATTTACGTCGGGAGGAGCTTGACTTCAGCGTCTGAGGACGCTGAAGTCAGAACGCAGCGGGACCCCGGACAGAGAGGTGAGTATCTCCGCCAGGGGTCCCGCAAAGCTGATGACGTGTGGGACACGTCCTCCTCAGTATACAGCGGGAGTAACTGAGGACGTGTCCCACACGTCGTCAGCAGTGAAGGGGTTAAAAACGTCACGTTATGGGGACCTCCTAGGCACGATATTTGAAGGGATGTTTGGTTTTTATTTTTAACCCTTATTTCATGGAAATCTCATTGTCCCTTTAAAAACGTTTTAAACTTTTTGTCCTTGTTTCCTGTCCCCCAGGGCACTACCCGGACCCCCATACACCTTTTATGGCAAATATCTAGCATATATGCCCTCTTGGAGGGCACTCTAAAAATCGAACTTTGAGTCCCATTGACTTGTATTGAGTTCGTGTTCGAGTTCGAATTCGAACTTTTGAAAAGTTCGAGTTCGAATGCGAACCGAACTCGGGGGTGTTCGGCTCATCCCTAGTCACCGGAAGTGACGCGATTGTCTGTTTTGAGAAATTGCCTGATTTGCCAGAATACTGGCCATCAAATCAGTCACCGATGATGTCAACATGCTCTGTTTGCTGACATCATCCTCTCTCAGACCACTCGCAGTACAGAGCATCCCAAGTAAAGGCAGCGAATGGGTCGGTTCTGTGCATGCATGCGCAGCTTCAACCAAATTTTTCTGCACAGGCACTATGGAAGTTGCTTACAAAAGTATGTAAGTTCCGGGTGATACGCAATTTGCGGATCCCTTGCAATGTGAGTGGCTGCAGGGAATGCTGCATGTCGCAAGCCATTAGCTGAAGGGGACAAGCCGCACACCAAGGGTGAAAAGGTGAGTATTTACTGTTTAATTAAAAGAAAAAAATAATAATAATTGGGCAGATGTTGCATAGGCAAAAAAGGTGGTAGGAGTTCAATTCTTTTGAAAAATGCCCCTTAAGGCTGGGGTCAGACCAGCGCATTTTTAACGTGCGTTTAGGCGCACTTAATCACGGCCGCACTAGCAGCAAATGAAGGGCAATGACGGCCAATATGCGAAGTACGGTCGCACGAAAGTCCGCCTGCGCAACGCAAGTGGAAAATGAACGCATTTTTTCGAGAACGCAGAACCGCTAGTACTGACGTACAGAGTGCGCTGCGTCCACTAGCGGCGTGTGTGCGTGATTTGGAGACGTCAGACGCTGCTCCTTTCCGGCCAACATAACGTCCAGACGCAAAAAGTTTCCTGGTTTGGATCCGTAAAAAATCACGCACAAAAATGCGCATCGTATGACCGTTTTCGCGTATTCCGTGAAAAAATACGGCAATGCGTTCGGACGCACTTTTTGACATTCGCGTGTAAAAATGCTTTCATTTGACCCTAGCCTTAATCTACATTATCAGGGTTATTCAAAGAGATCCGAATTGTGGCCGAAAGGTAATCGAACAGTGAAATTCAGCGTTCGGTTACCTTTCCTGGCCATTCGGCTATCCAGAGAGCAGGCAGTCTGCCAAATGTTCGCCACATACGGTGCCTGTTCGTTGCCTGTTCGAGGGCAGTGAAATCCCCATAGAGAAGCACTGCTTCGTCTATTCAGAGAACACAAACCAGCAGTGAAAGGTTGCCGAATTGACCTGCTGTTCGCTGGTTTCATTCGACAGGTTTATTCAGGCGAATCCCATAGGCTTCAATGTTAATAATATTCCCGTTTTAATTAAATATCTAATAAACTATCTATTATTTTAATCTGCAGTAAAAGATTTCTTTATTTATTGATTGTTTTAGGATCTTTTAGGCATTTTTGGGGATTTTTTCGGCAAATATTCTGCAGTAACAATTCTCTTTAGGTATAGATTTGTTTGGATCTTTTAGGCATTTTTCAGATTTTTTTTGCAAAATGTTTTTTTTTTCTTTTTTCTGTAACAGTCCCTTTTTATTATCATTCATTGGATCTTATATGTAAATTCCAGACTTTTTTATTCTCTTTGAATAACCTTTCAGGTAAAAATGTGTCTGGGTGTTCGGTTGCCAAGACATTAGAATTTTTGGATCGTTTGCAAATTGGGCTTTAGCTGCATAATTTTCTTTAAAAACAAATCTCTAATTTGAATTTTTTTTTAACCCTTAATTAAATTTTTAGCTTGACTTTACGTAATGAATAGACAGACACTGTGCTCGCAGCTAGAATTAGATCGTTTCAATACAATTGATTTTATTTTCTATTGTTATCAGATTTCGTGCAAATATGAGAACAGAATAGAAAAGAAAAACAATGAGACAAATAAATTAGTGTATCAGAAATCTCCTGCTGAGCTGGAAGTAAATTGTCAAGAAAACAAAAAAAAGTGTAATTCTAATCTGCCCCGAGGAATCCAGACTCGGCCACCATTCGGTATTGTGTTACCATCAATACGTTTCTCACTTCTTCCCAGGTGCCGAGACCATTTCCATATAATCTGGCACCGGTTAACATCAGCCATTGGTTTATCAGCAAATGACTTGAAATTGCGGGGCTCCTTTTTGTTTGTCGCCCTCTCCGGGGGCCTTGTTCGTGCATAACGAAAATATCAGTTCTCCTTGTAAAAGTCGGAATGTGTAAAATAAAAAGATAATGGGCTTCACAGATGCCAAAACAATAAAACTCCCGAGGAACAGTCACTCGAAAACATTCGTCCGTCTGGTGTTACAGGGTTTGAAAATAAGAATTTTAATTTTTTATTTCTGGTTTATTAAACTTATAAGGTTTTTTTTCCTGGCACTTTAATTTTTCTACTTAAAAATCATATTCAAAATGTTAAGTTTATGATGGATTGATGGAAATGTTTAGTATAGCAGTTGCTATTGAGATTTATCACCAGAATATAGAAGTAAATAGTGATATATTTTTTATTGGGCTAACGTTACATTTAAAAGACAAACTTTCGAGAGTATTCCTCTCTTCTTCAGATCTGGAAGCTTACTGATCAAAATCATAGAATTGAACATTAAAGGACATACGGGTGGGGGGGGGGTTGGGATAGTTGTTGTAAATATTGAGGGTGAAATAGTACGGTCAAAAAGGGCAAATAATCAAATGAGAGATCTTAGGCCCATAGAACAACAGTGATAAATCATGACAACTAGAAGAAAAAACAAGAGAAAACAAAACACAAGCAAGAATTCTGAACGTTAGGTGACGTTATGATAGTGGGTTAAAAAGTCAGAGTCTACATTGAGGCCCTCTTTTATGGTGTTAAAATATGTGATCATTTTTATTTCAAATGTCTTAGGGAGTCTTTAAAATTTTCTTTGAGGATTTTAATCCTGAGGTTTTGGATGGAGTGGCCTGTCAAATTAACCCCTTCCATACGGAGGACGTGCTCAGCGCGTCCTGCTGCATGTACACTTCGCTGCGGAGGACGCGCTGAGCACGTCCTCCCTTTGCAGCAGCGATCAGTCGGGATTCCGGCCGCTTGCTACGGCTGCCGCCAGTGCGGGCCACAAGCTAAAGGCAGGCATCGCTGTGGCTGCCTTTAAACCCTTGGGCGTTGGATCGCGGTCTCCTCCCAGAGCTGGCCGACATCTTGGATGTCAGTCAAGCTTCCGGGATCTCCCCCTGATGACTGGCGTCATCACGCATAGCCCTAGCTGCCACCTGTGGTGGAGATAGGGGGTTCCAATGAACCCCCTATCTCCCGATCTGGGGCAGCTAGGGGCTAATGCTTGGTATCATTGGAACAGCCAAAGCATGGCCTTTCCATTGATCCCAAACATGACCATGTAAAAAAAAAAAAAAATTGCCTGAAAGGTTCGCCTGAAAATGACATCATCACGCATGGCGTGACCACATCATTGTCATCGGGAAGGGTTTAAATTCGGCGTCTGACTTCCTGGAAGTCAGAACGCCGCGAGACCCCGGAGAGAGAGACCCCAGGTGACGTGTGAGGGAACGTCCTTCGCATATAGCTGGCGTCAATGAGGACGTTCGCCACACGTCACCCGCAGTGAAAGGGTTAAAGAACTTTATTATAAAGCTGGGCTGGCACGACAGCAGTTAGAGCAGGGCTGTCAAACTCATGGCGCCACAGATGTTGATGCTTACAATTCCCAGAATTCTTTCAGTGCAATAGATGTCCAGGGAATCATGGTTGTTGTAGTTCAGAAACAGGAGTTTGACAGCCCTGATTTTAGAGGAATTCAGCCACCACGCATTATATTTAATATAACAGCGGAGAAATGGTTAATAAGCCAAATAATGAGTGCAAAAAATACTTAACATTCCTACTTATAGGAATCGCCTCTGCCAAAATAAGAAAAAAGCACTTTAGTGTCACAGACTGAACGACACAAACACGAAGCCCCTAGTGTGACATGTTATTTTATACAGTGTCACGTTATCCTGCGGATAAGCGACTTGCACCTCGTTGGCGTTTTGCGTTCCATAATGGGAGAAACAGATCGCTCTGCTCCTACATATAATGATCAGAACAGAATTCCCAGAGATACTTATATTCAGGTAGCGAAGCTTGTTTGGTTTTACAGGAACGAAAAAAAAGGAAATGCAGGAGAGACAGAAGTGCAAACGTACACAAACGTCTATACAACATGACCAAGTGAACCATGACTGATCATTTGATGACTTCCCATAAGTGATTTACTTCTTCACTGCACATGGGTCACCAGTAGCCGGGATTTTGAATTTCCCGGATACATGTCACCAGATCAGTCACCATCTCTGAGACCAATCATGGAAGAAAGCAGTCTGAGAGGCAGCAGACACATCGTATCCATCATTCTGCACAGGTGCTACGGAACTTGCGTATGTAAAGCAGGCGAGCCCTGTAACGGTACACAATGTGCGGTTCCTACTCTACGAAAGTTGCATAGGAGTGGAAAATGCATTATATAGCTGCACGGAATTCTGGGTACAGGATTTCCTGAGCCAAAAGAGGAGGAGCCACGCGCGGCAAGAGAATAAAGGTATGTAAAACCACCCGAAACAAAGGAAAAAAGTAAAACATAATTGGGCAGAGGCTGTCGGCAGCCTCTGCCCAATTATTTAAGGGCAAAAAAAGGACACTCTGGGCACTGTCACTTGCTCTAAATTAAAACGGGGATGATAAGGGGAAGCATTTGCACTCACAAATTTCCCCTTAGCATCCCCGTTTTGCAAGTGGATTACGGGGCAGGTGCTAAAGCCAGGAGTCTGCCCCGTAGCGGTCGTTAGGTCATTGCGCGCATTCCCTCCATGGAGTCCTAAGGACTCCATGGAGACTTGTACTGCCAGGTCACATGACCTGCAGGATCTCACCTCTCACGAGATCGTGCAGGTAGGCCGAGTGATTCGCGGAGGGAGACTGGGGACTTTTTTCACAGTCTCACTCTGCTCCTGGCGGCAATAAGAGGCGGATCTAAGCGGTCACACACGTTTCAGTTAGCCGCAGCGGTTAGTAATTAGCGCTAGGACTTTGTGATCCTAACGCTAATTACTCTCTGCTTACACTTTGCTCTCCCCATGTTAAGCATAGAGAGAGCAAAGTACAGTAAGCTTGAGCTAAAAAGCGCTGATAACGATGCGCTAACGGGTTTTTTAACCCCATAGCAATTGGGAAGTGATCTGTGCGGCAAACTATCACCTCAACTAACCTAGCGCTAGCGGTCATTTATGTGAGCGCCAGCGTTAAGGAGGTGATAGAGCGCTCTGTTTTTTAATAGGGTATCCTTTTAAAAACCATTACCGCGAAGGGGGGGTCATACGAAGGAATATGTATATTAAATTCCGACAAGACTGGACGTCCTAGAGCAAACTCTAATAAATTGATAGTAATTAGGAAAACCCGAACAAGCTGCGTGCTTAAATTACAATAAAATGCGTAACCTGAATAAAGGAAAACACAAAACCGAACACAATAAACAACACTACAACACTAAATCCACTCCGGTCCAGTGACAGCTGTGAAATGAATTACAGTCAAATGACTTAAACACTTAAAACATAACCTCATCTCGCCTGCTAAGGCTTTTCTGTCTGCGAACCACGTTGGTGGAAACAGTTTGCAAATGAGCTTTGACTGGAGCCTTTGTATTTCAGATGTCATCGTTAAAGCAAATATCAGCAGAGCCACCAGCATGTTTTAAACATTTATCTCTTGTTTACTGCCAACAAACGTTTCATGACCGGCACGGCGCATTGTACGAGAGCATTGAACTTACTACCAGCCACCCCACCACATGTCCTGCGCACACTTCCTCTTTCCAAGACCAAAGGCAGGTTTACTTTTCCTCTTTGTTTTAAATGTAATAACTTATTTTTACATCATTGGAGTTTCAGAGGGACATACCGCCTAATAAATAACGCTCCGATGCATTAATGGCTGATCTAGACCAACGACACATACATTGACAACTACACTGGCCGGCCAAAAAAAAGGTCACATGCTGTAATATTTGGTTGTATCACATTTTGCTGTCATCCCGGCACGCATTAGCCGCGGCATCGTGTCAATAAGCTCACACATATATGTATGATTAAGACCTTCGGGTCGAAACGTCACTGAACGGATTCTGCTGTTGGGGTTTGCTGTACCCGAATAAATTTCCTTCACTTCACCATACTCCATTTGAGGCTCTGCCGTATTCCTTTTTCTGGCGATATTTGAGACCGGCGGCGTCCCTTCCCTGGTGGTTGCCTCGTGGAGATCGGATGGTCGGGGCTCCCTTCTGGCGGTGATCGCGGCGCTTCTGGTCTACGTAATAAGCTCATACAATGTCACAGCATTTATTTGCGTCTGGAGTGGCATTAAGTTGTGGCCAAGATCGTGTATTGATGATGGGAGAGTCGCAGCGCTGCGAAAAGTCTTCTCCAGCACATTATCCCAAAGATTCTCAATGGGGTTAAGGTCTGGACTGTGCGGTGGCCAATCCATGCGTGAAAATGATGTCTCATGCTCCCTGAACCACTCTTGCACAATTTGAGCCCGATGAATCCTGGCATTGCCATCTTGGAATATGCCTGCTGTGCCATCAGGGAAAAAACCCCACCACTGATGGAAAAACCTGCTCATTCGGTATATTCAGGGAGTCACATGACCTCATGTTTTTGGCTCGTAATGTTGCTCAATCTAGATGTGACCAACTGAAGCCACCACGGATCATAACAGGATTATACGGTAAGTGGTGACGTTATTTTGCCCTGGCAATGTATATTTCTCATGATGATCAAATAGTCCATCCATGGGTATCATAGCCATACCACAGAACAGAGTTTCTTATTTCAAGCGGATCCCCTTTACCCTTTTTTATTCCCTCAATGTCCTTCTTTGTGGCGGCTCCCCCATATATTTGGGGTTCGTGGTTGTAAAAAGAGCTGCAAAACAAGCAAAAAAGTCCTAGTCATCATGAGCCTCTAAACTACAATAACTGTTATTAGAAATCTCTTGGTGTAAATAATGTACTTTGTTCTTTTTTTCTTAGAGTGTAAGCTCTCGAGCACGGTCCTCCCTCCTTCTGTTCCGTGTGTGTAACATGTGTGTATATTTGTTATTCCGTTTCTCCCATTGGTCAGGAATTTGTTGGCGCTTTATAAATACTTGTAACAGTGACTTTTTTGAAATAGTATTTTTAAGCCCAGTTATAGCCTCCATATACGTCATCTAAAAAGTCTGGCAATTTCATCTATCCCTTTTAGAAGTAGAGGTAGATATAATAAGGGTCAGTATTTTAGCAGCCGGCAAGGCAATAAAGGGGGGGGGGGGAGTCTGAGCACATTAAGCAGCATATTTTCAAGCTCTAATAATAACTCACATTATGCACAGATGCCTGGTTCAGCCGGGACACTGTAGTTACTGTCGGAAGGCGTTACATAGCCATCTTTAATCCTCAATTTTCCCCAAACCTGCTCTTTAAAAGGTCACTATATGCACTGTGGCCATTCACCGAATACTGAATGTCTTCTCCTCTTGATGGGTGGCCCAGAGGACTGATCCAGTCCTCCAAGCAGGTGGATTAGCTCCACCCACAAAACTCAGATCAGCAATTGCTGATCTTACTTCCTTGAAAAAGGTCTAGCCAATAGCCATCAGTGCTCTGGGATTGAGAGCCAATTAATCGGCTGGACAATTGCTAGAGCGTCCAGCATCCTACCGGTCACGTGAGAGCTGCAACTTGAGAGGGAGATGCGTAATGACATTTCTGGACCAAGGGAGCTTGGAACTGATGAATAAAATTTTAAGGGCCAAATTACAATATTCACGCAAACGTTTGCTCCGTGCAAAAAAACATTAACGCGAGGGGTAAAACCCTTTGCGCTGAACGTCGTATTACATTGTCAGCGCAACAAACGCAAGTAATCGTCTACTGTGGGTGAACCTATGCGAACCCTGCGCGAGCTTACTTTCCTGCGCGCGTCCTATACTTAACATTGTGAGCGTAAACGCGAATGTTTGCTGGTACGCGGATGGTATTACAATCTATGCGCAGGATTTAACGCACATAATTTTAGAAACTCCTGAAAGCTGGTGTTAACTGAAAATCTTACCGACCTGGCCGAAACCAAATACACCAGCCCAAAAAAAAAATACGCAGCAAAGTATAGTTACACATTCTACACATACCCAAACCAATAAAATGCCGAAGTTGTGTGTGCATGTATTATTGCTGCAGCGTATATACTCAGATTGATTTTGACAGGCGCAAAAACTTAACGTGAGATAATTGTGGTTCTTAATTCTGATTGGCTGAATCGCCCGAAAAAAGCATTTGTGTGCGTCCGTTTGACGCGCGTTATTGCTCAACGGATGAAAAAAATGCGCGAGGATTGTAATTCCAGCGGTGATTTACACACGTTAGCGTTTAACGCTTGGCGCACAAATTCACGCGTTGCGCGTGTGTTTTTGCGTGAAAAATTTAATTTGGCTCTAATACGGGAGGTGGTTATGAGAGGGTCAGGTGGGGGTTCATCCTTAACCCTTCTGTTCCGCACCATCCTGTTTCAACCCTAGTGGAGGGGTCAGCAACCATGTCCTTCCAGATGTTTTGGAACTACATCTCCAACGGTCCTCGGTCACTCATTAGGGTGGCTGAACCTCTCGGGAAAAGTAGGTACCAAACATCTGGGGGGGCCAAGGTTGCTGCCCCCTGTCCCACAGCATCCTTTGCACAGAATTCACGTTTTTATCCAAGCAATCTGGTCACCTGTGCACCCACGTTTTTAATAGTATTTCTTTTACACAAAAAAATGGAGAAGAATTCAGTATTGAAGGCGATGGAACGCAAACCTATCGGCAATGTGGCTTGTAGAGCTCCTGTAAATACGGCGGTGTCAGCGTTTCTCGGAGCCTTTGTCCGTGTCGATATATATTCGTGTCGGCATGCGTTCAGTGAAACAAAAGAAAAATAGTGTAAGAGAATAAAAGAAACAGACAAACGATCCCCGTTAATCAGTGACGCACCGGCGCTTCCGTCTGGCGCTATTTCTTGTAGCCTTAATCTATGGAATCTTTACGTGACACTATTTCCAGCTGAAAGATGTTCAAAGATTCCCTTTCCCCCCCCCCGTCCCTCCTTCTCTTCTCCGAGCCACCTCAAAGCGCACCCTAGGATCCCTCCTTTCAAATGCTAATAATATCTACCCGCATGCTAAGATTGCCACCAGCCATCAAACCGAAACTGCAAGTGCGCGCTTTCTTCTTTCTTCAGCGTTCGATTTTAATTAACCCCTGTGGGGCTGGGCGGTGGAGGAGGGGAGGGTGGGGTTGGTGGGCTGCGACGCATTGCTTAGCTAGCACTTTTTACCGTGGAAGCGCGAAGAATATATTCATTTACTGCCAAACATTTGCATCCATTACTATCCATAGGTCGCGTGATAGGAACTCTCTGAATCACAAAGAAAATGAACAAAACTGTGACCTACGCATTAATAGGACGGCTCGTAAAAATCTGATAACGATTTTACAGAACGCAATGGTAATTATGGCACAGAGCCCGGGGGAAAATGTGTATAGATGTGTATGTGCAGGACCAGGTACCCACAGGCATCTAGGATTTTACCTCACGGTTTTTATTATTTTTATTTTTTTTGAGAAAGGATTTTACCAGGAAGGATACATTGAGATTTCTCTCGTCTTCAAGTATGTCCTGGGTATTATTTTATATCCAGCTACATAAGGTTTTTTTTTCCCGACTCTAAAAATCTGTGCTGGCTCCTAGAATTCTTACTGGCGCCATCATTTGATAAAGATTTGGCAATACACGAATATACAGGGTGTCCATAAAGTCTCTTTACAATTTCAATAATTTATTCCAAAGGCAAATGAGAAGACAGATAAGTGAAAATTATTACAAAATGAGACGTATATATTTAAGGTTTTTTTTTTGCCTCATTTAATACACCTCTATATGGGCACCATTAGTTGCATGAAGCACATCAAGACGGTACTGGATTTCTTGCCATGTTGGCTGTAGCATATCCTCATCAATGGTGGCAATGGCATCAGTGATCCTCTGCTTTAGGTTAGTGATGTCCCGTACCTTTGTTCCATACACCATATCTTTAACATAACCCCATAGAAAGAAGTCGTTGTTCTTCGGCGAGACATCAATTACTGCAAATGTTTTTTGACCTTTTGACTGAATACGTGGCACCACAACTACATAGCAAAACAAGAGGACATAGTCTTAGATTAGAGGGGCAAAGGTTTAAAAGTAACATCAGGAAGCATTATTTTACTGAGAGGGTGGTGGATACATGGAACAGTCTTCCAGTAGAAGTGGTAGAGGCCAAAACAGTAATTGAATTTAAGCAAGCATGGGATAGGCATAAGGCTATCCTAAACAAAAGATAAATCCAGGTAAAGTATCCATGTAATTGGGCAGACTAGATGGGCCGAAAGGTTCTTATCTGCCAACATTTTTCTATGTTTCTATGTTTACATGACCTTCAACCAACCATCATTTTCCAGCAAGATGTTGCACCACCACATTGGGGACTGCATGTTCGTGGGTTCCTAAACGAAACATTTCCAGACCGTTGGATTGGAAGGGGTGACCCAATTCCCTGGCCACCTCGTTCACCAGATATCACTCCCCTCCACTTCTTTCTATGGGGTTATGTTAAAGATATGGTGTATCGAACAAAGGTACTTTGATGGTAAAATCCTGCTTCAGTATATTCAGGGAGTCACATGACCTCATTTTCTAGGCACGTAACGTGGCTGAACCTAGACCTGACCAACTGAAGTCACCCCAGATCCTAACAGGCTTGTATGGCAGGTGGTGACTTTTTTATGGCTAGGTAGTATTTTTTCCTACACACTCCTATCCAATGCACTCCTATAGTGCATCGATTTTATCCTCCAGTGGTATCTTTAGTAGTCATGGTAACTACAGACAATGGGCCCTATTACGATCTTTGCGTAAAAATGCTCGCGCAGCGCTTTAATTTGTGCGCGAAGCGTTAAACGTTAACGCACGCAAATTAACGCTGGTATTACAATTCGCGTGCATTTTTTCATCCGTCGAAAAATTGCGCACGGAAAACGGACGCGCAAAAACACGCGCGCATTAACATTGCCTGCAGAAATCGGTGTGCGGACTGTTTTTCACGCGATTCAGCCAATCAGAATTAAGAACCACAATTGCCTCCCGTTCAGTTTTTGCACCTGTCAAAATCAATCTGAGTATATATGCTGCAGCAATAATAAAAACACGCACAACTTCTTCATTTTATTGTTTGGGTATGTGTAGAATGTGTAACTATACTTTGCTGTATTTTTTTTGGGCTGGTGTATTTGGTTTCGGCCAG
Organism: Leptobrachium leishanense; assembly: GCA_009667805.1. Lineage (NCBI taxonomy): Eukaryota > Metazoa > Chordata > Amphibia > Anura > Megophryidae > Leptobrachium > Leptobrachium leishanense. The sequence goes on along the minus strand of CM019064.1, from coordinate 427,150,656 downwards.
GACGTTCAGATTTGCCCTTAACACCAGCTTTTAGGAGTCTTTAAAATAATGTGTGCAAACGCTGTGCGTTAAAAACTGCGCATAGATTGTAATACCATCCGCGTACCAGCGCACAACCGCATTTGCGCTCACAATGTTAAGTATAGGACATCGTGTAGGTCCCCCTCGTGCTCTGTTGCATCGAGACACGGACTCCGCAAGCCCTCTGAACGTGTCCTCTAGTATCTGGCACCAAGACATTAGCAGCAGATCCTGCAAGTTTTGAGGTGGGGCCATCGAAGAACCTCATTAGCATGAAGGGGTTTATGTGGTCTGCAGCAATCTCCAGTTATGTGGTATGTGTTACATGTGACTGACACCTTTCTATCATGGCCAGCATTACATTTTTTTAACAATTTGCGCTATGCATACATCATCTACCACAGCAGCACTCACTGGCTACAGCATCTACTACAACAGCACTCACTGGCTACAGCATCTACCGCAACAGCACTCACTGGCTACAGCATCTACTGCAACAGCACTCACTGGCTACAGCATCTACTACAACAGCACTCACTGGCTACAGCATCTACCGCAACAGCACTCACTGGCTACATCATCTACCACAGCAGCACTCACTGGCTACAGCATCTACTGCAACAGCACTCACTGGCTGCAGCATCTACTGCAACAGCACTCACTGGCTACAGCATCTACTGCAACAGCACTCACTGGCTACAGCATCTACTGCAACAGCACTCACTGGCTACAACATCTATTTCAGCAGCACTCACTGGCTACAGCATCTACAGCAACAGCACTCACTGGCTACAGCATCTACTGCAACAGCACTCACAGGCTACAGCATCTACTGCAACAGCACTCACTGGCTACAGCATCTACTGCAACAGCACTCACTGGCTACAGCAACTACAACAGCACTCACTGACTACAACATCTACCACAGCAGCACTCACTGGCTACAGCATCTACCACAGCAGCACTCACTGGCTACAGTGTCTACTGCAACAGCACTCACTGGCTACAGCATCTACTACAACAGCACTCACTGGCTACAGCATCTACTGCAACAGCACTCACTGGCTACAGCATCTACGGCAACAGCACTCACTGGCTACAGCATCTACTGCAACAGCACTCACTGACTACAGCATCTACTACAGCAGCACTCACTGGCTACAGCATCTACTACAACAGCACTCACTGACTACAGCATCTACTACAACAGCACTCACTGGCTACAGCATCTACTGCAACAGCACTCACTGGCTACAGCATCTCTACTACAACAGCACTCACTGGCTACAGCATCTATTGCAGCAGCTCTCACTGGTAGGGATGAGCTGTTCGGTTCGATCTGTTCGGAGTTCCCATCGAACATCGGCCTTTCGACAGTTCGCAAACTTCGAACTATTTGGGACGTTCGCCAAAAGTTTGAATTTTTTTTTTAAAAAAAGTATAAAAAATGCTTAAAAAATACTAAAAAAATCTAGAAATTTAGAGACTCTTTACTGCAGAATATTATAAGCAACGGTTTATTAGATATTGAATTAAAACGGGAATATTGTTAACATTGAAGCCTATGGGATAAAACATTCTTGTTACTAAAACATCAGGCAGACACGGCCCTCTAATCAGGCGCTGTAGAGGGCAGCCTGCTGGAGCCTCCCAAGGATCCCCTTGAAGAGCATGCGGCCGCCGGATGACAGAGCTGAGACTGTGCGGGCTAGCCGCCCGGGTGTATGTGGCAGAGACAGGCAGCGCAGGTAGAGGGGGGCGGCATGTGGGTTGCACGGGGTCTCAGGCAGTGGTTTGTTTTTTTGTGTGTATATTTTTAGCAAATTTATAGGGGAAGGTAAGGGCAGGTATGATATATATATATAGATAAGATATATATCTATATTCTTATAAATATACAGTATATATCCAGACTTGTATTACACACACATTTTGGCAATTAATTGCCCCCCCCCATTTGGCTGATCCCTCCAGAAGAAGTGTTGAACCCGATAGAGCAGAGAATAATATATATATTCTCTGCTCTGTCGGGTTCAACATTTCTTCTGGAGGGATCAGACAAATTGGGGGGGGGGGGCGCATTTAGTTGAGATTGTCCACATGCCACCCCCCATGTGCGTATGTGTATATATGGTCTGAGGTCTGTGGGTGGGTGTATATATATATATCTAGAAAAGGGTAAGGGTCCTAGTGGCGCAGTGGGTGCTTCCAAATATGGAGCAATCTAGATGAGTATTTCTAAATGCTGATATTATAGCTCAACTCTATTTACAGGTGGTGTTAGATAAAAGTACTCAAGTGAGTCAATGTTACACTAGTATTGTGCAAATAGCAATTCTGTGCAAATGAACAACCTTGTGCAAAATAAGCAACAACAATGGTGATAAATTCTTAAATCGTGCGTACAAATCTGCTCCTATAGCGCAAAGTGTATAATAATCCACATGTGCAAAATGCATATAAAGTACATATAAAGTGCATGTGCTCATATATCCTATTCCATTCGTAAAGTGCAGACACAAAATTTCTGTTGATGTGACATCAAAAAAGTCATAAGACAGCCCTTTTATTAGGTTATCTGATAGTCTCTGGATGGCCTATGACTGTATAAAGTGCACGTGAAAAAGTGCAAATCTCAAAATGAACAAGGTCCGCGACTCCTTGTCACCATACAGTATGTAGGTCACACTTCAGACAAAATGTTCCAACGTTATGCTTCCTCTCCTCAGTTGGTAGATTCCGTAGCATATATGAGGAAGACAAAAAGAGAGAGACAATAGTGCAGACTGTAGTAATTTGTGAAGTGAATATATATATATGAAAATCACTCACAAATTATAGAGCCTAATAAGTCCTGGCTCTAGGTTGGAATGCCTCACGTCAGATACAGGGTGATGTTCCCCCTTTTCCTGGGTCTTCCAGTTATCCTCAAATAAAACACATACAGAGAGACAGCGCTCCCATAGCGTGATACAGTACGTATATTCTGAGTGATTACAATTTTTTGTTCAACTCACCGATGTTGGAGCCTCGGTTTTCTCAGGCTCAGCTTAAAGGCAAATGGTACTTCTTAGTTAGGGGAGTACCTTACCCCTCTCTCCTGCAATGCCTTTCAGCTTCTGTCTCCAGCTCTGTATTACCATACAGATGGGGACGAAAAAGGGAGGGAGAGGGGGAGAGAAAAATTCCTCTGCTTTCACCTTTAAAATATTTTCCTCACTCTAAAGGGATAAAATAGTAAGGGGGTATCCCATAACAGAGTAAAACCAGAGATGAGAATCAAGTTAAAATATCAAAAATTTATACCAAAAAAAGTGGGGGGGAGGGTTACTGGACGCGTTTCGGCACTACACCTATGCCTTCTTCAAGCAGTATAGCATATGGGGATACCCCCTTACTATTTTATCCCTTTAGAGTGAGGAAAATATTTTAAAGGTGAAAGCAGAGGAATTTTTCTCTCCCCCCCCTCCCTTTTTCGCCCCCATCTGTATGGTAATACAGAGCTGGAGACAGAAGCTGAAAGGCGTGTCCCTATAATATATATGATCAGGGGTTATCTTTTTTTTATATTTTTACACTATTCCTTTTAAATTAACAGTAATTTTTGATGTATTTTATTTAGTAGAAACTTTTTTTGCCTATATAACATGTGCTTTGTGAAAATAAAACGGTTTTGTGTGTACATTTTAATTTAGTTAGTGGATTCCTGTCCAGTGCGGTGAGAAGCAAACGTAATGCAGTGTAGACACGCTGAGAGGCGGAGCGGAGTGAAGTCAAGCCTGCAAAATGTTTGCTTCTCTTCGCTTCGCTATGCTGTGCATCGCTACATGCTCAGTGTGTCTCAGCCTTTATACCCGCATCGCTAGCTTACCGAATCAGTTTGTATACTTGTTACTGACCCTGCTTGTTCTGAGGACCCGATCTGTTGCCGACTTTGCCTGCCATTTGACTATTCTCTCTGTGTATTCCCTGCCTGTTCTGTTTGCTTCCTGTTGCTACTGGTGTGCGCTGATTCTCACCATATACAGTAGCACAGTACAAGTGCCTAAACATTGCTGACCCGGTTTTGTTATAGCTGCTGATGTAACTGAATAGATCGAGGATCTCTTCTGCATTACCAAAACCTCCACCACTGCACTCTTCCACAATACCTCAGAGGGGTTACAGTGTAACAGGCAAAATATTTGGGTGCACTGCCACTGACGCCTATACCAGATTCATATCATTTTACTATTGGACCGCAGGGTCCACCACTGCACTTTTCCACAATACCACAGTGGGGTTACGCTGTGACAGCACTGTTGCTGACACTAAAGGCCCAATTTTAAAGCACCTATTGTTACTTTCATCCAAAGCCTGCATAAGTTTCACCATAATTTAGCCAAAAAAATCACTAAACTTGTTCTGCGTGTCCCAAAATGTCTCCTCTTTTCATACAGGCTGCCGCCCCAAGCAGTTGTTTATGAATAGATTAAAGGAAAGCCATTTACCGTCATTTGAAATGTCATTTTTTTGTTTTTAAATGTTTCTATACATCCTACAAATCCGCCACTTCACGGGCAGGTTATCGGGATCTCCTAGGCACGATATTTGAAGGAATTTTTCGTTTTTGTTCTTAACCCTTATTTCATGGAAAACTCACTGTTTAAATCATTTTTGTTTTTACTTTTTGTCCTTGTTTCCTGTCCCCCAGGGCACTACCCGGACCCCCATACACCTTTTATGGAAAATATCTTGCATATATGCCCTCTTGGAGGGCACTCTAAAAATCAAACTTTCGAGTCCCATTGACTTGCATTGAGTTCGGTTCGCGTTTGAACTCGAACTTTTGAAATTGTTCGAGTTCGAATGCGATCCGAACACAGGGGTGTTCGGCTCATCACTACTCACTGGCTACAGCATCTACTGCAACAGCACTCACTAACTACAGCATATACTATGCCCCATTCATGCAGCAGCATTTTCTACCACAGCCAGATCCCAATGTATTTGTGTGCCTGTGTGTGTGTGTTTGTATGGGTCTGTTTGCATGCATGTGTATGAGTGTGTTTGTATGCATGTGTGTGCATGTGTTTGTGTGTACGAACGGGTGTTTATATGTGTGTATATATGTATTTGTGTGTATGCTTGTGTGTGTGCATGTACGCATGGGTGTATGCATTTGTTGGTGTTTACGCGCATGAATATGTTTATGTGTATGCTTGTGTGTGTGTGTGTATGTGTTTATGCATGTGTTTATGCACGTGTTTGTGTTTACACTTGGGTGTGTGTGTATGTGTGTATGCATGTTTGTGTGTGTATGTTTGCACGTATGTGTGTATGAATGTGTGTGGGTATGTTTGCACGTCTGTGTGTATGCATGTGTGTGTGCGTATGCATGTATTTGTGTGTATGCATTTGTTCGTGTGTATGCGTGTGTTTTTGTGCATGAATGTGTTTATGTGTATGCTTGTGTTTCTGTTTACACTTGGGTGTGTGTATGCATGTTTCTGTGTGTGTGTGTGTATGTACTGTATGTGTTTGTGTGTGTATATAGGTGAATCACATATTTCTGTCCTAGGTAGAGTGTTGAATTTATTGCAGAATGTTGAATTTATTGATTTGAAGGACAGCAGAAGAGTCAGTCCCTGTTAAAGCGATTGAGTTTAGTAGCATGTTTTTTTTGTAAAATACCGTCTGCACATTCACAGAGCAGTTTGTTATGGAGAAACTTTACATTCCAACGCCATATCCAGCACATCCAGCCAAGCCCTCCCATTACCGTCTGGTGATTATTCACTGTTCATGAAACTCCAGTGTCACACACAGTGATTTATTTATCTCTCTGGTCGACCACAAGATAGGCACATTATGTCTACAAGAGCATTTGTTTATGCATATAAATATTCATGGACCGTGTTCTGCTCCATCCGCGAAAAATCATGCATAGTCACCTTCCACCGTTTTATTGTGCTCTTATCCTCCGCAACCTTGTAAGACCTCTCCGACTATGAAACTGTACCTGGATTCACAGGTAGACTCGCCGAACGCATGACGGGACTGAATATATTAATGAATGGTATAGCGGCATGTCCACGATCCTCTGTTCGTTGTTTTATAGTGAATTCATCACATTCCGTGCGTTTTTTTTTATTATAAGCTTCTGTAAAGTCAAGTAATATCTGCCGACAGAACAAAGATAAGTGGCACCAATATATTGAAAAACGAGAGGAACGCTCTGCGAAGAAAAAAGGAAACGGAAACTGAAGAGGTTAATTATTAACCCCTGTTAAGAGCTCTCTTAGGTAGGGTTGCACTGGGTCTGCAGCAGGACACTGGGAACTATTTATCACCAGTGTTCCTCTGCCAGACGAGTAGTGATGGGCCGAACACCCCCGTGTTCGCTTCGCATTCGAAACTCGAACACATGAAAAAATTCAACCGTAAACTGGAACACAATTCGAACACCATGCAAGTCAATGGGGCTCGAACATTCGAAAATTAAGGTCCCCTTCAGAGGGCATATATGCAAGATGTTGGTCATAAAAGGTGTATGGGGGTCCGGGAACTGCCCTGGGGACAGGAAACAATGAAAAAAAAGTAAAAACAAAAAAAAAAACACGTTTTTAACCCTTTCACTGGTGAGTGCTGAGCCATTTCACCGCTATGCGCTGAGCTCATTTTTAGCGCTTTTGCTCATGTTTAAACGAGATTTGAAACCATGGGAAAAGTTTGACCAACAATGAGTGGGAAATGTTTGACCAACAATGAGTGGGAAATGTTTAACCAACAAGGAGTGGGAAATGTTTATGGTATCCCATAGGCTTCAATGTTAAGAATATTCCCATTTTAATCCAATATCTAATAAACCGTTTATTATTATATTCTGCAGTAAAGAGTCTCTTTATTTTTATATTTTTTTAGGATCTTTTAAGCATTTTTTTGAATTTTTTTGATTAAAAAAAAAAAATTCTCGAACTTTCCGCGAACTTCCCGAAATGTTTGAAGTTCAGTTTTTTGAACAGTCGATGTTCGAATCGAACATCAAAGTGATTCGAACCGGCAGCCCATCCCTAGAGACGAGGCAGCTTATCGCACACTAGACATACCTTACTTTTCGAAACGCTAATTACTGATTGCATCTCCAGGTATAGGCTGCGTAAGGTACAGTAAGCTTGCGCAATCACCGATGCGCTAAGTGATTTCTTATGGGTTTAGCGTCTGTAAGGTAATATGCGTTAAAGTCACTTATCCTGGCGGTAAGGCTAACACGTTCGCTACCGTTAGCGTTCACTAGGGAATAGGGCTCAGAGGCTTTTTAGCTCACTTTGGGCTTGATTTAATTAGATTTTTCGGCCCCAAGGTCTTAATTGTGAACGTATTCAGAGGTTTTTCAGTTCGGGAGATTCAGATCTGGGTCTGCCGGCATTTCGTTTCCGGATAAAATTCTGGATAGAGAATCGACTCTCACGGCTATACTTTCAAAGGAAATATTGATTAAATTGGAATTTATCGGTATGCCGACTTTCGAAAGAATTAGGCTAGGGTCAGACGAACGCATTTTTCACGTCTATCGTCAAAAACTGCGTCTATGCGTCCGGACGCACTTTTTCACGGAAGACGCGATAGCGGTCAGACGGTGCGCAATTACGGCCGTGATTTTTGACAGAGCTAGAAAAAAAAGAGAGAGATCTGAGTAACCAAAGTTTGCGTCTCTGGACGTTATGTTGGCCGGACATGGTGCAGCATCTGACGTCTCCTAATCACGCACACACGCCGCTATGCCGACGCAGCGCACTCTGTGTGTCAGTACTAGCGTTTCGACATTCTCGAAAAAATGCGTTCGTTTGCCGCTTTTGGACTTTCGTGCGGCCGTACTTTGTATATTGGCCGTCATTTGCTGCTACTACGGCCTTAATAATGTGCGGCTCGACGCGCTTTCGCACTGCGTTCGTCTGACCCCAGCCTTAGAAGTGCTGAAAAACGGATTTTCAAGCAGGGAAATAGATTAAAATCTCTTTCCAAACATTGGATTTTTCTAACAGACATGAATAAGAGATACAAATCTGTGTCATGACGGCTGAATATAAGCTTTTTTTAACGCTTCGCCTGCCAGTTTACATTCGGGCCGGCGGCACTTTAAAAAAAGTGTAAGCTCACCAGCCAACGTCAAAGAGAACCTCGTTTTCGGGGAGTCCGTCGCTGAATAACACACTGAGTTAAGCAAGGGCTAAATACCAAGCAGAGGTTTATCTGTGCGTGTACTCTGGTATGTCTGGCGGCGGCTTCCATACAATGTATCGTTATAGTGAGATTTCTGAGCAGATCCAGGACTTCGATTGTTTACAGAACAGCTTCACGAAATACCACGCATAGCTAATCACATCATAACAAGAAGCCAACGATAACAACATAGAAGACAAAATATTACAATAGTGCATAAAATATAACGGGCACTATGACAATCTTAAAGCTAGCGCTAAAGTGTGTGAGCGATAACGCAAAGTTATGTGACTTTAACGCAAGCCCCCCCATATTACAACCTGTTGACCCGTTAGCGCATCGTGATTACGTTCGCTTGCGCGAGTTTACTGTACTTTGCGCTCCATATGCTTAACAATGGGAGCTCAATCAGCAATTAGCGATAGGATTACAAAGTCCTAACGCTAATTACCGCACAGATTTAGTAACTAAAACATTAGCACCAGCTTCTAGCTGTGGTTAACGGATACCGCTTCTGCAGAATCAGTTATCACCAGGTGAATGAACCCCCCCCCAAAAAAAAATTCAAATACTCACCTCTTCTCCCGCGGGGCGAACGGTGGTCCAATCCACTGCCTCTGGCCGCTGGGAGCAGAGTGAGACTGGTGGGGCAAATAGTCCCCAGTCTCCCTCCGCGAATCCCTCCTCGATCACGCAAGAGTGAGCTTGTGCAGGTCACGCGGCCCAGCAGCACAAGCCTACTTGTTGTCCTATGGGTTCCAGGAGGTGATACTCACATCGGCACGGAAGCGCTACCGCGAGTATCATGGAGGGTTGCGCTGCGTTACGGGGAATACTGCTGAATTAGCGCCTGTCCCACAATATGGCGCTAAAACGGGAACGCTAAGGGGAAACCAGCAGACGCAGCGTCCCTGTTTTAGCTTCAACTTTGCCATAGTGCTCAAAATATAGATAAATAAACCCATCATATATATATATATTATATATATATGTACAAACATACTTACCATACTATAGAAATATATATATATATACACACACATATATACACACATGCACACACTTACTATAGAAATATATATATATATATATATATAATATATATATATGTACAAACATACTTACCATACTATAGAAATATATATATATATACACACACATATATACACACATGCACACACTTACTATAGAAATATATATATATATATATATATATATACACACATGCACACACTTACCATAGTATATATATGGTATATACATAGAGCCCTAAAATCAATGCAAGTTGCATAAACCTTATCTCTGCTAGAAAGTCACAGTGAGGCATAGCATTGATTTTAGGGTTCTGTGTAATAACAGACCCAGGATGCATAAAAGTGGGACAGATGTCATTTGCATATCCCACCCAGAATTCCTTGCTGCATATGGGGAATGTGGCACAGGAGCTCTGGGATGCAATTCTTTGAATTGCTGTGATTTGTAAGTGGCTTCTGCAATAATAAACACTATATATATTTATATATATACAAAACACCAAGAAAGAGCACTCCATACTATTGACCACCCTCCTCCATCATTTTCTGCGGCAAAAAAAAGCACAGTTTTAGAAATATTCAAAAAACCTGACTGAGGCAATAAATGATGGGGGGACCCAGTTCACAAAGTATGATCATAATTTGCTTAAGCCCGCCACAGTCGCCAATGTACCCCATCATTCTCAGGTTTTTTTTAATATTTTTAAAACGGCTTTTTTTTGCCGCAGAAAGTGATGGAGAAGGGTGGTCAATAATATGGAGTGCTCTTTCTTGGTGTTTTGTATTTAATGTCTTAGATACACCCGCTTAGTTTTGAGGTTGAGTGCAACCTTCTGTTGTGCTGACAACTCTCATTTGGTATGCACCCCTCCCTGCCCCACCTTCGCAGGAACGCCCCCCCCCCCCCCATTGTTCTACCCAGGCAGACTCCCGTGCCTTCCTCCAGTCCTTAGACAAAGCTTAAGGACTGGGACACATAGAGCCTGCTAGCATCTCCCCGAAATAAGGCGACACTGTAGATCTGTGGTCTTTCAGGGTTAGAGATGGAACTGGTTTGCTTTAATCAGAGACACATTTATACAGCCACACCTAGGTCATTTACATACACAAAATAACAACATCTTCTAAGGGAGGTTTTGGTGTAATCTAATTAGATTTACTTACAAACAGTGAGAACATGATTCAAGATTTCTAAAGGAGTTAAAACAATGACAGATTACAGTTTAAGGCTAGGGTCAGACTAACGCATTTTTCGCGTTGTCCGTGAAAAAGTGCGTTCGAACGAATGGACGTATTTTTTCACGGAATACGCGATAGCTGTCATACGATGCGCATTTCCGTCCGTGATTTTGTACGGATCATCAATAAAACACTTTTTGTGTCTGGACGTTATGTTGGTTGGACATTAGCAGCGTCTGACGTCTCCTAATCACGCACACATGCCAGTAGCGCACTCTGTACGTCCGTACTAGCGGTTTCACGTTCTCCAAAAAATGCGTTCGTTTGCCACTTGCGTTGCGCAGCCGCACTTTTGTGCGGCCGTTCTTCGTATGCTGCCTGGCATTGGACGTCATTTGCTGCTAGCATGGCCGTGATTTAGTGCTGCTAAATGCACGTTGATACTGCGTTAGTCTGACCCTAGCCTAAAACAGACAGTGTTTGACAGACAAGAAAGATTATGTTTGAGGAGCTGTTAATCAGATATTTACACCTTCCTGTGAGCAGGTTTACTGGAAGTCTAATCTGATCAACAGATAGTCAAAGACAATGACCTTCTTGCATAATCACAATCACACATTCTGCACACAAGAGAGGGCAATGGGCCAATATTGATTAGGAGTCCTGCGCCCTACAAAATATACCCCCCAAGTCCACATGACGCACGTCACATATCTCCCCCCTTCCAGAACGGCAGGGCAAGCTTAGATCCCAAACTGATCGCTTGCCACTGACGAGACCTCTCAGTCTGTCCCTTTGTTACGCCATCTGTAAAGTTCCAGGGTGCTGGCATACAAGCACCATCAGTGGGGTCTGATGGTTGTGCAGGGTACCCCTGGTTGTAGGTCATGTTAAGCATAGGGATTGCAAAGAACAGAAAATGCTCACTGAAAAGCGCAAGATACGAATAGCTAATGTTTTTTTTTTACCCGTTAGCGTTCGGAATGTAATATGGACTGACAGCGCTAGTGCCACTTAACGCTCACACAGCTGAGCGCTTACATTAGCGCTAAAAATGTAATAGGACCCATAGTATAGAATTAACATAACACTAGCTATGTGGCTTTTTCTTTTTTTCTCTTATCGGAAAAAATGGAAAATGATACAATTTCTGTTTCCTTTTGCGACAGATCTCGAGAGATTCCAAGCTCTGATCAATTGTCTCTAGTTCTCTGCACCTGTGGCTAGCGCTGCCCCGGGGGACCTGTAGCTCGCACACCATCAGATTATTGTAGATAACGCTTACAGAGAGCCGCGCGACACACATTGCGTCTGCAAGGTGTTATACAAATATATCATAATTAAAAGCAAGCAAACGGTGTTGCTTTTGGATCCCATACAGTCCTCACATCACCTAATGTCCTCAGAGGTGGCTGCTAATCCCCGTGTTTATTGCCGAGATTACAATGGGCGGCGCTAGAGGGCAGGAGGCCAGGCTGCTTGTTTTAACACAGCCTAACTGTGAATAAAGTTTAAAAAATAATAATCATAAAACTCTTATTTATGGCTGTTTTTGGCACTTTTATTAAATTTAGCGCATTAATAAAGAGAAATTAATTGCGCCGGTAAATTATTATTATTATTTTTTTTAATTAAGTGGTTTCACAGATCCAACCGACATTAAAAAGAAATATAAAAAAAATACTTCTTTTCTTTTTGCCAAAAATACCCTCAGCATTTTCTCTTGAAATGTGATCGCAGGGGGACGCACCTGTTGGATATTATTGTAAGAGAAGAATGAGGGGGCATGAGGCTTAATGTAAACATTTCCCAGCAGCCTTACCTTCTCCTATATATGCAGCTGCTGCCGGCCGAACACGTTTAAAGAGCATTAATCTGTCTGCAGGGTACATGTGTCTTTATAGTTGTGCCTCAATAGAACCAGAGAAAAGCAACCAGGATAAGAAACCGCCGCGGTTTAACCATCCACACACTCTCTGACTGAACTCCATTTTTTCCAATTTGCCACCAGAAAGAAGTAACAAAGTATCCAGGATTCCACGTGTTGTCCACTACTATATTCCAGAATGTTCTAATCTTCCGATTCTATTTTATGTCAGCATTTATTAATTTCTGGCTGATTACTTGTCTTTTAATTTTCCCCCTCTTTTTGTTAAAATATTCCTCTCTGCTCCCGCCGCCCCCCCTCTTCCAATATCGTAAACACCTCCAATACAACCAGGCCACTCTAAACGTCACTATTTTACTTTCTCCATACAACAATATGATCTTCCACACACTCTCTGACTGAACTCCATTTTTCGGATCCACCCTCCCACCCAGGCCCGACCTTACATTTCAGCTCTCCTTTCCAGCTACTTCCACTTTTCTTTCTGACTACCCTTACTAACCCCAAGCGTCTAGTTCTTCCCACCATGCAATCCCTGCTATATTCTTTCTGGCCACCAACTTCACCTTCCCTTTGCTCCCAATTGTTTAAAAAAACTCTCGTTCCTTAGATTGTAAACTCACGGGTGTCTGGCTGAGCACTTGTATAAAGTGATGTATTAGCAAGATACATGCATCTTCCTCATGCATCATGTTCGTGCTCCCCCATTGTAAAGCGCTACGGAATTTGCTGGCGCTATATAAATGACCGTAACTGTAACCAGTCCACTTTGGTTATCTTAACATATACTGTAAATGTTAGATATTAAAGAAAAACACCACATAGAACTACATTTGCAAGCATTTATAAAGCACCAACAAATTCCATAGTGCCGTACAATGGGAAGGGCAAAACAAACAAACAAAAAAACCAACAAATAAGCTAGACACACTGAGAACATTGGAAGAAGAGGAACATGCCCAAGAACTTACAGTCTAAGAGGAACGTGGTGAGAGAAGAGAGTAAATAGCTATTGAGTATGAGTAGTAATGGGGGCTGTGTGGGAGACAAGGAAAGGTACAATGGGGCGATAATGGAGTGATTTGATCAGCCTCTCTGAAGTAATGTGTGTTTTTTAGTAAGATCTAGTAAAACATGTCATTTTTTCTCCATTACTTATCATTTATTTATACGTTACAGAGCCACTGCAGATTTAGGGCATCCTTTGTCCTGAAATTCTTGGATAATTGGTAAAAACGGAAAAAAAATGCTAATGTAACTTTTATTACATGGAACTGAATGATATAAATAATGAAAAAGTCAAATGTCCTGTCCTGGAGGATTTGCTAGGAAGTTTCTGATTCTTAGTAGAAAACAGATTCCTAAAAATGCCTATAAACATGCATTATGGCTGAAGGTCCACAGGATACCGCTTGACCTACTGAGAGGTGCCGGACTAAAACCAAAATATGTATAAAAAGACGTTGTCTCACTTACAGTCCTTGTGACGTGGCACCTCGCATCCAGAGCCTTTCAAGTGTATATATATATACTGTATAATATGAGGGCACAAAGGGAACTGTGAGGAATTACTGTTTTCCAGCAGGTGAGGAGCAACACTGGAGTTGATGGGAAGGTAGTGGAGCGTTATTATTGTGTTGGGCAAAAGCATAGAGTGCCACAAAGCGCTGACACAAGAGCGCACGTTCTAACATCGGGATGAGTAACTCTCGGCTTATTCCAGTGATCCGTGCTCACTGTGATCCAGTGCTCACCTTTTGACTTGTGGCTCTCTGTCACCACGTGTGCACATGCAGACCCTATGCTATGGGGATGACACACGCATGAGGCAGTATGTATTTCAGTGTTTAGACTCTGGATTCTCAGGCAGTTGGAGCTGAATAAGACACAGCTCTTGGCTGCATTCCTAAAGAGCACAGACAGTGCACACGTCATCCCTATTTATTTATAAAGCAGTAGCATTCCCAGCGCTCCCATACGGTCCGGAAGCCAAGACTTGCACTCTTTATGACACAGAGGAAGATACACACCATCATTCAACAACATATAACACCGACAAAACCTGTACCTCACGCAGCTCACATCCCGTACCTCTCACATCTAACATCCTGTACCTGTCACACCTAATATTTCACCCCTTTCACACCTCATAGCCTGTATCTCCCGCACCTCTCATTCCATACATTTCACACCCCATACCTCTCACACCTCTGATCTCCCTATCTTGCACCTCACATCCAATACATCTCACACCTCATATCCTGTACCTCTCACACCAAATCCTGTACCTCTCACACCAAATCCTGTATCTCTCTCACCTCATCCTCGTACCTCTCACACCTCACATCCTGTACCTCTCACATCTCACATCCTGTACCTCTCACACCTCATCCTCATACCTCTCACACCTCATCCTCATACCTCTCACACCACACATCCTGTACCGCTCACACCTCACATCCTGTACCTCTCACACCTCACATCCTGTACCTCTCACACCAAATCCTGTACCTCTCACACCTCATCCTCATACCTCACATCCTGTACCTCTCACACCTCATCCTCATACCTCTCACACCTCATCCTCATACCTCTCACATCTCATCCTCATACCTCTCACACCTCATCCTCATACATCTCACACCTCACATCCTGTACCTCTCACACCTCACATCCTGTACCTCTCACACCAAATCCTGTACCTCTCACACCTCATCCTCATACCTCTCACACCTCACATCCTGTACCGCTCACACCTCACATCCTGTACCTCTCACATCTTGTACCTCTCACACCTCATCCTCATACCTCTCACACCTCACATCATGTACCTCTCGCACCAAATCATGTACATCTATGATCTCACACCTCACATCTTGTACCTCTCACACCTCATCCTCATACCTCTCACACCTCACATCATGTACTTCTCACACCAAATCCTGTACCTCTCACACCAAATCCTATACCTCTCACACCTCATATCCTGTACCTCTCACACCAAATTCTGTACCTCTCACACCTCATCCTCATACCTCTCGCACCTCACATCCCTTTCCTCTTGCACCTCACATCCCTTTCCTCTTGCACCTCACATCCCATACCTCTCATGCCTCACATCCCATACCTCTCGCACATAACATCCCATTCCTCTCGCATCTCACATCCCATACCTCTCATGCCTCACATCCCATACCTCTCATGCCTCACATCCCATACCTCTCGCACATCACATCCCATTCCTCTCGCACATCACATCCATTCCTCTCGCACATCACATCCCATTCCTCTCGCACATCACATCCCATTCCTCTCGCACCTCATATCCCATACCTCTCATGCCTCACATCCCATATCTCTCGCACCTCAAATCCCATACCTCTCATCCCTTACCTCTCGCACCTCACATCCCATACCAGTTGTCTGCAGCAACTTCTCCTGCCGTTGTTGAATTTTGCTTCTTTGAATAGCTGACATTCACTGCAGTTGCAACAACAGTGATTTATTTAATTTTTTTTATATTTTTTTTACCATTGTTTGCAACTACTTCAGTCACATAACACTGCTTAATGAATAATATATTTGGCTTTTAGCAGAAAAATATGATATGTGACAATAAATCTATGATTAAACAGGTAATTATATTATTAAACACCTGAATACAAGCTTTACTGTATGTGAGACCAATGGGAACGGAGTTCCCTCTGCAAAAATAGTGGAGGAACTGCATTCCCACACATTCCTCCTCGACTTGACCCACCTTTCTGTACACAAAGACAGCGTTGACAGCGTTGGACTTCTACTCTACCTGACTTATCCATCTATTGTTTAGCAGAGCATTAAAGTAAGCAGGGAAAGGAATGTTATGGAGACGAACCATTGAGATAAGAATTAATATTAACACCTCAAGTAATAAATAACGTATTTGACATTTCCAGTCATGAGCCCTTTGGCAAAAAGAAAAACAGAATCCAATGGAATGTATTTGTAATGCATTCCATTGCATAAAACACATGAATAAATGCGGTATGTGCCGCCATGTATTCGAGCGTTCATTCTGCAGAGCTGCACATTCCAGGTCTTTGGGGATATGAATGTCCATAAGGTTGTGCAATAAATGGAAAATGCGTTTCTATTTCACATTTTACATGTGGCTGCATACAGTCATCAATCCCAAGACTCGCAACCCGAACCTCCTTTACAGTCACACTCCATTCTCCATCACGGCACAGGAACCGGATGCATATTTAATATCGAAGCTACGAGCCCAACAGATTGTTTGGGTTCTTGGTCCATCTGCTCACACGCTTGATACATTCTTTCCATTGTCACGGACGTTCGTAGCGCGGCTCCGACTATTGGTTTTCATGCATTTTTTCTTTTTTTGATTGATAACCGTTTAAGGAAGATTAAGGCGTTTTTATCAGTGCTTTGTGAGAAGCTAGTGGCGGGGAGTGACCCTCATCGCGACTGTAAATGTAGAGACAATGCATTAAAATAGATGCAAAGAGCAGGTTATTGGGCGAAGATATACAGTTCAGGATTTGGCAACAGCTTCATTGATCGGATTTGAAGGATGGAGTCGCTTACTAATCTTAAAGCAGCTGCACCATCACTGATCCCACTTTATACCAGTCTGTGCAGACATTGACCAAATCACCAAACCCATCAGAGTCACTTCCCATCATGTTTGGTTAATTTGCCTCCAAATTACACATACATGTGTCATGGAACTGACATAGCACTCCCCGCATCAACCCCAAGACTTTTATTTTCCTGGCAAAAACCCCAAAAGACACAGACATTTGCTTTGGGGAAGACGTTATGTTCATTTATATTGTGTGGTGTGATTTTAAATGTATTGTAAATTGCTTGGCTTTAGTTTAAATGTAAATGTGAACTTAGAGATGTGTTTTGAAGGTGCAGACTTTTCTTTTGTGTAGAATGTAAATAGCTTTGAGTAATGTGTGATTATGCAAGAGGGCTTTTCTCTTTATCTGGTTGCATGTTGGAGGAGTCATGAGTCTGGGGCAGTGTTTGACTGAAAAGGCAATCTGATCTATTGGAACAATAGATTATGTAAATGTTTGTGATAATTGAATGCTAAGGAATGTTTATTGTAAATATCTAACTGCCCTAATGTAATTAGAGTTTTAGTAAGTCCATGTTGGTGTTTTGGTATGTAAATGATCCCTGGCGGACCTAAGTGAAGCCTGAAGAGGACCTGAAGGAAGCTTGCAGTGATCTTGGAACCAACCAATCAGAACTGTTGGGGTGGGCAGGAAGTTTGAATGTGCATTGCTGTATTTTGTATAAATAACCCTGTGAAACCTTCCATAAAGGAGACCTTCCCTGTTTGTACATTCAGCTTGTCTGGTGTTTCATTCAGATACGCTACCTCCACTCCACTCCACTCTACTCCACTCACCCTCAGAAGGCACCGAGCGTCCATCTGAAAGACTGACCTAAAATCGAGGCTACAGGTCAGGAGATCGAAAGCCTGCAGATCCCTAGAAGCTGCTGCAAACTTCGGCCAATCACTGGCACAGATCCCTGCCAGCCACCCAGCCAGCCCAGGTCTCCCAGCAGGTAGAAGCAAGCGGGTCAAGCTGCTCGAGGCGCTGCGGACCGCGTTCTCAGTAGCTGGGCTGACCGCAGCGAGGGGGTTTCTGGAGAGCCAGGACAGGCGGAAGACAGTGGGTTTCCGTCACAACATGACTTAAGGGGTTATTCAGAAAGCAGAAATTTAGGTGCTACTAGTTCGGCACACTACGCCACGCTCCAGTAATTCCATTTCACCGACCGTATGGTGAATTCACTATTCACAGAAGGGTTTTTAGAAGATGAAGTTGCTAAAGAGCACCGAAATGAATACCGATCACCGCCGAACTGCAGGGATAAAAAAAACAGAACACTCCTATTCTCCAAATAGGTGTTTAAACCAATAAAGATGCATTAAGTTGTGTCTAAATAATAAAAAGGTCTGTTACAGAAAAAAAAAGCCTTTAAAAAAATGGGAATCAAAAATTTCGTCTAAAAAAATACAAAAAGGCTTTTTGCTGAAAAATGAAAAGAATAAACGGTTGAATAAAAAAACGATAATTTTTTCTACATTGCAACCTATGGGTTTCGCCTTTTTAAACCTGTCTAACTGAATCACCAAAAATCAGGGCATTTCACTAACATTTTGGTGCAATTCGGCGTTTTCTGAATAGATTAACCATCAGGGTTATTCAGAGAGAGGTGAAAACCAGGAGAATGACTGGAGAAGTTAAAATTATACGTTAAAATAGCCAAACCAGAAAAATTCTCCCATTTATCGCACTTTCCAAATCAGCTATTTTGACTTAGAATTTTCACTTCTCCAGTCATTCTCCTGGTTTTCACCTCTCTCTGAATAACCCTACATTACTTCTCTATGGGACAATTTTGCTGTCGCCGAAGATAAACGAATTGCACTGTAATTTGCTGTCAATTCGACAGTATTTTGAGAATTGACAGCTTCCAGAATAGAGGAACTGCCACAAAATTTCAACGTATGGTGAAATTCACTGTTTGGTGCAATTCAGTGGCAAGTTCGGCGCTTTCTGTATAACCCTCTTTAGTCTCTTATGCTCTAATTCTCTGGTAAACACCTCAAAGGACTTCATCCAGTGATTAGTGAAAGCGTATAGCTTCAAAACTTTTGTCATGGACTATCAGAGCTCTATCCAGTGCGGGACTGGCCTACCGGGATACCGGGAGGTATCCCGGTAGGCTGCTGCAATCATCTGGCTGGTACTAGCGCGGCCAACGGCCGCCGGCCGACCAGCAGCAGCCGGCACGATGCCCGCCGGCGAGGAGCGGCGTCCGCCTGGCTGAGACTGTCACTGTCTGTGTCAGTGTGGGGCATCCTGCCCTGCGGCTGCGGGCTTTGTTCAGCCGCTACTGCTAGAATGAAACGCTCGGGGGGGCCGCTGGACAGCCTGAGTGACACTCAGCCGATAGCCGCTGCAGCCTGCGTGCGTCCCACCCAGCGAACACAAGGGAGTGGGACGCACGCAGCACGCTGCATTGGCGCCGCCCTGCTATGTACCTACGTTGACATATTGCAATGCGCAGGCGCCGCGCTGAAGTCCGAGCGGCGTGAGCAGAGTCATACTCACTAGAGAGCTGAGCTGCTGAGTCTGACTGCTGTCTGTCTCTAACGGACTCTTCACACTGTGTGTTGCTGGCTGCCTGTTTATATGGTAAGGATTGGAAGGATAAGGTTTAAACAACACTATGTAACTTGGGAAGATAAAGGAATGGTTTCTTATCTTGTCAAATCTGAGGATTCAGGGGGACCATGCTCCTTATGGCACGACTTCATCCCGATTCCCAATGATGCCATGATTTGCCATCTACCAACTGTGTCAATGTAACTGACTCTGTGCCATGTAACTGGGTGTCAAATGAGCCATGTGACTGTGCCATGCATATACCAATTGTTCTAAGTGATACCTGCACATCCTTCCTGATGAACTGTGCCATCTTTTCATACCAGTGTGTACCATACCATCTGTGCCATGTACCATCTGTGCCATGCACCATCTAGGCGTCAGGTCTGTCTCTGTATGCCATCATGTTGTACTATATGCTAAGTACCTGTCCGTGTGTCATCTATCAACAGTGCCATGCCTTGCCTGCCACAACCTTCTGTGCCATGTACATGTCTGCCCATACCTACCTGTGGGCCAGTACCATCTGTGCCACGTCCCCTCTGGGTGCCACTTATTAGCATGTGTATATATTGTAACTGTCTGCATACCATGTGAGCCTTTCCTGTAATCAGTAAATATACAGTATATTTATTTATTTATTTATTTATAAAGGATTTTACCAGGAAGGATACATTGAGATTTCTCTCGTTTTCAAGTATGTCCTGGGTTCAAGAACATTGAATTGTTACAGTCGTTACAGAAATACAAAGTAATAAAATGCAAGATATTAAAAAAAAAAACAACACAAATATACAGATTAACAGAAAAATATGTAGGAAATATAGTCCCTATGTTACATGTTTACAGGTACATTCTGTATTGAGGTATGTTAGTAAGGAGCTTTTGAGTGACTTAAGACTGGGGGAAGATTTGATGGTGTCTGGGAGGTTATTCCATAATTGTGGTGCTCTGTAGGAAAATGAGGACCGAGCCACTGTCTTTTTGTATTGTGGTATAGCAAGTAAGGTGCTGGTCCTGGATCGGAGGTTATAGGATGAAGGAGCTGCTGGGGGAAGCAGTCTATTCAGGTAGGGTGGCAGCTTCCCAGAGATGCTCTTAAACACCAGGCTGGAAAGGTGAAGGGTGCGTCTAGATTCCAGCGACGGCCAGTTTAGCTCTTTTAACATGTCACAATGGTGGGTCATGTAGTTACATTGTAGCGCAAAGTGGCAGAATGAGTTATACAATGTAGTAAGTTTATGAAGGTGTGTTTGCGGGGCGGCTGCATACACTACATCTCCGTAATCAATAGCCGGCATAAGCATTTGCTGTACAATCTGCTTTCTTATCCCTGCACACACACTGTGTCACACAGGAAGAGCGGCCAACATGATACATAATAAGAAAAAAAAGCCAGACCATTTTACACGTATCTGGACAGACAGTCAGACAGACAAGCAGACAGTCAGACAGAC
Source organism: Leptobrachium leishanense (assembly GCA_009667805.1). NCBI lineage: Eukaryota > Metazoa > Chordata > Amphibia > Anura > Megophryidae > Leptobrachium > Leptobrachium leishanense. Next base: position 427,129,676 of record CM019064.1, on the reverse strand, counting down.
GAGCAGACAGACAGACAGCCATACGAGCAGACAGACAGCCATACGAGCAGACAGCCATACGAGCACCTTAATGGAAATTCACTTTTTATTTTTTTACATTTACAGTTATAGCATTCTGGCAGGACATGACATATACATATAATAATGATATATTATGAATATGGCAAGTCTGCCATAAAAAAATGATACATAATTTGTCAGGGTCGTACAATAAAACGTGACTTCAAATCGCGTTTAAACATGATGAGCAAAACCGATAAAAATTAGTTCAGCACACAAAGGTGAAATGTCTCAGCAGCGAAGGGGTTCATTTAACACTTGCATTTCCCATTACAGATATACAGCCCCCACACCCTCACAATTCTCATCACACACATACAGCCCCCACACCCTCACAATTCTCATAACACACATACAGCCCCCACACCCTCACAATTCTCATAACACACATACAGCACCCACACCCTCACAATTCTCATAACACACATACAGCCCCCACACCCTCACAATTCTCATAACACACATACAGCCCCCACACCCTCACAATTCTCATAACACACATACAGCACCCACACCCTCACAATTCTCATAACACACATACAGCACCCACACCCTCACAATTCTCATAACACACATACAGCCCCCACACCCTCACAATTCTCATAACACACATACAGCACCCACACCCTCACAATTCTCATAACACACATACAGCACCCACACCCTCACAATTCTCATCACACACATACAGCCCCCACACCCTCAAAATTCTCACACACATACAGCCCCCACACCCTCACAATTGTCATCACACATATACAGCCTCTAACTACTTATAAATAATTCCCATCATATAAATACAGCCCCCAAACACTCAGAATTTCCATCACACACATACTGTACATACGACACACGCATTTGCAATTCTCCTCACACATATACAGTCCTCACACGCTCACATTTCTTATCACATACATTCATCCCCCACACACGGATAACTCGAAGTCACACATATACAACCCCAAATACTCATACTTCTCACCACACACAAACACAGCTCACACACACGTACAATTCCCATCACACACATACACCTTCTCAACCTCACACTGCTCCTCACACACATACACTCATCACACACAGCCCACACTCCTTCAAAACGCTTTCCTCAAACATTAAGCCCGTACATACTTACAGGGTTATCCAAAGAGATTCGAATTGCTTGAGAAAGGTAACCGAACGCTGAAAATCAGCGTTCGGTTACCTTTCCTGGCCATTCGGCTATCCAGAGAGCAGGCAATTCGCCAAATCCTGGCGAATTGCCTGCACATACGGTGCCTGTTCGGTGCCTGTTCGAGGGCAGTGAAATCCCCATGAAAAAGCACTGCTTCGGCTATTCAGAGAACACAAACCAGCAGTGAAAGGTTCCCGAAATGCCCTGCCATTCGCTGGTTTAATTCGGCAGATTTATTCAGGAGAATCCCATAGGCTTCAATGTTAAAAATATTCCTGTTTTAATTCAATATCTAATAAACCGTTCATTATAAAATTCTGCAGCAAAAAGTCTCTTTATTTATAGATTTTTTAGGATACTTTAAGCATTTTTCTGAATTTTTTAAAAATAAATTAAAAGTCCGATTTTTTTTTGATTTTTTTTTCAGTTTGCTTATTTATTTTGTAACAGCCCTCTTTATTATCATTCCCTGGACCTCCTGTGAAAATTTCAGACATTTTCGCTCAGTAGTTTTTTTGCAAACAGCGTTTCTTTTTCCCAGATTCATACAAATGGTTTTGCTAATTTATTCACTGCCTCCTCTACGTCACAGTCACAGCTGCTTCGGCTCTGTGTGATTCGGCTCATGTTCGGCTCCTTTTCGGCTCCTGTTCGGGTTTTTCGAAGGTTAATCCAGATGTTTTTGCTTGTTTTCAGCGTGCATTCGGTGAGTTTTCGTCAGGTTTGCGGCAGCTTTTCCCTGCAATTCGGGGACCCTGTGCTGTTTGCTGAATACACCGCAGGGTCACCGAAATGCAATCGGCAAAAGGAACCGAATTGAAGAGAACGAAAAGTCACCGAACGTGCGGTGACTTTTCGAATCTCTTTGGATAACCCTGTTAGACTATTCATCACACACAGTCCACACACATTCACAGTTCTCCTGACACCCATACAACCCACACACATAATTCTCATCATAAACATACAGCTCTTCAACATGTATAAATAAAAACACAAATATATATAAAAATGTAGGGAAGTCTTATTATAAAATAATTGTTTATTATGGTTCATTAAAAAGACATACGGATGTTTTCAATACTGATCAAGGTGATACAGTAAACCTACATAGCCCTTTATATAGATAAAATAAAATACACTCGCCTATCCCGTGTCTAAGGCTGGTGTCAGACGAACGCACTGATCCAGTCCGTGTTGCCGCACGTTTGTACGTCCGTTATAGCATATAATTATGACCAATGGAGCCCCACACACGAAGTACCTCCGCACGGAACAGCGGACGCATAACGGACGTGGCAAACGGACGCAAGTTAGGCAAGAACGTAAATCCGCTAGAACGGACGCACAGAGTGCGCTGCGTCCGCAACGTCTGCATAGCTTTGTGTGTGAGTGATGGGACGAAGTCAGACGGACTGCATTTTTGACGTCCAGCATTTTGACGGACTAAGGCTAGGGTCAAACAAACGCATTATTCGCAGCGACAGTCAAAAAGTGCGTCCGAATGCATTGACGTATTTTTTCACGGAATGCACGAAAATGGTCAGACGACGCGCATATTCGTGCGAGATTTTTTTACGGATCTTCAATAAAACCCTTTTTGCGTATGGACGTTATGTAGGCTGGACATGAGCAGCGTCTGACGTCTCCTAGTCACGCAAACACGCCGCTATACCACCGCAGCGCACTCTGTACGTCAATACTAGCGGTTCAGCGTTCTCGAAAAAATGCGTTAATTTTCCACTTGCGCTGTACGGCCGGACTTTCATGCGGCCGTACTTCGTATATTGGCCATCATTGCCCGTCATTTGCTGCTAGTGCGGCCGTGATTAAGTGCGCCTAAACGCACACTAAAAATGCATTAGTCTGACCCCAGCCTAAGGCTAGGGTCAGACGAACGCAGCGCGAACGTGCGTGCAGCTGCACTTTATCACGGCCGTAGTAGCAGCAAATGACGGCCAATATACGAAGTATGGCCGCACGAAAGTCCGGCTGTGCAATGCAAGCGGCAAACTAAAGCATTTTTTCGAGAACGCGAAACCGCTAGTACGGACGTACAGAGTGCGCTGCGTCCGCTAGCGGCGTGTGTGTGTGACTAGGAGACGTCAGGCGCTGCTAATGTCCGGCCAACATAACGTCCAGACGCAAAAAGTGTTTTATTGACGATCCGTACAAAATCACGGGCGAAAATGCGCATCGTATGACCGCTATCGCGTATTCCGTGAAAAAAAATACGTCCATTCGTTCAAACGCACATTTTCACAGACAACGCGAAAAATGCGTTCGTCTGACCCTAGCCAAAATGTTTTTCATATTAAATTATTTTCCCTTCTACATCAGTCAAAAAAAATGGCAGTCACAAAAACGGACCGTGTGGCCACTACCTTGTCGTCAGTCAGAACGTACGTCCGTTGTGCACGGACGCACAGTGCGCTCAGAATGCGTTCGTCTGACCCGAGCTTAAATCCAGTGGTTTTTTTTAGAGATGCTTTACTATAGATACTGTGTCACTTTTTATATCCACTTGATTTCTATAGTGCAAAAGGAAGTCCATCAGCAGGTGAATTAAGTGCTTGGCGCAATATATTCAAATTAGTATTATGCTGAGTGACATTGTTTTGATAGCTGGTACTTTTTTTTCCCACCCAAATGAAACTTCAAAATCAGGCCCCCGGGGGAGGTCGCAATCATTGACATGCTAAGTACATCTATGGTGCGCCCTGTCCTATGCATAGGATAATTGCATTTATTGTTTAAGTGAGTGTGTGCACAGGGCTTAAGGCACCAATTCCCAAAATAAAGTCTCCAAACACAAGGAGCCCATAAATAATGCAGGCAGTGCAATGATAAAGCAGATGCGCGAACCCAAACACACAGACATCTGAAAAGGAGACTTGTGCTCCTACCACATCTGAAAGTATGACCACACTGGCACATGCTGCACCCCCTGATTCCTCCTCCCAGGTCCTTAACACCCCATGACCTGCCACAGATTTAATTACACTGCAATAAACCAATTAACATTGCTACTGTATATCCCCAGGCAATAGGTTTAGCCAGGTATTTAACAACAACATCCAGATTATCTGTGTCTAGTGAAAGCACAAATGGGCTACTATGTGTCATCCCATTTAAAGAGACAGTGACCCTTTAACAAAAAATCCCTCACTTTCTCACTTTTTTTCTACGGTATGTATTGCTTCTATTTTTTTTTGTAAAATGTTTGTATCCATACACTTTTTACTGTTATAACACACATATTATATATAATGTGTGTAGGGTTTAGGCTGGGGTCAGACTAACGCATTTTTAACGTGCGTTTAGGCGCACTTAATCACGGCCGCAGTAGCAGCAAATGACGGGCAATGACGGACAATATACGAAGTACGGTCGCACGAAGGTCCGGCCGTGCAACGCAAGTGGAAAATGAACGCATTTTTTCGAGAACGCGGAACCGCTAGTACTGACGTACAGAGTGCGCTGCGGCGGTATAGCGGCGTGTGTGCGTGATTAGGAGACGTCAGACGCTGCTAATGTCCCGCCAACATAACGTCCAGACGCAGAAAGTGTTTTATTGACGATCCGTAAAAAATCACGCACGGAAATGCGCATCGTATGACCGTTTTCACGCATTCCGTGAAAAAATACGTCAATGCGTTCGGACGCACTTTTTGACGGTCGCTGCGAATAATACATTCATTTGACCCTAGCCTTAGAGTTGCCAGGTCGGCCATATTTTCCTGGACTCATATGACTAATTCACACAGAGTGGAGCACGGGGGGGGGGGGGGGGAGTGTTGCCCTGCAACATGTATAATTAATATGCTGCAGAAAGAAAAGGTGGTCACTAGGGATTTCTTACCTGCAGCGTATGGATTCTACATGCTGTGGGGAGGGATTTTCCGTGCACCGCCCATCAGCATGAATTATATGTGTCCAGGAAAACATGGCCGATCAGGCAACCCTGGTAGGACACATCCTGGACACATATTATTATTTCATGCAGAGGAGCGCATATAGTAAAGTGCTGCCCTGCAACAAGGGTAATTCATATGCTGCAGGAAGGAAATCAAGGGAGAGCACCGGGGATTCCTCTTTGAGTTCCACCACGCAGCATGTAGAATCCATACGCTGCAGTTAAGCATTCTTCATGCACTGCCCGTCAGCATTCTTCATGCACTGCCCGTCAGCCTGAATAAATATTGTGCATCCAGCAAAACATGGCCAAGCTGGCAACCCTAACTGGGTGTGTATAGGTTTATATATTATCGTTGCCAGGTCGGCCATGTTTTGCTGGACACATATAAATAATTCACGCAGAGGGGAGCACGGGGAAAAGTGCTGCCCTGCAACATGTATAATTCATATGCTGCAGGAAAGAAATCAAGGTGGTCACCAGGGATTTCTTTTTGATTTCTTACCTGCAGCGTATGGATTACAGATGCTGCGGGGAGTCATTTTTCATGTGCCTCCCATCAGCATGAATAAATTATTCAATAAATAATTCAACCTATCAGGGTTGCCAGGTTGGCCATGTTTTCCTGGACACATATTATTTCATGCAGAGGATGTGTCCTGTCTTATATATATATATATATATATCAAAAAGTGAGGAATTGGAGACCTCATTTGCATGTACTACCCAGAGTTCCTTGTTGATATGGCAAATGTAGCAAATGAGCTCTGTGGGCAAGCGATTCTCTGAATCCTGGGATGTGTAAATGCCTTCTACAATTATAAACTTTAATAATTACTGATATATATATATAATATGAGCGGGTCCAAGAGCTTATAATCTAAAAAAAAAAACCTCTGTAATTTGTTTCTCGCTAATTTTACAAAGGACTTGAAAATGTCATTTAAATGCAATAAACCAATAAAACCAGTTAACCTCTGATACCAGTATAAACAAGAGATGGTGCAGCGCCACACAACATGCATCCACCACCAGAATGCCCAGATAGCCAACCACAGGATATAGTGGTTTCCCTATACCATTACACACAATAATGAAAGATATAACCTGGATCGGCGCAAATGTTGCTCTCTGGGGTTCTGGAGCCTCGCATATGTATATATAAAAAAAGGAGACAATAATAGTGCTATACTGAATATGCAATAATTTTAGATGTATATAATATGTATCCCACTCACAAGTGTAGAGCCGTAACACTGGCTCTGAGTGGGTCCAGACGTGCGGGTGATTTATCTTCAATTTCTCAGGTGACCCCCACCTTACAGCAAATTTTCTATCCAAATTTATGCAGTGGAGAGAAGAAAAAAGAAAATCCTTGTGCAGATCCACAAACAAAGGTCACGATGTTGTACACAGATGGAATCGTACTCACATTCTGGGGAGCTCACATAGCTCGTGGATGTATGCCCATAGGTTTTTTAGGTAGGGAAAAAACCCAGAGGAAAAACCGCCAATGATCCAGGAAACAGCAAAGCAGAAACAGGATTGGAAATCCTGTTTCTGCTTTGCTGTTTCCTGGATCATTGGCGGTTTTTCCTCTGGGTTTTTTCCCTACCTAAAAAAAACCTATGGGCATACATCCACGAGCTATGTGAGCTCCCCAGAATGTGAGTACGATTCCATCTGTGTACAACATCGTGACCTTTGTTTGGTGGATCTGCACAAGGATTTTCTTTTTTCTTCTCTCCACTGCATAAATTTGGATAGAAAATTTGCTGTAAGGTGGGGGTCACCTGAGAAATTGAAGATAAATCACCCGCACGTCTGGACCCACTCAGAGCCAGTGTTACGGCTCTACACTTGTGAGTGGGATACATATTATATACATCTAAAATTATTGCATATATCAGTATAGCACTATTATTGTCTGATACCAGTAACCTTGTAAATCACATGCATCTATTAGACGCCGCATTGTTTGCGCAGCGCAGGCGCCTCTAACAATGGAGAACACGGATTTTGGTAAGATACATGTGTTATTAATGACCTCGCGAAAGGTGGCGGCGACAGCAGCATATATTAGTACAAAAATATTAATTAAACAAAATCAGCTGAAAATGTCAAACAATGCCCGGCGTGATTTAATTAATTGCCCGTCACTATCAAGCTATTATATCACTGTATCGAGAGCATGGAACGCACCGTAGAACATGCGAGGTGATACATCGGCCCCAATTATAAGCCCGATAAATCAGAACGTGTAATTATACAGAAATATAGCTTTAAAAAAAAAAAAAACATAAGACACTTGTATGCTACACTAATGCATATTTCAATAAAGATGTTACGGGTTTGGTACACGAGAGGTTAATGTCATAGCAATTCCCATGTGTGCAGCCAATCGCTATACACGGTTAATAATAAAAGACGTCGTGCTAAGAAAAGGTTGCACATAAAGGGTTAATCGAAAAATCCCAACTGTAATCTAGTCCATGCGACAATAAAACGTTAACGCTTCGAGTCCCACAGGACTTTAAAGGGCTTCTACGTGTAGAATGTTGAGGTTAACCCCTCGAATGCCAGCGACGATTGATTTAACCCACGGAATTCCGCAGCATTTCAGCGTCGGTCATTTGTAAAGGACATAAGGGGTTAAGGAATTCGCTGGCTCACAAAAAAGACGGTGCGCATGCTGGCGGAATCGTACAGCAACCTTATAAATGTGTGACCATAATCCAGAACTCTACACCTGCCAGACGCGCATAGGAGTCACAGAGTAAGACGGAACGAGCGCAAACAACCTTCCAATTAAAGCGGTCCCAGCGGAGGGAGCTAATAGCTTTCCTGCGTGTGTAATGTAATCCCCGTAATATTCTAAAAAAAAACTACTGTAAAGATACAATCTGCCGAACTAACAGGTTATTAACTCAAAACGCGTTCGCGGAGGCGACATACCATGACATGCACACGCGCAAAAAAAGAAAGAAAAAAAAATCTAGATATACAATAAATACAAATATTTATAGATTTTTAAAATAAATTAAACAATGTTCTTATCATGACCGTCTACGAGACAAAAAGTCCATTGAAAACAATCGGTATGGGAAAAAAACGAGAAAGAATCACAGTGTTGACTTAACCCTTCAATGCAAGAGCGTTGAGCATTCCATCGGAATCCCGTGCAGTAATGAAAGGGTTACCTTCAATCCATATGAGTGGCATATTACGCTTCTTGTAAATACACCTAGCGATTCGTATTGCAGAGATGGTTGCACGGATCCCATTATTAGGCACGGGTTTAACCCTTTATTACTGAAACCCTGCCCCTTTAAAAGACGCCGCGCTGCATCTCTACCGTTCATAAAAAAAGGATATAACGGTTGATGGCGAGAAATAAAACACGTGTAACACAAAGAGTGCGTCGCGAAGCGGTAACATTTTACGTCGGGTAATTACGGCAGAGTAAAGGCGACTGTTCAATCAAGCTGCTGGCGTAAGCGGGGGGGGGGGAAATAAAAACAGAAAATTCAATTAAATAAAAAAAAATTTTTTTTTTAAAGAAATGTAAAAAATAAATAAAAATGGAATTAAAAAAAAAATAATAGTAGCAAAAAAAAAACAAACCTCGTGTCATTAGTTTGTATTCTGTAGGATACTTATATATGGAATAACTGCATTCCATTATTTTAACGCGTGGACGGCGACTGATGAGGGACACCGACTCATCAAAAATGATGCCCAGAGTGGGTCATGCCCATCCGGCTTGGAGTTACGGGGTTAAAAGGTTTTGCAGTTAGGTGAAATGGGTTAAATAGGAATGCTGCCAGAATGCACAGCGACGCAGAAGCCTTACCTTTGCATTTGGGCACAAGAGAGAAAGCAAGCTTAATTAACTCGGAGAGAATGAATGTTGTGTCCATCCTCTAAGGACTTCTTCACTTTTGTTCCCAAAAGCACACAGTATAACAAGTCCAGCCAGCCTCCTCTATTCTTCGGGAACACAGCGATATATGCTACCAAGGTAACGAATGAGGAATAAAAAGATCTACCAAGCTTTACTTTCCTTTTTCTCTTTCTTTTCAACTCAACGAATGAAAAGAACGTATGGAAAAAAAAAAGAAGAAGAAGAAGAAGATGATATCCCGTAGCCGCGCGAGTCCCACCAGGATGGACCAGGACTCTTGTTGTCAAACGACCAAGAGAACAGTTTGAAAGTTGGAATCACCTTGTTTCATGTGCTGCTGATGGAGAAAAAAAAAAACCTGATGTACGGATTGGGGAAGCATATGCTGAAGTTGGGGGAAGGGTTGTGGAGGCAGGGGAGGAGGAGGTGGAGATGAGGAGGTTAGTGTTTGGATGTGACACACATAAGGAATGAGCATTGGAACAATGCTGTCAAGACAAGCAAGAGCGACTAGACTTAGGGCAGCAGTTTTCAAGGCTGGAATTCACCGCCTTAAGAAATGAAAAGACACTAGGGGGATGAGGGGGAAAAAAAAGAAAGAAGGAAAAGAAAAGAAGGGAGAGCGATCGGAGTCGGATCGGAGAAGTCCAGCCTACAAACATTTAGATCGGTGGCATCGTTTTTTTTCCCCCCAGAAGAATCATGGAAAGCCACTTCGTCAAAGCCTACATTGAAGAACTCTTGTTTCGAAAGACAGAATTAGGTGCAGTTGACCTCCAATGGCAACGCCCAGGGTGAAGAATAGTTGCCACTTGTCGTCCACTGTGAGAATGAATCCCGTAAGGTCAACAGTTCCTCAACCATGATCAATGTTGTCCTTCAGCTACCGGTGGACCATGATTCCCACACAACTAACTAATTATCGGATTACATGGCATGAAACTCAAGGCTGGCCGACCCTTGCAATAGTGTTACATATGAACAACGCAATAAATTAGAGATGTGCAATTCGTTTCGTTCCGAATTGAAATTCGGACGAAATTCACCATTTTCGTGGTTCGGGAGCATATCCGAAAACGAAATACTGAGTGACCACCCGAAATTTCGGATCATTCAGTAATTCGGATCATTTCGATGAATTGGATCATTTCGGCGATCCGGCTCATTTCGACAATCCGGATCAATTCATTTCATTTTCATTTCGTTTTTCGCTTTTTTATGAGTTATTTGTTTTTTTTATTGCTTATTTAAGAATGGGAAGTAGATTACTACCAATAGAATGAAAGTTTCTTTAATTCTTTTTGGATTTTTTAGGCATCTTTTGGGTGAAATTTTAGGTTTCCTAACTCTTTCAAAGGAACAAGGCTTTTCAACCAATAGGTTTCAATGCAGCATAAGATTCCGCACACTGCCGGACAGCGCCTCTACAGTATAATTAAAGCAGCATATGAATCCACACACTGCCGGACAGCGCCTCTACAGTATAATTAAAGCAGCATATGAATCCACACACTGCTGGGAAGCGCCTCTGCAATATTAGGCTAGGGTCAGACGAACGCATTTTTCGCATCGTCCGTAAAAAAGTGCGTCCGAACGCATGGACGTACTTTTTCACGGAATACGCGATAGCGGTCATACGATGCGCAATTACGGCCGTGATGTTTTACTGATCCAAAGCAGGAAACTTTGGGTGTCTGGACGTTATGTTGGCTGAAGCAGCGTCTGACGTCTCCTAATCACGCACACACGCCGCTATGCGGACGCAGCGCACTCTCTACATCAGTACTAGCGGTTCGATGTTATTGCGAAAATGCGTTTGTTTGCCGCTTGCGTTGCGTGGCCGAACTTTCGTGCGGCCGTACTTCATGTGTGGGCCTGCGTTGGACATCATTTGCTGCTACCACGGCCGTAATAGAGTGAGGCTAAACGCACGTTCGCACTGCGTTCGTCTGACCCCAGCCTAATTCAGCATATGAATCCGCACACTGCCGGGCAGCGCCTCTCTGCAGTATAATTAATGCAGCATATGAATCCGCACACTGCTGGGAAGCACCTCTCTGCAGTATAATTAAGGCTAGGGACAGATGAGCGCATTTTCTGCGGCCACCGTCAAAATGTACGTCGATGCGTGCGCACGCATTTTTTCACGGAATACGCTTAAGTGGTCAGACGATGCGCAATTCTGGACGTATTTCATGACGATGGGGTGAAAAGAAGTCTAGGGAAATCCGGCTGTTTGAACGTTATGTTGGCCGCACACTAGCAGCGTCTGACATCTCCTAATCACGCACACACGCTGCTATGCGGCCGCAGCGCACTCTGTACGTCAGTACCAGCGGTTTAACGTTCTCGAAAAAATGCGTTCATTTTCCACTTGCGTTGCGCGGCCGGACTTTTGTGCGACCGTACTTCGTATATTGGCTGTCATTGCCCGGCATCTGCTGCTAGTGCGGCCGTAATTATGTGCGTCAGAACGCGCGCGTTCGCACTGCCTCAGTCTGACCCTAGCCTAATGCAGCATATGAATCCGCACACTGCCGGGAACTTCCCAGCAGTGTGTGGATTCATATGCTGCATTAATTATAACTCATAAAAAACAAAAAACTAACTGATCAACAAATGAATCGATCCGAATCAATGAATCGATCTCCAGAGAGGCACTTCCCAGCAGTGTGTGGATTCATATGCCGCATTAATTATACTGCAGAGAGGTGCTTCCCAGCAGTGTGTGGATTCATATGCTGCATTAATTATACTGCAGAGAGGCGCTTCCCAGCAGTGTGTGGATTCATATGCTGCATTAATTATACCACAGAGAGGCGCTTCCCAGCAGTGTGTGGATTCATATGCTGCATTAATTATAGCAGAGAGAGGCGCTTCCCAGCAGTGTGTGGATTCATATGCCGCATTAGGCTAGGGTCAGACTAACGCATTTTTCACGTTGTCCGTGAAAATGTGCGTTCGAAGAATGGACGTATTTTTTCACGGAATACGCAATAGCGGTCATACTATGCGCAGTTTCATCCGTGATTTTGTACGGATCATCAATAAAACACTTCTTGCATCTGGACGTTATGTTGGCCGGACATTAGCAGCGTCTGATGTCTCCAATTCACGCACACACGCCGCTAGCGGACGCAGCGCACTCTGTACGTCAGTACTAGTGGTTTAACGTTCTCGAAAAAATGCGTTCATTTTCCACTTGCGTTGCGCAGCCGGACTTTTGTGCGACCGTACTTCGTATATTGGCCGTCATTGCCCGGCATCTGCTGCTAGCACGGCCGTGATTAAGTGCGCCAGAACGCGCGTTCGCACTGCCTCAGTCTGACCCTAGCCTTAATTATACTGCAGAGAGGTGCTTCCCAGCAGTGTGTGGGTTCATATGCAGCATTAACTATACTGCAGAGAGGCGCTTCCCAGCAGTGGGTGGATTCATATGCTGCATTAATTATAGTGCAGAGAGGCGCTTCCCAGCAGTGTGTGCATTCATATGCTGCATTAATTATACTGCAGAGAGGCGCTTCCCAGCAGTGTGTGGATTCATATGCTGCATTAATTATACTGCAGAGAGGCGCTTTCCAGGAGTGTGTGGATTCATATGCTGCATTAATTATAGTGCAGAGAGGGTGCTTCCCAGCAGTGTGTGGATTCATATGCTGCATTAATTATACTGCAGAGAGGCGCTTTCCAGGAGTGTGTGGATTCATATGCTGCATTAATTATACCGCAGAGAGGCGCTTCCCAGCAGTGTGCGGATTCACATGCTGCATTAATTATACCACAGAGAGGCGCTTCCCAGCAGTGTGTGGATTCATATGCTGCATTAATTATACCGCAGAGAGGCGCTTCCCAGCAGTGTGTTTATTCATATGCTGCATTAATTATACTGCAGAGAAGCGCTTCCCAGCAGTGTGTGGATTCATATGCTGCATTAATTATACTGCAGAGAGGTGCTTCCCAGCAGTGTGTGGATTCATATGCTCCATTAATTATACCACAGAGAGGCGCTTCCCAGCAGTGTGTGGATTCATATGCTGCATTAATTATACCACAGAGAGGCGGTTCCCAGCAGTGTGTGGATTCATATGCTGCATTAATTATACCACAGAGGGGCGCTTCCCAGCAGTGTGCGGATTCATATGCTGCATTAATTATACCGCAGAGAGGCGCTTCCCAGCAGTGTGTGGATTCATATGCTGCATTAATTATACTGCAGAGACGCGCTTCCCAGCAGTGTGCGGATTCATATGCTGCATTAATTATACCGCAGAGAGGTGCTTCCCAGCAGTGTGTGGATTCATATGCTGCATTAATTATACTGCAGAGAGGCGCTTCCCAGCAGTGTGTGGATTCTTATGCTGCATTAATTATACTGCAGAGAGGCACTTCCCCTCAGTATGTGGATTCATATGCTGCATTAATTATACCGCAGAGAGGCACTTCCCCTCAGTGTGTGGATTTATATGCTGCATTAATTATACCGCAGAGATGCGCTTCCCAGCGGTGTGTGGATTCATATGCTGCATTAATTATACCACAGAGAGGCGCTTCCCAGCAGTGTGTGGATTCATATGCTGCATTAATTATACCGCAGAGAGGCGCTTCCCAGCAGTGTGCGGATTCACATGCTGCATTAATTATACCACAGAGAGGCGCTTCCCAGCAGTGTGTGGATTCATATGCTGCATTAATTATACCGCAGAGAGGCGCTTCCCAGCAGTGTGTGGATTCATATGCTGCATTATTTATACTGCAGAGAGGTGCTTCCCAGCAGTGTGTGGATTCATATGCTGCATTAATTATACCGCAGAGAGGCGCTTCCCAGCAGTGTGTGGATTCATATGCTGCATTAATTATACTGCAGAGAGGTGCTTCCCAGCAGTGTGTGGATTCATATGCTGCATTAATTATACCGCAGAGAGGCGCTTCCCAGCAGTGTGTGGATTCATATGCTGCATTAATTATACTGCAGAGAGGTGCTTCCCAGCAGTGTGTGGATTCATATGCTGCATTAATTATACTGCAGAGAGGCGCTTCCCAGCAGTGTGTGGATTCAAATGCTGCATTAATTATACTGCAGAGTGGCACTTCCCAGCAGTGTGTGGATTCATATGCTGCATTAATTATACTGCAGAGACGCGCTTCCCAGCAGTGTGTGGATTCATATGCTGCATTAATTATACTGCAGAGAGGTGCTTCCCAGCAGTGTGTGGATTCATACGCTGCATTAATTATACCACAGAGAGGCGCTTCCCAGCAGTGTGTGGATTCATATGCTGCATTAATTATACTGCAGAGAGGTGCTTCCCAGCAGTGTGTGGATTCATATGCTGCATTAATTATACTGCAGAGAGGCGCTTCCCAGCAGTGTGTGGATTCTTATGCTGCATTAATTATACTGCAGAGAGGCGCTTCCCAGCAGTGTGTGGATTCATATGCTGCATTAATTATACTGTAGAGAGGCGCTTCCCAGCAGTGTGTGGATTCATATGCTGCATTAATTATCCTGCAGAGAGGCGCTTCCCAGCAGTGTGTGGATTCATATGCTGCATTAATTATCCGCGAGAGCGCTTCCCAGCAGTGTGCGGATTCATATGCTGCATTAATTATACTGCAGAGAGGTGCTGCCCGGCAGTGTGCGGATTAATTTGTTAAATTATTGTGCAGAGAGGCACATTATTGTGCGGTTTCATATGCTGCATTAGGCTAGGGTCAGACTGAGGCAGTGCGAACGCGCTTGCAGCCGCACTTAATCACGGCCGCACTAGCAGCAGATGCCGGGCAATGACGGCCAATATACGAAGTACGGTCGCACAAAAGTCCGGCTGCGCAACGCAAGTGGAAAATGAACGCATTTTTTCGAGAACGTGAAACCGCAGGTACTGACGTACAGAGTGCGCTGCGTCTGCTAGCGGCGTGTGTGCGTGATTAGGAGACGTCAGACGCTGCTAATGTCCGGCCAACATAACGTCCAGACCCAAAAAGTGTTTTATTGATGATCCGTACAAAATCACGGACGAAAAAAATGCGCATAGTATGACCACTATCACGTATTCTGTGAAAAAATGCGTCCATTCGTTCGAACGCACTTTTTCACAGACAACATAAAAATGCGTTCGTCTGACCCTAGCCTTAATTATACTGCAGAGAGGTGCTGCCCGGCAGTGTGTGGATTCATATGCTGCATTGAAACCTATGTGTTAAAAAGCCTTGTTTCTTTAAAAAAGTTAGGAAACCTAAAACTTCACCTAAAAGATGCCTAAAAAAGCCTAAAAGAATGATTAAGTAAATAAACTTACATTCTATTAGTAGTAATCTACTTCCCATTCTTAAATAAGCAATAATAAATTAAATAACTCATAAAAAAGCGAAAAACCAAGCGATCCGAATCACCTGAAATGAGCCGAACCGCCAAAATGAGCCGGATCGGCAAAATGATTTGAATCGTCGAAATGATCCGAATCACCGAATCGAAATGATCCGAAACAAAAGAAAAACTGTCCGAAATGATCCGAAACAAAAAAAAAACACCGGAAAAACCCCCGAAACAAAACGAGTTTGCAAGTCATGCACAACTCTACAATAAATATATTAAAGCATAATACAAATGATTGGTGAACAATGTGTCGTTAGGGTTGTAGTGTGCTCATTATTTCACCAAGACTGACTCTACAGCATGACCATTGACCGGATTAATTCCATCATAGTCATCTGGTCTTCATAGATTGACCTGATCATTAAATAACAACCAAGCTTCATAAAGCTACTGATGCAAAGTAGACAAGACATTGATGGTAGGGAAGAATCTGGATGGACCACACTGGGGTGGTGGCAAATTATTTGTACTTAAGGAGTTAATGTATTTCCCGTAACTGTGACTTGAAAATATAGCATCTATCTATCTATTCAGCAACATTTTCAAGGGTTTTAATCAATCCAAGGGTCAAGCTATTGAAGGAATCTCTGCGAAGGAGTCGGCTCTTCGGAATTGTTGGATCCGAAAGTACATTTTTAGAATCATTCTGAATGTTTTTGAAGAATCAGTATGTGGCTGTCACGTAGCTAATGTACGTTTATGTGGAACAGGCGGCGTTTATAGAGCCGGCACATGACTTCTAAACAACTGCTTGAGAAATAGAGCTAACAGCTGAGCATATAGAGAGGAATTACGAAGGGCCCCACCACCACCACCACCTCCTTCTCAAAACAAAGCCTATCCACCACACCACTGGCCGGGCCGTGATTGTGTGAATCCGTAATCTGCTCCTGCATGTTCACAATATCTATTATTGATTTCTGAGTCTGCCTGTGCGATTGTACTATATTTCATTAACCTTATCAGTACTGCAGGGGCTTCTCGACACAATACCCTCCAGGAGGACTCTTGCAAGCGGTGGATTCTCTATCTCCCAAAGCAATTTCGCTCACTCGGCAGGCTGGAAGAAACCTATCGGATTTTTAATACATCAGAGCTGTATATGTCGAGAAAATAAAGAGCCAGTCATGGAAAAGCAAGGAAATAATGGTTCGTTGTTCCTTTCCTAGTGTGCGAAGCGAGCACTAGGGAAGTAGACGTAGCTCATTGAGCGCCGAACCTGGATTTTTTTTCTCTTCTTTTTTATTTTTGTAGAATGCAAAGGATGTCTCTGGTTTCTTTTCTTGCACAGGTTGCATGTACTACAATAGATGCATCCAATGCCAAACCCAGGGCCTGTAAGATTGGGATTGCGACCACAATAAGCAGTAAAGGGCAATCAATGTCCAGCGCCTCTAGCCAGGAATTAATGGCACAAGCCTGATAATCAATAATTTACAGCTTGGAAAACAGGGAACGCTCGGGAAATTGGAACAGTCTGCTTCTGAAGGCACATTAGGCACAGAACGTGCTTAAAGGGAAACTCCGATAGACAAATGTGACCCCCCCTTTTTGCTCTTAATTAATTGGACAGATACCACTGACTCCCAGCATCCAATTATTATTATTATTTTTATTATTTTAAGTGAATTTACTCACCTTTTCTCCCCCGGTGTGCTGCTCCTCCCCGTCTGCTCAGGGGATTCTGAATCAAGGAGGTCCCTGCAGATTTTCTAGGCAATTTGCGTCGCATTGGAATCACAAATTGTACATTGCTCAGGACGTTTGCACTTTACGAATGCAGTTCTGTTGCGCATGCACAGAATGACAGATCTGATCTGCATGTGCATGCACAGAATGACATATCGGATCTGCATGTGCATGTACAGAATGACGTATCGGATCTGCATGTGCATGCACAGAATGATGGATCGGATCTGCCTGCTTCTGCACAGAATGATGGATCAGATCTGCCTGCACATGCACAGAATGATGGATCGGATCTGCATGTGCATGCACAGAATATCAGATCAGATCTGCATGCACATGCGCAGAATAACAGATTGGATCTGCATGCATATGCACACAATGACGGATCGGATCTGCATGCACATGCACATAATGCATGATCAGATCTGCATGCGCATGCACATAATATCGGATCTGCATGGGCATGCACAGAATGGCGGATTGGATCTGCATGCTTATACATAGAATGACGAATCGGATCTACATGCACAGAATGATGGATTAGATCTGCATACACATGCACAGAATGACGGATTGGATCTGCATGCGCATGCGCGGAATGATGGATTGGATCTGCATGCGCATGCACGGAATGACGGATTGGATCTGCATGCGCATGCGCGGAATGATGGATTGGATCTGCATGCGCATGCACGGAATGGCGGATTGGATCTGCATGCGCATGCACAGAATGAAGGATCAGATCTGCATTCGCAGGCACAGAATGATGGATCTGATCTGCATGCGCACGCACAGAATGATGGATCGGATCTACATTCGCATACACAGAATGACGAATCGATCTGCATGCGCATGCACAGAATGATGTATTGGATCTGCATACACATGCACAGAATGACGGATAGGATCCGCATGCACAAAACCAATCCATCGGCTGCATTTCTCAGAGTCTCGCTTTTTGCTGGCGGGCTGAGAGCGGGTGATGCCGACATGCAGAACGTATTGATGTCACTAGTGACCGATCTGGAGGCCGTCAGCCAGGAAAGTCAAAATACCGGCAGCTGATGACACTGGTGTGGGTGGCGGAAAATCCACCCAGTGATTTTTCCTGACCTCTAAAGTGGTCAGGATGTGTAAAATGTCCCTTTTAGGATCCATACAGCTTCTTAATATAAACCTCACCTTCCACACTGAAGGTCACTTATTTTTTCCCAAACCATGCCAAGACCAATGAGTACGTTAAAAGAAAGCATCGGATAAGACATTTACACGCCGTACATATTAAAGTGTAACATTTACATATCCCAAGGCAAATAAAACACCTGCATCATATGTCATTACTGTATAGAGTCTGTCATTACACACGTAGGTTTCCTTAGCAACAACCTGGTACTTTAAATATAGCTTTTTGACCAGATACACAAGACGCACAGGTCAGGGAGTGAAAGGACTCTTCAACCAGTTGTAATGGTGCTCTCAGCATCCAAGAGGTTTGTTACGGAAAGAACCCAAGGAAACCTGGATTCTAAGAGCAACAATGCCACGTATTCTCATTTATTTGCCCGACAGGCACGTTGTGTGGTGGAAAATACAAGCATTCAGTGTGTTATGGGGCCTTTAGGCAATTATTCTTTTATAGTGAGTGCAGAGGGTTTTGGCTCAATACACTCCGATGCCACATGAGTGGCCAATACATTCTGAATAGAACTACATATATCTGATATATAGAGGATAGATAGAGATGCTGGATGAATAGGTAGGTGGATGGATGAATAGGTAGGTAGGTGGATGGATGGATGAATAGGTAGGTAGGTGGATGGATGGATGAATAGGTAGGTAGGTGGATGGATTGATGAATAGGTAGGTAGGTGGATGGATTGATGAATAGGTAGGTAGGTGGATGGATTGATGGATGGATGAATAGGTAGGTAGGTGGTTGCATGAATAGGTAGGTGGACGGATAGGTAGGTGAAAGGAAGGATAGCTAGGTAGGTGGATGGATAGGTAGGTAGGTGGATGGATAGGTAGGTGGTGGATGGACTATTGCAATAATCTCTTATCCGGCCTCCCTCTGTCCCGCCTCTCCCCCCTACAATCCATCCTGAACGCCTCCGCCAGGCTAATTCACCTCACCCGCCGCTCTGTCTCTGCCGCTCCCCTCTGCGACTCCCTTCACTGGCTCCCCATCCACTGCAGAATTAAGTTCAAAATCCTTATCCTTACCTACAAATCTCTCACTAACTCAGCTCCCCACTACCTGTCCTCACTAATCACCAAATACACCCCAGCCCGCTCCCTAAGGTCAAACAGTGACC
Organism: Leptobrachium leishanense; assembly: GCA_009667805.1. NCBI lineage: Eukaryota > Metazoa > Chordata > Amphibia > Anura > Megophryidae > Leptobrachium > Leptobrachium leishanense. Next base: position 427,110,242 of record CM019064.1, on the reverse strand, counting down.
TGCGCCTAGCTTCTCCCCGCATCACCTCTTCCCATGATAGACTGCAGGACTTCACACGCGCAGCCCCCAGTCTCTGGAACGCTATCCCTCGTACTGTCAGACTTTCCCCTAACTTCTCTTCCTTCAAACGCTCCCTTAAAACGTTCCTATTTAGGGAAGCCTACCACCCAACTCACTGACACAACCATCAATCACTCTCACCTTACAGTCCTCTCCTCCTGTTTCCAACCCCAACCCTCCCAGATTGTGAGTTCCTACGGGAATAGGGTCCTCATCTCCTCCTGTACTGTTTGTCAAATGTTGTTCAATGTATTGTAACCCTGTCTATACTGTGCTTATTGTACAGCGCTGCGGAATATGCTGGCGCTTTATAAATAAAGAATAATAATAATAATAGGTTGGTAGGTGGATGATGGATAGGTAGGTTGGTAGGTGGATGGATAGGTAGGTAGGTGGATAGGTAGGTAGGTGGATGGATGTATAGACAGAGGTATGGATGGATAGGTAGGTAGATAGAGATATGGACAGACAGATATGTAGAGAGAAGAGAAAGAAAGATGATCAATAGTTTATAAGTCCCAAAAGTGTCCCATTAACAAAGCAATCGTGCCTCCTTTCTGGGTTAGTGCCCACTCACCCCCTTGCTAGCTGAGTCTGTCCCTTTCATGGACAGACCTGTCATTCATACCTGGGTTGGCACACCATTTTTCTGGTTAGGCTATTTTTTTTGCACATTGCCAGTGATGCATGTTGCCCCCTGTTAGACCCACCCATCCCCGTCCTGAACTCTGATCTCCTGGTAATGTGAGGAGTAAGACCCAGAAACCTACACATAGAGCTACGTATGCATATAGTTAGATAGAAATGGATATACCCATATACTGATAATACAGAGAGAGATATGGGATAGATATGGATATCTACACAATAGATGGATAGATACACAAATAGAGACAGATATAGATAAATATAGAGAGAGAGATACATATATAGATAGATGTGGATAAATACACCGGTAGATCAATATGGATAGATACACAGATAGATAAATACACATATACACTATATTGCCAAAAGTATTTGGTCACCTGCCTTGACTCGCATATGGATGGGTGAGCGAATACTTTTGGCAATATAGTGTGTATATACAGAAGACATAATAGACAGATAAATTGAGACGGGGTATAGATACATATTCATAGATAGATATGGACAGATGATGGATAGATAGATACAGTGGCAAGAAAAAGTATGTGAACCCTTTGGGATTACGTGGAGTTTTGCACGAATTGGTCATAAAATGTGCGCTGATCTTCATCTAAGTCACAACAATTTGAAAAACACAGTCTGCTTAAAATAATACAACACAAACATTATATGTTTTCATGTTTTTATTGAACAGAACATGTAAACATTCACAGTGCAGGGTGGAAAAAGTATGTGAACCTTTAGACTTAATAACTGGTTGACCCTCCTTTGGCAGCAATAACCTCAACCAAACGTTTCCTGTAGTTGCAGATCAGACCTGCACAAAGATCTGGAGTAATTTTGGACCACTCCTCTTCACAAAACTGTTTCAGTGTAGCAATATTCTTGGGATGTCTGGTGTGAATCACTCTCTTAAGGTCATGCCACAGCATTTCAATTGGGTTGAGGTCAAGACTCTGACTGGGCCACTCCAGAAGGCGTATTTTGTTTTGTTGAAGCCATTCTTTTGTTGAATTACTTGTATGCTTTGGGTCATTGTCCTGTTGCATCACCCATCCTCTGCGGAGCTTCAGTTGGCAGACAGATGGTTTTACGTTTTCCTGCAAAATGTCTTGATAAACTCTGGAATTCATTTTTCCATCAATGACCACAATCCATCCAGGCCCTGAGGCAGCAAAGCAGTCCCAAACCATGATGCTCCCTCCGCCATGTTTTACAGTGGGGATGAGGTTTTGATGTTGGTGTGCTGTGCCTTTTTTTCTCCACACATAGTGTTGTGTGTTTTTTCCAAAAAACTCAATTTTGGTTTCATCTGTCCACAGAATATTTTGCCAGTAGTGCTGTGGAACATCCAGGTGCTCTTTTGCAAACTTCAAACGTGCTGCAATATTCTTTTTGGACAGCATTTGCTTCCTCCGTGGTGTCGTCTCATGTACTCCATTCTTGTTTAATGTTTTCCTTATTGTAGATGTGTCAACAAAAATGTTAGCATGTGCCAGAGATTTCTGTAAGTCTTTAGCTGACACTCTAGGATTCTTCTTTACCTCATTAACCATTCTGCGTTGTGCTCTTGCAGTCATCTTTACAGGACGACCACACCTAGGGAGAGTAGCAACAGTGCTGAACTTTCTCCATTTGTAGACAGTCTGTCTTACCGTGGACACATGAACATCAAGGCTTTTGGAGATACTTTTGCAACCCTTTCCAGCTTCATGCAAGTCAACAATTCTTGATCGTAGGTCTTCTGAGAGCTCTTTTCTGCGAGGCATGGTTCACATCAGGCAGTGCTTCTTGAAACCAGTAAACCCAAAACTGGTGTGTGTTTTTAAAGGGCAGGACAGCTTTCAGCAACACATCCAATAATATCACCCTGATTGGACTCAAGGTTGGCTCACTCCTGGCTCCAATTAGCTCTTGGAGAAGTCATTAGGCTAGGGGTTCACATACTTTTTCCACCCTGCACTGTGAATGTTTACATGTTCTGTTCAATAAAAACATGAAAACATATAATGTTTGTGTTGTATTATTTTAAGTAGACTGTGTTTTTCAAATTGTTGTGACTTAGATGAAGATCAGAGCACATTTTATGACCAATTCATGCAAAACTCCACGTAATCCCAAAGGGTTCACATACTTTTTCTTGCCACTGTATATAGATATGGATAGATAGAAGGACAAATAGATTGAGACACAGATTTAAATGAATACGGAGAGGTACACATATAGATAGATACACAGTTATAGATAGATGGAAATGAATAAATACACATATAGGAGATACCTACATTCACATACAGATATATACAACACGAAGCTATAGATAGAAAGCGATATAATCCAGAATATTAGATATCAGAAGGTTAGAAAGTAATCAGGCTTTCATAGCACGCTCCCACGTATTTTTATGTGACGGAAACCTTTTCTTTTGATCTCTGTAATACGTGTTGCTTTTGAAACATTCATTATCTTTTGCCCTCAAAACAATACAAGCCTGCAGCAAGCATTCTTCATAATTACCCAGTAATAACCCTTTCAGGGACCTTCTGCATGTGCAAGCCAAGCAATTTATTCCACGAGCTGCACTTCAGACTGGTCTAGATTTCTACACTCTGTGTCTTTGTCACATCATTTTGCTACGATATAAAATATCTGTGTAGTTAACCATGTGATATTGTTGTATATGTGCTATATATATATATATAGATATAGATATAGATATATAGTGAGATAGATATATAGAGATAGATATAGATATATACTGTGTCATGGAGCTGATGTAACGCTCCATGCTTCAAACCCCAAGAGACTTTATGTTCATTTATATCGTGTGTTTTTAAATATATTTTACATCGTTTGGTTTTAGTTTAATTTAGTTTAGTGTAAAATGGCATAGCTTTGGTTTTAAAAATACTTATATTCCTGTAGGTAAATGTGTTTTTGTGTATACAGTAAACAAGCTTTACTGCTGTGTAATTTATGCACCAGGGTTTTTCCCATTATCTAGCTGCATGTTTAATTCAAGGGATCTCTGATAGTGTGTGTTTAATCTGATGTGTTAGAACAATGGATATACAAATGTTGTGTGAGCTGAAAGGCTAGAGAATGTAAAGAATGTTTATTGTAAATAACTGACCTAATGTAATTAGTATGGGTATGCAAATTATGACTGTTGGACTTCAGCATAAATGGTGGTTGTTCATTAAAAAGTCAGAGAACTCTCAGAGCTCAGAGAGAGAGGATCCTGTTTTAAAGCATACAGCCGCGCCTGGTGTCTTTATTTCAGCGACGCTACACTATACACTATCACCCTCAGAAGGTACCGAGCGGCCTTCTGGAGATTCCTAACGGCTCCAGGGCAGAGGAACAGAAGCAGGCGGGTCAAGCTGCTCGAGGCGCTGAGGACAGTGCTCCCAGTAGCCGGGCTGACCGCAACAAAGGGGTGTCTGGAGAGCCAGGACAGATGGAAGGGAACGGTTCCATCACATACTGTATATACAAAGCCACGGTGTGGCATAGCATTGATTTTAGGGTTCTGTGTAATAACAGATCCAGGATGCATAAAAGTGAGACAGAGGTCATTTGCATATCCTACCCAGAGTTCCTTGATGCATATGGGGAATGTGGCACAGGAGCTCTAGGATGCAATTCATCGAATTGCTGTGATGTGCAAGTGGCTTCTGCAATAATAAACATATATATATAGATATAGATATATAGTGAGATAGATATAGAGATATATATAGAGAGAGAGCGAGATCTATATATATATTTTCAAAATGTTGGGGTATAGAGAGATCTATATATATATACATATTGTGTGTTTATTATTGCAGAAGCCACCTGCACATCACTCTCTCTCTCTATTTTACATAGTGCTAACGTAACCAGAGCTGTTGTAAACTTCCCAGAGCCATTATAGCCTATGGAGGTTTTAAGTTTGCAACAGCTCTGGTTAAGTTAACACCAATATTGTAATATATAGAGAGAGAGAGAGAGTGATGTGCAGGTGGCTTCTGCAATAATAAACACACTATATATATATAGAGAGAGAGATTGTACTGTAAGTCATCTGTCGGTGAAAGTAACCTGTTCCTATATCCAGGCTCAGAATTTATTCTAGAAGTTCGGTGGAGCTCAGTACTGTACGCAGTGGGGAGCACTAATAATGAGATCCGCACACCAGGAAACGCAGATCCCTCCATGCGCGTCCTTCCGCTTTATGTGCAAAACACAACTGGATTGTAAATCTCATCACACTGGAATGTTTTATTACGAATAGATTTCCATAATAGACCGGAATTCATTTGAAACTGAGTTATTTTTAAGATGTATCTGTGAAAATGTTGGGGTTCATTTCAATCGGCTTGATCTATAAGTAGCCCCAATATCCTCGGTACGAGCATTGCTGATTACATGAAATAATCAGAGTATTCTGCGGATACCTTCATTCCAGCCACAGAATATTCATATCACAGGAGTAATAGGTGTATTATATTTGTGCTATATAGATATTGTTTTTAGAACATCATCTATTTGAGTGATAATAAATCTCTTTTAACCTTTTCACTTCCACTCGCTTTTCAATAAAAAAATAGCAGCGTGACATTTATTTGAAGCATGGGATGTGTAGAGAACCCAAAAAGAGGATAATAAAAGATAAATTGTCATTGTGATTTAGATAAGAACGGTATAATTGAGCGATTTTACAGACTTTTTCATCTTATTCACAGATATAGTTGGGATGAAAAGGATCTAGACACTAGATAGTGTTCTTCATCTTGCAGTGTGCGCCTCTAAACCCTTGACCTCAAACGCCGGCCGCCCAGATGTTTATTGCCTACATTTCCCAGAATTCTCTGAATGCAGTAAACAGACGGAATCATGGGAGGTGTAATTCAGAAACATCTGGGGGAGGGGGCAGCTTTGAGATCCGTGCTCTAAACGCATTGTAAATATAGTGCTTTCAGTAAAGAGAGGAGTACACCATGGGCCTAGTCCAACCTACTCGGTAAGCTAACGGCTCGAGCCAGTAGATCTAGCGGCTTCAGCAGCTATCACACCAACTCTGCAGGCTCTGCTTGGTGCTTGGAGGTTGTGTCCATTACTGTAATTTAACGGCTCCAATATTATGTATAGTTTGTATAAGAGACGGTAATTTGCAGCTAACCAGACAAGAATGAGCCGTTACATATTAGATTGTTTTCCCAAAACAAGCCTGATCTCGGCAACAAATACCAGCTTTCAGATCCTGGTGTCCACTTAGTTTGCAAAGCAAGATAGAAACATAGAAACATAGAAAAATGTCGGCAGATAAGAACCTTTCGGCCCATCTAGTCTGCCCAATTACATGGATACTTTACCTGGATTTATCTTTTGTTTAGGATAGCCTTATGCCTATCCCATGCTTGCTTAAATTCAATTACTGTTTTGGCCTCTACCACTTCTACTGGATCACTTAGAACTGACACTTAACCTCCCCACAAGTTTCTACACTTAGCTCAGGTCCCATGGTGCAAGGGGCGGCGAAAGGGGCGGTGCAGAGGGCGGTGCAATCTCCACTTGACGCGATCAGTGGATGACTAGGAACAAATTGTTCTCAGTGTCCTTCTACGGCTCCTTCCACAGCTCCTGTCTGATCCCGCTTATTCAAGGTCAGGCTTGGCACCATGGAGTCCCGTGTAGTGAAGGAGCAGATATCGAAGGCCATTCCTCTGCTGGTATCAATTAGCAGCTCCCTATTATTACAGCTAGTGATAGAGCCGGTAACCGGGAGCCACTGTGGGTTATTGACTAGTGACCATCTTCCACTGTTGCAAACTCAGTCGGATAGGGGCCCAAGGTCATCTGAGTTCAGTCGGGGTGACCTCTCCCCTCTTGGGTAATGGTGTTTGGGTATCTTGTTAACAGTTTCATGCCGGGCAGGTAGTGTCCGGCGGGACGGCTTTAGCACAGTCCCGGGCATACTATACGCGGCGCCCCACTACCTGGCTACTGCGGCAGGCCCTCCTTCGGCCTGTCCACGCTGCTGGGGGACAGCCTGAACCAGATCGTCCTGCAGCAGTGAATGGCGGGGACGGAGGAGGCCCATTGAAGTCAGCAGGGCACACCAGTACGCCCTGCGTCTTCGAGGCCCACCCGCCGCAGGGACAGCATAGTATGCCCTATGGCGGGAAAGGGTTAAAAAAAAAAAAGGATTGAAACTTTTACAATTTTAGAGGCTGTTTGCAAAAAAACTACTGGACGACTATGTCTGGAATTAACATATAAGATCATATGATTAATAATAAAAAGGTCTGGTGCAGAAAAAAAATCTATAAAAAAAGAAAAAAAATCGGAAGAAGAATTTGGCAAAAAAATCCCGAAAAATGGCTAAAAGATCCTAAAAAATAAATAAATGAGTCTTTTTCCTACAAATTAAAATAATAAACGGTTTATTAGATATTGAATAAAAACAGGAATATTTTTAACATTGAAGCCTATGGGATTCGCCTGATTAAACCTGCCAAATGAAACCACCGAATGGCAGGGCATTTCACTGACATTTCTCTGCTGTTTGGTGTCTCTGAAAAGATTAACCATTGCTTCTCTATGTGGATTTCACTGCCGTTGAACAGGCACCCTATTTCAATGGAAATTTGCCAATATTAGGCGAATTGCCAGGTCTTGAAAAGCCGAATGGCCACGAAATCGCACTGTTCGGTGCAATTTTGGGCCAGTTCAGTTTTCTCTGAATAACTCTGTTATATATATAATATAGGGCTCTATTAACTTCTTCGCGAAAAAACATTAACGCGTGCGCAAAAACGCATTAACGCGCGGGGTAAAACCCTTTGTGCAGAACATCGTATTACAATGTCCGCGCAAAAAATGTGCGTTAACGTCTACCGCTGGTGAACCTGCGCAAACCCTTTTCTAGCGTAATGTACGTTGTGCGACCTATACTATAGTGAGGAGCAAGTGACGTAAAGATACTGGGCCCTATTACATTCTTCGCACACAATTTTGCGCATGCGCAAAAATGTATTAACATGAGAGGAAAAACCCTTCGCGCTGAACGTCTTTTTACGACGTTCGCGCACAAAATGCGCGTTAACGTCTAATGCGAGTGACCCTGCGCAAACCCTGCAGGAGCGCAAGTTCGGCGTGCATCCCATACTTAACATTGTGAGCTCAAATGCGTTTGTGCGCTGGTACACGCATCGTATTATAACCTATGCGCAAATTTTAACGGACGTTTGCGTGCATAATTTTAACGTCTTTTAAAAGCTGGTGTTAACGGCAAATCTGAACGTCCTGGCCGAAACCAAATACACCAGCCCGAAAAAAAAAAAAGCACAGTATAGTTACACATTCTACACATACCCAAACAATAAAATGGAGAAGTTGTGTGTGTTTTTATTATTGCTGCAGCATATATACTCAGATTGATTTTGACAGGTGCAAAAACTTAACGGGAGACAATAGTGGTTCTTAATTCAGATTGGCTGAATCGCGCGAAAAAACAGTCCGCCCACCGATTTCTGCGCGCAGCGTTAATGTGCGCACGTTTTTGTGCGTCTCTTTTACGCGCGATATTTTTTGACGGATGAAAAAATGCGCTCGGATTGTAATACCAGCGTTAATTTACGCGCGTTAACGTTTAACGCCGCGCGCAAAAGAAATAGCGCTGCGCGGGTGCTTTTGCGCGAAGAAGTATTAATAGAGCCCATAATGTTTTAAATCTATTATTTCTTAACTGTGTTTGGAGGAGGTAGCAATAAGCTCTAGATTTTATCAGATTCAGCTGGAAATATATATTTTTTTCTTTTCTCCCGTTTTGCCAACAAAAACAATTCTACGGCTCTTACAAATAAATCGCACACCTTATAAGCCGCCGAATTAATTAGCGACACTTTGAGGATCTATTAAACGGCAAATTATAGCGATTGCTATAAAATACATCAGAGGGTATGAAAACCGGTAATACGGAGCTCTGCATTTTTTATGGCGAGCGGTAATTTATTTTACGGCGTGGCAAGGTGTAGAAATCCTGGAATGCCAAGGCTTTCACATCTGACGAAGGTCTTTAAAGTGCAGAACTTAGCAACGCTGTAGATGTGACAGATTTAATTAATATGACATTAAAAAAAATGACTGCTCATAATGGAAGGAGTTCAGTTCTAGCGTTGCGCTGCGCGAGGCGTTTCCCGGAACCTCTATCGCTGCTGGAAAGACACACCTTGAACAAAGAGATGTAGAAGATAAAATGAAAAGTGACCCTCAGCACCTTGTCATGTCTACCTGTGACCCTTCACATATTCCCCATAGGGGTTATTCCGAGAGTACCGAAATGTCTTTCGTTCCACGCACTTAGGGGCATTAAATTCCCCCGACCCTGCGGTGAATTCAGCATTCACCGCAGGGTCCCCGAAGTACAATGAAAAAGGATCCGAAAATCTGCCGAAAATCCGCGGAAAACCCGCCAATAAATCGGATTGATCCAAAAAAAACGCAGAACGTACTCAACGATCCACCGCAAACCAGCCGAACGCGTCTGAAAAAAGCTGACGATCCACCGATCACAGCACCGACCAGCCGCCGGAAAAAGCTAACAAACGGGGTTAAAAACAAAAAGAAAACAATTGAAACTTTAAAAATTTGAAAAGCTGTTTGCAAAAAAACTACTGGACGAAAATGTCTGGAATTAACATATAAGATCCAATGAATGATAATAAAAAGGTCTGTTACAGAAAAAAAAACGCTACTTAGACAAAAAGGTTTGCCGAAAAAAATCCTAAAAAAAAATTAATAAATAAAGAGACTTTTTGCTGCAAATTAAAATAATAATGGCTTCTTAGATGTTGAATAAAAACAGGAAAAAATTTTAACATTGAAACCTATGGGATTCGCCTGATTAAACCTGCCGAATGAAACAACTGAACTGCAGGACACTTCGGCAACTTTTCTCTGCTGTTTGGTATTCTCTAAATAGATTAACCATTGCTTTTCTATGGGGGATTTCACTGCCCTCAAGCAGGCACCGTATTTTGCTGGCAATTCACCAATATTTGTCACACTGCCTGCTCTCTGAATAACCTTCTAACCCATGAAGCCCATTCTATGCCCAATTTATTTATTTATTTAATTAGTATCTTACCAGGAAGGAAACATTGAGATTTCTCTTGTTTTCAAGTATGTCACACAGTGAGGAGCAAGAGATGGAAAGATACTGTGGACAGGGTCGGTGCTAGACTATTTTGCGCCCTAGGCAAGATCAGCTATTTGCGCCCCCCCCGCGAAAAAATTGTTAACGGTCGAAATGCAGGGGAACACACACACTGTGCACGGGGACACACACAAGGCACACTACGGGGGGGGACACACACTGTGCACGGGGTCTGCAAGCAGTTGTTCGGTGCCCACTTTAGCCCTCCACTGGTTGGGCCCGGGATTGGTCTGTGCCTCTTTCTTTCATCTGAGTTTTTTTACATTCTCTCTTTCTTTTGTGCCTTTCTCTCTTTCTTCTGTTCCTTTCTCTCTCCTCTTTTTTTCTTTAATCGGCCTCTGGTGACGCCCACACGTCATCTGGTGGCACCTGCGCCTCACCATAAGACGCCCACCTTCTGCGCCGCTAGCTTTGTGAGCCGCCACTGCAGGCTAAACGAGCCGCACAATGAGGAACGGGTATAGGGAACACGGGTTGGGGCCAGCTGCGCCCCTAGGTGGCAGTGTGCCCTAGGTGGTTGCCTAGCTTGCCTAGTGGGAGCACTGGCCCTATCTGTGGGGGGGGGCAGGTTACAACACAAAATATCACACAATGGATGCACCCAGTGACACATATAGAGTAAAATATTTGCTTAACTAAACATACAAGAGAAAAACAAAGCACATGTAAGAGAACAGCAACATCAAATAAACACAAGAAGGACATTTAGTTTTTTGGTGGTATTGGCCCATTAAGCAGTTTTGTATGTATACAGAACCTGCAGGGGAACAAGGGTCCTACAGATAGAATATTTTGAGATTTGTGTGCCCGAACAGTATTTTTAATACATTAATAGAATATGCCTAGGCACTAATGATATTTGGGGGTCTATTTCTCCTAGTGGATGAGGGCTACCCCAGATCCCAAGAATGCCAAACAAAAAAAAAGGTATATTAAAGTTGCACTTTCTGACCATAAATATGATTTTTCAGGCTTTTTACCAGCCCATTTGCTTTCAGAACAAAGCCGAATCTGATCGAGATCAATTCCAGTCAAGCTAGTCAATATTTTTCTTTTAGGAAAAAACTGCCAAACCAAAATAAATTGAGCCCATTGCTAGACGAGAAATATAGGGTTAATCAAAGATACATCAAGTATAAAACATTGCTTATAACAACACGATTCAGGTAACATTATGAATAATTTGAACATTTGAATGATTCCTCCTCAAGGAAAAACAGCTTGGTTCTATTCTAGATCCACTATCGATTGTATGGTGGAACTAGACCAAAGTCTGGAAGGTGGTCTAGATTTTCAGTGTGACGGACGACTCCTCCGAAAACCCCGTCGGACACTTGGCCGAGCTGTATTCCTTTTAATTTGTATTCTGGTTTGTGTTTTTATGTTGCCATTCTATATGTTGCAACCTTGTTCTAAAAACTGTTTCTGTGTGACCCACCCCCTCCCCCGATTGAATTAGTCGGTCTGATAACATCACATTATTCAGAGGTCCTCTTACAGAGCATCAGGTTGTAACCCTGTTGTTCTCTTTACCCCGCCCTGTGAACAGTTTGATTGTACTGGGTTTTTCTGAAAAATAAAGTCAGTTTGATTTTGAATGCTCAATGGTCTCCATCCTTCTTTCAACTGCGGTTAAAGTTTGGGTGGGCTGTTAGGGAAGATTGCTCTGGCGACTGTGAGGACTGGTTAAAGAGGAGTGAGCCTGCTGAAAGAGGTACTCTGTTAGGGTACAGCGGGCTCTGTTACATTCAGGCCTGACTTGTATCTATGATTTGAATATCAAACAGAAGAGCCGGTCACTCCATGGTGCAATTAAACGAGAGCTGATTTGTTATTGGAACAAATTGCAACATTTCGACTCCTGTTAGAACCTTAATCAAGCATGCAGTGACCGGCTCTTCAGTTGGATACCCAAGCCGTTGCTGGGCTGACAGACTTGAATTGCCTGGAATTTTGTGTGTGTATTTGGTGTGATGGTGTATAGAATGTGTTTGCTGTATCATTTTTCACTACAGATTGGATTTATGATGTGATTTTTTTTTTTTACTACTATTAACAATATAAAAGTACAAAGATTGAGACGTTATTTAAACAAGAAATAAGTTTGTTAATCGCGTCCAGATGAATTAATGATTTATTTACAGTATTATGAAGAATATAAATGAATTACTTGTGAAGGACATACAGTGAAAGGACTTCTGTACACTAAACTGTTTTAATAACAAGCAGAGAATGCGAACAAGTGGTGCGTTTGTCAAAACATAATGCATTGAGTGAGGCCATATGCCAACCATTGAATGGTTTGGAAGAGACATATATGGATGACCACATTTTTATTTTTCCCACAAGGGTAGCCCGCAACTATTGCACAGAAATAACTAGTTTCAGGACATTTCAAGACATCTGACTGGATGTATTTATATCCCTGAAAAATACATTAACCCTATCAGGCTCATGAAATGGAAACTGGAAAAAATTTTTTTTATATAAATCTATCTCTAAAGACGCAAAACACACTAATGTAATTCGGAAAAGTGCAGAGGTTTCAGTCTGAAAATGTGGTTTCAGATCAAAACCAACAGGCCTGAAGGTGTTAAAATGAGTAGTTAAATTATTCAAAAGGTATAAGTTGTATATAGGCCATATGGCTCTTCCCACTATCATGAGCTCCCCATATTATATGTGTAGTCCCTAAATAGCTTTAGAACCCTAGATTTTGCACTTAAATACTACAGCATTATCCTTTAATGCTAGGTATATGGTGCAATGTCCTTATTTATATGTCCCAGCTCTAATAACAAGTCCTTCTTCTTGGAGATCTTTCTGGATGGCTCTACTAAACCGACATCAGTCTGAGGATAGAACCAATAAAGTAGATATTGTTAAGGAAGAAGCTCAGGGGTCCTTCCTCTGTCTTGCTCCAACGTCATGTGGGAGGAGAGAAAAAGATGGAAATCACCATGACTGTCCACTGCAATCCATTCTCCCATGTAGTTTTGGAAACAACAGATTATTCGAGACTATACCTAATTAGGGACAGTTACCCATCATGTTTTATCATTGTTTTATCATGGTCCTGACAGGTAATTTGTGGTAATTATAATCTAGCATAATCTGTTTCTCCCTGAACAACATTGATGTTGGGGCAGGACAGAAAGAAGGGCCGATAGACTTGTTCCTCAATGATACCTACTGTCATGCTACCAGCCTGGAGACCATGAGATACACAGGCCAGGCCAGATCTTACCTTTCCATTCCTCAACATTCAGTCCAGGACTTCCCAGCAACGCACCTGGTCTTCTACCACTGGACATACTGAACACTGACCCACTCCCTATTTAAGGGTGGTACTCCAACTAGTCGGTGCTCTGTCCTGAGTCTAAGTTTGGAGTCTTTACTGTTCCTCCAGAATGTTTATGTGATCTATCCTGCAGTGTATCCAGCAATCCAAGTCTGCAGTATTCCTGTGACCTTGCAGTGTACCCGGTGCTCTATTCTAGCCTGCATTGTTCTTCTCCTGCTTCCCATTGTGGTCTCTGCCTCCCAGAATCTTAAGCCGTGTGGTCTCTGCAACTCAGAGCCTTCAGCCGTGTGATCTCTGCCTTTCAGAACCTTTAGCCGTGTGGCCACTGCCTTCCAGGAAATTCAGCTGTGTGGTCTCTGCCCTTCAGAGCCTTCAGCCTTGTACCCTCCAAACCTCCTGTCTTCTTCAAGCCCTGCAGCCTGCCTTCAGTATTCCAGTGTTGTACAACCTTCGTGAGTTCTGCCTTGTATAGGCAGAATGTTCATCATTGTGTGTCCAGCCTTCTTCATGATCTACCCAGCAGCAGTATAATAAACTTTCAACCTTTCCATTTTGTGTATCCTAGCCTGAAGGGTCTGCCATGTCACTTCCTGAGCGTCCCACCATGGCTCGTGCCTGGTGCCACCATGACACCTACTTTATTGGTTCTAGTCTCAGGCTGACGTCGGTTTAGCAGAGCCATCCAGAAAATTCTCCCAGAAGACGACCTGTTATTGGATAATTATTATCCTGACAATAATCTGTTCATCACTATACAATTTACACATTTTATCAGAGTTCAGTGTGCCAGAATCTTATGAGCACTACTCAATCTACATTCCCATCTGTGCCGAGACAACCCTTCAAACCGTAGCATGGGCCATCCATATAAAGGGGGAACCAATTCACAGGAGTTGGCCTTCGTGTTTTGGGAACAATATCAGTTGACACAACTGCAAAAAAAAACCATTTTACTTCATATATCCTTGCCAAATCGAAGAGCGCCAAGATAGTCAACCATGGAGACCCAAGAATAGTCAAGGAAACCACATAACAATGTGTGTTCTTGTTTACGGGCAATCAATAACTGACAATTAAATGTATCAGCCTTTTTTATTCTGAGTTAATACTGTCCCGTTGGACCTCGGCCAAGCTGACTAGAAACACTCAGGAAAGGAAAGGCATGCAATGTATTATTTAAGTTGTTTAAGTAGTGTCTGTCATCCTTTTATGTGTTTGCTTCCTGTGCTTTCTGTCTGTACATTAATGCAAAAACCACAACGTGAGCTTTTCCCGCACAATGCCTCTTGCAATACATCACGTAGACCTGCAGAACATTAACGCTAATGCTTCTTCGGAAAAAAAGAAACAAACACAATACACAAAGTACAGATACGTAAGATTTTCTGCAATTAGGCTTAAGCAATCTTTTTTAATCAAGAAGTTTCTTTTTTTCATTATCTAGGATTATAGAAAAAAAATACTCACTGGTTTTCAAAACAAGATCTTCCACGAATTCCAGAAGATGTCCATATTGCAGATCACGTCTCCTGATCTAACCTGACCAAATCTAAGGAGGGTGTTCACGAACCACTGTTATTATATGGAATTAATGGTGGATTTAAGTTGGTGAGCTTCAGGAGAACTATAATGGATCTCCTACATTGAAACTATGGTGAATTTACTATTTAGTCAAGTTCCACCGTAGTTTGCTGGAGTTTTCATTGTTTCTTCGGTTTCAGTTGGCCTATGATACATTCAGGGGTCCAGGGGCTCCAGGGGGCCCTGGCCCTTGCCACACCCTGTGCAGCTTGTCTAAGGGCCACAAATGTAAAAGCCATCCAGGAATGGCCCACCGATACACCAACAAATTTCCCAATGAGCCGTGGCATCTGAGGACACTGATTCATAACCAAGGGAGCGATTAGTACGTTCTGAATTAAGCAGAGAGCTCTTCCACCTGGGAATACTTTTATCCCCTTGCGGGACAACCAAGGTTGCAGCCCCTACCTGTAAAATAATGAAATCCGTGGGAGTCGGCAAAATGTTTTATTTTTAATAGGTTTACTGACTGGTCAGCTGAGCGAAGGAAGGCCCTGACCAGTGCTTCAGGAAGATTCTTAACACCCTGATTTCAGTTGAGGTTGTCTAGCCTTATTGACACTGGATTTTTAATCGGAGTTCATTGAAGTGTGTTTGCCGGTGTTACAAATAATGGAGGAACAACACTAAGTGGAGAATAGTCCTTGAATTGAAGAATAATGGTGACACCATTGTTTAGCGGTGTTCATTGTTGTTTGTATCAAGCTTGCCTGTTGTTATTGGATTTTCTGTCTCCGATCTCTGAAGTTTATGGCAGGTGTAAGTATGTTGATTTTGTTTCCCATTGTTTGGAACTATGGTGAACTTCAGCCACTCAACGGTGGATTGTAAATACCACCTTCACAAAAAGAGTAATGGTTTCCTCCCAGGGAGTAGAACATCTCTTCACAGTCAGTGGTGTTGAGTTCCACTGACTGTTCATTCCTCTTAACAACGTAGGATTGCTCTCCAAATTTGTTGGACCTACATGTCCCATGATGCTCAGATATACATTAGGCATATATATATACGTACACCATAAGCGGAAGCAAATCCCACATGTCAGGACCAACCAGCTCCCAAAACAGTCATCCAAGCAGAAGAAGGTATCAGTAGTTCAAGATTCAAAGTCAAGAAAACTTTATTGGGATAACATTGTACAGCGAGGCAATGTTTCAACTCTGAGTCTTTGTCAAGCCTAACTTTGCAAGATTAGACTTGACAAAGACTCTGCTAGAGAAGAAACATTGTCTCGCTGTACGATGTTGTCCCAATAAAGTTGCCTTGACTTTGAAGCTTTGAGTGCCCATACCTTCTTCTGCTTGGATTCATTAGGAAGAGACTCAACTGAAAAATGTAGTTTAAAACATCTGGTGCCGTATTCCAACCCTGGTTTAGATTTAACCAGAGCTGCTGTAAACGTGTCAACTCCATATACTTTAGCCTGATACCACTTATTCTGCCACCCCCACGGCGGGTGGGCCTTGAAGCCGCGGGATGGCATAGGATACCCCGTTGACACCAATGGTACTCTGTGCTCCCACCTCTAAGTTGGCGCACATTGGCTGCCGCGGGAAGGCCTGAACTCAAGGTGTCTGCCGGCAGCCAATGACACGCCTGGGCTGCGGGTGAGCCAAGGGAGGGGCCCACCACGGCAGCTGGCTAATGGGACATACCAGTACGCCCCACCGGGGTTAGTACCCTGCCACTGGGCACAACCCGCCTAACAGTAAATGGTTATTTGCTCTGGTAAGTTTAGAACAGCCCTGGTTAAGTTTACGATAGGGTAACGAGCCCCTGGAAGGCCAATAGTGAAGACTCCTGAAGAAGGGTTTCCTCAGAATTTATGCTTTAGAAAAGCACTTTCTACTTTTATTCAATATAAAGTTTATTCAATAATCAGCCATTTACAGTGAATTGAAAAACTAAAATCGAATTTAAAATATTTCCCCAAATTTACTTTGCAGCGAACTAAACCTGCAGCAACGACTCGCAATTAACCCAGAATTATATAACTCGGCCATGCTGTAAATTTTATTTTAAAAAAACCCAGAAGGGATTAATTAAAAAAATAGGAAGAAAAAAAATGAAATTGCCCTTGTATGGCAGCTCGTGTCAGAAATGTTAATTATGTTGAGAATATATATGTGTATTTTATTTTCTGCTCATTAAAACCAAAATGTTAATTTAGATGGATCTGCGGCAATTTTCGGATCTCCAACCTTTGAACTGTTTCAAAAATAAAAAAAATGAAAAGGAAGAAGATCTCTCCAGTATAATTGGATAGGGAAGCGGCGAGACGGTTTACAAGTCTTTTATTTTTTTCCATTTCTTGTAAAAAATCCTAATTAGAGATGAACGGAGAGCAGTCAATTGGGACGACGAGTCGGTTCGCCGAGCCAGATGCAACGTTTCTGATTTGGAAGAATGCAGATGAGTTTATTGGACCCTCGGTGGGTTTTTTGTCTTTTTATTTGTATATTTTTTGGGATTCTGCAACAAAAGGAAGAAAAAAAAGAACAAGACAAGAAAACTTGTAATAGGAGGACATTTAACTGTTTAAACACCACCTGGCAGTCCCGGCAGCTGCTTCCTAAGATGGTATTAGAGGGTATTAGATCCTGACGCTCAGTCCCGGGGGACCCTCACCATCCCCACCGTTCTTCCCAGCCACAAAGCTCTTTTTGTGTCTGCGTTTTACCTTGAATTTTAAGTAAGGTTCATTAATGTCAATGTCCTTGAAACGGTGCTGCCACCAAAAGCTGTTCGTCGGGTGAATTTCTGAGTTAATATACCATGTGTTTATATCATTCAGAAAATGTTTTGACATCCTCCTTCTCGGATTTCCTTTCTTTTATTCCTACCCCCTTATTTTTTCTTTTTCCCAGCCTCTCCTACCCAACGCAAACTGATTTTTCTCATTATGTCAGAGTGCCCAACACATCAGTCTGGCAATCTCCCCTGTGATGTATCTTACCATAACTCAGATGAACACACAGCTGGTTCGCATCTATTGTTGTTTGAGTTATGGTACAATATACCACCAGGAGATTCCTCTGGGACGCATAATCTTTTAAGGACCTTGTATATCCTGAACAGGGCAGATTTTTTATTGTTTACGATTCAGTGTTCCGCACTTATTATTGGTAATTTTGTGAGATAGCTTTTGTTTTGGGGAAGTGATGTAAAGATTGTATCATGGGATGGCTCTCCAGTGTATCTCTTAAAAAAGAAATATTCCTCCAATCCACATCTTACTGTCTCCCACCTGTATCCATCCATCCATCCATCCAATCATCTGTCTATTTATCCATAATCTGTCGGTCCATCGATCATCTATCTGTAAATCTATTAGCTATATATACATACAGGGTGTCCATAAAGTCTCTTTAGAATTTCAAAAAATTATCACAAAGTTGAATAAAAAGACAAAGAAGTGAAAATTATTACAAAATGAGACGTATATATTTAAGGATTTTTTGCCTCATTTAATACACCTCTATATGGGCACCATTAGTTGCATGAAGCACATCAAGACGGTACTGGATTTCTTGCCATGTTGGCTGTAGCATCCCCTCATCAATGGTGGCAATGGCATCAGTGATCCTCTGCTTTAGATTAATGATGTCCCGTACCTTTGTTCCATACACCATATCTTTAACATAACCCCATAGAAAGAAGTGGAGGGGAGTGATATCTGGTGAACGAGGTGGCCAGGGAATTGGGTCACCCCTTCCAATCCACTGGTCTGGAAATGCTTCATTTAGGAAGCCACGAACATGCAGTCCCCAATGTGGTGGTGCAGCATCTTGCTGGAAAATGATGGTTGGGTGAAGGTCATGTAGTTGTGGTGCCGTGTATTCAGTCAAAAGGTCAAGGTAAACATTTGCAGTAATTGATGTCTCGTATAGGGAAAAACGACTTCTTTCTATGGGGTTATGTTAAAGATATGGTGTTTGGAACAAAGGTACGGGACATCACTAACCTAAAGCAGAGGATCACTGACGCCATTGCCACCATTGATGAGGATATGCTACAGCCAACATGGCAGAAATTGAGCACCGTCTTGATGTGCTTCATGCAACTAATGGTGCCCATATAGAGGTGTATTAAATGAGCCAAAAAAAACCTTACAAATATACGTCTCATTTTGTAATAATTTTCACTTATCTGTCTTTTCATTTGTCTTTGGAATAAATTTTTGAAATTGTAAAGAGACTTTATGGACACCCTGTATATATATACATCTTGCAACTAGTTGTTTATTAATGAAGAGTAATTCAGCACTTTAATTAAATATATTCATGCTGGAAATATCACCGAGACATGGACCTATAGAAACATTAAATCTTGACACAGTATGGGATTAGGATTTTCCCACAATGCATCATCGATGTATCATCATTAGTCCATCACGGGGCAGCTTCGGTATCATTGGTTATTGGATACGCTTTAGGCTATCTTTTGAGCGTTGATTACTAAGAATGATCAATGATGTGTGTAGCTGCGTTAGGCCTGTCAGGGGACATGGGGAGCATGTTACGAGTTTAACGATCTGAGCCGATAATAAGTAACCTAAATATTAAAGGGATACGTGTTATCCGGCATCATATTACAAGATCAATCAGAAACTACTGGTAATTTCAGGGAGCCTCTAGTGCAGCGATCTCAAACTCTGCCACCCCCTGATGTTTCTGAACTACATCTCCCATGATTCTCTGGTCATTTATTGCTTTGAAAGAATTCTGGGATTTGACGGCGAATAAACATCTGCAGCGTGACGGCAATCGAAAAATATAGACACACGTATACATCGATATACAGACAAACGGGTGATAAATAGATTGAAACACAGAAAGAGAGATGTACAGACAGACATGATACTCAGAAATAAAGATGGACGACAGATAAACAGAAAGATGGATACATAGATAAAGACTGACGTATGTTAGACACGGAAAGCGCTATGGGTAAATAAATAGGTAGATAGATAGTGTCATGCGATGTTGAACCACGGGGGTGAGGGTATGATCCCAGGCTGCAGTAGCAAACGGGAAAACGCATATGAGGTACCGCCTGGCAGCGCAACCCTCTATCAAGTCCTATGGAATCCAAGAGGTGATACGGCAGCGTGGAAGCAAGTATCCCCAAGGGTACCGCTGCATAACAGGGCCAGGTGCAGAATTAGTGCCTACCCCGGAATCTCACGCTAAAATGGGGACACTACAGGTGCAGTTTTACCCCACTAGTGCCCCCATATTAGCATGACGAACAGAATGCCCATTGTGGGGGGGGCAGTTTACAACACAAAATATCACACTATGGATGCACCCAGGGACACCTATAGAGTCAAATATGTTCTTAACTAAACACACAAGAGAAAAACAAAGCACATGTAAGATATCAGCAACATCAAATACACACAATATGGACATTTCATTTTTTTGGTGGTAGGGGCCCTTTAACTCTTATGTCATTAAAGAACCGCAGCTCTCTTTTTTTCATCTCTAGGGCCATGCTTTTTTTTTCCTTCTTCCCGTTTTATTAGTGTCTTTTTAACACCTTGGCCTCTGTTTGAAAGCTCTGAAGAGGCTCGTAAAATAAGATCTAACTCCGGTTTTATCAGTTACAGTTCACACAATTGTAGCAGAATAGAAGATGAAGATAACGAAACTGTGCAGCTCAAAATGTCACCGGCAAGATTTTCAATGGGTGGAACATGGTACTCCAGCGTTTCGATCCGGCTCAGCTAGGCAGGTACCCAGTGGTGTATTTTGGCCTAGTCTGACTAGGCCTAGGCCTAGGGCGGCACTTTCCATGGGGCGGCGGCCCGCACTGGGTGGCCCCACCCCTAAAACTATTTTTTTTTTTTTACTTTTGCAAAGTATTTTACCAGGAAGGATACATTGAGATTTCACTAATTTTCAAGTATGTCCTGGGTAGGCAAGGCCTAGGCTTTCACTTTCCAGGGGGCAGCAAAAAACCTCACCACTAAATGGGTTACTCACAGAGCGCCGAAATGACGCCAACTTTTTTGGTGTTCTGTAGTTCCCTGCACTTCAGGGAATAAAATTTCCCCACCCTGCAGTGAATTCACCATTCACCGCAGGGTCCCCATAGTGCATGGAGTCGGCCACTGAATGCTGCCACCGCAAACCCGTGGCCTGCTGTTTTCAAAAGAACTACTGAACGAAAATGTCTGGAATTTACATATAAGATCCTATGATTGATAATAAAAAGTTCTGTTACAGAAAAAAGAAAAACTGCTATTAAAAGGAGAGGAAATTTTGCCCAAAAAAATCTGAAAAATGACTAAAAGGTACTGTGAAGGAACCGTTCCCTTCCGTCTGTCCTGGCTCTCCAGACACCCCTTCGTTGCGGTCAGCCCGGCTACTGGGAGCGCTGTCCTCAGCGCCTCGAGTGGCTTGACCTGCCTGCTTCTGTTCCTCTGCCCTGGAGCCGTTAGGAATCTCCAGAAGGCCGCTCTCTGCCTTCTGAGGGTGAGTGAGGAGTGTAGCGTAGTTTGTAATAAAGACACCAGGCGCGGCTGTATGCTTTAAAACAGGATCTTCTCTCTCTGAGCTCTGAGAGTTCTCTGACTTTTTAATGAACAACCACCATTTATGGTGAAGTCCAACAGTCATAATTTGCATACCCATACTAATTACATTAGGTCAGTTATTTAAAACATTCTTTACATTCTTCAGCTCACACAACATTTGTATATCCATTGTTCTAACACATCAGATTAAACACACACTATCAGAGATCCCTTGAATTAAACATGCAGCTAGATAATGGGAAAAGCCCTGGTGCATAAATTACACAGCAGTAAAGCTTGTTTACTGTATACACAAAAACACATTTACCTACAGGAATATAAGTATTTTTAAAACCAAAGCTATGCCATTTTACACTAAACTAAATTAAACTAAAACCAAACGATGTAAAATATATTTAAAAACACACGATATAAATGAACATAAAGTCTCTTGGGGTTTGAAGCATGGAGCGTTACATCAGCTCCATGACAGGTACTAAAAAAAATAAATCAATAAATAAAGACTTTTTACTGCAGATTAAAATAATAAATGATTTATTAGATATTGCATAAAAACGGGAATATTTTTAACATTGAAACCTATGGGGTTCACCTGAATAAATCTGCTGATTGAAACCACCGAACATCAGGGCATTTCACTGCCATTTCTCTGCTGTTGGTGTTCTCTGAATAGATTAATCATTACTTCTCTATGGGGATTTGCACTGCCTTCAAACAGCACCGTACTTGCTGGCAGTTCGCCAAACTTGTGTGTGAGCATATAACAGAGCAGTGGTGTACTTAGGGGAGTGGCGGAGGGCAGGCCGCCCCAGGTACCAGTGATTATTGAGGTGTCATTAGGGGGTACTAGGAGGTGCCACTGTCACTGTGTATCAGCTTTGAGCTGTGTTCTCAAACAATGAGCAGCGGAGCAGGGCATTTGCATAAGGAATAAAATCGAATAGAATAAAAATCCCCCTCTCCTCCCTCCATAGCTCCTCCCCTGCCCCGCAGCAGCTCTAGAGAGGGGAGGGGGATGTGATTTGTGTGCAAAGAGAGAAGATGACAGTAAACGGCAGGTAAGGGGGGTATCAGCAGAATATGAAGCCCTGTCTGCTTACTGCTGTTTAAAGTGGACCTTTCCTTAACCAGCACTGCAGTGATAGAAATTTGTCATTGAGCTGCCTGGCTCCTGGTGAGGCTGTGTGCGTGCAGGTCACGCGGTCCGGCCAGTCAGGTGGTACTGAGTCTCAGTACCACATGACTGGCTGAACCACATGAAACGCATGCGCGCAGCTGCCTGCCCTTTCGTTAACACAGACTCTATTCTGGACTGAACACCCACCGGGAAGGGAATCAAAGCTACAGTGCACCCTCTGGCAGTGGCACCCCACTGCTGACAAGATGGCTCCACGCACAGGCACAGCCGCGATCCTAACGTGGCCTGGAGGGACCTCCCGCTGAGTCCATACACAGTCCCTGCTGACTCTGCACACAGCCCTACCGCGGACGGAGGCCGGTAAATATAGAATAAATAATTGCTGTGTGCTCATATACACTCGGTTTGCTGGGAGTTTTATTGCAGTGGATTCTGATGCAGTCATACACACCGCACATTGCATTGCTGGGAGTTTTATTGCTGTGGATTCTGATACGCTGACACACACCAAACATTGCATTGCTGGGAGTTTTATTGCTGTGGATTCTGTGATACACACTGCATATTACTGTGAGTTTTATTGCCCTGGAGCTCTGGGATACGCTCATACACACTGCACATTACTGTGAGTTTTATTGTTGTGCAGTTCTGTGATATGCTCATACACAGTGCACATTTCTGTGGGTTTTATTGCTGTGCAGCTCTGATATGCTCATACACAGTGCCCATTTCTGTGGGTTTTATTGCTGTGCAGCTCTGTGATACGCTCATATGCAGTGCACGTTTCTGTGGATTTTATTGTTCAACCAATTGGAGCGGCTGTGATCCAGTATACTTGACATGCGTGGCTATTCTTTGTAAAAATGCTTGAATTTAAACATTTCATAATTTTCTTTATCTCAATAGATACATTTGAAATGGTATACAAAATATACAAGTAGGCACTTGTTATCGACTTTTAATATAAAGAGAGGAAAAGGTGGAGCTCTAAGAGGAAAAGGTGGAGCTTAAAGATGTAGGGTGGGATTAACCAGGAAGAGGTGTGCCCTTGACAGGAAGGGGTGCCTCAAATTTAAATTGGGGGGTGCACGAGTTTAGTCAGGCCTAGGGCAGCACAAAACCTAAATACACCACTGCAGGTACCATCATCTTAGGTTATTTGGTCTGGTAGGAGAAAACACGAGACCCTTATAGGGTTATAAATCAAAGCTGGAGACGTTAAGGGCACAAGGTACTACCTTGGTGTCGGCTCTTTATTGTCGATCAGGGGTTCCAGGGGTGTGGAAACTATATTGCCCGACGCCCGGGACATGAAGATCTGAGGACCAGGGATGGGAACCACTGCTGTAAATTAATGGCTCCTAAACTTTGTGTAGGAGCCTTTAATAATGTCTCAAAGCAAGGTCAATGAGCTATTCCAAGGTCGCTCTCTGTTCTCGTCTCAAGCTGGTATTATGCAAATAATGCAATCTGTCAGAGCCGGGTGTTAAGTGATTTTGCTTTACCTGGCAGTCGCGTCACCCTTGGCTTCATGTAATCCTATGAGCCAGCACTAGTGGCAGCATGTATGAGTCCAAGCCGTTTGGTTACTTTGTGGTTAACTTAAAAAATACAGGTAGTAGTCCAGGAAGTGGCACAGCCAATCAATGTAATGTACTCCTTATCTACAGTGGGGAATGGGGCTCTTGGCTACAGGTTATAAAACACAATTTTTAAAAGGTTATTCAAAGAGTTCCGAACTTGTCAACGTAAAGCATCGAACAGTGAATTTCCCTGTATGGTGCAGTTTTGTGGCAGTTTGTCTAGTCAGAAAGCTATCAATTCGCTAAATAGTGGCGAAATACGGTGCAGTTCACCACAATTCGGCGATCTTCGGCAGCAGCGAAATTGTCCCACAGAGAAGAAATGGTTAATCTATTCAGAGAACGCCGAAGTGTTAGTGAAATGCCCTGATTTTCCTTGATTTAGTTTGACAGGTTTAAACAGGCGAATCCCATAGGATTCAATGTAAAAAAATATTTTATTTTTATTATTCAACCGTTTTTTTTTTCATTTTCAGCAAACTATCTTTTTATTTATTTATATATATATAATTTTTTTTACTTAAAACTTTACATAAAATGTTTGATTCCCAATTTTTTTATTCTGCAAAAGACCTTTATTTTTTTAAGGACCTTTTTCAATTATTTCCACACATGCATTTTTGTTTTAAACACCTTTTACTGAATAGCAGAGTTCCGTTTTATCATCCCTGCAGTTCGGCGGCGTTTGGTGCTCAGTTCGACACTCTTTGGCGGCATTTAGTGGGCTGATCAGCGGTTGGGGCTGGCATTCGGTGGTCGACGGCGGCTCCACGTTCGACGCACTTTGAGGACCCTGCGGTGAATTCACCACAGGTTCGGCGAACTGGAATCGCCGAAGCGCACGGAACGAGAAGCACAGACATTTCGGTGCTTTCTGAATAACCCACTTCATGAATTTAACAAAACAGGGACTTAACAACATTGTGGGTTAAGCGTTTTGCGACCAGATATCAGGTTTACCAACCATGTCATCTGTAGAAATCAGAGCGCAACGCATGAAAATCACATTCCTAGAAAGGCTTTACTTAATGCAACATGACGGGGCGTTTGAGGAGTTAATGATAGAAAGGAGATAAATGCTCCAAACTCATACAGGGTTATCCAAAGAGATTCGAAAAGTCACCGCACGTTCGGTGACTTTTCGTTCTCTTCAATTCGGTTCTTTTGCCGATTGCATTTCGGTGACCCTGCGGTGTATTCAGCAAACACCACAGGGTCCCCGAATTGCAGGAAAACCTGCCGAAAACCTGACGAAACCTACCGAATGCACGCTGAAAACAAGCAAAAACATCTGGATTAACCTTCGAAGAGGAGCCGAACAGGAGCCGAAAAGGAGCCGAATCACACAGAGCCGAAGCAGCTGTGACGTAGAGGAGGCAGTGAATAAATTAGAAAAACCATTTGTATGAATCTGGGAAAAAGAAACGCTGTTTGCAAAGAAAACTACTGAGCGAAAATGTCTGAATTTTCACAGGAGGTCCAGGGAATGATAATAAAGAGGGCTGTTACAAAAAAAATAAGCAAACTGAAAAAAAATCAAAAAAAAAATCGGACTTTTAATTTTTTTAAAAATTCAGAAAAATGCTTAAAGTATCCTAAAAAATCTATAAATAAAGAGACTTTTTGCTGCAGAATTTTATAATGAACGGTTTATTAGATTGAATTAAAACGGGAATATTTTTAACATTGAAGCCTATGGGATTCTCCTGAATAAATTTGCCGAATTAAACCACCGTATGGCAGGACATTAGGGGAACCTTTCACTGCTGGTTTGTGTTCTCTGAATAGCCGAGCAGTGCTTTTTGATGGGGATTTCACTGCCCTCGAACAGGCACGGAACAGGCACCGTATGTGCAGGCAATTCGACAGGATTTGGCGAATTGCCTGCTCTCTGGATAGCGAATGCCAGAAAGGTAACCGAACCCTGATTTTCAGCGTTCGGTTACCTTTCTCAAGCAATTCGAATCTCTTTGGATAACCCTGTCAGGTTTCCATGGTGACATAAAAAGTGCAACACTATCTGATTAGAGCATGTAATAAATATATATTGAAGTGTTACAACGCTTTAGGTAATTTGAAATATTTTTCTTGATTTTTCAATAAAAACTCTGCAAAAAATATAGTATAATATATATATATATATATATATATATATACCAGGATATCCACTTCTAAATGCTCCGGTGCTGACCGACGCTGAGGGCATACAACTCATCAAAAAGGCGTGCACTCCTGAACTCTTTAACTACATGTAGATGTTTTTGTTTTTTCTTTTCTTTTTTTATTCTGGTAGTACCAAAATCTATCGTGTTTTTTTTTCTACTACAACAATAAAAAAAAAAACATATAGGGGGTTACCGTCAACTTACAAATTGTCACCAACATTTTGGTGCTCTCTCTTTCCCCGCACTTCCCTGCACTTCGGGGAATCAAATCTCCCCACCCTGCAGTGAATAAAGCATTCACCGCGGGGTCCCCAGAGTGCAGGGAAAACCCGCCGAACACCCATCTAAAAAACCCGCTGGAACCGCCGCAAAAAAACACGTTGGAAAAAGCCGATGAGCCGCTGATCACAGCGCAGACCAGCCGCCAGAAAAAGCAGATAAGCTGACAAATGGGGTAAAAAAAGCAAAAACCATACACTTGAAAGTGTCAAAATTGAAACGCTGTTTGCAAAGGAATTCTGAACGAAAATGCCTGGAATTAACATATAAAATACTATGAACGATAATAAAAAGTTTGTTACAGAAAAAAATGCTGTAAAAAAAAAAAAAATTGCTGAGAAAGAATTTGCCGATAAAATCCCCAAAAATGCCTAAAAGATCCTAAAACAATCAATAAATAAAGAAATCTTTTACTGCAGATTAAAATAATAGACAGTCTATTAGATATTGAATAAAAACGGGAATATTTTTAACATTGAAGCCTATGGGATTCGCCTGAATAAACCTGCCGAATGAAACCACCGAACAGCAGGGCACTTCGGCAACTTTTCACTGCAGTTCGGTGTTCTGTGAATAGATTAACCATTGCTTCTCTATGGGTGATTTCATTGCCTTCGAACAAGCACCGTTCTTGCTGGCAGTTCACGAAAATTTGACGAATTGCCTGCTCTCTGAATAGCCGAATGGCCCCGAAATGTCACATACGGGGAAATTCTCTGTTTGGTGACATTTCGGGGCTCGATCGGCTTTCTCTGAATAACCCCTATAGTTAAAGACTACCAGAGTGCACAACTTTTTGATGAGTATATATATATATATACACATCCATATACAAGTACGTATTGCGGCACATCCGGTCTTATAAAAAAAATACTTTATTAAGTAATCAACGTTTGAGTCTGCTATCAGGATCCTGATGAAAGTCTGCAGATAGCGAACTGAAACGTTGATTGGATGGGTATATATGGATGGGTATATGAGCCAGGCGCAGCACCGGGCAATGGATTGCAGTATTCCGAGTGCAGCAGTCAACGGTATATATATATATATATATATAAGTCTACGTAACCACACACTCCACATACAGGATTATATCAGGGTTATTCAGAGAGAGGTGAAAAGCAGGAGAATGACTGGAGAATGAAAAATTCTAGGTCAAAATAGCCGATTTGGAAAGTGAGATGAAAGGGAGAATTTTTCTGGTTTGGCTATTTTGACCTAGAATTTTCCATTCTCCAGTCATTCTCCTGCTTTTCACCGCTCTCTGAATAACCCTGTATGTAAAATGTCAAAAATTGTTATTTAATGTTGCATAATACGCATAGATATGCGTATTATGCAACATTAAATCATTTTTTTTCAAATTTTACATACAGGGTTATTCAGAGAGCGGTGAAAAGCAGGAGAATGACTGGAGAATGGAAAATTCAAAGAGAATCGAAAAGTCACCGCACCTTCGGTGACTTTTCGTTCTCTTCAATTCGGTTCCTTTTGCCGATCCCATTTCGGTGACCCTGCGGTGTATTCAGCAAGCACCACAGGGTCCCCGAATTGCAGGGAAAAGCTGCCGCAAACCTGACGAAAACTAACCGCAAAACCCACCGAATGCACGCCGAAATCCCTCAAAAACATCTGGATTAACCTGTCAAAAACCACAGAAAAAACCCGAGCAGGAGCCGATCACACGCAGCGAAGCCGCCGGAAAAAGCCGACACCGCAGACGAATGGAGTGAATAAATTAACAAAACAGTTTGTTTGAAAAGTGAAACACTGTTTGCAAAGAAACTACTGAGCTAAAATGTCTGAAATTTACATATGATCCAATGAATGATAATAAAAAGGGCTGTTACAGAAAAAATAAGTAAAGTTAAAAATAAAAAAATTGGACTTTTAAAAAAAAAAACTGAAAAATGCTTAAAA
This sequence comes from Leptobrachium leishanense, assembly GCA_009667805.1. Taxonomy (NCBI): domain Eukaryota; kingdom Metazoa; phylum Chordata; class Amphibia; order Anura; family Megophryidae; genus Leptobrachium; species Leptobrachium leishanense. The sequence goes on along the minus strand of CM019064.1, from coordinate 427,081,818 downwards.
TATCCAAAAAAATCTATAAATAAAGAGACTCTTTACTGCAGAATTTTATAATGAACGGTTTATTAGATATTTAATTAAAACAGGAATATTTTTAACATTGAAGCCTATGGGATTCACCTGAATAAATTTGCCGAATTAAACCACCGAATGGCAGGACATTAGGGGAACCTTTCACTGCTGGTTTGTGTTCTCTGAATAGCCGAAGCAGTGCTTTTTCATGGAGATTTCACTGTCCTCGAACAGTCACCGAGCAGGCACCGTATGTGCAGGCAATTCGCCAGGATTTGGCGAATTGCCTGCTCTCTGGATAGCCGAATGGCCAGGAAAGGTAACCGAACGCTGATTTTCAGCGTTCGGTTACCTTTTTCCAGCAATTCAGATCTCTTTGAATTACCCTGATAGTCTCTGTGTGCATCTGAAATTTGGAGGATATATATATTCTAGATAAATGACGTAATAAAAAAATAACATATATATATATGTAAAATCCAGAGTAAATCATGCAATTATATATAGATATATCTTGTTACTTTATGGATATATGCCGTTGACAAATACACCAGCCAAACCAGCAGCCATCTATTTGTGAAAGAATGACATGTTGCAGTGTGTGTTACTTTATGAATATAACTGATCTTTATTCACATATGAAGCCAGAAGTCTGATCTCGTAATTAACTGGGACTCGGCAGCTAATTAAGCATTTCTGTTATTCACGTTTTGGCAGAAGATATCAAGTTGATGGAAATTAAGATAACATACAGCACAAAAAAAAAAAAGGATTTTTTTTTTAAAAAAAATTATGAGCACATAGCAAAAAAAATTAAAAAACTTGAGTACAATTTTATCTTAAATTTAAATCACTCTCTACCACTTGGTAACAATAAAGGGCATTGATTATAAGCAAGAATTTGTAGAAGTAAATAAATAAAAATAAACAGCATTAAAATGTTCCACGAAACCCAGCGATATGCACTGAAGGGTAACACGATTAGGATTTATTCACCTTATGATCTATAATCAGGTAAAAATAAACTCATAAGCAAGCTTGTTGGGTTGCCATGGTGATGGGGATATGAGTGGGGGTGGGCAGAATGCGTTCTAGCTCCCACTCCCTATGGATATACTGTATCATTACATCAGTCACTATGTATCAATCTCTTTTTAACCGACCACCACCATAAACATGGCCTTTCATCCAAACGCTCCAATTGTGCGCCTTCAATGAAATCCACATCCATTCATATCAGGATAATGTATCAAACACCATTATTTTGAAATTTCTACAGAATTGGGGATTTGAGACAATTGATATAATCTATTTTATCCCACACATATATATTGCTCCGGTATGTATAATGATGAGTGCACCGCCGAGGAGTCACACCGCTGGGCGGGCGAACTCTACACATTCTACTCATTCACGAACCTGAACTGCGTCACACCATAAGAGAATGAACAGAGATTATGAAATACAGGGTTATTCAAAGAGATCCGAATTGTGGCCGAAAGGTAGCCGAACAGTGAAATTCAGCGTACGGTTACCTTTCCTGGACATTCGGCTATCCAGAGAGCAGGCAGTTTGCCAAATGTTGGCGAATTGCCTGCACATACGGTGCCTGTTCGGTGCCTGTTCGAGGGCAGTGAATCCCCATAGAGAAGCAATGCTTCGTCTATTCAGAGAACACAAACCAGCAGTGAAAAGTTGACGACTTGCCCTGCCATTCGGTGGTTTCATTCGACATGTTTGTTCAGGTGAATCCCATAGGCTTCAATGTTAAAAATACTCTTTTTTTAATTCAATATCTAATTAATCGTTGATTATAATATTCTGCAGTAAAAAGTCTATTTAAAGATTTTTTTAGGATCTTTTAGGCATTTTCGGGATTTTTTTGCGAAAAATTTTTTCCGTTTGTTTTTTTAAATCGTTTTTTCTTTTTTCTGTAACAGCCCTTTTTATTATCATTCATTGGATTTTATATGTCAATTTCTGACTTTTTCGCTCTGTAGTTTCTTTGCAAACAACGTTTCACTTTTCAAACATTTAAGCAAAATGTTATTTTTTTTCACTCCATTCATCTGTGGTGTCGGCTTTTTCCGGCTGCTGCTCTGCGCTGTGATCGGCGGCTACTCGGGTTTCGCCGGCGTATTCGGCGGGGTTAATCCAGATGTTTTGCGGGTTTTAGTGAGTGTTCGTCGGGTTTTGCGGTTTGTGTTCGTCGGGTAGGCAGTGAGTGTTCATTGGGTTTGCGGCTGGATTTCCTTGCACTTTGGGGACCCTGCAGTGCTTGCTGAATACACCGCAGGGTCGCCGAAATAGGATCGCCAAATCTCACCGAATTGAAGCGAACGAAAAGTCACCGAACGTACAGTGACTTTTCAATGCTCTTTGAATAACCCTGATAGATAAACATTTGTTTGTGGAATTTTTATATTCCAGGTCATTAGGACTTAACCCACTAAATGCCAATCACTTCTTTTGGTCTATAAAAAGCTATTATCATGACATTTATTTGAAACACAGGATGCGCAGTTAGCCCTTAGAACTAATATAAACCAGTAATTTTTCATAATGATTTTTTGTTCAGAAATATTTGAAACGTTAAAGGAATTATTACTTTTTCACGCCGTTCGTTTGTCCTGGCATGAGAGGTTCTAAACCAGGGATCAAGTCCTAAAAAAGTAAATGTGGCAACTCACCTACATTTCTGTCCATTCCGGTCTTAACCCCTTCACTACCAAGCGATTTCCCAAAAAAAACATTGTCAGAAACCAGTGTTTATTTTGTAAAATCATTTTTAATTAATTTAACAGTAATACATAGCTATTACTGTAATTAACCTATTTGGCCAGTAGATGGCACCATCTACTGGCCAAATTGAGTTACAGAGGTTTGAGCAGCAGGTCTAAGAAATGTGTTCCCCTGCATCGATTGCTGAAAGCCTGATATTTCACAGCATTCATCAGCTGATTTTACAGTGTTATCTCTATGGGCATTGTGCCCACAGGGCTAAAATTTTGGGATCACCTCCTGCAGCCCAAAAGCAAACTAAATTCGTTGGCAGCAAACTAATTCCTTTGCTTTTGGGCTGCAGATCGAGATATCTCAATATCGGGGCACCAGATGGTGCCTTTGAAACCAGAGATATCTTGATTTCGATAGTGAAGGGGTTAAAGATTATGGGGAGGCGCAGCGGCTGCAGCGCTTCTTTATGCATGCGAATGCCATTCCTCTGGCACTGAGAAATTGCTTTTCTTTTTTTTTTTTAACCGCTGTCAGCATCTGGCTGGCTTTTGTCAACTTTTTCTCACTGGCGCTCGTTGGTCTGTTCAGCAACAATTATCGGCTGCGTTCAGTCTGTTCGGTGGGTCAACGGCTGCATTCGCCGGTTTACCAGTGGCGTTCGCTGGTTTGTGGCTGCATTCTGAGAGCTTATTAGCGGATCCATTCAGTGCACTTTGGGGACCCTGGTGCACTTTGGGGACCCTGCGGTGAATGCTATATTCACCGCAGGGTCGGCGAATTGAACTCGCGGAATTTCACCGACACTTTCGGAATAATTCAGCTGCAGTTGAAAATCAAAAAAATTATGCTGTTCCCTTAAATTAATCGATTTTTATTTCTAATGATTCTTAAGGCTTAATGGTAACAAATACAGAGATTACAAATATTATAAACTAAGAATACGAGCCTCCATGGTATATGTTTGCACGATAAACACCGCACGTTATAAAACCTAGCGCAAAGACAGTGCAAACTAATAATGGACCAATCAAAGCCCATCATTATTGTTATAATAGCATTTGAAGATATATTTAGTTTTTTTTTACATCACATTTTTAGAGATTTATGATATATATATATATATATTTTTTTGTGGTATGAATTATGTATAAGTCCTTTTTTCTATCTTTCTGAGTGTGTAGATGTCAAGTCCGCTTTACGGACAAGTCCTGTGTCTGAAATCACTATTCCTTTAGATAACCGCGTGTCACATTCTTCTCGGCCTCACTGCTGTTTATTTTTAGATACGTCCCATGTTATGTTCTATACATTCAATCACTGTAAAAATAATGCCTTCCTCGCTGGTGACGTACTACAAATTCTTTTGTTTGAGCATGCAAAAAACTCAACTTTTGATTCATAAATTCTTGTCCTGCCATCTGTATTGGAACCACTAATTGTGCTTCCACTCAACCACCCCCTCCCTGACTTGTCTATTCCATAAATAATGATGAATCTGACCATTCTTCCGCAAATGTTGATGCAGTCTGTCAGTCTCTATCATGTATATCTTTATTCTTTAGAATCCTGGAATGAAAAACAATCCTGTTACTATGTATCACTCTCCTTTAGTTCGGCTTTGTCTCTATGTGTTCACTCATCCCACATGCATCGTTCTTCTTGCATTAGAATTCCTCATCACGTCCATTTCTTTCTTCTCTACAAAATTCCAATGCGTTTTCTAGAACTCCAAGATTCTGCAAATAAGGGCCCTATTCTATGGTTGTCGTTAAAAGTCAGACGCTAATGGAAAAATCGTGCACCAGCCGTTAACCATTACAGTCCTGTTCCAACCAAGACGCATGTCAAGACGTTAAAGTTGGCTGGCAGACGTTAAAGTCTTAGCAAGACGTTAAAAAGTGTGTAAAGCAGTGAAATTAATGTCTGACACTGCTGATGTGGATGCACGCGCAACTAACGCTAATTAAACCTTTGTGTCAGCCCTGGTGTAAACTTAACCAGAGCCTTAACGAGTCCATAGACTTCAGCTGCTCAGGGAAGTTACACCAGGGTTTACGTGTCAGGATCAGTCTAACACCAGCTTTTAGGAGCTGTTACATTTCCCTGGTTTGCACCTAGACGTTGAGTTTATTCAGCATCTTGGATTAAGTCGCTATTCTTGATTTCTTAATGACTTGCGCGTCCCATGTTAAGTATAAGCAAACGCAAGCCGTGAGACGCTAAGGTTAGAATAGGATGTGACAAAATTAAGGTAATAATGTCTGATGTTATGTTGCGAGTCTTGATCGCCAAGCTTTCCGACAAACTTGGAATAGGGCCCAATGTTTTACAGTGATAATTCCTTCAAATGCTTCATAATCTCAAATCTTCTCAACCCAGTCTCCAACATCTCACTTCGCCACAAGCTCAGGTCCCTATTCTGCCCGAATCGGTAACAGGGAACCACTGAGAGTAAATATTTCTACAGGTTGATATCCCTTAGTGGCTCAGTTTTTTCCAACTCTATTTTGACCCAACCTCTGTAGTAGCAGCTTGTGTCTTTATGTTAGGAGCCTCAAATAGATACCAGCAATGGCGCCGTTGCTGGTATCTGCTCCTGGAGTCCACAGGACTCCATGGAGAGAAGAACGACCCTGCCCAAGATCTTCACAACCTTGCATAACCAGGGTTGAACTAGGACTGCAGACGCACACCAGGAAGTATTCATTGCCAGTGTTCTTCTGCGTGCAGTCAGAGGAGGCAGTGAAACGCGTCATCCTCTGCAGAGGGAGACCGGATGCAAATAACGCATATTTAAATGTACTTTTTCTATACTGGAAAAGCAAAATTACTTAACACCAGGGTCTCCAAGTCTGTAATCTTCATTTTTAACCCTTTGATGCCACTGGGTGTACTATGCCATCCTGGCGGCTGGTGGACCTGAACGCATAGCATGCCCCATGGGTCTCCAGTTACTCCCTTGCCTCGCTTTCCTTGCCGGCAGCTGATCGCCACAATAGGCTGCAGGTGTGCTGCATTCAGGTGAAAGGCTGCAGGGAAGGGAGGTGGGCCGGGGAATTGCCAGAGAGTGTTGGGTCGTGCTATGCCATTCCGTGGCATTCAGGGCTGCCCAAATCCCACGCTGCCCCATCGTTAAGGGGTTGAATACAATTACCATTATTTATAAAGCACCAACATACACTGATCAGCCATGACATTAAAACCACTGACAGGTGAAGTGAATAACAGTGATTATATGGTCACAATGGTCCTGTAACAAGGTGGGCTATATTGTCACGGTGTGGGGTATACTGTCACGGTGTGGGATATATTATCACGGGGTGGGATATACTGGCAAGGGGTGGGATATATTGTCACGGGGTGGGATATACTGTCACAGGGTGGGATAAATTGTCACTGGGTGGGATATATTGTCTCGGGTGGGATATACTGTCACGGGACGGGATATACTGTCACGGGGTGGGATATATTGTCACGGGGTGGGATATACTGTCTCGGGTGGGATATATTGTCACGGGGCAGGATATATTAGGAGCAAGTGAACAGTCAGTTCTCGAATTTCATGCGTGTGAAAGCAGGAAAAATGGGACAACAGATCTGAGTGACTGTGACAAGGGCCAAATAGTGATGGCCAGATGACTGGGTCAGAGCATCCCCAAAAGGACAAGTCTTGTGGGGTGTTTCCGTTATGCAGTGGTAAGTGCCTACCATTAAACAAAATAAAATAAAAAGTATGGCTGTGAATGTCTCAAATGCAACTCAATACATTTTCTTCCATATGGAACTTCTTCAGGAGTAAAAAAAGTCCACAGCAGTGAATAATCCGTACAAAAAATTGCAATCCAAGTTTTCACCTGGAATAGGGCCCATAGTTAGCAAGTTAAAAAGGAACATATTGGTAGATTTTCTTTTTTAAATCACAGAACAACTTCCAGTCCTAATGGATAATAAGGAGAACGTATTTCACAACGTTTCTCTATATTGTCTTAATAACTCCGCTGACCCTGCCAACATACAAGGTGGAAACAAGAAGGTTTGACCAACGACTGAATTAATCTGAACTAAGAATAGCAGCAATTTACTTTCCATAAGAAACTTCCTGATTTATACAGAATACTTAATTTGAAGTATCTATTTATACCTGTACTGACCAGTGTGACCCAAGGGACATAGATGGCTTACATAACGATCTTTTCTAGTGGAAACATTTGAAACCGCTGCAGACATAGGTCTGAGGAATCATTTTTATGCATTTTTCTTTTTAAATTTTTACTGCTTTTAATACTGCCATCTCATTTCCTCCGCATGTAACACTTCATCGTGCTGTTGGGCAGTGCCAAAAGGAAACACCCCTTCCCTTTCCCATGAATATATACAGTTCATATGTTGTAGGGACAATCAATGAATGAATGAAGTCTGGATCCAAAAGGAAAAATATGTGATTTATTTAGTATATATGGCATTGGTGGTCTTCAATCTATTGGGTTGTTTTACTTTTAAATGCCATCAACAGCAAGAAGTGTTATACACTTATTAACTACAACATTAAAACCACTGCCCAGTAAAAAGATAAACACCGATTATATGGTTATGTTGGCATTTGTTGGGGTAGGATATATTGACGCGGGTAGGATATATTGTCACGAGGTGGGATATATTGTCATGGGGTGGGATATAATGTTGCGGGGTGGGGTATATTATCACGGGTAGGGATATATTGTCACGGGGTGGGATATATTGTCACGAGATGGGATATATTGTCATGGGGTGGGATATATTGTCACAGGGTGGGATGTATTGTCACGAGGTGAAATGTATTGTCATGGGGTGGGATATAATGTCGAGGGGTGGGATATATTGTCATGGGGTGGGATATAATGTCAAGGGGTGGGATATATTGTCATGGGGTGGGATATATTGTCATGGGGTGGATATATATTGTCACGGGGTGGATATATTGTCACGGGGTGGGGTGTATTGTCATGGGGTGGGATATAATGTTGAGGGGTGGGATATAATGTCATGGGGTGGGATATATTGTCACGGGGTGGGATGTATGGTCACGAGGTGAAATATATTGTCATGGGGTGGGATATATTGTCATGGGGTGGGATATATTGTCACGGGGTGGGATATATTGTCACGGGGTGGGATATATTGTCACGGGGTGGGGTGTATTGTCATGGGGTGGGATATAATGTTGAGGGGTGGGATATATTGTCATGGGGTGGGATATATTGTCACGGGGTGGGATATATTGTCACGGGGTGGGATGTATGGTCACGAGGTGAAATATATTGTCATGGGGTGGGATATATTGTCACGGGGTGGATATATTGTCACGGGGTGGGATATACTAGGAGCAAGTGAACAGTCAGTTCTTGAATTTCATGTGGTGGAAACAAGAAAAATTAGCGAAAAGATCTGAGTGACTGTGACAAGGGCCAAATAGTGATGGTGAGATGACTAGGTCAGAGCATCACCAAAACGACAAGTCTTGTGGGGTGTTCCTTCCTGGTGTGCAGTGGTTAATACCTACGAAAAAGGTGCAAGCAACGATAATCGGTGAACCGGAGTCATAAGGGCTTATTCACAGAGCACCAAAATGTCAAACCATCTCAGAAAAATGAGCGAAAAGATCTGAGTGACTGTGACAAGGGCCAAATAGTAGTAGTAGTAGTAGTAGTAGTAGTAGTAGTAGTAATAATAACAATTCTCTCCATAGAGTAGTCTTACCTTTTTTGGTGCTCAACACATCTCTGAAAAAACTAGTTTTACATGTCAATGAGCCAACAGTTATTAGATATAGCAAGTGGCACAGTTAGATTCTTGGTAAGGTAGACACAACCTTAATAACGACATCAAAACAACAAGGAGTACTTGAAACCAAGCAAAAAGCCAAGTAAACCCTTCCTGGTAACATACTTTGATATTGTTATAATTTGACGAATCCCTGCACAGCATGAACATTCATTCGATAGCGCTGAATTCCCTCTTTACCCGTCTTAATAAGACTACCTCGAAGCCTTTTATGCACCAAAGCATGAAGACTTCTGAATAGGATGTCTTTATACTGTTCCTGTTCCTTTACAGTATGCTCCTTGCGTGTGTTTCCTAGAGATAATCTGAATTATTAGCCTCAAACTGTTGACATAATGTTTACTTTATATAGTGAATCCTTTGTGAATAAAAATGCAAATGGTCCGAAACAGTAAATAATTTATCGGGGAGCCGTATGAATAATACTTCACGTCTCATTTCAATATATATTTTATAGCATGGAGGCATTAAAAAGTCAACAAGAGTTTATTATTATTTCTTATTCTTTACAACCTAACACAAACCATTAAATTGGACTAAATTGCTTTAGAGGAATATAAATTATTGAACCGATTCTCTTTTTCTGTAATGCGAGAGCATTTTACTAAACTGTCCCTACTGGAATGACGGCAAATCGCTCCGTTAATTGTACCCAAAAAAATGTGATTCTCTTAATCTTCTCGTTAATTTAAATGTCCTTTTGAAATTCTCATCGTTGTCCAAATGGTCCAGAGGCCCCATCAGTAGGATAGAATTTCACTGTAATCCTGCTTTAGCATTCAAGTCAATCAGTGTCTTTTCATCACTATTGGTGACTTGGTTCTATTTTCTAGCATACACTGACCAACAGACCACAAGATTCTCCACTCTGCACCCCGGAACCAGCATAAGCATACGCCGACCAACACCCCGGAACGAGCATAAGCATACACTGACCAACAGACCACAAGATTCTCCACTCTGCACCCCGGAACGAGCATAAGCATACACTGACCAACAGACCACAAGATTCTCCACTCTGCACCCCGGAACCAGCATAAGCATACGCTGACCAACACACCGGAACGAGCATAAGCATACACTGACCAACAGACCACAAGATTCTCCACTCTGCACCCCGGAACCAGCATACGCATACACTGACCAACACCCCTGGAACGAGAATAAGCATACATTGACCAACAGACCACAAGATACTCCACTCTGCACCCCGGAACCAGCATAAGCATACACTGACCGACACCCCGGAATGAGCATAAGCATACACTGACCAACAGACCACAAGATTCTCCACTCTGCACCCTGGAACCAGCATAAGCATACACTGACCAACACCCCGGAATGAGCATAAGCATACATTGACCAACAGACCACAAGATTCTCCACTCTGCACCCCCAGAACCAGCATAAGCATACACTGACCAACACCCCGGAACGAGCATAAGGTAGCAGGATTTCAGAATGCCGTTCAACGCTATCCTCCAAAGAGCCCCATTCTTGCAAATGTATTTTATTTATAAATGTATTAATTTCTGGCTGATTCCATGTTTCAATGTTCCCTCCTTTTTACATAATCTTTATTTTACTTGGTCTTCACTTCTGCCTTTCACCCTCCCCCCTCTTCCTGCTCCTCCTCTTCCTCCCCCCTCCTGCTGTGTAGGTTTTTAAAAGCACACTTAGCAAATCTCCATTCTATTTTCTAGCATACACTGACCAACAGACCACAAGATTCTCCACTCTGCAGTCCCATCCACCCTCCCACCCAGGCCTGGTCCATAATTTAAGGGCTCTTTTACAGCGGTTTCCACTTCTCTTTCTAATTACCGTTACTCAGTCCAACCTTCTGGTCCTTCCCGTGCAACCATCACAACATTTCTTCTAGCAACCAGCTTCACCTTCCCTCTGCTCCCATCTGTTTCACTTACCCCGTCCCTTAGATTGTAAGCTCACGGGATGTCTGGCTGAGCACTTGGTTAAAGTGCTGTACTTCCTAGACAAGCTATCCTTTGGACAGGGTTGCATTTTCCTTATTTATCATGTATGTCTCATGTTTGTGCTTCCCCATTGTACAGCGCTACAGAATATGCTGGCGCTTTATAAATAAAGGATAATAATAATAACTTGGTTCAGGGATATTTAAATCATGACTGTTGGTGGGTCAAGAGAAGACAGGTTTGGAACACATGAATCTACCACGTATATGGTGATGTTTGAACTAGTATGATGGCCATTGAAATCTAGTTAAAGGGACACTCTACTCATTCTGACCATTTTATGGTCAGGATGAGAGGATTGCCCCCTCCCAGCTCCTCCGCTCTGCAGAAAACGTTGGGCAATAATCCAAAGTTGGTGCTAACTAAACCAGAGCTGTTGTAGACATAACTCCATCCAAAAAAATTCCAGCTTTAGGCACCATATGTAGTCAATGGTAGGAAGAGGGTCCTTACTTCATGACCCTATAACAACATGCTCAACCGAAATTCCAGTAGACCAATTATACATTCAAGAGGATTTATTCCATCAGCAGCAAAAAATGACGAAGTTTCGACCAACCGGTCTTTGTCAAGTCTTGACAAAGACCGGTTGGTTGAAACGTCATCATTTTTTGCTGCTGATGGAATAAATCCACTTGAACGTATAATTGGTCTACTGGAATTTTTATTGAGCATAACAACTCCATAGACTGAAATTGCTATGGCAAATGTACAATAGCTCTGGTTAAGTTAGCACCAACTTTGGATTTGAGCCTGTTGAGTGAAGTGGAGGAGTTTCCTTCATTCCAACCAGCGTCACCAGCAGAGAGGATTTTGAATTTGCCGGTTACCGGTCACTAGTGATGTGACGACATCCTCTTTGATAATAATCGCAGTAGCGAGCAGTCTCCGAGGCAGCCGATGGATCGGAACTGTGCCTTCATGGATTGGATCCATCTATCGCTCTGTTCAGGCACTATGGAACTTGCGTTCGTAAAGTCTCGTAGTGCTGAGCAATTTGCGGCTCCTACATTGTGTTGTGTAGAAGCAAGAAGTGTGCAGAAAAGCTTCAGGGACCTCTAGGTTCAGGAGCCCCTGAGCTGAAGTCAGAGGAGGAGCTGCGCATGACGAGAGAGTGAAGGTAAGTAAAATCACTAAAAAAGAAAAAATAATAATAATTGGGCAGAGGCTGTCAGCGGGATCCAGTTATTTAAGGGCAAAAAAGGAAACTCTATTTTTCAATAGATTAACCCATTAAGTATTTGTTGGTCAATGCCTGCAGGTTATTTCCCCATCGTAATGGTAGGGGAAGCAAAAAACTATTTGTTATGTGAAATTGGCAAGAAATCGTTGCTTAATCTTGAGTCAACCAATGCTTGCCTAAGCAAAAAAGTACTCATCGCTCTTTACTCCACATCCAAAACTGGTGACTTTTAAATTCGACTAAACAAAAATTCCCCTAGGAAAAGGGTATGATGTGCAACAATGATGAGCTGCACTGGCCAAGGTTCTCCAGATACCTTTCCCTGCCAACATTTGTGGTAGGTAGAAAAGTAGAGTAGCACTAGCCAACGTTTTTCAAATTTGTTTAACAAATAATTCAGAATTTGCATAGATTCTGTATGTTCTTCTCATTGCAGCATATTATATAGTGATGCCAACCTCTCACATTATAATCTATATATATTTTTTTTTACCTGACACAGCCAACCGGTAGGAGTGTGTCGAAGAGCACCGCAATGTCCCCGACATTTCTGTGCTCTCTTGTTTGGCGCACTTCGTAGAGTTCAATTTGTCGACTCTGCAGTGAATTAATTGCAAGGGTCCCTGAAGTGTGCCAAATCGACCCGCCGAACGCATCCGATAACCTGCCGAATTGATCCGATGAACCATCGAAAACCCGCAGAATTACTCTGATAAACCATCAAACGCAGCCACAAACCCGCCGAACGCAGCCGACAAATCACCGAACAGACTGCCGAATGACTCTGACCAGCTGCCGAACGACTCCGACCAGAGGCCAAACGACTCCGACTAGCCGCCAGACGACTCCGACCAGCCGCCAAATGACTCCGACCAGCCGCCAAATGACTCCGACCAGCCGCCAGACGACTCTGACCAGCCACCAAACAGGGGTAAAAAAAAACAAAAAACGCAGCTTTTAAGAGGCGTTTAAAAACAAATAAATAATGCATGAAAATAATGTTCATATTCCTATGAATAACAATAAGAAGGTCTGTTACAGAATAAAAAAAGTCATAAAAAAAATCTGAATCATAAATTTCACCGAAAAATATAAATAAATTAATAACAAGACTTTTTGCTGCAAATGAAAAGAATGAACGGTTGAATAGAAAATTAATAAAACCGGGGATTTTTTTTTTACCTATGAGATTTGCCTGTTTAAACCTGTCGGACGAAAGCAACGAAAATCTGGGCATTTCGCCAACTTTTCCCTGCTGTTCGGCATTCTCTGAATAGATTAATTGTTACTTCTCTATGGGGAGTTCACTTTTGACGAATTGACACAACAAAGCAATCATCCACGCCCTTGTAATCTCCCGACTTGACTATTGTAATTATCTTCTAGCTGGCCTCTCTCTCTCCCGCCTCGCCCCCCTACAATCCATTCTAAATATCTCTGCCAGGCTCATCCACCTCACCAGCCGCTCTGTCTCTGCCGCTCCTCTCTGAGTCCCTTCACTGGCTCCCCATCCACTGCAGAATTAAATTCAAAATCCTTACCCTGACCTACAAAGCCCTCACTAACTCAGCTCCCCACTACCTGTCCTCACTAATCACCAAATACACCCCAGCCCGCTCCCTAAGATCAAACAGTGACCTGTGCCTAGCTTCTCCCCGCATCGCCTCTTTCCATGATAGACTGCAGGATTTCTCATGCACAGCCTCCATCCTCTGGAACGCTCTCCCTCGTACGGTCAGTCTTTCCTCTAGTTTCCCTTCCTTCAAACTTTCCCTTAAGACACTCCTATTCAGGCAAGCCTACCACCCGACTCACTAATACATCTCACTGCCCCAACCAGTCCATCACTCTCACATCGCAGTCCATCACTCTCACCTTGCAGTCCTCTCCTCCTGTTTCCACCCCCAACCCTTCTAGATCGTAAATTTCTACAGGAATAGGGCCCTCGTTACCTCCTGTACTGGTTTATCAAAATGTTTGTCAGTCACCATGTATTGTAACCCTGTCTATATTGTGCCCATTGTTCAGCACTGCCGAATATGCTGCCGCTGTATAAAATAATAATATTAATAATAATAATAACATTATTATATAATACAAAATGAAATAAAATGACATTTGAAGCCGAATTTTGCTACTGGATAAATCAAAAACTGGCTATGAAGGACAAAAACAAAATGGCAGCATCTTCCAAAGATTTGGAGAAAGGGTCCAAAACCATATGATCATTTATCATATGCAGCATGTGTTAATCAAGTCAGCAGTAAAGCAACATTATATCCATTGGTTCTATGAGCGATATGTTTAATCATAGCTGGGAGATAGTTTCACGTTCTGATTTTTTATGGTGTTGTTGTAAAATAGAGCAGAGTTCTTCAATAATAATTCATGGGATTTTCTTACATTTGTCTGAAAAGATCGATTTTTAGTCCACAGACCAATCTTTCAAAAATAGGAACCCGATACCCTTCAAGTTGAAAGTTAATAAGTAAAACAGCTGTTGCTCTGGACGGTCAAACACGAGAGCAGAGACAAGTGGAATTACGGATTACAAAAGCAGACGAGGAATGTTTAGAGGTCTGTTCTCAAAGATGGACAAAACTGGAAGCAGCTCCCACGCTGGGCGACAGTCACTCGATGGGGAGGTATGAAAAGAAAACTGAAAGCTCATTTGTTGGTGAACTGAAAAACAACTCAAACAAATCCTAGAATTATCATAATTCTGCTTTTCTATCCTCTTCGAAATGTACAATTCAATGAAACAAAGATGAACAAATACAACTCCATTTCTACACAGCTGTGATTGGCTTTAAAAGCTGAGCTACACTTTCCATTGGACAGAATACAACACCAAGAGACTAGAACAGTGAACCTTGTAGGGGACAATGGAAACCACCATGTTTAAAGGGACACTCTACTCGTCTTGACCAATTTTGCTAATTCGTATTTAAGAAGTGATTCCGGAATAACAAATTAGTTTCATCCGAATTGAAACTAAACAAAACAATATATAACAAAATTGATTTGTTATACTGTTTCACCAGAGAACCATTGATTGAATGATTCCTCTATGCACACTGCAGCATAACAGTAATTTAACCCAACTTGTCTTTTAACCTTAGTGTTTAACCCTAATCTAACAGTAATTGAGCAGGATTTATTGGTTTTTTTTTAGTTACTCTAAACTTCGAATCGATCACAAATTACAAACAAATTTATGAAAATTAATTAGTATTGTTTTACTGTTTCACAAAGCACCCCGTCCCTGTCAATTGGCTGTGGTGCTGAATCTGTTGTATTCATTACCACAGGCCAATAGACAGTTCAATATTTAACCCTAGCTTGCCGTTTAACCTTCATGTTTAACCCTAATCTAACAGTAATTGAGCAGGATTTATTGTTTTTTTTTAGTCATTCTAAACTTTTAATCGATCTCAAATTACAAATGAAATTATGAAAACGAATCAATTTCGTTTTACTGTTTCGCAAAGCACCCCGTCTCTGTCAATTGGCTGTGGTGCTGAATCTGTTGTATTCAGCGCCACAGGCCAATAGACAGCTCACTATCTATTCCTAGCCTGCCTCATGTTTAACCCTAAACTAACAGTAATTGAGCAGGATTTATTGTTTTTTTTTAGTCCTTCTAAACTTTGAATCGATCCCAAATTACAAATGAAATTATGAAAAGGAATCAGTTTCGTTTTAACTGTTTCACAAAGCGCCCCGTCCCTGTCAATTGGCTGTGGTGCTGAATCTGTTGTATTCAGCGCCTCAGGCCAATAGACAGCTCACTATCTATCCCTAGCCTGCCTCATGTTTAACCCTAATCTAACAGTAATTGAGCAGGATTTTATGTATTGTTTTTCTTTTTAGTGATCCTAAAATTCGAATCAAATCAAATTACGAATTGATATTACGAAACCCAATAAGTATTCAAACAAATTCTGTTTCGGAAGCAATTATTTTCAAACGAAACAAATTTTTCAGCTGTGCACACCTCTACTGTCTAGTGTCTACACCCTTTAAGTATTTCTTAAGAGTTAAAATGTCTAAAAAAAATAAGAAATGTCACAGGTGACGTGGCTAAACCCAATGATATTTTGAATCATTTTAGGTGACACCACCAAATATCATTAAAATCAATAAAATGTCATTGAGAACAAAGGCAAATTATCTTATTTATCTCAAACAAATTTACAGTAAGATATATTATAGTTTAGTGACACATTTGCAGGAGTTTTGTTGGATTCTATATATGCATTCATCTTTTTTTTAATGTACGCAATATTCAACATCACTGGGAGATTCAAAACCTGGCTGAATGATAATCTGAGCACAGCAATAAACCATGCGTGTGCATGTGGCCTTGCCCTGTAATAACTGGTTTTATGAAGTATTTTAGTGGATATTTGCTTATTTTTAGAATATTTTTTATTTATAGAAAGGAGGTCAATGATCCCGAACCTCCAGCGCGGCCCGTGAGTCATGATCTAATGCGGGTCACACCAGTGAGATGTTTGCTCAGTTCAAAGCCTCTGAAATTAAACATACAGAAGGCCGTTGCACCGTGTGAAAACACGGCAGGTGTAAACGATTAATTGATACTGTATTTCAGCAGAAAAGGCAATGTGAATAGACACTAGGGGCCCTATTACATTCCTCGCGCATTTTCGTTTGCGCGTGCAAATGCGCATTTGCGCGAGTGGCAAAACCCTTTGCGCTGAACGTCGTATTACAACGTTCGCGCAAACGATGACCGTTATCGTTTAACGCGGATGGACCTGCGCGAGCGTGATGAACTGTGCGCGTCCTATACTTAACATTGTGAGCGCAAATGCGTTCGTGCGCTGGTACGCGGATGGTATTAAAAATGATGCGCATCTTTTTACGAACGACGTTTGCACGCATAATATTAACGTCTTTGAAAAGCTGGTGGTAACTGCAAATCGGAACGTTCTGGCCGAAACGGAAAACACCAGCACGAAAAAAAAATACAGCGCAGTATAGTTACACATTCTACACATACCCAAACAATAAAATTGTGAATTCGTGCATATTTTTTTTATTGCTGCAGCATATATACTCAGATTTACTTTGATGGTGCAAAAACGTGAGTCAAGGTAAACTGATGTCAATTAAGGTTCTTAATTCTGATTGGCTGAATCTGGCGAAAAAAAACAGTCCGCGCACTGATTTACGTGCGCAACGTTACTGCGCGCATATTATTCTTCGATTTGCGCGTCCTTTTTACGAACGTTATTTTCGGCGGATGAGAAAATGCGTTCGGATCGGAATACTCTGTTAACTTTCGCGCGATAACGCCAGACGATGCGCGCAAAAAAATTTGCGCTGTGCGAACGAAAATGCGCGAAGAATGTAATAGTAGCCGAGGTATTTAATGTTTTCCATGCCAAGCCAGACTAAAGGTGAGGTGGAAAAACTAAACGAGACCGCTACAAATGACAATAAAAGTATTTTACACATAATATAAAATAATTTATTATATCGTTATTACTATAACTGTTATATATAAATTTTAATTAGTAGAATAGCACTGCTGGAATATCAATTGCCTACATTTAAAAAAAAAAAAAAAAAAATCATATTTGCATACTTTAGCTGCCTGCGAGATAAAACCATAATAAATAAAGTAAATACTATGGGCCCTATTACATTCTTAACGCAAAAACGCACGCTAAACATGTGGTTTTTTTGCGCAAAGTGTTAAACGTTAACGCATGAAAATCACCGCTGGAATTACATTCCTCGCGCATTTTTTAATCCGTCGGGAAATTGAGTTTATAAAACCGATGTGCAAAAATGCGCGCAAAGTACCGTTGAGTGTAGAAATCAGTGAGCGCAATGTAATTTTTGACGCGAGTCCGTCATTTTGTGCGGACTGCGCACAACAGACGTACGTTCTGGCGGTAGACAAGGTAGTAGCCGTCATTTTTGACGGATCTAGTAAAAAAAACGTGCGCATCGACGTTCTCCGTTGTGAATCCGCAGTTTGGTACGGTCAGGTTGTTACAATTTGCCGTTACCACCAGCTTTTCAAAGACGATAAAATTATGCGCGCAAACGTTGTTCGTAAAATTTTGCGCTAAGATTGTAATACCATGCGCGTACCAGCGCACAAACGCATTTTTGCGCTCACAATGTTAAGTATAAGATGCGCGCACTAAATTGCGCTCGCAAAGGGTTCGCGCGGGGTCACTCTCGTTAGACGTTAACGGGCATTTTGTGCACGAACGTTGTAATACGACGTTCAGCGCAAAGGGTTTTGCCCCTCCCGTTAATGCGTTTTTGCGCGCACGCACGTGGGCCAAGAATGTAATAGGGCCCTATATATTTTGCAATCTAGTCAGAGCATCTGTGGACATATCCAAAGCACACACTGTACAAGCTCAAGTCCACAGTCATATTAATATGTAAGGAAACTAAAGAGGTTATTCACTAAGCACCGGACAATTGCTGCAATTTCGTGGCAGTTTGTTCACTAAACTGTCAATTCGCCAAATACTGGCAAATTGACAGTGAAATACAGTGCAGTTCGCCGCAGATCACCGGGCTTTGGTGACAGTGAAATTGTCCCATAGAGAAGTAATGGTTATTCTATTCAGAGAACTGCTGGATGGAGCAGAGGTAACATTACTGCTCTAAAACTGTGGAGACACAGGTTCGAATCCTGTCCAGAACATCTCTCCAGTAAGTGTCTTTGGGCAAGACACCTAACGGTAACTACTCGCCTACCACACAATGGGCAGTATTACAATGTTGGGGCTAACTTAACCAGAGCTGTTGTAAACTTTAAACCTCCATAGGCTATAATGGCTCTGGGAAGTTTACAACAGCTCTGGTTAAGTTAGCACCAGCTTTGTAATATGGCCCAATATCGGCTGTGGAGTCCATTACCCTTCGAGCGTGGAGAAGCAAGTCAAAATACCATTCAGCACATCCCTTCAACACAACTGTGGAGAAATCTTGACTTCCGAGAAGTGGGTTCAACCTAACCACCAGGCTGCTGCTCCACAATCATGAAAAGACGACCCGATCCCACTCAGAATACTCCACCAGCGAGTGTCCTTGGGCATGACACCTAACGATATGGATGCGCCTACCTCACAAAATACTTGTACATCTCATAGATTGTAAGTTCCCTTGGGAACAGGGTCCCCCTGAATCAGGTCGTGTCATCCATGTGTGGTATTCTAATGTATCAACCCCTTGTACACTGATCTTGTAAAGAGCTGCGGAATTTGTGGCGCTAAATAAATAAAGGATAATAATAATAACATCACAGTCATATGCCTCAATGGGAGTAGCACCACACAAAAAATAAAATGTTGGAAGATAAAAGGAACATTATAGATAGGACATTTGTTATTGGACTTCATCAGTAATTCACAAATAATAAAATGGCAGCGGGTTGTGTCTGGTAGGGTTCTACACGCCTAGAAAGACACAATTGACAATGTCTCCATCTTTAAGCCAAGTCTGGCTCCATCATCTCTATTTGTTACATCTTGGTTGTTCCACATGATAGAAGTTTCCTCAACCGTTGTGCTACTTGTGTCCCATTGCCAGGTACTTCTGTCGCAATCCTTCACTGTGACTTCCAACTCAAAGAGTTCCCCAACAGGATTGTCACCGGCATTGTGATTATAGAGCTTTAGATATATGTTAGAAATGGCTTCTGCTGTGGTCCTGGTTTTGTCAATTCTAACATCTTGGTTTCTCTTCTAGTAGAACATGACGTCAGAGTTCAGGGAAAGAGTGAGTTGAATCCAATTTCACAACGAGTCGATTTTCCTTTCTCCATTATCACTTTCTCCATTATCACTTTCTTCCACATGCATATGTAGACACCAATGTGTTTGAAAAGTCTGAAGTCCATTTGTAAAGTGCAATATGGCTGACTACATCTACTGTTGACTGATATTTTTGTCTAATGGGAATGGAATTTTCTGAATGACACAGAAACACTAATAACAACTAGAGGGTCAACATTTGGGAACAGTTCATTGGGGAATCTTCTGAACACTCCATCAGGTGACAAATGATGCAGTGGAGTAGTTGCGAGGACTGGGGCTGAGGGCTTTGCTTCCAGTTCTCAACTACATTATTAAAAATAAAGAAACAACAAAACCAAAAACAATTCTACTTTCTTGTTTGTTTGTTTTTGTTTTGTAGACTTTATATTTTTAATAAAAATGATGTTTTAATACCCAATCACATAGGGAATTCTGGTTATTGCAGACATTTGGTTGAGTGGTAATGACCATTTCTTTGTTGTATTTGTTTAGGGTTTATTCCCCCTTCCCCCAATGGTTTTGGATGTAAAATTGTGTTATTGTGTACCTCTGAAATTTAAGTTACCTAACTGCCATTACCAATAGTTTGGGCTAAATGGATTCATATTCAAAAGCTCTCCTAAACTACAACATTTATCAGCAAGACCTAGCTTGAAAAAGGTGCCAACGTCAGGCATCATTGTCACACATCTGGAACGTATCGGAAAGAAGTTGCAGTAGACCTCTTGGGATTTCAAACGGTCCTCATCCGGAACGTATCAGAAAGAAATTGCAGTAGACCTCTTGGGATTTCAAACTGTCCTCTCGGGTAATTAAACATTGTATAATCCCCTCCAGTGGCCTAGGTGCGAGAGGCACCCAATTAAGACCTCTGTAAAGGCGATGAAGCCTCGTTAAGCTAGTTTGCAAATTCCATAATGAAGTGACAGCCAACTATAAGGTCAGCGCCGAAAATGTCAGAAAGAGCCAATTGTCTTCTTCCCACCCCCCATACTTTACTTCCAGACGATGCCTACGTGACATTGAAAGCTCCTGGCAGGCAGAGCAACACATGGAAATCAAGCAAGGCAGAATCGGAGCCGTGACGAAAACCATTTTGTTTTCCTTCAAATGGTCTGCAATAGTTTGCCGGATTGATAAAGCGGATGATACACATTTTACTGGGCGACACATCAGATTCCTTTTCAAAATGCAATTTACGTCGAGCTCCATTGGCGAGCAGCTTCTAAAACCGGCCAATCTTCTAGATCTGTTGTGCCACTCGTCTTCGATTACATTTTTTTCCGTTATTTTTATTTTTAAAGGAGAGCTGCACTTGATTACCCACTCATCTCCTCCATATACAGGAAGAGAGGCATGGAAAAAGGATTCGAGTAGCCTAATTAAACATATGCAGTCAATTACATTAAAATAGACATAAAACAAACTGTGCAATTCCAGCAATTAGTCTTAAGACAAAGAGATTTAATGGAGTAATATGTATTTTGTTGAAAAAGCCGGGAGATGTGTGATATATTATCATGCGTAATTAGACGCGCTGAATGAGTGGTTGACTTTCTGAGAGGTTTCAGATTTTGCCGCTGAATTGTAAATAAGCCACTTTCTTATTTCTCAAGTGAAATTCTCGTACTTGAAGCCCACGACTGGTAGTATTAACCCCTTGAGTATACGCTTTCACTGAATTTCAAGCTTTTTGAGAGTGGAGGGGGCAATGGGATATGGGAATGATTAAGTGGTGAAGGCCTTATATAAGGGGATCGTCTTCGAACTTAGAGTTTGTGTTGTGACGTGCGTAATTGACTTGTGGATCTTTTGTATGGGCTGTACTGGGATGGCGGAATGAGTTGGCAGTGATAGACAAGGCCTAAAAAGACATCTGGGGTGTATTCATGTGGAATCAGAGGGCAGGACTGGCCCCATGAGGTGAGATTTATTTAGCAAGGTATCAGGCTCTACCAAGGCTACATAAATCAGGACTGTGATTCATGCAGCCGCTGCTGGTTTCTAATCTTTGCAACTAAGGTTAGAGAGATCTTTTGATCACCCTACCAGAGGCATTTACTGCTGGTAATACATAATGATGTGGTCTACTAGCTAAGGGTCAATGTTCATTGCATCCCACATGATATTTGCCAGGTGAGTCACTTGCCCACTGTCATGCCCCATGATTTAGGATTTATTG
This sequence comes from Leptobrachium leishanense, assembly GCA_009667805.1. Taxonomy (NCBI): domain Eukaryota; kingdom Metazoa; phylum Chordata; class Amphibia; order Anura; family Megophryidae; genus Leptobrachium; species Leptobrachium leishanense. Next base: position 427,060,080 of record CM019064.1, on the reverse strand, counting down.
CATATTTTAATGTTATGTGTTGAATCTGCCTTTTACTGCCTACAGTTGTGATTTCATAGCTATTTTGTCCCTGCTGTGTTTCCTTAGTCTTGCTGCATCCAGCTAGTTTCCACCCCTTTGCTCAGTGTCTTGTTCTAAGGTACTTCCTGGTCACATAGCAGCCATTCTGTGCTCACTGCTGGACAAAACTAATGTCTTTCACCTGCATTGCTGTACACTATTACAAGATTGTCAGTCTGATCATTAAAGTCTTCAACTGGATTCATCTTTCTACGTGTCAGTTTTGCTGAGTTGTCAATATCTGTGGATCTTCATTGTGTGAGTACCGGTCAAATACAGACTTAGCTAGTCTAAAGCATCCATGCCTCACAGCCTTGTTAGGGAAACATAATACCCACTCTAGGCTTTGCAATGTGTATGGCGCACAAGTTTGATACTTACGCAAAGAACATGGAAGATTGGATTCCGGTGCTTACACCGACCATCACCAAACAGAAGAATGACAAGAGAGAAACCCTATACTACACTAGATGGTTGATCTCTCGTGAGTAAACATATGATGAGCCCAACACTTTTTTATGTAAGCCTTGGATAAGCTTTTTTAGTTTAGATTTGCAATACAGTTGTAAAAATTGTGTTATGCTCACCCAAACACACTTTTTCTTTTCTTTTTTAGACAGGAAATGTCATGAGTCAAATACCGGTCCTACACGAGTAGAGGCATCTGATTAAGTATTATCTTTTGCTTTTATGAGAAAGATATATGATATTCTTCATATACAGCTACCTGTATGAATTGATTGGATAATAGTGTACCACGGGAAGATGCAATAGGGTGTGTTTTGCTGGACAATATTGAGGTTTTTAGTATCAAAAGTGTGATTATTATTCTTATTAGTTATTTCCCACCTCTTGTTTCTGCTCCTATGTTTGTTTTAATTTTGTCCCGTTCCCATCGTTATTGTAAAGTGCTGCGGAATCTGTTGCCGCCAGATAAACGACGATGATAATAATAATATTTGAATTTATCAAACACATCTGAATTTATAAAATTAATCAAAATTTACATAAGAAATATAGATGGATCTGAATTTATTCACTGATATTTTATTATGATGCATTTCAGTTCGGTGAATCAGTGATTTGAATTTTCGGACGGTTTTGATATTTTGAATAGCTGATATTCGTCCGAATATCAATTCAGTCTGAACCAAAGTTTAATGCTTGTTTTAACGCTAGGAACTGAGTTAAATAAAGATAAAACACGACTTTATAATAATGAATAATTATAATAATAATCATAAAATAATATTTTTAATAATAATAATATAAAGAATAATAATAATAATAATAAAAATAATAATATTATAAATAATAATAATAATAAAAATAATAATATAAAGAATAATAATATTATAAATAAAATAATAATAATAATATTATAAATAATAATAAAAATAATATAAATAATAATAATATTATAATAACCATGAATATTAATAATAATAATGCAATAATTATAATATACACATATCGCAAACAACACTTGCTGATTTATGTATGGGGTGACTTCCTTTGGACATATAGAGGAGTATTCTGCAGTCTAGTATTTTATCACCAATCACAGGTCAATTTTTCAGCTTACATTTATATCAAAGCCTGGGGCTTGATGTTATTACCAGCCATGTTTAACCAAGACATTGATCTGACATGTAGTAATATCTTTTGAAGCCACTGACTGACGTGAGTGACAGTCCAATTTTTCATACACAGTCACCAACACTTCAAAAACCGTACCATAGCACTAATGTAGGTGACACAGGCGGAAGTTCTGTTTATTTATGTATAAATATATTCTATTATATACAAATATATGCAACCAATTGCCTTTTGCTCCCACTCCTTCCTTGTTTTCCTCTCTCGGCTTCCTCCTCTCTCTTTCCTCGGTCCTTCACTCTCTTCACCACACATACTCTCCTTCTCTCTACTCTACTGGGTCGTTAAGCCGACACTTATCAGGATTTTTTCCTTGCAGCTTAGAAAGTGCAGATCAATAGTTTGAGCTCTTCACGGTAATATAACTCGAAGCTACGCTCCAGTACCTCTAGGAAAAAAAAGTATATATACATATATATATTAATTTGGCAAGGCAATCTCTCACAATATTTAATGCTAGGAAAAAAGTTGAAGTTACCAGTCGTTGGTTGTGCATGGTTTGAGGGTCACAGAGTAGACTTGTCCGAATGGGAATAAGAGTGTCAGTATATAACTCCTTGTAACGGCCCTTGAGTCACCGTGTATAGAGTGAATGTAGGCAACAATAACTATAAGTATAATTAAATAATGGACCCTTGAGAACCAAGACATCCACCATTCAGCTGTGGACTGACAAATTATGAAGTTTTGACAGGTCTAAGGGCTTGATTTAATTTAGGGATGTGCGTTTCGGGTTTCGGAATGTCTGAATTCTTCCTAAATTTCCCCATTCGTGCATTCGGATTTGGCCGATTTTCCGAAAATTTTCGGATCTGAAAACGGCAGATCCGAACAAATTTCCGAGCCGAAACGAAAACTTTTCGGAATTTTCAAATGGACAAGAAATGTGTAAAATCGAAAATCATTTTTGTTCCATTCGTGATTTCGGCTCCATTCCTGATTTCGGTTCCATTTCAGTAATATCGGACAATGTATTTTTCGGTTATATCTCTGATTCTGTAATTTTGTATCATTCCCATCTCGATGTATTCTTCCTGGAAAACCAGAGAAATCTCAATGTATCCTTCCCAGGAAACCAGAGAAATCTCAATGTATCCTTCCCAGGAAACCAGAGAAATCTCAATGTATCCTTCTTGTAAAACCAGAGAAATCTCAATGTATCCTTCCTGTAAAACCAGAGAAAGCTCAATGTATCCTTCCCGGAAAACCAGAGAAATCTCAATGTATCCTTCCCGTGAAACCAGAGAAATCTTAATGTATCCTTCTTGTAAAACCAGAGAAATCTCAATGTATCCTTCTTGTAAAACCAGAGAAATCTCAATGTATCCTTCCTGTAAAACCAGAGAAATCTCAATGTATCCTTCCCGGAAAACCAGAGAAATCTCAATGTATCCTTCCCGTGAAACCAGAGAAATCTTAATGTATCCTTCCCGTGAAACCAGAGAAATCTCAATGTATCCTTCCCAGGAAACCAAAGAAATCTCAATGTATCCTTCTTGTAAAACATGAGAAATCTCAATGTATCCTTCCCGGGAAACCAGAGAAATCTCAATGGCAGAATTATCGTATCAACAGAATTATCGTATCGACAGAAATATCGTATCCAAAAAAACATTAGTTTACGTCAAAACGAATAGACACTTTGAAACGAGGAGAACAGACGTTCAGAAAAACACAAAAATTGCCAAAATCACGAAAAAAAAGTTGATACGAAAAACGAACCGAAACGAACCGAAACGGAAATCGGCCGAAACGAAAATTTACAAAATCCGAACGAACCGAATCGAAGTGAAAAAAAAATCGGTGCACAAGTCTAATTTAATTCTATCGGCCACTTTTTTTGGGGGGAAAAATAAAAATCGGCTACTTGCGGACAATATATTTTTTTCAAAACATCGACTGATTCAGTTGAAAATATTCAGATGGAGCCAATATTCATAAAATGACACTGATCCTAAAAAAGCTGGCCGGTAAAATGCCAGAAAAAGATTATTTTCGGTCACCATCCTATAGATTTGTGTCTTTCAACCTGACTAGTAGAAATATCCCATGATTAAATAAAGATTACTGTTTAATTCCCTCTATTTACCTGCCTGAGAATCCATTTTTCAGAACCTTTCAGACATTTTTCAGAAATTGACAAACCAATAAATTCAATTTGAATCGATAACACCACCAATATTTCTATTTAAAAGTATAGACGCGAGAGCTGATATTTGATCTGAATTTATTTGGGGGGATCGAAACGACGGGAAGACCGCATATCAATCGACTGAACAAAGTCCTGATCTTGGCGAAGTTTGGGAAAGAGAAGACGTGGTCACTGAGGATCGTGAACCATGCTAGGTTTTGTGTAGTCGCTGTCACAACCCCACCCATATAAGGCGTATGTCACATTGGTGATCGCGTGGCAGGGTGACCAACTGCCAACCAAGACTGCTTATACACAGGCTCTGCATGCCGCGCTCCTTGACAGTCAATAGGTGTGAGCCTTCCATTGGATAATTACTGCAGTGATTAATATGTTTCAGCTGCAATAAATGAGGTCATGTGACTCCCTGAATATACTGAATGAGCAGGTTTTTCCATCAATGGGTTTTTCTCCCCTGATGGCACAGCGGGCATATTCCAAGATGGCAATGCCAGGATTCATCAGGCTCAAATTGTGCAAGAGTGGTTCAGGGAGCATGAGACATCATTTTCACACATGGATCGGCCTGTGGCGAGGCGAGTGAGGCACTTGCCTCAGGCGCAGCTGCGAGGAGGCACAGCTAGTGCCGGCAGCTCCTCGCAGCTGCCACAACCGGGGAAGAAAACTCTTGAATCTCCGGCCGCTGGTTCACATGCAGGCAGGGCACAGTGATGATGTTAGAGGGAGGCAGAGCCGGCTGCTGAGAGGAAAGCATGTACCATCCATGTTTCTGCACAGCCTCCTGGGGGTTATTTATGCAGGAACTGTCCCGCAATCTGAACCCTCAGCTTCCCTCAGATACTTTTCACCCGCCCATAGAGTCCCTGCTGATTGGCTGGAGCGCACACTGCTTTGAGTAGAGAAAACTACATGTTCCAGCATGCTCTGCTCCCCTGTACAGGAAGCCTCACCTGTCACCCAATGTACAGTCAGAGGGCAGGAAGAGGCTCATGCAGGCTCTGTGCTTCTCACTGTGTGTATACAAGAAGCTGCCCTGTCTGATATATCCATGTGAGCTGGAGCAATATATCCATGTGAGATGGGGCAATATATCCATGTGAGCTGATCTGGGGAAATATATCCATGTGAGCTGGCCTGGGGCAATATATCCATGTGAGCTGAGGGAAAATATATCCATGTGAGCTGGGGCAATATACACTATATATATATATATATATCCACGTGAGCTGGAGCAAATATATCTGCCTGTCACCCAACACCAGCTCTTGGCCAAAACTGGTAGAATGCCCCTCCCCCCAAAACCTGTGTCTGGATCCGCCCCTGGTTAACACCAACCCCCAAGTGCATGTTTTCAAATTCTAAATAATGAATACAGAAGGAATTAAAAGATCCTAGGCCCCAACGAATATTAAAAAAAATCTGGGAGATTACATCCCTGGCGTCGCAAAAAAAACTTCCTTTTGTTTTTGCGACGCCAGGTATTTTATTCCCTCCTGTGTCCCGACAAAACTGCCTCCACATAATCTTTTAACACCTCCATGAACTCATGTAAGAGACCAATCCTGCTCTTCCATGTGTGTATTACACGAGTATACTGTATTGGAAATGGAGTCTATCCCACCCGACAAAAGGTCCCCATATAAAATAAAAGATCACCCTACTGAAAAACAGTTCTAATATTTTTAAATTTCTTGTTATTTATGACCTACTTTCCTCAAAATAGCCTATGTAAAAATAACGTGTGGGGGGGGGGGGCACAATTTTCTGTTCTTGCCTCGGGTGCAAAAGGAGCTAGCTAGTAGCTACGGCTCTGGATTGGCCACCGTACAATCCAGACCTTAACCCCATCGAGGTTAATCTTTGGGATAATGTGCTGGAGAAGACTTTACTCAGCGCTGCGACTCTCCCATCATCAATACAAGATCTTGGCCACAAATTAATGCCACTCTGGACGCAAATAAATACTGTGACATTGCATAAGCTTATCCAAACGATGCCACGGCGAATGCGTGCCGATGCGAAAGGCGTCCAATGGAATATTAAGGTGTGTAACTTTTTTTATGTCTGGTCACTGTATTTTGGGACTATATAGGGAGCTGCTATATCAACCTGCACCCTGTCCCTGTGCTGTACTGAATCACACAATGCATAAATCACTTGCTTGTTGTCAGTTCGGCTAGTATTAAAATGCAAACAGTGATGATTTACTATGTTACATGATCTCATCCCACCTCAATATAAAATGTAGCTGTTGTAATTAAATAATGAAATATACTACAACTGTTGCTGATTTATAGTATGGTGCAGACAACACACAGAGAAGGAAAAATAAGGATAAAAAGGAGACGTAGTAACATAATATCTCCTATTAGGGTGAATAGACGGTCGCTATGAATAGGTCTGGAGCAAGCTGAAGTTGGCAGAAAATAGCCAGGGTCAGGGACGCTAGAAAACAATGAAGTCATAGCTTTGGCAGAATGAAAAAAAAAAGAAGCCCCAACAAACAAAAGGCTACTACTGGGAGTCATGAATGGAGCCGTGAGTGCCGCGGGTTTCACTTGTATCAGAACACAATGCTTCGCTCCTGAGCGACAAAACTCCACTATTCATGCGCTTGTATGTCGCGCTACCGTTGTCCGCTCCTCAAAAATCCCGTTTCCTCTGCATGAATAACATGTAAAACAGGGATGTCGAAACTCGCGGCCCACAGATGTGGTTGCGTTCAATTCCCAAAATTCTTTCAATGCGCCAGAATGCAGGGGAATCATGGGAGATGTGGTCCAGAAACATCTGGGGGACCAGAGTTTGGCAGCCCCTGGTGTAGAGAATTTGCAGCATCAGAAACAACACTAGTTATGCTATATAGAAATGGGACCTCACGCCAAATCCTATGTGGGTCCCCAGAATGGGTCGTCCACTGAGCATGCAGCTCACCCGTTAAAAAACCCCTGACCATTTAGTTGTGGGACAGGTTATATTGAAAAATAATAATGGGATGGCTGCCCCTTTTGTATCATTTTCAGGAGCGACCTGGGACCACAGTAATGGCAGCTCACAAATCTACCTATTCATGGGATACACATGAAAAGGGCTGCCCTGTCAGTAGCGTATTTTTAACATATACCGTAGATACTCGAGTATAGCGCGACCCGAATATAACGCAACGGATAGAGATTTATTATGGAAATGAGAGAATACTCAAGACTCGAATATAACGCGAGGAGCAAAGTTTTACAGTACCAGTAAACAGTTAAGATGCTTCCAGGTTCTCTTAATACAGTCAGGCTCCCCCTGAGGTCAGGGTGCTCTGCTCTAGAATGATTGCAGTTGTTACTAAGTATGAAGCCGCCGGCCACCCATAAGATGGCCGGCGGAGGTGAGCGAGGTGAAAGATTGTCTTAAACCGAGTATGCCCTCTTGTCGTGATGGATCCCACCTCTCCCGAATCCAGGAGTTCCTGAAGTGTTTGCAAGCATCAGGGAGACCGCATTCACTTCAGGGAGACTACTAGAACTTCCAGGAGACTTGGGATCCAGAGCAAGGCAAGTTTTTTTTACACGCGATGCAGATGTCTCGAATATAACACGACCCCTCCAATTTTTAAGGTAAATTTTTGTCACCAAAATCTAGCGGTATTTTCGAGTATCTACAGTATTTGTACTCCGGAAGCCACACATTGCTCATAAATATTAAGGATCTATTCACTAAGCACCGAAATTTCAACAACATTTTGTTGCTTTTCACTTCAGCGATTCCATTTAGCCGAAACTACAGTGAATTCACTATTCATTGCAGGGTCACCATAGTGCACCGAACATGGAGTCGCTGAAGCCTCATGAGAAAGTCGCCAAAGAGCGCCGAAGTGGCCTCCGGCAAAATCCATCGAACTGCAAAAAAATAAATAATAAAGGAGCGCTCTTATTCTCGTGAGAGACGAGATCCTGCCGGTCATGTCCTGTGACCCGGCAGCAGAAGCCTCCTATGGACTCCATGGAGCGGATGCTGGGGACAGCGTGTTAGTGGTGCCCCCAGCATCTGCAAACCTAGCGGCCGTTACGGGGCAGAATTTTTCCCCTTAGCATCCCGGTTTTAGCGAGGGACACGTGATAGTGTCTGAAAAATATTGGGGGTTATTCCGAGAGCATTGAAATTTCGCTGACATTTCGGTGCTCTTTCGTTCCCCGCACTTCCCTGCACTTCAGGCAATCAAAGTTCCCCACCCTGGAGTGCAGGAAAAACCTGCGGCAAAACCACTGAAAACCCACTGAAAACCTGACAGAACCACCGCAAATGACATGCCAAATACACCGGAAAAAGGCGACAAGCTATCGAACACAGCACAGACCAGCCGCCGTAAAAAGGCGATTAGCTGACGAACACGATAAAAAAGGTCCTATGAATGATAATAAAAAGGTCTGTTACAGAAAAAAGACAAAAACGGAAAAAAGTTTGCCGAAAAAATCCCGAAAAATGCCTAAAAGATCCTAAAAAAATCTATAAATAGAAGAGACTTTTTTTTTACTGCAGATTAAAATAATAAACGGTTTATTACATATTGCATGAAAACGGGAATATTTTTAACATTGAAGTCTATGGGATTCACCTGAATAAACCTGCCAAATGAAAACACCGAACAGCAGGGCACTTCGGCAACTTCTCACTGCTGTTCGGTGTCTCTGAATAGACGAACCATTGCTTCTCTATGGGGGATTTCACTGCCTTCGAACAGGCACCGTACGTACTGGCAGTTCGCCAAAATTTGGCGAACTGCCTGCTCTCTGAATAACCGAATGGCCCCGAAATGTCACCGTACGGTGAAATTCCCTGTTCGGTGACATTTTGGGGCCAGATCGACTCTCTCTGAATAACCCTTATTGTGTTTAGAGATTTTCAGTAATGTAAGACGTCCATGCTGGAATGACCCCTCCCACATCTATCCCGATCTCATCTATCTAACAAAAGATAAATCCAGGTAAAGTATCCATGTAATTGGGCAGACTAGATGGGCCGAAAGGTTCTTATCTGCCGACATTTTTCTATGTTTCTATGTTTCATGCCTCCCAATATTGAGAGGTATGATCCAGCCATTCTTCTTTACTCAGTTCGGCCATGAAATGTGCTTTCGCGCCATGTCCATGTGCAAGCATGTGTCAGCCGCCGATGTAACGTGTGAAGAGGGGGCGGAGTAAGACCCAACCAATCCCTGCTCCCTCCTAACGCACACCATCTGCTCATTGAGTCATCTCAGGGGGAGGGACCTGCACCAGCTGTTCCTCTTGCTAAGGGAAGGAGTGAAGGAGAAGGTCCTTCATTACTTTTAGCAGGTGGTACACTGAATGGCTTCCTCTGGAGGGACATTTTCCCATTTCATCCCCTCCTTAGAATTTCTTTGGCTGGGATATGTCCCCATGACTCCCCTTGCAGTTCCTATGCTCGTGGTCTTTACCATGTAGCAAATGGCTTCACCAGTGCTCTCCTAAAAAAGTGATCTGCGGCGAATTTGACCCTTGGAGCTATATGTCCTTAAATAAACCTTTATGAGATTGGGCCACCTGCTGTACTTGCTTTATTTGTTATATAATGCTCACCAAGGTCAGAGACCTCAGATCAGGCCCTCCACCCAAGGTGTCCAACCAGGCTGAATGCAGAAAAACTGCCAAAAATTTAATTTCCTACCGAAAAATAAGAGCTGATTTCCAACATAAAGATGTGCTTGGAAAGAATCACATCTGGGGTCTCCAGGTACCAGATTTTTGGGATTTTTTCCAATTTAATTTTAAGTGGGTAGGAAGCAATAGCGTTGTTATTTTTTTTTTATTTTCCTCTAAAATTGACAATTTGAAGTATCGAGCAAGTCGTGACTCACAGAAGTTTTGACAGCGATTCCGCGGCTCAGACCGAAGGACACAGCAAAATAAGCAATTACTGGCAAACTCTTAATAAGGCGAAAAATGCCAACACGTGCACCCGCGAAGGGCTGCGACAGACCACCAGCCGTGATGGATGTCTTCTCCACGTACAGGTAGCAGACCCCAAAAATAAATTAAATAGAACCAAAAAAAAATGCTAATTTTTGACTTTGTTACATTATTGAAATTAATGATATGATAAGTTCATAACCTTTTTCTAAACAGGGAAATTATGGAAAAAATTCAAGGAAAAATACAAAATTGTACAAAAAAAAAATAACCGTCTTAATTATTTACTTTATTTACTCGTACCAGAATGATGAAATTGCCTGTTACCTCATACATTAGCTGATTGAGTGCCAGGGAAAACGAGCGGTGCCAGGGTAATAATGTCCTCGCAAGACCCAATATTATCGCCGGGCAACCTGGAAATGGAATTTACTGAAAAATGGGATTTCATTTGTTACCTTGAGTCAATTTAATTGGGAAGCAGATCCATCTAGTCTGCCCAATTTTATATGTACTTAAAAGAACGACTGCCACGCAGGAGATAAGAGAATCTCTTAGCACTTGCTCTTCAGTTCGTTTTTTTCATCTACGGCTGTGTTTTGTGTGTATATATATATATATATATACAGTTGTGTTCAAAATTATTCAACCCCCACTGAAATTGAGTGTTTTGGCCAGTTTGACATTGATTTTGATCATTCAGTCATCTTGCTTACAATTAAATCAAAGAGGCACGTGTAGGTCAGACAAATATAACATAACATTTATAATGAAATAACCACAAATGTCTTTTCTGTGCTCACATCATTATCAGTTTTATTCAACCCCCAAGTGACATTCAATCTTAGTACTTAGTACAACATCCTTTTACAGTTATAACAGCTTTTAAATGTAAAGCATAGCTTGACACAAGTGTCTTGCAGCGATCTACGGGTATCTTCGCCCATTCGTCATGGGCAAAAGCCTCCAGTTCAGTCATATTCTTAGGCTTGCGCACTGCAACTGCTTTCTTTAAGTCCCATCAGAGGTTCTCAATCGGATTTAAGTCTGGTGACTGCGATGGCCACTCCAAAATGTTCCAGCCTTTAATCTGCAACCATGCTTTAGTGGACTTGGAGGTATGCTTGGGATCATTGTCCTGTTGAAAGGTCCAACGTCTCCCGAGCCGCAGGTTTGTGACGGACTGCATCACATTGTCATCCAATATCTCCTGGTACTGAAGAGAATTCATGGTACCTTGCACACGTTGAAGCTTCCCTGTACCTGCAGAAGCAAAACAGCCCCAAAGCATGATTGACCCCCCGCCATGCTTCACAGTAGGCAAGGTGTTCTTTTCTTCCTAGGCCTTGTTCTTCCTCCTCCAAACATAGCGTTGATCCATGGGCCCAAACAGTTCTAATTTTGTTTCATCAGTCCACAGAACACTATCCCAAAACTTCTGTGGTTTGTCCACATGACGTTTGGCATACTGCAGTCGACTCTTCTTATTCTTTGGAGACAGCAAGGGGGTGCGCCTGGGAGTTCTGGCATGGAGGCCTTCATTACGCAGTGTGCGCCGTATTGTCTGAGCTGAAACTTCAGTACCCACATCTGACAAATCTTTTCTCAGTTCCTCAGCAGTCACACGGGGACTTTTCTCCACTCTACGCTTCAGGTAGCGCACAGCAGTCGAAGTCAGCATCTTCTTTCTGCCACGACCAGGTAGCGTTTCAACAGTGCCCTTTCCTTGAATTTGCGAATGATGCTTCCTATGGTCTCTCTTGGTATGTTTAACATCTTTGCAATCTTCTTATAGCCATTGCCCTTCCTGTGAAGAGTAATCACCTCTTCTCTTGTCTTCCTGGACCATTCTCTTGACTTCACCATGTTTGTAACCACACCAGTAAATGTCTAGAAGGAGCTGAGTATCACAGTCATTTTAAAGCTGCCTAATTGGTGCTTATTATGCTTTATTGCTGCTCCGTGACATCCACAGGTGTTTTCAATACCTGATTGAAAACACTTGAATGAACCTCTGTTCTTCAGAGTGGTAGTCTTTAAGGGGTTGAATAATTGTGTCAATGAAGAATTCACATAAGAAACATTTACTACTGTATTACAAAACCAATTGATGTCATTTTAGTTGCATATGGTTCTTTAAAACGTCCTTGTAGGATTTCATTCTGAATACAATTACAAATGTACACTAAATTCCCTAAAACCCTTAACAGCATTGGGGGTTGAATAATTTTGAACACAACTGTATATATATTTAGGTTGATCTAGTTCCACTCGGATAAAGTGAGCACCTTCTTCACCCCTTGACGCCCAAAATCGAGTTATCTTGATTTTGCATGGTAATGCATTAAAAAGCCGTCATTAGCATATCAGAATACCATTTTCACATCTTTTTAAAGCAAGATTAGTGTGTCCCCTGTGGAGAAACAAATTTCTTTGTTTTATGTCTCTCCAAGCACCCTGGATAGACCTAAAACCAGGTGCACATAGCTGCCCTAAACCTCGCTGTAACAAAAAGTTAAAATAGATTACTGCTGCATTGTAGCTGTCAGGGAGAGGGCAGAATACAGGGAGAGCTCTGGGCTCACTGCTGTACAGGGATAAGATTCAGGGGGTTGTAATGAATGAAAACCCCTGTCCGGTACAGATACAAGCTGTTCCTGTAATCTCCATATACAAGCATATTGTCACATACAGATATTATTTTTATATTATTTTGGTATTTTTAGGAAGCTGCATAGCTAATAATCGCATTGTGATCGATACAAACCTCCAGAAGCAGGAGATCTGAACATTTTTATTATTATTATTTATCCCAGTTACTGTATCTTGCACAAATGTCTTTTCTGCCTGTATAATAATAATGCAGACCCTGTTTGCAGTGGTGTAGCATGGGGGGTGCCTCGGAGGCAGTCGCCCCGGGCGCAATTTTCTTAGGGGGTGCAAAATTTCAAAAGAAATTTGAACCACTAATATTTTCCAGCACGGATCAGCAAGGTGTCCGCCAGTTTTTCAATGCCGGCGGTGACTTACCACTCAGCGTCCAGAAGGGAGGACCAGGACATAAAATTCTGGTCCTGTCCCAACTCCTTAACGCTGACATGAGTCACATGAAGCAGCTCAGCATTATTCAACAGAACACCCTGTACCACGCTTGACAGCCCCCCTTGAAGCCCTGTTCCAGCCCCCCACCGCTGGCAGCCCTGCAGCCGCTGAACAGGAAGGAGGGAGGCGCCTGCCCTGCAGCACATTTAAAATCCGGTCTCTATTAAGCCCCCTGGACAGCTCCCCCTCTCTGGGCCACCAGCAACTCTACGCAGGTAGGCGACAATGTATGACACCAAAGCAGCATGACCTCCACACAGTGAGGAGGTACAGGGAGAGGGTGACTGGAGGTTCAGGGAGAGAATGACTGGGGATACTGGGAGAGAGTGACTGAGGATATTGGATAAAGAGAGAGAGAGAGTGACTGGGGGTACTGGGAGAAAGTGGGGGTACTTGGAGAAAGAGAAAGATTGACTGAAGGTGCTGGGAAAGAGTGAGTGACAGGGGGTACTGGGAGAGAGTGACTTGGGGTACTGGGAGAGAGTGTGACTGGGGGGTACTGGGAGAGTGAGTGATTGGGGGTACTGGGAGAAAGTGAGTGACTGGGGGTACTGGGGGGAGTAACTGGGGGTACTGGGAGAGAGAGTGACTGGGGTACTTGGAAAGAGAGAGACTGGGGGTAATGGGAAAATGTGGGGGTACTTGGAGGGAGTGACTGGGGGTACTTGGAGAGAGAGTGACTGGGGGTACTGGGAGAAAGTGGGGGTACTGAGAGTGATGGGTACTTGGAGGGAGAGGGTGACTGGGGGTACTGGGAGAGAGTGAAGGGGTATAGTGTGAGAGTGGAGCTATGCTAGGGTATACTGGGACAGGGTGACTGGTAGCAGTGGTTTAGCGTGGGGGCATTTGTGTTTCACTTTTTTATTATATCAGTATTTTGTTAATATACATTTTGCGTGCTTGTGGGGTAACGGGAGTCAATATTCTACTGGTAGAAGGGAATCAGGGTGTGTTACTGTGTCCACAGATTGGGGGCACACAATTATTGCCCTGCCCCGGGCGCTGACAACCCACGCTACGCCGCTGCCTGTTTGAAATTGTGTACGGTAAGGGACACCATCTAGAGATCAGAATCTTACATTTCAACAATATTTCTGTAAAAGATAAACAAATACAGGAAAGATTAAAAATGTGCAAATTAACATTATTTACATTTTTTATCTTGGAATAACAATTTATGTGCGAAACGTCTATTTTACTCCATATTTAATTATTAACTTCATATTTCAAATAAATGTTTTGATAGCATTTTTTTCAACAAAAATCGCTTGGTAGTGAAGGGGCTAAATGGAGGCACCTGGTGCTTGAGCTTTTAATGCAGAAGTGACTTGCATTTCCCAGGTTTCTGATCTGAGGCTGTGTTGTCTGAATATACCTATCAAAAGAATTCTTACTGAAAGGGACACTCTATGCACCCTGACCACTTTAGCTTTTTTAAAGTGCCCCATGCACAGTCCCATTAGCCTGATATTCTTTTGTGAAGTGGAAGAGTTTCCTCAGGCCAACACAAGCTTAAAAAGGCAGGTGGGATTTTAACTTCCTGGCTGCTGATCACCAAATCAGTCACTGATGATGTCAGCAGAAATTGCATGCTGACATTATCCTTTCTCTGAACGCTCCCAGCAGCAAGCTTTCTGAAAGACAGGAGCTGATGGATTGATTCTGTGTATTCTGTGCACTTCATTGTTCTGCGAAGGAGCTACAGAACCTTTGTGTAAAAGCACGCAAGTTCCATGCGATGTGGAATCCGTGCAGCATACACAATGCAAGTTGCACATGTACACATATTTTGCGTTAGATAGCTGCAGGGACTTCCGCATTTTGGAAGTTCTGAGCAGAAGGGGAAGAGCAGCGCTCCCCGAGGGAGAAAAGTGAGTATTTACAACTAAAATAAAAAAATATATATAAAAAAAAATTCTGTAGATGCCGTCAGCAGGACTTGCCTAACCATTTATGGGGATTAAGGTTTTTGTTTTTTTCCATAAAGTGTGTCCCTTTAACCCCTTCACTGCAGATGACGTGTGGGGAACATCTTAGGAGTCTCCCGCTGTATGCGGAGGACGTTCTGCACACGCCATCTGCTACCCAGGAGCTCCTAGATATACTCACATCTGTCTTCCAGGGTCCCACGGCGTTCTGACTTCCTTGAAGTCAGACGCTGCTTTTAAGGGCCTTCCCGTCGTAATGACGTAATTGCGCCGTACACAGATGTGAAATGGCTCAGCAGTGAAGGGGTTAAAGAGGGAAATCCAAAAAAGTGCAGAAAGAACAAACGGAAATGGAAGTTAGAGAGAAAAAGGTGAAAGGATACAGAAAATTGAGAGTGATTAGAGATGGAAATGGAGAGAAAACAGAATGGAGAGAGGACAAAAAGGCAACAGGAAAGTCAGAGAGAGGCAGAGAGGAAACAAAGAAATGAGAGAGTGCGCAGAGTGCCACATCGAGAGAGAGAGCAAAAAGGAGAAAGGACAAAAAAGGGAAGTGGGAGGTTAGAGAGAGCAAGGAAGAGCGAGAAAAAGAAATGATGGCGATATGTGATAAAGATTAGAGAGAACAAAAGAAGAGTATAAAGAGGTATGGGAAAGGATAGAGAGAGAGCGAAAGATGAGTTCATAAAAGAGGGGTTGAGAAAACAGGAAAGTAGGAGGGGAGAGAAAGGGACGCAGAGGCGCCTCTACAATTAGGCAAAATAGGCAGCTGCCTAAGGCTTTGCTCCCACTAGGGGCCTCACATCATGATATTTTTGTAGAGTGCCAATACTGATGTTACACACGAATACACGCCTACCTTCACATTCACTTGTTTACCAAGAGATCTGTAATAGCCTACTTAATTCAAATTTATTGGGTTAATTTCAAGCCTTTTTGTGTAGGAAGAAAGGTCTCACATTTGAGCTGACCTAATGCCTCCGTAGCCTTAGAGGTGCCATTGAATGAAAGAGAAAGAGAGAGAGAGAGAGAAGACGGCTGAGACCAGGGAGGGAGAAAGAGAGAGAGAGAGAAAAGAAGGCTGAGGGTAGGGAGAGAGAGAGAAGACAGCTGAGAGCAGGAAGAGAGAGAGAGAGAGTGAGAGAAGACAGCTGAGAGCAGGGAGAGCGAGAGAGAGAAGACGACTGAGAGCAGGGAGAGAGAGAGAGAAGACGGCTGAGTGCAGGGAGAGAGAGAGAGAAGACGGCTGAGTGCAGGGAGAGAGAGAGAGAGAGAAGACGGCTGAGTGCAGGGAAAGAGAGAGTGAAGACGTCTGAGTGCAGGGAGAGAGAGAGAGAGAGAAGATGGCTGAGTGCAGGGAGAGAGAGGGAGAGAGAGAAGATGGTTGAGTGCAGGGAGAGAGAGAGAGTGAGACGGCTGAGTGCAGGGGGAGAGAGAGAGAGTGTGAAGACGGCTGAGTGCAGGGAGAGAGAGAGAGTGTGAAGATGGCTGAGAGCAGGCAGAGAGAGAGAGAGAGAAGACGGCTGAGAGCAGGCAGAGAGAGAGAGAGAGAGAGAGAGAGAGAGAAGATGGCTGAGAGCAGGCAGAGAGAGAGAGAGAGAGAGAAGACGGCTGAGAGCAGGCAGAGAGAGAGAGAGAGAAGACGGCTGAGAGCAGGCAGAGAGAGAGAGAGAGAGAGAGAGAGAGAAGATGGCTGAGAGCAGGCAGAGAGAGAGAGAGAGAAGACGGCTGAGAGCAGGCAGAGAGAGAGAGAGAGAGAGAGACGGCTGAGAGCAGGCAGAGAGAGAGAGAGAGAAGATGGCTGAGAGCAGGCAGAGAGAGAGAGAGAGAGAGAGAGAAGACGGCTGAGAGAGAGAGAGGACGGCTGAGAGCAGGCAGAGAGAGAGAGAGAGAGAAGATGGCTGAGAGCAGGCAGAGAGAGAGAGAGAAGACGCTGAGAGCAGGCAGAGAGAGAGAGAGGAGAGAGAGAAGATGGCTGAGAGCAGGCAGAGAGAGAGAGAGAAGACGCTGAGAGCAGGCAGAGAGAGAGAGAGAGAGAGAAGATGGCTGAGAGCAGGCAGAGAGAGAGAGAGAGAGAGAGATGGCTGAGAGCAGGCAGAGAGAGAGAGAGAGAGAGAGAAGACGGCTGAGAGCAGGCAGAGAGAGAGAGAGAGAGAGAGAGAGAGACGGCTGAGAGCAGGCAGAGAGAGAGAGAGAGAAGACGGCTGAGAGCAGGCAGAGAGAGAGAGAGAGAAGACGGCTGAGAGCAGGCAGAGAGAGAGAGAGAGAGAGAGTGAGATGGCTGAGAGCAGGCAGAGAGAGAGAGAGAGAAGACGGCTGAGAGCAGGCAGAGAGAGAGAGAGAGAGAGAAGACGGCTGAGAGCAGGCAGAGAGAGAGAGAGAGAAGACGGCTGAGAGCAGGCAGAGAGAGAGAGAGAGAGAGAAGATGGCTGAGAGCAGGCAGAGAGAGAGAGAGAGAGAAGACGGCTGAGAGCAGGCAGAGAGAGAGAGAGAGAGAGAGAGAGACGGCTGAGAGCAGGCAGAGAGAGAGAGAGAGAAGATGGCTGAGAGCAGGCAGAGAGAGAGAGAGAGAGAGAGAGAAGACGGCTGAGAGAGAGAGAGGACGGCTGAGAGCAGGCAGAGAGAGAGAGAGAGAGAAGATGGCTGAGAGCAGGCAGAGAGAGAGAGAGAAGACGCTGAGAGCAGGCAGAGAGAGAGAGAGAGAGAAGATGGCTGAGAGCAGGCAGAGAGAGAGAGAGAAGACGCTGAGAGCAGGCAGAGAGAGAGAGAGAGAGAAGATGGCTGAGAGCAGGCAGAGAGAGAGAGAGAGAGATGGCTGAGAGCAGGCAGAGAGAGAGAGAGAGAAAAGACGGCTGAGAGCAGGCAGAGAGAGAGAGAGAGAGAGAGACGGCTGAGAGCAGGCAGAGAGAGAGAGAGAGAAGATGGCTGAGAGCAGGCAGAGAGAGAGAGAGAGAGAGATGGCTGAGAGCAGGCAGAGAGAGAGAGAGAGAGAAAAGACGGCTGAGAGCAGGCAGAGAGAGAGAGAGAGAGAGAGACGGCTGAGAGCAGGCAGAGAGAGAGAGAGAGAAGACGGCTGAGAGCAGGCAGAGAGAGAGAGAGAGAGAGAAGACGGCTGAGAGCAGGCAGAGAGAGAGAGAGTGAGACGGCTGAGAGCAGGCAGAGAGAGAGAGAGAGAGAGTGAGATGGCTGAGAGCAGGCAGAGAGAGAGAGAGAGAGAGAGTGAGAGACGGCTGAGAGCAGGCAGAGAGAGAGAGAGAGAAGACGGCTGAGAGCAGGCAGAGAGAGAGAGAGAGAGAGAGACGGCTGAGAGCAGGCAGAGAGAGAGAGAAGAGCTTTGCCAGTGACCTCTTTGAGAACCCTTGGTTTGGAGACCACCCCTAGCCGACACATGTACATAATATGCATAACTCCTCCGCTCCATCACGCGTAAACAAACAGGCACTGGGTGGGACTGGTGTTTCCCTGGAATGTGCCGTCTGATTTTGACCTCTGCCGCGGCTCATGCGCTACAGCTGCAGTTGAAGAAATATAAAAATATTCCACAAGCCACTACAAACATTTCTCAAATACTGAAATGAAAAGACATGGGTTCATTCCAGGGCTGCTGGGAGCGCGTCGGCAGCACCGTGTAAACAGTGAAACATCAGAAAAGTGGCCAAGGCTGCTTAAAACCTCATGTTATTCGTGGATACAGGGCCGGATTTACATCTCAGGAGCCACAGAAATCTGGACCCCCCCAAAAAAAATATGTTTTGAACCTGTTACCGCCGCGGGGCGTAGTGTACTGTCTCCGTGGCACGTGGGACAGAACGTCATGGGGCGGCACTGAATCCCTGAGCTGAAGAGGAGGAGCAGCGCGAGGCGAGGGGCTAAAGGTAAGTAAATTAAACTTAAAGATAAATACTAAATAATTGGGCAGAGGCTGTCAGCTCAGCAGCATCTGTCCAGTTATTTATGGGCATAAAAAGGAAAGTCTATTTTTAATATAGTATCCTTTTAACGCCACGGCTCTTCCAGTAGGCACGCCCTGAGACTTTCCTGCCCTCCTCCGTCCTACCTTTTTACTAAGCAGGCCGATCACCCTCATAGGCTGCAGGGAGACTGCCTGAACCCCGGATGATGGGGTGTGTGACTAGACTAGAAGGGTTATTCAAAAAGCACTGAATTTGCCAGCGAATTGCACCGTGCGGTGCAATTTCGTGGCAATTTGTCCATTCAGAAGCTGGCAATTCGTGAAATATTGGCGAATTGCCAGCGAAATGCGGTGCAGTTCGTCTCAGATCGCCGCAATTCACAGTGAAATTCCCCATAGATAAGTAATGGTTAACCTATTCAGAGAACGCCGAACAGCACCAAAGTGTCAGTGAAATGACCTGATTTTAGGGGTTTCAGTTTGACAGGTTTAAACAGGCGAATCCTAAAAGTTTAAATGTAAAAAAATAAATAACGTTTTATTACGTTTTTATTTAAGCCATTTATCCTTTTCATTTGCAGCACAAAGTCTTTTTATTTATTTATTTAGAATTTTTCAGCAAAAGTTTAGATTCCCAATTTTTTTCAATGGTGTTAACAGACCTTTTTATTATTATTTATAGGACCATTTTTATTAGTTCCATGCATTTTCATTGTTTTAAACGCATTTTAAAAAAATTACTGTCTTTTTTTTATTAATATTTTTTACCCCCAGTTCGGCAGTTGATCGGCTTTTTTTCGGTGGCTGATCAACAGCGATCGGCAGTCAGTTCGGCGGCATTTAGCAGTATGTTCGGCGATCGGCGGATCCTGTTTGGTGCACTTCCAGGACCCTGTGGTGAATGCTGAATTCGCCGAAGTGCGCTGAACGAGAGGGCACCAAAATTTCAGCGCTCTCTGTATAACCCCCTAAAGTATCCCTTTAAAGCTTTATGTAAAAAGTCGCATGTAACGCTTGGAACGTTTGCCCAAATTCCAATGAAATGAAATAAAATCCAAAAGGGACGCTCAAAAGGCTGTGTTGATCTTTCCAGTCATATTTCACGCAAAAGTGGGTGGGTGGTATATATTTTTTTTTTTGCATTTTTAGTGGCTGTTGACATAGTTATATACTTATACAATAAAGGTCACGGATCTGTGACATAGCCCATACCTCAAGGCTTCCACTTTACGACCACAATCATATCACTGTACCCCCTCCTGCCGAGATGACATTGCGCATTTTTCCCCATCAATAAAGGTGTTTAAGTTTAAATAGATATATGTCAGCAAATAATGCAGAGAATAAGAAGGAGCAGGATGGAATCGGAGATCTCCTCTTATCTGCTATGAGGAGTAAACATTCCATTTCAAACTAGATCACCCGATATCTCAATGTTTTTAGGACATTTAGAGTCCCAGGAATCACTTTTTGAGACCTTCTAAAGACTGTAACAGGAAATTATTGTAAGGTCCCTGTGTTGATGCAAGAGACGAGGCCGTTGTTGACTTTGAGCCGGTCAATTGTTGCCCAGGATCGTGCGTTTTGAAAAATTGAGGCAGGTGGCCAAGTTCGTTCGAGAGCTTAGGTTACGGAGGTCAGCTCAAAGGTGCACGTGTACCTGGGAACGTTCAAGAATTGCCCATGACTCCTGGATGCCAACTGTAATCTCAGGGTCCACGGTCACATTCTCAGGGTCTAAGGTTACGTTCTTCACGTTGAAAGCGGATCTAATGTCACTGGAGGCTTCGACCCAATAGGTGGTGGCTTCTGGTGAAGTCGTAAAGGAAAACCTTCATATTTAACAATAGACAATGGCAGTGACAGGCAGCACCCTATGCGATGGACACTCCATAAGGGCATGTTCTGAGTGTCGTGCCAATAACGACGTGTGACACGTAAATTAAAGCACAAAATAAAATAAACCATGACAACAGAATCCAGATTATGCAAATAAATTAAATCTCCAAAACAGCAAAAAGTATTCTGTTCTAAGCTTTGCCGGTCTGGTTTCAACTAATTTGTGTTTTTTTTAACCACTTCGCTGCTGAGGACGCGCTCAGCGCGTCCTCAGCAGTCCCGCTGGTGTGCTGAGGACACGCTGAGCGCGTCCTCACATTGGGGTCAGCGTTCGGCCGGGTTCCGGCCGATCGCTGGCCCCTCCGGTGCGGGCTGACATCCTGGATGTCAGCCCGGCATCCGGACCAGCAGCCGCCAGAATTAGGTGTCATCGCGGGGGCGCGATGACACCTAATTCAGGCGCCCCCCCTGCATGTGCGGAGGAGGCGCCTGAAAGGGAGGGGGGGCAGGTCCTTCGGCCCTCTCCCCCTCCCGATCGGCGGCGCACAGGGGGTTAACCCAGGCATCATTTGGAAGGGCACAGCCTGCCCTTCCAAATGATGCCTGGCATTAACCCCTGGGGAGCTGGATCGCGAATCGGCGCTGAAAAGCACCGGTTCGCGATCCTTTCCCGGAGCTGGCCGACATCTTGGATGTCGGCCAAGCCTCCGGGAACTCCCCCAGAGGACTGGCGTCATCGTGCGTAGCACGATGACGCCAGTCCTAGCGTTAACCCCTAACTGCCACCAACTGTGGAGATAGGGAGTTCCAATGAACTCCCTATCTCCCGATCCGTGGCAGCTAGGGGTTAAATTTTGGTATGGTTGGATCGGCCAGAGCATGGCCGTTCCAACGATACCAAACACTACAGCGAAAAATGTTGTAAAAAAAATGATAATAAAAAATTAAAAAAAAATGAAAAAAAAAAAAAAAAAAAATTAAACACTTTTTTTTTTTTTTTTTGGTTTGTTAATGCAGCAATATTGTTCCCATTTCAATTATAATGTGAACAATGATGCTGCACTAACGATTTTTGTATGCGGTGCGTTTGTTAAAAATAGTGTCATTTTCCCAAAAAAAATGTAATGAGACCCCATCTCTAATTTTTTTAACAAGCGCACCCCATACAAAATATAACCGCAATTGCTCGCATGTTAAAATGTGGAAAAAAAACACTTTACACATTGTAAATTATTGAAAATACATATTTTATTGCATTTTTTGTTATAATATACAGACATGACATAACGTATACATATAATAATGACATATTATGAATCTACCGAGTCTGACGGAAAGAACGATATATAATATGTCTGGGTCATATACTAAAATAAGCCTTCAAAACACGTTTAAACATGATGCGCAAAACAGGTAAAAATGACCTCAGCATAGGGGCGGGAAAAGCCTCAGCAGCGAAAGGGTTAAGAGATATATATATCTACACTGGTGTATTTTGGCCTAGGCCGACTAGGCCCAGGCCTAGGGCGGCACTTTCCAAATTTTTTTTTTTATTTTTTTTTACATTTGCAAAGTATTTTACCAGGAAGGATACATTGAGATTTCACTAATTTACACTTTCAATTTCACTTTCCAGGGGGCAGCAAAAAACCTCACCACTAAATGGGTTACTCACAGAGCACCGAAATGACGCCAACTTTTTGGTGTTCTGTAGTTCCCTGCACTTAGGAGAATAAAATTTCCCCACCCTGCAGTGAATTCACCATTCACCGCAGGGTCCCCAAAGTGCATGGAGTCGGCCGCTGAATGCTGCCACCGCAAACCCGTGGCCTGCTGTTTTCAAAAGAACTACTGAACGAAAATGTCTGGAATTTACATATAAGATCCTATGATTGATAATAAAAAGTTCTGTTACAGAAAAAAGAAAAACTGCTATTAATAAGGGGGGGGGTTTTGCCCAAAAAAATCTGAAAAATGACTAAAAGGTACTAAAAAAAATCAATAAGTAAAGACTTTTTACTGCAGATTAAAATAATAAATGATTTATTAGATATTGCATAAAAACGGGAATATTTTTAACATTGAAACCTATGGGGTTCGCCTGAATAAACCTGCTGATTGAAACCACCGAACATCAGGGCATTTCACTGACATTTCTCTGAGTCTCAGTACCACATGACTGGCTGAACCACGTGAAACGCACGCGTGCAGCTGCCCGCCCTTTCGTTAACACAGACTCTATTCTGGACTGAACACCCACCGGGAAGGGAATCAAAGCTACAGTGCACCCTCTGGCAGTGGCACCCCACTGCTGACAAGATGGCTCCACAGCATAATTGCTGTGTGCTCATATACACTCGGTTTGCTGGGAGTTTTACTGCAGTGGATTCTGATGCACTCATACACACCGCACATTGCATTGCTGGGAGTTTTATTGCAGTGGATTCTGATGCACTCATACACACCGCACATTGCATTGCTGGGAGTTTTATTGCAGTGGATTCTGATGCACTCATACACACCGCACATTGCATTGCTGGGAGTTTTATTGCTGTGGATTCTGATACGCTGACACACACCACACATTGCATTGCTGGGAGTTTTATTGCTGTGGATTCTGTGATACACACTGCATTTTACTGTGAGTTTTATTGCCCTGGAGCTCTGGGATATGCTCATACACACTGCACATTACTGTGAGTTTTATTGCTGTGCAGTTCTGTGATATGCTCATACACACTGCACATTTCTGTGGGTTGTATTGCTGTGCAGCTCTGATATGCTCATACACAGTGCCCATTTCTGTGGGTTTTATTGCTGTGCAGCTCTGTGATACGCTCATATGCAGTGCACGTTTCTGTGGATTTTATTGTTCAACCAATTAGAACGGCTGTGATCCCGTTTACTTGACATGCGTGGCTGTTCTTTGTAAAATTGCTTGAATTTAAACATTTCATAATTTTCTTTATCTCAATAGATACATTTGAAATGGTATACAAAATATACAAGTAGGCACTTGGTATCCACTTTTAATATAAAGAGAGGAAAAGGCGGAGCTCTAAGAAGAAAAGGTGGAGCTTAAAGAGGAAGGGTGGGGATTAACCAGGATGAGGTGTGCCCTTGACAGGAAGGGGTGCGTCAAATTTAAATTAGGGGGTGCACGAGTTTAGTCAGGCCTAGGGCAGCACAAAGCCTAAATACACCACTGTATATCTATCACCAGAGTATAGCAGTGCGTAGTGATGTTTTTTTGGACTGTTACATTTAAAAGAAAAGCTTTCGAGAGTCTGACTCTCCTCTTCAGGTCTTGAAGCAAATCAATACCACCCCTTCCAGACCTAAAGAAGAGCGGTACACAGTGTATTCATTTCATGTTTTCCCTTGATTAATGGCATTTTAGGGGTTAATGGGTAGGCTACATGCCTCGCAGTGTATTCATTTCACGTTTTCCCTTCATTAATGGTATTTTAGGGGTTAATGGGTAGGCTACATGCCTCACAGTGTATTTGTTCCCTCGATTAATGGCATTTTAGGGGTTAATGGGTATGCTACATGCCACACTGTTTATTATTTTTATTGTATTTTCATGCTTTAATGGTATTTTAGGGGTTATTATGGAAGTTAGAATTTAAAGGGTGTATTCATCTTTAGATCCTTTGCTTTTTGTCACATTTCGTGGAATCAATTTCACTGAAAATATGGTGAACTCCCTATTTAGCGAATTGTCGACGTAATTTGCGACAATCGGAGTCGCTGAAGCAGTTATCGAATGTCGACGATAGCCAATGATCTGCGGCAAATAAAATATTGAATTTATGTATCAGGTTAGTACAACATAAAGGTATCATTGCACCACATTACTCTGGGATTTAGGAATCTTATTTATATATACTTACCGTATATACTCGGGTATAAGCCGAGTTTTTTGACTCAGATTTTGAGTCAAGAAAACGCGATTCGGCTTATACCCGAGTCAACAGCGTGAGTCCGTCCGTGTTGAAGGGGATGCGGCTGCGTGCAGGCGCAGCCGGTCACGTGGTCCGGCTAATCAGGTGGTACTGAGTCTCTGTACCACCTGACTGGCCGGACCGCGTGACCTGCGCACGCACGCAGCCGCATCCACTTCAACATGGACGGACTCACGCTGTTCAGGACCGGGCAGGCACTCCCGCTGCCCGGCATCTGGGCCCCCTCAACCCCTGCTGGATCCGGAGCTGGGGCAAGTATCCATGTGAGAGCTGGCTGCCGCTGGGGCAATATCCAGGTGAGAGCTGGGGCAAATCCATGAGCTGGGGCAAATCCATGTGTGAGCTGGGGCATATCCATGAGCTGGGGCAAATCCATGTGTGAGCTGGGGCATATCCATGAGCTGGGGCAAATCCATGTGTGAGCTGGGGCATATCCATGAGCTGGGGCAAATCCATGAGCTGGGGCATATCCATGTGTGAGCTGGGGCATATCCATGAGTTGGGGCATATCCATGTGCTGGGGCAAATCCATGTGCTGGGGCAAATCCATGTGTGAGCTGGGGCATATCCATGTGTGAGCTGGGGCAATATCCATGAGCTGGGGCAATATCCATGAGCTGGGGCAATATCCATGTGAGAGCTGGGGCAATATCCATGTGTGAGCTGGGGCAATATCCATGTGAGAGCTGGGGCAATATCCATGTGTGAGCTGGGGCAATATCCATGAGCTGGGGCAATATCCATGAGCTGGGGCAATATCCATGTGAGAGCTGGGGCAATATCCATGTGTGAGCTGGGGCAATATCCATGTGAGAGCTGGGGCAATATCCATGTGTGAGCTGGGGCAATATCCATGTGTGAGCTGGGGCAATATCCATTAAATATTTTTTTTTTGGTATCTATTTTTATTTTTGAAATTTACCAGTGGCTGCTGCATTTCCCACTTAGGCTTAATACGCGAGTCAATAAGTTTTCACAGGTTTTTTGGGAAAAAGTAGGGGGGTCGGCTTATACACGGGTCGGCTTATACCCGAGTATATACGGTATTTCGTTTTTTCAGTTGTATGATTTAGTGGCGAAAATTATTTTGACTGTGGTATCTTATGTGCCCCCCCCAATAGATTGTTCCTAGAATCGCCACTGAGCACCAGGCATTATGAGCAGTTAATTTTGAAACATATCAATTCTTGGATTTTCCTGATAGCGTGTGCTGGAGACAAATGAAACACAGCGACAATATAACATCTTGAACAGCACTGACACCTTGAGCACAGCGTGTTTCGATGAGGATATCTGATAGATTGTTTGAATCGAGGCATTCCTGGACCTGCTTCTGTTATTTTCTTTTATTTGCCAAAGCAATCAGAAGAACAAGTCCAAAAAAAAAAATCAATATTGGGAATAAAAAAAACTCTATAAACTTGAGACTCTCTGGAAATAGTACAATAGAGCGGTCTATTGAGTGACACCTTTTCAAAGAAAATCACACCTTTCCGATAACTACTAGCAGAGGAATTGATAGAAAAGAAACACTGTATACAGTTACTAGGAGGAATCGTGCGTGGCATGCCACGACCCTCTGTTTAGAATCAGCTTGATATGTAAATTTCCTTTTCATAAAGCACAAAAACAGGTATTTATTGCTCTATTTAATTTCAATGCAGCTGTAAAAACAATAAAACAGAGGAAATCTCCCACCTTAAAGCAGAAACTTGAGAAAACTGGAATCTATGTCTGCTGATGAAGACACATAAATGTAGAGGTTTTTTTTATTGCATCCCCCCACAAACGATTGTAGGGGGCAGATTACCGTATATACTTGCGTATAAGCCGAGTTTTTTGACTCAGATTTTGAGTCAAAAAACTGCGATTCGGCTTATACGCGAGTCAAGGTCCTGAACAGCGTGAGTCCGTCCGTGTTGAAGGGGATGCGGCTGCGTGCAGGCACAGCCGGTCACGTGGTCCGGCTAATCAGGTGGTACTGAGTCTCTGTACCACCTGACTGGCCGGACCGCGTGACCTGCGCACGCACGCAGCCGCATCCCCTTCAACACGGACGGACTCACGCTGTTCAGGACCGGGCAGGCACTCCCGCTGCCCAGCATCTGGGCCCCCTCAACCCCTGCTGGATCCGGAGCTGGGGCAAGTATCCATGTGAGAGCTGGCTGCCGCTGGGGCAATATCCAGGTGAGAGCTGGGGCAAATCCATGTGCTGGGGCATATCCATGAGCTGGGGAAAATCCATGAGCTGGGGCAAATCCATGAGCTGGGGCAAATCCATGAGCTGGGGCATATCCATGAGCTGGGGCAAATCCATGAGC
The DNA here is from genome assembly GCA_009667805.1 of Leptobrachium leishanense. NCBI lineage: Eukaryota > Metazoa > Chordata > Amphibia > Anura > Megophryidae > Leptobrachium > Leptobrachium leishanense. The sequence continues at coordinate 427,033,223 of CM019064.1, read as the reverse complement.
TGGGGAAAATCCATGAGCTGGGGCAAATCGATGAGCTGGGGCAAATCCATGAGCTGGGGCATATCCATGAGCTGGGGCAAATCCATGAGCTGGGGCATATCCATGAGTTGGGGCAAATCTATGAGCTGGGGCAAATGCATGAGTTGGGGCAAATCATGAGCTGGGGCAATCCATGAGCTGGGGCATATCCATGAGCTGGGGCAAATCCATGAGCTGGGGCATATCCATGAGTTGGGGCAAATCTATGAGCTGGGGCAAATGCATGAGTTGGGGCAAATCCATGAGCTGGGGCATATCATGAGCTGGGGCAGTGAGCTGGGGCAAATCCATGTGTGAGCTGGGGCAATATCCATGTGTGAGCTGGGGCAATATCCATGTGTGAGCTGGGGCAATATCCCACTTAGGCTTATACGCGAGTCAATAAGTTTTCACAGGTTTTTTGGGAAAAAGTAGGGGGTCGGCTTATACACGGGTCGGCTTATACCCGAGTATATACGGTATTTCGTTTTTTCAGTTGTATGATTTAGTGGCGAAAATTATTTTGACTGTGGTATCTTATGTGCCCCCCCAATAGATTGTTCCTAGAGTCGCCACTGAGCACCAGGCATTATGAGCAGTTAATTTTGAAACATATCAATTCTTGGATTTTCCTGATAGCGTGTGCTGGAGACAAATGAAACACAGCGACAATATAACATCTTGAACAGCACTGACACCTTGAGCACAGCGTGTTTCGATGAGGATATCTGATAGATTGTTTGAATCGAGGCATTCCTGGACCTGCTTCTGTTATTTTCTTTTATTTGCCAAAGCAATCAGAAGAACAAGTCCAAAAAAAAAATCAATATTGGGAATAAAAAAAACTCTATAAACTTGAGACTCTCTGGAAATAGTACAATAGAGCGGTCTATTGAGTGACACCTTTTCAAAGAAAATCACACCTTTCCGATAACTACTAGCAGAGGAATTGATAGAAAAGAAACACTGTATACAGTTACTAGGAGGAATCGTGCGTGGCATGCCACGACCCTCTGTTTAGAATCAGCTTGATATGTAAATTTCCTTTTCATAAAGCACAAAAACAGGTATTTATTGCTCTATTTAATTTCAATGCAGCTGTAAAAACAATAAAACAGATGAAATCTCCCACCTTAAAGCAGAAACTTGAGAAAACTGGAATCTATGTCTGCTGATGAAGACACATAAATGTAGAGGTTTTTTTTATTGCATCCCCCCACAAACGATTGTAGGGGGCAGATTACCGTATATACTTGCGTATAAGCCGAGTTTTTTGACTCAGATTTTGAGTCAAAAAACTGTGATCCGGCTTATACGCGAGTCAAGGTCCTGAACAGCGTGAGTCCGTCCGTGTTGAAGGGGATGCGGCTGCGTGCAGGCGCAGCCGGTCACGTGGTCCGGCTAATCAGGTGGTACTGAGTCTCTGTACCACCTGACTGGCCGGACCGCGTGACCTGCGCACGCACGCAGCCGCATCCCCTTCAACACGGACGGACTCACGCTGTTCAGGACCGGGCAGGCACTCCCGCTGCCCAGCATCTGGGCCCCCTCAACCCCTGCTGGATCCGGAGCTGGGGCAAGTATCCATGTGAGAGCTGGCTGCCGCTGGGGCAATATCCAGGTGAGAGCTGGGGCAAATCCATGTGCTGGGGCATATCCATGAGCTGGGGAAAATCCATGAGCTGGGGCAAATCCATGAGCTGGGGCAAATCCATGAGCTGGGGCATATCCATGAGCTGGGGCAAATCCATGAGTTGGGGCATATCCATGAGCTGGGGCAAATCGATGAGCTGGGGCAAATCCATGAGCTGGGGCATATCCATGAGCTGGGGCAAATCCATGAGCTGGGGCATATCCATGAGTTGGGGCAAATCTATGAGCTGGGGCAAATGCATGAGTTGGGGCAAATCCATGAGCTGGGGCATATCCATGAGCTGGGGCAAATCCATGAGCTGGGGCATATCCATGAGTTGGGGCAAATCTATGAGCTGGGGCAAATGCATGAGTTGGGGCAAATCCATGAGCTGGGGCATATCCATGAGCTGGGGCAGTGAGCTGGGGCAAATCCATGTGTGAGCTGGGGCAATATCCATGTGTGAGCTGGGGCAATATCCATGTGTGAGCTGGGGCAATATCCCACTTAGGCTTATACGCGAGTCAATAAGTTTTCACAGGTTTTTTGGGAAAAAGTAGGGGGGTCGGCTTATACACGGGTCAGCTTATACCCGAGTACATACGGTAGTTATGAGCATCCCCAGCTGAAAAAAATATATTTTCCACTCCCACAAATACAAACTTTAAGGAATCTTCCTCAACAAAGACATATTTTTAAAGGGACACCCTACACACCCTGACCACTTCCGTGTTTTAAATTGGTCAGGTTACATGGAGCCCCCCCCCCTTCATCAGGTCCTGATATCTGATATATCCAGGTAAGATATCAGCAACATCAAATAAACACAATAAGGACATTTCATTTTTTGGTGGTAGTGTCCCCTTCAAGTATTTCTGAGGAGCAATCTCAAGAATACTATATATTTATTTATGAAAACCCTGAAGTATACTTTTTTTACGGGTATTTTTTAAATTTTAATAAATGCTTTACTAAACATATATATGATTTATAGGGACGATCTAATGACATTTTACCCCCTCCCCTTAAATTATTGGAGAGTTACTGCTGACAGAATTTATTTTTTCTAATTTTCCTATCAGGGTTATTCAAAGGGAATCGAAAAGTCATCGCACGTTCAGTGACTTTTCGTGCTCTTCAATTCGGTGCGATTTGGCGATCCCATTTCGGCAACCCTGCGGTGTATTCAGATAGCACCACATGGCCGTCGTAGTGCGGGGAAAAGCCGCCGCAAACCCGACGAACACTCACCACAAAACCCAGGTGAATGCACACCTAAACCCGCAAAAACATCTGATTAACCCTGCCGAAGACGCCGGAGAAACCCGAGCAGGAGCCAATCGCAGCGCAGAGCAGCCGTCGGAAAAAGCCGACACCGCAGACGAATGGAGTGAACAAAAAAAAAACAGTATGCTTGAATGTTTGAAAAGTGAAACGCTGTTTGCAAAGAAACTACTGAGCGAAAATGTCTGACATTTACATATAAGATCCAACGAATGATAATAAAAAGGGCTGTTACAGATAAAACGATTAAAAAAAATAAACGGAAAAAAAAGATTTCGCTAAAAAATCCCGAAAAAGCCTAAGAGATTCTAAAAAAATCTATAAATAAAGAGACTTTTTACTGCAGAATATTATAATAAATGGTTTATTAGATATTGAATTAAAACGAGAATATTTTTAACATTGAAGCCTATGGGATTCGCCTGAATAAACCTGTCCAATGAAACCACCGAAAAGCAGGGCAATTCGGCAACTTTTCACTGCTGGATTTTGTTCTCTGAATAGACAAAGCTTCTCTATGGGGATTTCACTGCCCTCGAACAGGCAACAAACAGGCATCGTATGTGCAGGCAATTCGCCAACATTTGGCGAACTGCCTGCTCTCTGAACAGCCGAATGGCCACATTTTGGACACAATTCGGATCTCTTTGAATAACCCTGCTGTATATCTTCTTATTTTGGTGAAAATACTCACCTTTACTTCCTTGGCGCACGCTGCCTCCTCCAAAGGACCCCCTGCCCTTCCCTTTCAGGAATTCTCCCAGCTCTGCCGGGGGGCACCTGAAACTGAAGTCCTCACACCCATCGCGATGACGTCGGTGTGACGGGAGGAGTTACGTATAAAAGTGGGGTCTAGCTTCAAGTAAGACCCCAGACAGAGAGGTACGTATAGTGAGGGAGGTGTGTGGCAGACATCCTCCGCATACAACGGTGACACATGAGGACGTACCCCAGAGGAAGGGATCAATCCACACAGCCTGACCACTTTGAAAAGCTAAAGTGGTCAGGGTGCGCACTGCGTAGCGTGTCTCTTTAAGTCCTCAAATTGTGTTATACGTAAATAATGCCCTGAGGACATAAAGTTCTAAAAGTAAACGCCCCATGCAGGAACAGCCGACTGGTTTCCATAGCGATTGCTCTACTTTCCAACCTCCTCCCCATAATGCATGTTTAAACATACAGGAACTCTCAAGCAGTCTCACATCTGAGAGGAAAATTACTTACAAAAAGTCAACAACTGGTCACCACGATCTCCTCGTACACAGTGAGGCAGCGCTTGACGTGTAATCCATTTCCTTGTCAGCATATCTGAAAAAAAAAAAATAGATTTTAAAACCATAGAAAAGTGGGGAAAAATAAGCAAATGTTCCTCAGAAGATTACACATTTTCTAGTAGAACCTGGGACATTTTCCAAACAGCGAGAGCTGGTCAGTTGGTGGCCGGCGACCTCTCACGCAGCTGGTTTATTATGGAGTATAAGAGGATTTTGATTCTCAGGCGCAATCTTCTGCCTCTAATGTCACCCAGGCACTCAGCCGCAGATTGTTACATTCACAATTTACCAGAGCACTTATATAAATGGATGCACTTAACTCTGTGTATGACAGTTTGAGGACCTCTTTTGTCATGATATAGTTTTGCTTCTGCACGGAATGAAACAGAAATACCAAATAACAAAATACATACAAAAATCTCCAACTCACTTCAAACCTCGGCAGCAAAGCCCTTGTGCTTATGGCATTACTTATTTGTTTCCTAGTGAGGTTTAAGGAAATAAAAATGGTCATTAAAAAGAAATAAAGATACGGATTATGTTAGGTGTTGCCTGGCTTTTACCGGGCGGAACAAGACACGTTTCAGGATGGGTACTCTACCAATTTTGTCTAAGAGCTGGTGTCCAGTTCACTGTGTCAGGCAGAGCATGTGCCAGATTGAAGGCTGCGCTCATCACACTCACTCTCTCCAGAACATTGCAGCACTGTGTCTGTCCTCCTGCTGCTCAGGTGACAAATGACAGACCCCGCACAGCAATGTTCTGCAGTCTGCCTGTCACTGAGAGAAACCGGAATTAGAGGGGTTATTCAGAGAGCACCGAACTGCACCGAACAGTGATTTTCCCCGTAAGGTGTAATTTCGGCCATTCATCCATTCAAAATGCTGGTGATTCGCCAAATATTTCAAAGTTGCCAGCAAAATACGGTGATCTTCGGCAGCAGTGAACTCCCCATAGAGAAGTAATGATTAATCTCTTCAGAGAACGCTGAACTGCACCGGAAAGTTGTCGAAATGCCTGGCTGTTGGTGATGCTGGATGGGGTGGAGGTACACTATATTGCCAAAAGTATTCAATCACCCATCCAAATAATCAGAATCAGTTGTTCCAATCACTTCCATGGCCACAGGTATATAAAATCAAGCACCTAGTCATGCAGACTGTTTTTACAAACATTTGTGAAAGAATGGGTCGCTCTCAGGAGCTCAGTGAATTCCAGCGTGGAACTGTGATAGGATGCCACCTGTGCAACAAATCCAGTCGTGAAATTTCCTCACTCCTAATTATTCCACAGTCAACTGTATTATAAAGAACGTGGAAGTGTTTGGGGACGACAGCAACTCAGCCACGAAGTGGTAGGCCACGTAAACTGACGGAGCGGGGTCAGCGGATGCTGAGGCGCATAGTGTGAAGAAGTCGCCAACTTTCTGCAGAGTCAATCGCTACAGACCTAAAAACTTCATGTGGCCTTCAGATTAGCTCAAGAACAGTGCGCAGAGAGCTTCATGGAATGGGTTTCCATGGCCGAGCAGCTGCATCCAAGCCATACATCACTAAGTGCAAAGCAAAGCATTGGATGCAGTGGTGTAAAGCACGCCACCACTGGACTCTAGAGCAGTGGAGAGGTGTTCTCTGGAGTGACGAATCACGCTTCTCCATCTGGCAATCTGATGGACGAGTCTGGGTTTGGCAGTTGCCAGGAGAACGGTACTTGTCTGACTGCATTGTGCCAAATGTAAAGTTTGGTGGAGGGTGGATTATGGTGTGGGGTTGTTTTTTCAGGAGCTGGGCTTGGCCCCTTACTTCCAGTGAAAGGAACTCTGAATGCTTCAGCATAACAAGACATTTTGGACAATTCCATGCTCCCAACTTTGTGGGAACAGTTTGGAGCTGGTCCCTTCCTCTTCCAACATGACTGTGCACCAGTGCACAAAGCAAGGTCCATAAAGACATGGATGACAGAGTCTGGTGTGGATGAACTTGACTGGCCTACACAGAGTCCTGACCTCAACCCGATAGAACACCTTTGGGATGAATTAGAGTGGAGACTGAGAGCCAGGCCTTCTCGTCCAACATCAGTGTGTGACCTCACAAATGCACTTCTGGAAGAATGGTCAATAATTCTCATAAACACACTCCTAAACCTTGTGGACAGCCTTCCCAGAAGAGTTGAAGCTGTTATAGCTGCAAAGGGTGGACCGACGTCATATTGAACCCTATGGATTAGGAATGGGATGTCACTTAAGTTCATATGCGAGTCAAGGCAGGTGAGCGAATACTTTTGGCAATATAGTGTATCTCCTCCACTTCACCCATAGTTTACACCAGATCTTTGCAGCTGGGAGGGGGGAGAAGGGGGGACGGGGCGCTCCTCACATCCTGACCACTTTATAAATGCAAAGTAGAGAGGATGAGTAGAATGTTTCTTTAATGTAGAAGACTTTAGTATTGGAACGTAAGGCGATAGGCCACCATGCTATTGTTAGATTTTGTTCTTCTGCTTGTCTCATTCGCATTCGATGCTTTAGTTTGTCCCTTAGAGCAGTGGGTATTTCGCAAACGTTTCGGTGCAGTTTGGCATCTCTGAATAGATTAACCATGACTTCTCTATGAGACAATTTCTCTGCCGCCGAACATCATATTGCCAGTATTTGGCGAATTGACAGTTCTCTGGATAGCCGAACTGACACGAAATTGAACTGTATGGCGAAACTCACCGTTTGGTGTAATTCGGTGGCAAGTTCACCATTTATTAAGTAACCCCTTGAGCTACTTCCAAGGTTTTATTAAATGGATATTCTTATGATACGATGTACAATAACTTATTTAGAAAGTATTTTAACCAGGAAGGATACATTGAGATTTCTCTAGTTTTCAACAGGTCTATTGGTGAAAATCAGGAGAACTGGCCAGAGAAGAGAACAATCTAGACCAAATAGCCGATTTGGAAAGTGAGTTAAATGGGAGAATTTTTCAGGTTTGGCTATGTTGACCTGGACTTTTCACTTCTCCAGTCATTCTCCTGAGTTTCACCTCTCTTTGAATAGACCTGCAGGTATGCCCTGGTTTAAACCACTGCAATAGCCAACCGGTGAGTAAATCGGCAAAATTCAACCTTCTCTGGAAACTATGGCCATAAATATGTATAAACCATCAACGCAAGGCATGCAATTTTGCATTAACTACCCCTGATACTGTATCTTAGGGTAATGAAATGAAGCAGGACATTGTTCAACCCTTCATTCTCCGACCACCATTCCCAGTTTGAAATCCCACTGTAACCAAACTCCACAAAATAGACCGGAATTGAGATCTAAGACATTAAACCCGAACCCCCTGTCTCAGTATCTTATTTTATTGACATCAAATAAATCTTAATTTACATTAGATATGGACGTTTAATGCTAGTTTTACATGTTCGAAAACACAAACACCTAGCGATGAATCATCGCGCCGGAAAAGGCATTGGCGAAGCTCTAATTTTATTTTCATATACACTTTGCACAAGCGTGTACGTTCGGCGGTAAATTATTTATTTTGTTTAAAAGCGTTACGGATTGAATGAGATCTGATTAAGGGAAATTAATCGTATCAGGCTAGAGTACGGACGCACGCTCCAGTAGAATGTTCTTTAACAGAGGGAAGATGAAACATAAATAAACTATTTAAATTCACGTGTTTTAAACATCATTGATTATAATGAAACCTTTAAATGGTTGGTGGGGGACATAAACCTGGAATTAAGTGGGTAATATCCTCTGCTACCAAGGAAACCAATGTCCCTTGATTGACAGCAATAAAGATAAATTAGATCATCTATATCCCACACGCGGTATGCACAGCTTTCCGCGTAATGCCTAATCTCGGAATACGGGATTTTTACCAGCCGTTCGCTCTTCCCCCGAGCCTAAATTGTTTACCAGAAAACAAGTACAAACAAATTATTGGAACAATCATTACAAGAAGGCGCTCAAAGCAGACTAAGGTTATACCGCTAAGTAAGAAAACACGCACTTCTATCCCTAAAGAACCCGCTTTCTGTCTTCACAGCCATAATTTACGTTTTCATCTCTCGTCCCATATGTGTTTTTCACAGCGTGAACATTTGCATGAGTTTACTGAGAAACAGAACGTTTCTGGAACCCGGCTGGGTACGTAAAGTACAATTTATTCTTACAGGTTAAACATCTACCATGAAATATATTAACGTGTCATTCTGTCAGTTGCCTGAAAGCCTACATTGACTTGTTTTCACTTAGAGCGTTGCACCTTCTAACCTGCAAATAACAATAATAATAATCTAAGAAGGAGCTTTAAACTGTGTTAGCTGTCCTCTAAGGAGGAGAGAGTTTCATGGCTTTGCAATGGTTGGACGGCCAATCGCATCTCTTAACGTTACATAACGTAATAATGGCCTAGTCATGGCATCAGCTGAGTCAAAGGCTGTAGAATCACAATACTGAGTAGGAGAGTAATAATGGCCTTGTCATTGCATTGGCCGAGTCATGGGTTGGGGAATCACAATACTGAGTAGGAGAGTAATAATTGCCTTGTCATGGCATTGGCCAGGTCATGGGTTGGGGAATCACAACGCTGAGTAGGAGAGTAATAACGTAATAATGGCCTAGTCATGGCATCAGCCGAGTCAAGGGCTGTAGAATCACAATACTGAGTAGGAGAGCAATAATGGCCTTGTCATGGCATTGGCCGAGTCATGGGTTGGGGAATCACAATACTGAGTAGGAGAGTAATAACGGAATAATGGCCCAGTCATGACATTGGCCAAGTCAAGCGTTGGAGAATCACAATACTGAGAGGGAGAGTATTGACGGAATAATGGCCTAGTCATGGTATTGGCCAAGTCAAGGTTTGGAGAATCACAATACTGAGTGGGAAAGCCTAAGTCAAGGCCCTGGAAAAGACAAGAGTAGTCAGTATCAAGTCAAAGTCAAAATACACAATGAGACAAAACAAGCAACGTGTTGATTGGAAACCACAACAGGGCCCATAAAAAAGGAAGGGGAACATTTATATACCTGAATGTAGAGTTTCATTTGTTCTGACACCAGAAAGATGGAAAGTCTGGGCCTGCCAAATGACATTAATCACAGAATGACACAGAATCCGGCACTGCATTGGTAGAATGACACACGGATGGCACTGCATCAGCAGAATTATATGCGTACGGCAAAGTGTTGATGGAATAACAACTGTTTGGCACTGCATTGATACTGTGATCCTTGAGTGTTACTGCATTAGAGGAATGATGCAGCTAAAAACCCAAGAGACCTGTCTCTATGTTGGGTATGACCATGCTTAGCCATTGCATGGCCTCCAGGAGACATGAAATAATTTTGCACGTTCTTTGAGGGGTGGGAAAAGTGTAGGAGCTGAGTATATAGACCAAATCATCTTGGCTGTATACAGTGGTGTACAAGGAGTTTGACCATTCATGTGGCAAGATTCCTATGATCAATCTTGTGACGGTTTAGCAAATGATTGACTTTTGATTGAGGAACCAAATCTGATGAGGCTTGTTTACTATCTTTTTCCATGTTGAAACAATAAAAGGAAGAAGAACCTGATTAACTATATCTAGATTATGTATTGATGATGGTGTCATTTCTAGACTTAATAAACTATATAATAATAGCAATATAACAAATATAGATTTGGAATTATTTTACATAAAATCAGTAAAAATAAGGTTTTTGAGAGTACTGAGAATGGGCAAAAGCACTAGTGGCATGTCCTACAGTCCTTGCTCAGGTCTCAAAAGGTTTTAGCTCAATGGAATTACTTGACATAGACGCATGATATTGTTACATGGCAACAGAGACTAATAAATTCTCAATTCTCAGGACATACTTGAAAACAAGAGAAATCTCAATGTATCCTTCCTGGTAAAATACTTTATAAATAAATAAATGTCACATGGGGTTCAGTAACCAGGATGGATTTCCACATGTGGGAAGGCTCCCATCGCCGCCAGAATCCCAAAGGAGTAATGATTCTGGCCCAAACCCACCCAGTCAACAGCTGGAACTCCTCGTGGTGTGAAAACAAAACTTAGAATGACTTTATATAGAATTTACAATTACAAACACAGGGGGATGGGTAGTATACAATGGTAAAACACGCTCTGACAATTCCATACTGAATAGCCTCCCAACAGCCTCCCCCTCCCACACATACGTTCTGGCGTAACAGAGAAAGGCTGAGAAGGGGCAGAGAGATCTGCTTTAAGACAGATCATGGGGGGTTTTTTTTGAGAAAGGATTTTACCTGGAAGGATACATTGAGATTTCTCTCGTTTTCAAGTATGTCTTGGGTGACGAGTATGAACCGTTAGGTGTCTTGCCCAAAGACACTTACTGGAGAGGTGCTCATCGGGATCGAACCCATGTCTCCACAGGCTCTCTCCACACAGAGCAGTGATGTTACCTCTACTCCATCCAGCTGGTACTGGTTGGATGGATGCATGGCGAAACAAAGGAATTGATTATTAACAGATACACGTAAGGGGAAACCACATAATGTATAAAGCATGACACTACAAAAAATACACAAGGGAATTATGATATAAAACACAGACTTCAAGGGATAGGGCTCAGAAAACACAAACACCCTGTACCTAGAGTGGTAGGTACAGGGCGACCTTAACAAAGGAGAGGAGTGGGGAATAACATGAAACATCAGGCTCACACCTCCCCAAAGCATTTAGGTTGATGTACCCCAAGTATCAAGTGACTGCTGTCACACTCAAGTTCAAGTTCAACTTTGCATGCATTCCTGTATCTGAAGTTGACCCGAGAGAATGTAACGGTTCGCTCCGTAGGCGCCGTAGAAAGAGCAAGTGAGGTGCATTGCACTTTCAGAAGCATGTTCCGGTCCTGATTTTACCACTACCTGGGACTAGTGTCCAGGCACTCAGGGATCCATTCCTGGTTTCCCCTCACCTCTCCAGCCTCAGGTGTGGGCTGGGCCTGGACTGCCCATATAATTATGCCTCACCCCTGAGTCAATGCTTCTGCATCTTTCTTGATAGAAAGTCTCATTTGCAAGCCTGACCTGCGTGCCATGCACATATCCTGCTGAGACCCCCTCATTGTGTTATCCTGCGGAGACCCTCTCATCGTGTTGTCCTGCTGACACCCCCTCATCGTGTTATCCTGCTGAGACCCCCTCATCGTGTTGTTCTGCTGTGACCCCATCATCTCTGCATCCTGTGGTAACCCCTCATCTCTGCATCCCATTGCAACCCTCCTTCCTAGATACTCCTTGCAATCCTCATTCCTGGACTCTAACCCCCATCACTCCTATAAACCCGCTTAGCCCCTTAATGACCCCTGAAGTACCCTGTACGTCCTGTCCTCGGGTCTCCCTTAGACCCGCGGACGTACATTGTACGTCAGCGGCGCCAAATCCCCCTCCCGCCCGATACTCACCTCCCTCGTCGGATCCCACGGCGATCTGGCAGGGAGGAAGCCTGCCCATGTGATTTACATGGGCAGGCGAGGCTGATGACGTCGCCACGCTGCTTGGTGACGTCATCAGAAGGTGCCCCCATGTAATTCAATGGAGGGGAGGGGGGCTCCTTCGGAGCCCTCTATCTCCCCAACCATTGAAGCTAGCAAAATGCTTTTTGCACCGCTGAAAAGGGGAGAGTCTCCCCTTTTCAGCGGTGTATAGCATTAACCGTTTCGCCGCCGGATTGCGTTTTAGTGCGAATTTGCGCCAAAACACGATTCGAACCTGGAGGGGGGCTGACATCTTGGATGTCAGCCTAGCCTCCAGGTCCCCCCCACCCACTGACAACCTCACCATATGTGTGAGGATGTCAGTGGGCCAGTTAACCCTCTAGCTGCCATGTAGAGATAAGGGGATCCTAAGGATCCCTTTATCTCCCGATCCATGGCAGCTAGATGGTCATATTTGACATCATTTGAAAGGCCTGATTATGGCCTTTCAAATGATACCAAACATGACCAGGTTTGGTTTAAAAACAAAATAAAATAAAAAAATAATCAAAAATAATAATAATAAAAAAATTAAATAAAATAAAAAAATGTGTTTTTTTTTTAAATTTTTTTTTTGTCTGGGAGGGTTTAATTAAATAGGACCTAGGCTGACATCTCAAAATAATTAGCACAAAATGGTCAGAATGAGCGCAGCGCACATAGGTGAACTGGCTTAGCAGTGAAAGGGTTAAAAGGTAAAAACATGTAAAAATTGGGTATTTCTATTCTCGGGATAAAATTTGGAAACTATTTAGCCGGGGTCTTTATTGGTGGTTATAGCTTTAGGGGATTAAATTACGAAAAAGTGTGTTTTTTACCATTTTTTTTCATCATATTTCATATTTTTTTTATATTAAATTATTGGATATAATGGAAATAATGGTATTTCTAGAAAGTCCATTTAATGGCGGGAAAAAGGGTGTATAATATGTGTGGGTTGAATAAACGAGTAAGAGGAAAATTTGACCTAAACCCTAACAGTGCAGAAACGTAAAAACAGCAGCGGTCACTAAAGGACGGATTTGTGTAAAACCGCCCGGTCACTAAGGGGTTAATGATTGCCCTCCCATGTATGACCTCTGTTCTGGACCTTGACCATCCCGATGCCAGCTGCCTGCCAAGAGCTATGCTTTGATCTGACCATTCTACTGGATTTGCCCTTCTAATACCTCGCTAGATATATATTTATTATTATTCCTTTTGCCCTGTGTCTCCTGGTCCTCCACCCTCTGTGTATCCAGTAAGTGTTATTCTTTATTCAGTGTTCAGTCCATTACCTGTCCTGTCCACCCTTGTGTTATACTTTACTCAGTGTTCAGTCCAGTAGCTGCCCTGTTAGCCCCATTGTGCTATTCAGTGTCCTGTCCTGTCCACTCCCTCTTATCCCATCTGCTAAGTGTACCCTGTCCTCTGTATTTAGTATCTCTCTCAGCCAGCTACTATGTCTGCTATTATTTATCCAGATTTCCTTTCTTGGTTTACTTCTGTTTATTTAATAAACCTATATTTCTGGTTTAAACCTCACCTTCCTGCCTCTCTCCATTTGTGTAACCACATACTGGGCTCGAATCCTCAACCCCGCAAAGTGAGTGTCACGTGTAGACTGCGGTTGGTGTAGCAGGATGGGGTTGTGAGCCCAGGATGCAGTGATGGAGGCAGGTTCAGGATAACAAAGGGTGTTTATTGTAAATAAACACGATAACATAGAATCAGGCAAGGAACAGACAATAGAGTGGTCAGGGTTCAGCAAGGGGTCTGGTACACGGGGGTCCTAGATGGGGGGCAGAAGGGGAGCAGGATGGGGAGGGTACCGGTATGTGAAGCAATGAAAGTCCAGATTATAACAGAGGGTCCTTGGAGTCTTTGGCAGAGAAGTCAGGAGACTGTCAAGAAGTATCAGGGAGCTTTGGCAACAGGTATCGCAGTCAGGAACTTCAATGCGGAAGTGCAGGGGAAAGGGTGGGACTCCCTTATATGATGGCCCGATTAGGGAAGATGAAGGGCAGGTGAGTCTCCATGGCCAGAACGTTAGAGTCCAGGATGTGAAAAGTCAATACAGAGTCCGGGAACCTGCAGGGGGCATGCAGGGTTTGGAACAAAAGGGGGCGCCAGGGGGTCAGGGCTTCCAGGACCTTACAGTGAGACGTGACAGAGAAGGGATAAATCCTAGGGATGTGCATGGCTGAAAAATTTGTTTTGTTTAGTTTTGTTTCGTTACGATTTTAAATAATTTTGTTTTCGGAATTTCGGAACTAATTTTGTTTCATATTTTGTTTCGTTTTCTTTTTCGTATTGATTCGAATTTCATATATCAATTCGATAGTTGATATCAATTCGAATTTTGGATCACTAAATAAAACCCCGATTAATCAAATTTAGCTGTTAAGAGAAAAGCTAGGGTTAAATTTTAAGTTGTGTCACAGATATAGTATTTGAGTCAAATTAAACAGTGAAACAAAATTAATTTGTTTCATAAAGTCCTTTGCTGACTATTACTTTTATTGTAAGTTAAGATCAATTTGATAGTTCATTTCAAATTCGATAGTTGAAATGTATTTGATAGTTTATTTCAAATTCAATAGTTGATATCAGTTATTCAAATTTTCTTTTATGATGATGACACAGTGTAAAACGAAATAAATTCGTTTTATACTGTTTCGTTTCAAATTCGTATCGTATCGATTCGTTATTCGGAAGTACTTCCGAACTAAGAATTATCAAATTTCGTTACAAATTTCGAATTTTTCCGAAACGAATGCACATCTCTAATAAATCCCAACCTGAACCAGTTTTCCAAGACATCAAGAAAAGGAACACATTCTCTATTGACTGTAAAATTTTTAAATCCGATTAATCTTCCAGATGACTTAAAGTACTTAAAGTTCAATTTCTAAATGGTTACATTAAAATACTTTGAAAATGATGGCACGTTTGGACTACTGACTATATCATATATTTCTAAACTGCCTCTCCATCCCCACTCAACGTAACAAAGTCGTCTTTAAGGCAGATGTGCAAATTGCATATTGAGATTGATTAGAAAGTCAGATATTCGCTCACAGCATTGGATCCATAACAAAGTAGAGGGAATCTCTGGAGAAATCAATGCTTCAGGACCAATAATGTTTGTGGTTGCGTTTTTTTTTTTAGGTCAAATAATCAGCTTTTTATTGAAAGAGCTTCCTCATTTTTTATTGTCATGTCACTGTATAGTATTTCACGATAGTCTAAGGCTATGCAAAGATTCTGGAGACGATAAATTGCAGACTCAAAGAAGACGGTATGCCGACAACCTTGGTGAGGTCTCCTGGCTACATAAACATAAGGAACATCAGATTATTTTTCAGCCTACTATTTCCCCAATTTTTCCACTTCTTGAAGTGCTTCCATCGGGAAACAGATGTTTCATACGAGATCGGTAAGAGTTCCTTGGGTAATTGAATCATATACTCATCATGCAGACATCCTCAAACAACAAGTACTGGAAACGCACAAAGAGCACAATATAACTTATTCCAGGTTGTCGAAAAACTGCTAGTCTTATTAAATCATGTTGTTTAAGGGAGCCAACAGGAAAGTAATTATAGAAGTTCCTGTAATTATGGGCTAAAAACCTACAAATTATAGGTAAACCCAGGATTACGATTGGTTTACAAGACTACTGTCTTCTTACATTGATTTTTGAGGAAATTGAGCAATTTCAGGAAGGCCTACATTTTGACCCGAAAGTGGACATATCCCCAAAATCCAACATTATTGTTCTAAACTCTATCTAAACCACAGGGATTTGCTAACATACAATGGTCTGTCTAATAAATTGGCGTTGCTGCCAAGTAGTGGAACTCATCATAGCTTACTGTTGTTGAATGGGTAATATGTGGTCTTCACTCCAGTAGCTTTGGAGCTATACAGCTTTTTTCAAGAAAGCACTAGGAAATAGTGGTTTTGCCTTCTGAAAGACTTGAGTTTATTCCTGGGTGAGCTACCTATGAAATCGACATGAGGGTATGCAAAGGGGCAGGTGCTTCTGATCAAGAAGATGACTGCTGAAGAACTGACCTGTGACCTACAGGAAGCTGACTATACTTCCTGCCGTAAAAACACCTGCAAAGCAATTTCCATTATGACAGATTATCCTCCTTTATAGCAGACTCAGGCTGCATTTACAATAGATGGGGTGTAAACATAACAACACAATAGAAGCCAGAACAGATAATCTGAAGTGGAAACAACCTGTTAAATCTGCAAAATCATTTATTTATAAAGCCACCCCATGTTCTCATGGCCTATTGATGATAGTATAAGTATGGTTGCCGGTGTTCCATCATTTGATTGAACCCGTGGCAACTCGAGACACACGTCAGTTCTGGTGCACACATGTCACTACCGGTGACGTGAAATCAACTGTTTGGCTCCAAAGTCACACAATGTACATGCGCGCATTGCCATAGCCACACAATGCGCATGCGATCTCTACAATACACTGATACATCACCACTGAAGTGTCTGCTGTAGCATGTGTGATGTAGTGCGTGAATGCAAAACATGTGGCTTTTGGGGTCCAACATCTGATTTAACCTCACCGGAAGTGTCATGTGCGCACCGGAACCGATGTGAGTCTTGAGTTGCCATGAGTGCGATCACAGATGGAACACCAGTAGGCAGTCAAAGAGGTATTTTTTTATTTTTTTTGCACAATTGGAAGTTGATTAAAATTGTGATGGATTTTTGTGGTCTTTTGGAAAACAAGCAACCACAGAAATAGCATAGATTGAAACAGATGGAGTTCAGTTTCTCCTTCAAGAGAGATCATATTGACTGTAAACATGATATTGCTAGATGAGACCTTATAGGCCGTAATTCGCCTTGGTCCAACAATAAACCCCATCATTACACTTCTCCATTAGTGAGTGTCACATTGCAGAAGGAAATTGAGATACAGCTTTGCTGTTGGTTCGCCATGATAACACATGATAGTCAGCAAGTCGGCAGTACAAATAAACAATACTCGTTACAAGCAACTCATCAGACAGCTTTGGCTGCCAGGAGGGACTGGAGTGTTGTCCTGTAGGACGGCTCTTCTGCTCAGCTGTCACTCAGTCAGTGTACCAGTGGAATAGAGTGAAGGAAATTTCTTGATAGGTAATTAATCAATAGTTTCCTTTAAATATAGGGTATATATATATATTATTTTTTTGAGAAAGGATTTTTACCAGGAAGGATACATTGAGATTTCTCTCATTTTCAAGTATGTCCTGGGTGGCGAGTATGTACCGTTGGGTGTCTTGCCCAAGGACACTTACTGGGGAGGTGCTCTGGCCGGGATCGAACCTGTGTCTCCACAGTCTCTCTCCACGGTTATAGAGCAGTGATGTTGCCTCTACTCCACCCAGCCGGTACTATATATATAGGGAATGATTCCCTAGCAGATAAGCCCAACTAGTGTCAGGCACAATTTAAGTGCACAACGCCAAGAGTTAATGGAGTCCAAGAAACGAAAACGTACCAGCACTCATGGACACTGTTGAAGTATCTTTTTATTGGATGCCTTAAACAATAAAGTGATAGCAACGCTTCAGCATGCAGACTTTTATCAAGTGGGCTGAAACGCTGCTCGTCCCTTAGCGTTTAAAGCATCCGATAAAAAGACATTTCAACAGAGCCAACAAGTGCTGGTACCTTATGGTTTCTTGGACTTAAGAATGTGGCAAAAGCCAAGTATGAAGTGAACCGTGGAGCGGATCTGCCCCTAAGTGATTGAGTGCTTTCTAAACCCTTCTAGAGTTAGCTGAGCAGCTGAATTCTTGGGGGAGTTCACGAACACCTACTTTTTTAGGATTGAGCCATGAAGATGATGGAATAGTTCATAAACCTTCAGGTGGTATTAAGATCGATCAGAGACCGTGTGGGGAGGAGTCTTTGGTTTATATTATTGTTGCTCACATTTTATTAATTTTTATTAACGATTTGTTGACTGTATCAGTATGGCGGAATGGATGTGGCAGAAATGCAAGGAGAAAATACATTAAAAATAGGACATAGTGGACATTTGTTAAGTACATGTCAGGTGATGCGTATTACGTTCTCCCACTGTTTATGACAACCAAATCTTTGTAAAAAAAACACGATAACGATTAATGATAAACTCACTCTGACATGAAAGAAGAATATACCAGTCTTGTACATCTTATGAGAAGATTATTATCCTTAGAATGTACTTCAGTATTGAACAGCTTATCTCTTTCATTGCTCCGGCAGGTCTTGGTGTCCGCTGACGGTCACTCTGTATTCACTAGGACATCAGTCCCATCTGTGCTCAATGCCAACCAATCGATATTTGGTATAATAGTGTCCCCAGTAGGGATTAGCAATCAGCGATGGACTCCAATCATTCTGATCTAACTTCTAATCTACGACCCGTGAGTGATTGGTCAATGGAAAGTCTCCACTGACTAATCAGTCACTGGGACTAATCACTCACTGGTCCATTGGAGACCATTATAATCAGATGGCTGCAGCTAGTATGGTAAATCAGCAATACCATTATGTAAAGAGCATGTTAAGAGCCTGTAATGTGCAGCCTTCTCTTCTGTTCCTCCTTGAGTGAAAAATGTGTAACCTATATAAGCAGCCTATATTGAACTACAATTATTAAAACCTGACTGTGATCCTCAGGCTAAATGACTGTCCTGTGCACGTCACACGTATAAGTGTCCTTCTGTCCCTGATATGAACAACTGCCTTCATCACGGCCAGGAGCAGGAATGATGAAAATAAATGAAATAGCAAGATCATATTCATTTTAATCGTCACACACTTCAATAACCATATTAAATGGATCATATCCAGCTCAATGCTTCCTGCACATTAGCGTCCCATTAAACAGTAAAAAATATGTTTGTTGATCTCACTCTTATCTATATATCAATCAATATATCATTCTATATAGTATTATATATGTATCTGCTTATTTTTCTGTGTATTCATCTGATGTCTTTTATCTTTCGCCCATATTCCTATTTATGTATCTTCTAGCTATGTATCCATACATCTCCTATCATCTATGGAAATTTTAATCCCATGTATATATCTCCTACCTATTATATATGTATCCGTTAATCTCCTATCATCTATGTATCTCTTAATCCCCTGTACATCCTATGTATCTTTTAATCTCCTGTATATAGCTCCTATCTATCCTCTAACAGGGTTATTCAGAGAGCGTGAAAAGCAGGAGAATGACTGGAGAATGAAAAATTCTAGGTCAAAATAGCCGATTTCGAAAGTGAGATAAATGGGCGAATTTTTCTGGTTTGGCTATTTTGACCTAGAATTTTTCATTCTCCAGTCATTCTCCTGCTTTTCACGCTCTCTGAATAACCCTGTATGTATCTCTTATTCACCTATACATATCGCATATATTAAACCCCTGTATATATCTCCTCTCTATTATCTATCTATCTATCTGTTATATATGTATCTGTTAATCTCCCATACAAAATCTCCATCATCTATGTATCTGTTATTCCCCTGTATACATCTCCGATCTATCATCTATGGGTCTGTTAATCATCCCTATACATTTATTTATTATCTATGTATCTGTTAATCTCCTGCATGTATCTCCTATGTAACTCATATCTAACTATTTGCAGAACAATCTACCTATCGCCATACCACCTATGTATATATATATATATATATATATATATATATATACACATATATACATATATACAGTTGTGTTCAAAATTATTCAACCCCCACTGAAATTGAGTGTTTTGGCCAGTTTGACATTGATTTTGATCATTCAGTCATCTTGCTTACAATTAAATCAAAGAGGCACATGTAGGTCAGACAAATATAACATAACATTTATAATGAAATAACCACAAATGTCTTTTCTGTGCTCACAGCATTATCAGTTTTATTCAACCCCCAAGTGACATTCAATCTTAGTACTTATAACTGTAAAAGGATGTTGTACTAACAGCTTTTAAACGTGAAGCATAGCTTGACACAAGTGTCTTGCAGCGATCTACGGGTATCTTCGCCCATTCGTCATGGTCAAAAGCCTCCAGTTCAGTCACATTCTTAGGCTTGCACACTGCAACTGCTTTCTTTAAGTCCCACCAGAGGTTCTCAATCGGATTTAAGTCAGGTGACTGCGATGGCCACTCCAAAATGTTCCAGCCTTTAATCTGCAACCATGCTCTAGTGGACTTGGAGGTATGCTTGGGATCATTGTCCTGTTGAAAGCTCCAACGTCTCCCAAGCCTCAGGTTTGTGACAGACTGCATCACATTGTCATCCAATATCTCCTGGTACTGAAGAGAATTCATGGTACCTTGCACACGCTGAAGCTTCCCTGTACCTGCAGAAGCAAAACAGCCCCAAAGCATGATTGACCCCCGCCATGCTTCACAGTAGGCAAGGTGTTCTTTTCTTCATAGGCCTTGTTCTTCCTCCTCCAAACATAGCGTTGATCCATGGGCCCAAACAGTTCTAATTTTGTTTCATCAGTCCACAGAACACTATCCCAAAACTTCTGTGGTTTGTCCACATGACTTTTGGCATACTGCAGTCGACTCTTCTTATTCTTTGGAGACAGCAAGGGGGTGCGCCTGGGAGTTCTGGCATGGAGGTCTTCATTACGCAGTGTGCGCCGTATTGTCTGAGCTGAAACGTCAGTACCCACATCTGACAAATCTTTTCTCAGTTCCTCAGCAGTCACACGGGGACTTTTCTCCACTCTACGCTTCAGGTAGTGCACAGCAGTCGAAGTCAGCATCTTCTTTCTGCCACGACCAGGTAGCGTTTCAACAGTGCCCTTTGCCTTGAATTTGCGAATGATGCTTCCTATGGTCTCTCTTGGTATGTTTAACATCTTTGCAATCTTCTTATAGCCATTGCCCTTCCTGTGAAGAGTAATCACCTCTTCTCTTGTCTTCCTGGACCATTCTCTTGACTTCACCATGTTTGTAACCACACCAGTAAATGTCTAGAAGGAGCGGAGTATCACAGTCATTTTAAAGCTGCCTAATTGGTGCTTATTATGCTTTATTGCTGCTCCGTGACATCCACAGGTGTTTTCAATACCTGATTGAAAACACTTGAATGAACCTCTGTTCTTCAGAGTGGTAGTCTTTAAGGGGTTGAATAATTGTGTCAATGAAGAATTCACATAAGAAACATTTACTACTGTATTACAAAACCAATTGATGTCATTTTAGTTGCATATGGTTCTTTAAAACGTCCTTGTAGGATTTCATTCTGAATACAATTACAAATGTACACTAAATTCCCTAAAACCCTTTACAACATTGGGGGTTGAATAATTTTGAACACAACTGTATATATATATATATATATATATATATATATATATATATATAATGTCGCTGGTCTGTAATATTACTATTATTATACTTTATTTATATAGCGTCAGCATATTCCACAGCGCTGAACAATGGGCACGATATAGACAGGGTTACAATATATTGAGACTGAACAACGCTTGATATAACCAGTACAGGAGGTAACGAGGGCCCTATTCCTGTGGGCACTCACAATCTAGAAGGGTCGGGGGGTGGAAACAGGATGAGAGGACTGCAAGGTGAGAGTGATGGACTGCAAGGTGAGCGTGATGGACTGCAAGGTGAGAGTGATGGACTGCAAGGTGAGAGTGATGGGCTGCAAGGTGAGAGTGATGGGCTGCAAGGTGGGAATGATGGACTGCATGGTGAGAGTGATGGGCTGCAAGGTGAGAGTGATGGACTGCATGGTGAGAGCGATGGACTGGTTGGGGCAGTGAGGTGTATTAGTGAGTCGGGTGGTAGGCTTGTCTGAGTGTCTTAAGGGAGCGTTTGAAGGAAGGGAAACTAGGAGAAAGTCTGACAGCACGAGGGAGAGCGTGCCAGAGGATGGGGCTGTGCGTGAGAAATCCTGTGGTCTATCATGGAAGAGGTGATGCGGGGAGAAGCTAGGCGCAGGTCACTGTTTGATCTTAGGGAGCGGGCTGGGGTGTATTTGGTGATTAGTGAAGACAGGTAATGGGGAGCTGAGTTAGTGAGAGTTTTGTAGGTCAGGCAGGGCCGGATTAACATAGGGGCAGATGGAGCAGCAGCTCCAGGCCCATGCCTCAGAATAGGCCAAGAGAAAAGATAACTATGTCTGCATTTGGACCCAAGTATCTCCAACTCCATAGCAGCTACAGAGTTAACTGAGGTATCACTGGAAAGGCCATGGCCTTTCCAATGATACCAAACATGACCAGGTTTTAAGTAAGAAAAATAAAATAATAAATATTTACTTTTTCTTTCCAACAGTAATATTTTTTCACTTATCAATTATAAAGTAAATAATGATGCTACACTAACTAACCATCACATTTCTCACCAACAAGTGTGGAGGTGATGGGTGATGGTACAATCCATTGTTACGAATTGTTACATCAAAAACCTAAACCGCCGCACTGCAGGGAAGAGCACTGTGGGGAACTTTGGACCCCTGCGTCACTAATCTTTACACCTCACAAGGTCAAGTGAGGTGTCATTGACAGGGCAGAGTCTGGCTTTTGCATTAATACCAAACCTGACCATGTAAAATCTAAAAGAAAAGAAAACTATTTTTTATTTACTTATTTTTAGTTCCAAAGCGATGGCATTGTCTATTTGTCACGTATAAAATGAGCAATACCACTGTCATTACTCCCCTTCTAGTTTCCCACGGTGGGAGCATGTTTTATAGATAGTCATATTATTCTTTAAAAAACATGTTCCAAAACACAAGGGAAATATTTCCTTTTTTTGTTCTTTTTTTTGGGTAAAGTGTATATTTTCTCAGAAAAATGCAGTAACAGGTTCCCATTTCACATTTTTTATCATGGGTGCCCTATAGAATATATAACCACAAAGGTTTGGATGATAAAGTGGGAAAACTATTTTTTTACACTCTTTAAATGATTGAAATCTAAATGAAAAATGAATCACACAGTATCTGCCTGGTTAGATATAACCGTATCTGCCCTGTTAAATAACCAAAAATATGTTTTCATTTCACTAAATTACAAAAAAAGCCCAAAATCTTCAGCTCCAGGCCCACAGAGATCTTAATCCGGGCCTGAGGTCAGGGTGCATATCAATCTTTCCGTGTTTCTCACTTACTTGTCTGGATGTTATGTGACAGATTATGTTGTATAAAGTAGACTTGTGCACTGATTTTTTTTTTCGGTACGATTCGGTTCGATTTGTTCGGATGTTTAAAATTTCGATTTGGCTCGTTTCGGCCGATTTCTGTTTCGATTCGGTTCGTTTTTCGTATACATTTTTTTTTCGGAATATCGACCATTTTTCGTGTTTTCGGGTCACTCTGCTCGTTTTTTGTATCGACTTTTCGTGATTTCGGAAATTTTCGTTTTTTTCGGAATGTCTGTTCTCCTCGTTTCAAAGTGTCTAACTCTATTCGTTTTGACGTAAACTACTATGGTTTATTTTTTTTATACATTATATATTTTTTTATAATTAATTTTTGGTTTGTTTTTCGGATCCGATAATTCATTCTGTCGATACGATAATTCTGGCGATTCTATCGTGTTTTTTTTTTATTAAATAAAGATCATTTTTTTCTTATGAATAATTGAATATACATTTCACAACTTTATTTAATCATATTAAAATGGTATGAAAGCCAAGGAACAAAAAAAAAATGAACAAAACGATTTAAAAAACACTAAACTGACCCGAATGCCACAAGAAACAAGTGATACGCATTTACAAATTTCAAAATTTACAGAATCAGCGATATAACCGATAATAGTTAAATATACGATGTCCAGAATTACCGAAATGGAACCGAAATCACGAATGGAACCGAAATCATGAATAGAGCAAAAATAAATTTCGATTTGACACATTTCAAGTCCATTCGAAAAATCGGAAAAAAATTTGTTTCGGCTCGGAAAACTTTTCAGATCTGTCGGTTTTCGGGTCCGATCCGATTCGGAAATTTGGCCGAATCCGAAGACACGAATCGGGAAATTTCGTGAAAATTCCGAAATTCCGAAACCCGAAACGCACATCCCTAGTATAAAGAAGCAGCACATACACCCGAGTGATGTCATGTTGTTCAGAAAAGAGTTCAGTGCCTGGGATTCCCAGCAGCCATTCATCAGAAAGACATGTATATTATTTTACCTGCGCAGAGGTACAACGTTTTACTGGAAGAAATATCTTTTGACAAGATCCGCGAGATTATATATTGTTTCTAGTAAAAAAATATAATTCTAACTGGTAATTTATGCCGTCTTTATTTCCCTGATTTGGACATTATGCTCCTCATTCCCCATCTGCTGCTCGTTCCGGTAGTACTGGAAGGGTCACTTCGTTATTACCATCTGCATTTGCTTGGTCTAAAGATATCCTGAACATTGGAATGCATATCATATTTGTCTACATGGAAAAAAAAGAAGAAAGATTAAACTCTCCTCCGCTCTCATCCAATATTCAGACACCAAATATAGTTTATCTCTGTGCATCTATTCTGGTTTCCTCTGTAATATTACCAGCCAGCTGTGGGATGAATAGGGAGGGGGGGGGCATGCAGACACACACAGACACAGACGCACACGCGCTACCTTCCCATCAGTTCTTAAATCTATAGAACGCCTTGTATGGGGAGGGGATGGAGGGCTTTCCAGCATTAGATTTTCTGCTTGGCTTGCACTGTCAATCTTCTCTCCTCAGTATTGAAAAACTTTAAATTAGATTGCAAAGAGCACAATAGAAATGCATCTGGGCTTCCATACTCCTCGATTGGCTAGTGGTCATGAAAACATAAACGGAAGACACGCTTTACATTTCCCATGCAGGGCTTTTTGCCTATTCTCATTCATTTCTTTACATTTGCCCTCAAATCTATTTGACCCTTCTTGTCTCCCTTCGACCCCTATCATCTTTGTATCACATATTCTCTAGTATGCTTCTATATATATATATTTTTGAGAAAGTATTTTACCAGGAAGGATACATTGAGATTTCTCTCGTTTTCAAGTATGTCCTGGGTGGCGAGTATGTACCGTTGGGTGTCTTGCCCAAGGACACTTACTGGAGAGGTGCTCATCGGCATTGAACCCATGTCTCCACAGGCTCTGTCCATGCAGAGCAGTAATGTTACTTCTACTCCACCCAGCCGGTACATTGGTCCATTACATATGATAAATGACAGTTGGTGCATCACGTGTTCCTCAAAACTCCTCCTTAGGTCCCTCAGCCAACTTGTTGTGTCTCATTTATTTTTATAATTTCCCTTTGCTTCTCCAGTATAAGTCAGCAAAGTTTGGGAGGGCCCTGAGAAGAGGCAACAACATGCATTTTGTGAGAGTCCTGAGAATGGTATCAAAACACAAAACATGGTTTGTGAGGGTCCTGAGAACGGGCAACAACACAAGGTTTGTGAGGGACCTGACAACGTCAACAACACAAGGTTTGTGAGGGTCCTGAGAACCGGAAACAACACAAGGTTTGTGAGAGTCCTGATATCGGCAACAACACAAGGTTTGTGAGAGTCCTGATATTGGCAACAACATAAGGTTTGGGAGGGTCCTGAGATCAGCAACAACACAAGGTTTGTGAGAGTCCTGATATTGGCAACAACATAAGGTTTGGGAGGGTCCTGAGATCGGCAACAACACAAGGTTTCTGAGGGTCCTGAGAACGGCAACAACACAAGGTTTCTGAGGGTCCTGAGAACGGCAACAACACAAGGTTTGTGAGGGTCCTGAGATCGGCAACAGCACAAGGTTTCTTAGGGTCCTGAGAACGGAAACAACACAAGGTTTGTGAGAGTCCTGAGAATGGGCAGCAACACAAGGTTTGGAGGGGTCCTGAGAATGGAAAGAACACAAGGTTTATGAGGGTCTTGAGAACCGGCAACAACACAAGGTTTGTGGGGGTCCCAAAAATGTTCAACAACACAAGGTTTGTGAGGGTCCTGAGAACAGGCAACAACACAAGGTTTGTGAGAGTCCTGAGAAGAGGCAACGACACAAGCTTTTAGAGGGTCCTCAGAACAGGCAGCATTACAAGGTTCGTGGGGGTCCTGAGAACGGCAACAACACAAGGTTTGTGAGGGTCCTGAGAACAGGCAACAACACAAGGTTTGTG
Organism: Leptobrachium leishanense; assembly: GCA_009667805.1. Lineage (NCBI taxonomy): Eukaryota > Metazoa > Chordata > Amphibia > Anura > Megophryidae > Leptobrachium > Leptobrachium leishanense. The sequence continues at coordinate 427,007,333 of CM019064.1, read as the reverse complement.
AGAGTCCTGAGACAAGGCAACAACACATTTTTTGAGAGGGTCCACAGAATGGGCAGCAACACAAGGTTTGTGAGGGTCCTGAGAACGGCAACAACACACGGTTTGTGAACGTCCTCAGAACGGCAACGACACAAGGTTTATGAGGGTCCTGAGAACAGGCAGCAACAAAAGGTTTGTGGGAGTCCTGAGAACGTTCAACAACACAAGGATTGTGAGAGTCCTGAGAAGAGGAAACAACACATGGTTTGAGAGGGTCCTCAGAATGGCAGTAACACAAGGTTTTTGAGGCTCCTGAGAACGGGCAACAGCACTAGTGGCCTGCCTTGCAGTGGGTCCACGCTCAGGTCTCAGAAGGTTTTAGCTTGATGGTGCCATTACAGAGACGACAACAACATGTGTTATCTATCATCCAGAATGGGTGGCCAGTCGGATGGGCATTCGGTTCAATTCGAACATGAGTTTGATTCGAACATCGCCCATTCGGCGAACTTCGAACATTTCAGGCCGTTCGCAAAAAGTTCAAAAAAAATAATAATTTTGAATTTTTTTAAAAAAATGCTTAAAAAATCCTAAAAAATCTAAAAAATAAAGAGTCTCTTTACTGCAGAATATTATAAGCAACGGTTTATTAGATATTGAATTAAAATGGAAATATGTTTAACATTGAAGCCTATGGGATAAAACAATCTTGTTGCTAAAACATCAGGCAGACGAGGCCCTCTAATCAGGCACTGTAGAGGGCAGCCGGTCGGGGCCTCCCAAGGATCCCTTGAGGAGCATGCGGCCACCGGATGACAGAGCTGCAACTGTGCGGGCAGGCCGGCCGGGTGCATGTGGCAGAGAGGTGGCGCAGGGAGGGAGCCACTGCACCTGCGGGCACGGCAGACCCCCCCCCCCATAACCAGGATCCAGGTAGCCCCCACTGACTGACCACCAGGCTAAGGTAAGGCGACACATTTCTAAAAAAAATAAAATCCGAGGACATTTTTAAATGTCCCCAGGAACATAAAGTAAAACTTTTTTTTCTTTTCTTTCTATTACTCACCTGATTCCTGGATCCACCAACAAGCGCAGCCTCCCGTCTCCCACGCTGTTAGACGCTGCATACACCGGCGCGCTGTGTGAAGCTTCTGACAAGATACGCTATTAGTGTAGAGGGCGCGATGCAAAGTGCGCAGCCGGCTTCCTCACTACACTAATAGCGTATCTTCTCAGAAGTATACTTGTTACTTACCCGGCTTGTTCTGAGGACCCGATCTGTTGCCGGCTTTGCCTGCCATTTAACTATTCTCTCTGTGTACTCCCTGCCTGTTCTGTTTGCCTCCTGTTGCTACTGGTCTGTGCCGATTCTCACCATATACAGTAGCGCAGTACAAGTGCCTAAACGTTGCTGACCCGGTTTTGTTATAACAACTACTCTCGCTCTGTGTCCCTGTCTGGTATATTCCGCTGCTTGTTACTGCTGGTGCGCTTCCATCCTGCCATATACTATAGCGCAGTACAAACATATATTGATTTCAGTCTGTGGTGTATATTGTTGGTGCTGTCTCCCTGGCCTGTGTGGCTGCTAGAGGTTAGGTTTAGTGGTCCCGACTCCCGACCATCCTAAGGATCGGAGGGTTAGAGGTCTGTTACTAGGGATCCTACCAGGTCTGTCCTGGAGAATTGTTACAAATATGCGGTGAACGCCGCAGCAAATGTTAATGCTCATGCAATTTTAATGCACCTGTTGTTACTTTCATCCAAACCCTGCATAAGTTTCACCATAATTTAGCCCAAAAAATCACTAAACTTGTTCTGCGTGTCCTAAAACGTACGGTGTGAAGGCCCTTGCTGCCACCAAAAGCAAAATATTTGGGAGCACTGACGCCTATACCAGATTCATATCATTTTAATATTTGACCGCAGGGTCCAACCCTGCACTCTTCCACAATACCACGGAGGGGTTACGGTGTGACGGCACTGTTGCCAACACTAAAGGCCCAATTTTAAAGCACCTGTTGTTACTTTCATCCAAAGCCTGCATAAGTTTCATTATAATTTAGCCAAAAAAATCACTAAACTTGTTCTGCGCATCCTAAAATGTCTCCTCTTTTCATACAGGCTGCCGCCCCAAGCAGTTGTTTATGAATAAATTAAAGGAAAACCATTTACCGTCATTTGAAATGTCATTTTTTTCTTTTTAAATGTTTCTATACATCCTACAAATCCGGCACTTCATGGGCAGGTTATGGGGACCTCCTAGGCACAATATTTGAAGGAATTTTTCGTTTTTATTCTTAACCTTTATCTCATGGAAAAATCACTGTTCCTTTAAAAAAAATTTTTAAAACTTTTTGTCCTTGTTTCCTGTCCCCCAGGGCACTACCCAGACCCCCATACACTTTTATGGCAAATATCTTGCATATATGCCCTCTTGGAGGGCACTCTAAAAATCGAACGTTCGAGTCCCATTGACTTGCATTGAGTTCGAATCGTGTTCGCGTTCGAATCTGAACTTTTCAAATTTTCGTGGTCGAATGTGAACCGAACACGGGGGTGTTCGGCCCATCACTAGTGGCCAGTACTAATATGTCAAGGATGTTCTCTCTTCACAAGAGTTACAGAAATCCTTTATGATTGCTTTGGCCTTGTTAGGCTTTGTCAGGAGTGTATTGTAAGTAACCCTGTCTACATTTTGCCCATTGCTCAACGCTGCGGAATATGCTGGCACTATGTAAATACACTAGTTGCGCCTTTGTTTCTCAGATCTCCTGCTTAGGTTCTTCATCTTAGGTCTCAAACTCTATTATTTCCCTTTTCTGCTCTTCAGTTTTCCTCGAATGCCTTCTTCTGAACCTCATCCCCGATCTGAGATTCTTATTCCGGCTCATTGTTTCTCTGGATTCCCTCCTATTCACTTCTTGTTTCTAACTGCAGCTGACCACATTATGTGTCCCTCAGCACCTGCTTTGAGCAAAAGAGGTGAATGATGCACCCAATCCAGCATACAATATACTAAACCAATAGGGCCGCAGGTGCTCGATGGGTCCCTGGAGTAACCACCAGCTCCTTCAAAGAATAAGGAAAACAGGAGAGACCTGAGCTCCTGTGCCACATTCCCCATATGCAGCAAGGAATTCTGGGTAGGAGATGCAAATGACATCTGTCTCACTTTTATGCATCCTGGATCTGTTATTACACAGAGCCCTAAAATCAATGTTATGTCACACTGTGGCTTTCTAGCAGAGATAAGGTTTATGCAACTGGTCAAAGCCACTCCTAGGACACCGCTGTTTCAGGTTTGTTGGACCCTCATCAGCTAGGAGGTAGGCATGATGACCAGTTGCAGTGGATGCTTGGACCCATAGGGCAAATCAAGTATCTACAAGGGAAATAATAATATAAAAGCCCTAAAAAAAATGTTACAGAAATAAGCGCCTTTTTTTTAAAAAAAAATTGGGAATCAAAAATTTTGTCAAAAAAATGCAAAAAAGATGTCCATAAAAATAAATAAAAACACTTTTTGCTGAAAATGAAAAGAATAAATGGTAGAATGAAAAAATGAAAAAAAACAAAATATTATTTTACATTGAATGATATGGCCTGTTTTAACTGTCGAACTGAACCACCGAAAATCAGGGCATTTGTTCAAGTTTGCTGTACCAGGTCATTCAACTTCGTCTGACAAATCCCATTCAAATGGGAAAGGCTGCTCGTCTGATGTAGTCGCACAAAGTCGTCTGAAGTCGTACGATGGAAGTTGGAGACAGTGGAAGAGGGTTGAATCTCCTCTGTGTTGTGGGATTAGTCAGACGTCCACGGACAACTTGTTAGTTGCCCAAATACGGACCCGGTGGACAGCCAGCCTTAACCCCTTCACAACATGCGTGTGCTGCCCGTCGGACAGGGGTTAACAACAGCGATATGTACAGGTATGCCTTGCCTTCATGTGCCGCAGCGGGTCTCTAATTTGGCCTGCCCACGCAGCAAACATGCAGCGCATGTAATTGGCTGCAGGGGGACAGCCTGGTGCAGGGGGTTGCAGGGGGACAGCCTGGGTTCAGGCTGTCTCTCTGCAGCCAATGATGGGCAGCGGGTGCCGGCAGCAGGGAGGGGCCGAGGTGGCCCATTGAAGACAGCTGGGCGTACCTGTATGCTATGCGTCTTCAAGGCCCACCCACCCTACGGACGGTATAGAACGTCCTGCGACGGAAAGGGGTTAATATGATAATAAAGAAAGAATATATATATATATATATAGAGAAGTAAGCAATGGTGGGAGGCACTCCAGGACTTGGTAAAATAACAAAATTTATTCTTTACATTTAAAAATCCGACGTTTTGGCCCAACACAACGGCCTTGTTCAAGGAATATAAAACAATATATATCATGTGTGAGTAAATATCCATGTGTGAGCTGGGGGGCAAATACCCATGTGTGAGCCTGGGGGCAAATATCCATGTGTGAGCCTGGGGCAAATATCCATGTGTGAGCCGGGGGGCAAATATCCATGTGTGAGCCTGGGGGTAAATACCCATGTGTGAGCCTGGGGGCAAATATCCATGTGTGAGCCTGGGGGTAAATACCCATGTGTGAGCTTTGGGGCAAATATCCATGTGTGAGCCTGGGGTAAATACCCATGTGTGAGCCTGGGGGCAAATATCAATGTGTGAGCCTGGGGGCAGATATCAATGTGTGAGCCTGGGGGCAGATATCCATGTGTGAGCCTGGGGGCAAATATCAATGTGTGAGCTAAGGGCAAATATCAATGTGTGAGCCCGGGGGCAAATATCAATGTGTGAGCCCAGGGGCAGATATCAATGTGTGAGCCTGGGGGCAGATATCCATGTGTGAGCCTGGGGGCAAATATCAATGTGTGAGCTAAGGGCAAATATCAATGTGTGAGCCCAGGGGGGAAATATCAATGTGTGAGCCCGGGGGCAGATATCAATGTGTGAGCCTGGGGGCAGATATCCATGTGTGAGCCTGGGGTCAGATATCCATGTGTGAGCCTGGGGGCAGATATCAATGTGTGAGCTGGGGCAATATCTCCATGCCATGTGTTAGCTGGGGCAATATATCCATGTGAGCGGGGGGCAATATATCCACCATGTGAGAGCTGGGGCAAATATACCCATGTGAGCTTTTTTTTTGGGGGAGGGTGCAAGTAGCTGGTCTTGCCTAGGGCTCAAAATAGTCTAGCACCGGCCCTGCCGGAAGCCATCGATGAACCGCATACTGGCGTCATCAGGCCGCGGCAGCTAGCCGCATCGATCACTGGAGACCGGCGCCTGGAGGGGAGGAGTGAGGAGTTCCCATGGCGATGTTAAAAACAATACGGATACTTGACAGCGGGTTGAAGGGAGATAACCGCGCATCAGAGGAGGATGTCAACTGTCAGGAGAAGGAATAAATAAATAAATAAATAATACATAATACATAATACAGAGCTGAACGCATGTAGATGGTGTAGTGGAGAAAGTGTCTGTGATGTGTATGTGGATGCAGTGCTGCGTGGTGTCCGAAGTTTAAGTGATGATGTGCAAGTAGGGGGCAGAAGATCCCGGATAATGTGATGTGCAGAGTGAGAATCAGAGGGAAAAGAGTGAAAAAAGGAGGAAAAAAAGTGAAGAGGTATGCGAGATAGTGAAGCTAATGATAGCGGATGTACCTATGAAACGGTGTATATGTGGAGAGGTGAATAGACATGAGAAAAACGTGTCCGTGAATAAAAATTGAAAAGTGAAAAATAAGAGTGTATAAACATATGTGTGTGAAAAATATAAAGAGGGGTCCAATGTGCATAAAAGCAACGTAAAAAAAGAAAATGGCGTGAAGTGAATGAGATAAGGAAGTTACAAAGCACTATCTATGTATGAGGGGAGTGAAAACAGTGAAAGCAGTGAAGAGAGGAAATCGCCCTACAGATATATATTGGAGTTTAACGAGCCGATAAAAAGGAAGTAAACTATATGTATTCATTGGAGGCCTTTGGGGGTCACACAGTGTCCAACGTACGAGTCCAAAAGGTTTCTCTTTGGAGCAAAATTTGAGAACGATTCCCTCCTCTAGGGAGGGGGGGGCACATGATCTATGGCGGTAAATCAAAGGGTCAGAAGGCGGTGATTGGCTGCCAAAAAATGTTTGGCCACCGGTTTTTCAGTGCGGCCATCCCTAAAGGCTGTTGTGATGGCTGAGCGGTGGCTCCTGATCCGATCTCGGAGTGTGAGGTCCGTCTTGCCGACGTAGGCCAGTCCACACGGGCAGGTGATTAAGTAGATGACATGCATTGTCATACAAGTAATACGGTGTTGACTAGGAAATATTTTGCCAGTGTGGGGGTGGGCGAAGGAATCACCCACCACCATATGGCGGCAGGTAACACAACTGGGGCAACGATAACAGCCATTTTTTCTGACATCCTCCTCTGATGTGCGGTTATCTCCCCTCAACCCGCTGTCAAGTATCAGTATTGTTTTTAACATGGGAACTCCTCACTCCTCCCCTCCCGGCGACGGTCTCCAGTGATTGATCTGGCTAGCCGCCGCGGCCTGATGACGCCAGTATGCGGTTCATCGATGGCTTCCGGTTACCTTTGGGGCATAACCTCGATCTTCAGCCACGGAGGGGATGGGTGAGTATCCCTCGATTTAATGCCTCCCTATATATAAAGCTTGTTTGTTTTCATTGTTTTATATTCCTTGAAAAAGGCCCGTTGTATTGGGCCGAAACGTCGGATTTTTAAATGTAAAGAATAAATTTTGTTATTTTACGTCCTGGAGTGCCTCCCACCATTGTCCTGGAGTGCCTCCCACCATTGTCCTGGAGTGCCTCCCACCATTGTCCTGGAGTGCCTCCCACCATTGTCCTGGAGTGCCTCCCACCATTGCTTACTTCTCCATATTTACTACCGAGGGAGTATAGCGCCCGGGCATAACCTTGGCTGTGGTACCTCCGACCCATACTACATCATTTGAAGCTGAGTGCCTGGTCCCCCTTCTTTCTATTTATATATTTATATATACCCTTGTTGGCAGCACTGAAACCTGAAATAAATATTTTATTATATGTACACTCAATATGCAAACGCATGAGGCATGTTCCTCGCTTTAAAGGCTAAGGTCTAAAGGGTTTGTATTGGAACGTAATACATAAAGATGGAAATACATTATAGCTATGTGTAAATACATTAAATATTAGTTTACACTCATAGGATCTTTAAATTTTAAAAGTTTAACACATACTTTTAAATAATATATGAAGTGCCCTCAGGCCAGCTACACACATTATTTCCCATCATGTGTTAAAATTCATGACAATAAAATCATATACGAAACTCAAAGAAGGCATCTCTTCCCCTTTTATTTCATTCTCTAGGACAATGTTTCCCAACCCTGGTCCTCAGGTCCCCCTAAAAGGCCAGGTTTGCAGGATATGTGAAGCACAGAACAGGTGATATAATTTGCTGCTCAGTGATTGCAGGATTCAGTCTGCTTTTCCCCAAGGGAATCCGTAAAACCCGGCCTGTTAGAGGGTCTGAGGCGCAGGGATTGCCGGCGTTTAACGAGGTTGCAACAGTAGCGTTTAGTGAGAAACCCTGTGTCAGAAGAAGACTCACTGCATGCCCAGGACTGAAGACTGTATACACTGAGACTTGCCGTCTGCCCCGACGATAAGTGCTGACTGGATACATTTAAACCAAAGATGAAACAAACAAAAAAGAAAAGGTAAGTTTTTCTAATCGTACATTGAATAATTTTCCATAATTTTCACTCGGTCTCTTTACCTAACCCCAGTCTGAACAGTGGCGGATCCAGACACACGTTTCGGGAGGGGCACCCGAACAGTTTTGGCTAAGAGTTGGTTTTTGCCAAAGACACCACCAATAGGATTGAGCGCAAACAATAAGTAGGGTACGATCTGCTTCCACCACACGTCTAAACTCCACAACTAACACCAACAAAAATACACAATACTCATGGATAAGGTGTAGCGATCTCAGTGTCTCTCCGATAATAATGATGTCAATCAATTAGTATTCAATACTCTTCGCATGGTATAATACCTCAAAAGAAAAACATATAATACATAATAGTGCGATATGTATAATCATAATAGGGATGATGGACAGGGATAAAAAGTGGTCACTCCCACTTTGTAGAGCCCTATTAGCGGCTCTGACTTTTCAGGTATCAGGGTGATTCACAGCTCCCCAACAGCCTTTCTTTAGTCTTAAACAAATTTTCACAATGGAGACCTTCAATGAAAAATATGCATAGTGCAAAACTGTATATTATCAATATTGATTAATGATTAATTGGCCCACTCACGTGTTCAAGAGCTGGTGTTTGATTTGCTTTAATTTTCTATTCTGATTTCAATCATTTCCCGATCGGTAATGAATTAAAAAAAAGAGAGGCATCGCTGGAAAGGTCCCAGTGTGACCTTTCCAGCGATGCCTCTCTTTAATCCCTGATGTGCCGGACTGCGATCTGGCACCATCTTGGATGTCAGCCAAGCATCCGGTACCTCCCCCACCCACTGATGTTGTCACACATGCACACGATGATGACAGTTATGGAGTTAAGATGCCAGAGCAGGCCTTTCCAATCATACCAAACATGACCATGTTTTGGGTAAAAATAAATAAAGGTAGTTTGTTTTTGTTTTTTAATAAAATATTATTTATTAATGCAGCACTATTGTTCACGTTCCAATTATAATGTGAACAAAGATGGTGCACGAAGAGGTGAAATGGCTCAGCGGAAGGGGTTAAAAAGCAAAATATGTAAACATTTGGGTATTTCTAAACTCAGGACAAAATTTTGAAATTATTTATCGGGGTCTTTTTTGGCGGTTGTAGATGCGTAAGAGATTTTGGGGGGTCAAAGTTCAAAAAATTTGGTATTTTTTCAGCATATTTCATAACTTTTTTGTAGTAAATTATACAATATGATAAAAATAACGGTATCTTTAGAAAGTACATTTAATGGCGAGAAAACCAGTATATAATATGTGTGGGTACAGTAAGTGACTAAGAGGAAAATTAGAGATAAACACAAACTGCGCAGAAATGTAAAAACAGCAGTGGGTACTTTCGGACAGACAATGGTAAAACAGTCGGATCACTATGGGGTTAAAAGCCATTTAAAACATCATGCATGAAAATGCATGGAAATAATAAAAAAGGTCCTATAAATAATAAGAAAAAGATCTGTTACAGAATAAAAAAAAGCCATTAAAAAAAACATAGGAATCAAAAATTTCACCTAGCAAAAAAATTCTAAAAAATAAATAAATAAGACAACTTTTTGCTGCAAATGAAAAGGATAAACTGTCGAATAAAAGAATAATAAAAACTGATTCGCCTGTTTAAACCTGTCGAACTGAAGCACCAAAAATCAAGACATTTCACTGACACTTCATTGCAGTTCGGCATTCTCTGAATAGATTAACCATTACTTCTCTATGGGACAATTTCGCTGCTGCCGAAGGTTGCCGAATTGTGGTGCTCTGAGGTGAATTGCACCGTATTTTGCTGGCAATTCGCCGATATTTGGGGAATTGACAGCTTTCTGAATAGCCGAATTGCCACAAAATTGCACCGTACCCGTATGGGTAAATTCGCCTTTCAATGCAATTCGGTGGCAAGATCGGCTCTTATTGGATAACCCCTTAACTTTGTTTGTTCGCATTTAAAAGCAAGTAGCTGAAAAATGGTAAATTTGCAAATTTCTTGACATTCAGAAATGATAACTTGTGGGAAACGTCTACCCCCGTGTGCACCGTGCGGTCTGTGCGAATTGATGCCTGGAAGAGAAAAGAGACACCACCACATCGTGCCTGCCAGACAATGACTCATTGATTATATGGGAGATGTTAATTTAAAACTGACATTGGGACTTTGCTACCCATTGATTTTACACAAACATAGCATTTGCGGACAGCACAAAAATGTCTAGTACCGAGGGCTGGAGTCAGATCATAACTGTATTCCGAAAACCGATTCTGCATGATTAGCAAAAGGGAAAAACCTATATTTAGCATTGAAAATTAATTTTGGGTTCCAAGGATTTTGAATGCCTCGATCTATATATACAAAGGAATGAAAAAAATATTGTTTGTTTATACATTTCTTTTTGCCAATGACCAGCATTTTCCAAAACGGTTTGCTTTATCCTCAAAGTATGGGTTCGAAATGATAACATCATCATAACAGGAAAATAAAGGTCCAATTAATATGTCTCTATGGCTTGACAGCTTCCCACCATCTCTGCTGCTGGTCGTATTTTTTTGCCATACCATGAATCAATGAGAACAAGTCATGGCAGGGCCCTTTTAAGGGGTTATTCACTAACCTCCGAACTGGCCCCGAAATTTCACCGGACGACAAATTTCACAATTTCATGGCAATTCGTCTATTCACAAACCTGACAATTCGCCAAATACAGGCAAATTCTCAGCAAAATACGACACAATTCGACGGCACCAAAATTGACCCATGGAAGACTATTGTGCCTTCTTTCCACAGAATGCCAAATTGCACCTAAATTTCAGTGAAATGACCTGATTTTCGCTGTTTCAATTTTAGTTTGAACAGGCGAATCTCATAGGTTTCAGTGTAATAAATGGAATTAAAAAAAAAAAAATATTCTTTTTATTTTTGCAAAAATCTTTTTTAATTCTTCATTTTTAAAAGAACTTTTTTGATTTTTTTTAGAAGACTTTTTTTACTTTATAAGAGACTTTTTCTATTTTGTAACAGATCATTTTATTATTTTTTAAAGGACTTTTTTTTATTGTTTGGACATTATTTTGATTGTCCCAATAGTCAAAAGTGACTATTAAAAATGAACCCAAAAACATATGAAAACTTCTGTTTTTGGAGTTTTAGTATTCCGGATTATGAATGCTTAACCTATATTATTTTAAATGTTTTTTTATATATATATAATTCATTTTATTTATAACAAAAAGGTTTACATTTACATCTAACAAATTAATACAAAAATATTAACAAAGGAATATAAATTTCTATAGTTACAGAGAGAAAAAGAGATAATGCATTTAAATATTTTATTAATCCCATGAATAAACGACATTTGTGGAAAAGAACTTAAAAAAATTCTATACGGATGCATTAGTGATACAGTTTGTGAAAAAAAAAACTAGATGCAACAAATGATATCCCTCCCCAGGTATGTATTGCTGTGGTCCTCAACTGGATCCATAAATATGCAATTCCAAGCAATTCTCCATCAATGCACCACTGGCACTTAGAGAACATCCCCTTTTAGGCTGGACGTCCACTGGATCCATAGTCGTGCGACCGACTACGTCGTCAGACTAGGAACGATATCGGTCGCGCGACTTGGTCTGATGAGGGTCGTCCACTGCATCAGACTAGCGATCAGCGACTATAGACGCAAAAAACTGTTTATTCTTGTTCTCTTTTTTTCTGAGACTGTCATATTGCATTCTGCTTTTGGAAACGCTGCAGTACTTTGTGTGCGAATATGGAGGCGCTGGATGCGCTAGTTCAGTGCGTGAATTTTAATCCCTTTGCGCAGCTGAAAAAGGACCTAAAATTCATTCACCCTGTACCCTAACCCTACCCAAACATGGCTAGTCCCACCAATCTCCCATACTCAAAATATACATTTAAATATCAAGAAATTTTATATCATACCATTTTTAACTCCCCTAATCAACTTCTCAGCATCCATCTCCTTCCCCGATCGTCTGGCTGTCTGTGTTGCATGTGCGATATATCCAAAATTTTTGGTCTGATCGCTAGTCTGCAGCAGACATCAAAAATCGCTGGAAGTCGCAAGTTGGACGAAATGGACGACGGTACATTCACAATAGTGTTGTTGGATTGGTCTGACAACACAGACGACTTTGTGCGATGTCGTTGTCGCACGAATTCGGATCCAGTGGACGCCCAGCCTTAGTGTTGAATTGGTAGGTCGAAATAATCTACCTGACCAGGGCCTCGATATATTTCAGCTCAATAGCCAAAATCGGCACATATTTGGATGCATTTTGGTCATTTTTTCGGTTCAGGAGATTCAAATATTTATCGATTCGTGATAAAAATTCAAATCGAATATCATCTCTCGCGCTCTATGACCCAATAGAAATATCACCTTTAGCGATTCAATTTTGAATTTTTCAGTATGCCGCTATCCGAAAAAAATACAAACACTGAACGGTGTCAATAAATGGATTTTCAGACAGGAATTTAGAGGGAATTAGCACCACTGATATTATCTTGTTGCGGCTTGGGAGTATTACGATTCGACCTGCTAAGAGAGCGTCGTGGTCGTAATACAGACGTTAAAGACAAGCTGCAAAAGGAAAACGCGTATTCCATTTGGGCCCCACCTTTAGAGTCTCAGTTGTGACCAGGCCTAATCTTTTTCGGGCATTTTTTAATGACCCCCTTTGTTAATAAAAAAAATTCTGGACCAGTGGCACTTTTTGAATATGGGGTATAGTCAAGTTATGTCAATTTAATCAGCCGGTATTTTGGAAAAAAACAGCTGGAAGTGGCCAATATTACTTTTCCGAAAAATCGTCCAGTAGAAAAAAATTGAGCCCATATTTTGAAGAAATAAACAAATTCCGCTATCTTGGACAACAATTTGTACTTCTCTCTCAATATACCACTTGGTAAATAATCCCTTACGTCTTTGTTTTGGATCCAAGATGCTGTATTGCAATGCAGACACGGGATCCACCACGATCCTTTACGGCAGAGCCAACATCTTGTTTGCTACGCTTAAGCTCCTGGGATGCCACCCAAATCCTAATTTTACGGAGATATGAGATTGTTTTCCCAAACAGTTTAAAGAGTTCCAAGGCGGCTCGGTCCACCATAAAACTTTTTAAAGCTGTTAGGAAACACGGAATAACCATGCTAAGAGAACTAGTAGCTACAGCTACTGGGCAAGCACCATTTGACACTGGAAAAGCACCATCCTTGAGAGGAACTTCTTATTTGATTCATTTTTCATACAGAATACCACTGAGAATAGTCACTGCCGCTCATTTTAAATGTTTGAGGAATAATGGATTTTATTAAACAGATCATTATTATAAAATTTTAATAGCAGGATGCATACGTCTGCTCCCAATTAGTGTCGAAAACAATAATACAAACAATACACTAATTGTGAACCACAGACAAATGCCAATTGGCTCATGGGTTTTCCCCGTTTCTTTTGTTATAGCCTGTGCTTTATTCTTGGTCTTGCTTTAGTCTTGATTTTTCTTTTGTTCATGGCAGTAGTTGGTCCAGTACAAAGTTTTCTTCCTCTCTTTCAACATATTCGATTTTTTTCCCCCAACTCATCTATCTTATATCGTGAAAGTTGTGATTCGGTTCACCACACCATCGAACAAGCCCTGACATGTGTCAAAGAACCTGCCATCATTTCAAAGGGTATCATATCCTTCCTATACACATACCTACAAGCCAGCAAATATATGGGTTTCTATAATGCCTTCAAATGATCTCCCCGCTTTCATTGGCCGACACATATGCTAATGAACAGTGATTGGGCACAATGGGCGAGATGGCATTAAGGTGGTTCTCCAGGTCATTGTTACTGTGCTATTGCCTGCCGGCATGCCAGAGTGTCGCTGTCACCACAAATCATCCAAATCTTGCACAACAAACTCATCTTCTCTTCCTCAACCCCAATCCCTCTAGATTGTAAACTCCTATGAGCAGGGCCCTCTACACCTCTTGTTTCCAACACATGTCCGTTTATCTCGTTCCCTTTGGTTATTTTAAAGCGATGCGGAAACAGGTGGGGCCATTTAAATGATGACAATAATAATCTTTAGTAAGACCCATGGATCAAATAGATGGAGATGCTTGGGCCTAGACTGGCGTAGATGGAATATATCATGAAATAATCTTGATGATGCAATATATTTATTGTTTGATGAGATTTTGTACAGAAAGTCAACCTGAGGAAGGGTGAGGTGTAAAACTCACAAAAGGATACTTTTAGGTTCAGCCAATCTGATCCCTCTCAATGCAGTAGCATGGAGAGGCATTGGCTGGACAGATGTCCACAGTGCTGCGTATTGATGACCAAAACCCTAGAAGGCTGTGCAGTGTGATTGGATAGAAAAACATTCAGGGTGGAGGGCGGCCTTCTTGCTTTTGGAAGGCTGTCACAGCCCACAGGGATACCTGATGTGGGGAGAGGAGGTCATGATAAAATTCATTAAATGGTCATGGTGTGACTGGAATATCCTTTTCAACTCATAACATGAGTAACACCAGCCAATCCATAATGCCACCTTATCGGCAACATTGCAGAGTAGTGAGGAATGTTGAAAGCAGGAGCAATCCAAGGGTTCCTCCAGTTCCCAAAGTGTAGATCCAGCTGTTATGGACGTGTCACAAGAGGGTTCTCAAAGGAGAAGTGGTTTAATCCACTTTATGTGGACCTTGGTGGCAAAATTTTGCCAAACTTTGACCCTCTTGGAGTCGAAATGTTGTCAAGGCCCACATACGGTGGAATAAAACACTTCTTTTAAGAATCCTAGTGTAACACGTCCATAATTGCTGGATCTATGAAAGTAGACATTTTTGAAATATTAGTGAATTTCATCTAATAAATTTATATTTATTAAAAGGTTTTTGGTCCCATTTATCTCAGCAACAAAAGATCTCCAAAAGCAAGGATTATTTTAAAATCACAACATACACAGGTCTATTAAAAGAAAGGTGAAACTCAGGAGGATTGGCAGGAGAAGAGAACAATCTAGACCAACTAGCCGATTTGGAAAGTGAGATAAATAAGAGAATTTTTCTGGTTTGGCTATTTTCACCTACAGGGTTATCCAAAGAGATTCGAAAAGTCACCGCACGTTCGGTGACTTTTCGTTCTCTTCAATTCGGTTCCTTTTGCCGATTGCATTTCGGTGACCCTGCGGTGTATTCAGCAAACAGCACAGGGTCCCCGAATTGCAGGGAAAAGCTGCCGTAAACCTGACGAAAACTAACCGAATGCACGCTGAAAACAAGCAAAAACATCTGGATTAACCTTTGAAAAACCCGAACAGGAGCCGAAAGGGAGCCGAATCACACAGAGCCGAAGCAGCTGTGACGTAGAGGAGGCAGTGAATAAATTAGCAAAACCATTTGTATGAATCTGGGAAAAAGAAACGCTGTTTGCAAAGAAACTACTGAGCGAAAATGTCTGAAATTTTCACAGGAGGTCCAGGGAATGATAATAAAGAGGGCTGTTACAAAAAAAATAAGCAAACTGAAAAAAAAATCAAAAAAAAATCGGACTTTTAAATTTTTTTAAAAAAAATCAGAAAAATGCTTAAAGTATCCTAAAAAATCTATAAATAAAGAGACTTTTTGTTGCAGAATTTTATAATGAACGGTTTATTAGATATTGAATTAAAACAGGAATATTTTTAACATTGAAGTCTATGGGATTCTCCTGAATAAATTTGCCGAATTAAACCACCGAATGGCAGGGCATTAGGGGAACCTTTCACTGCTGGTTTGTGTTCTCTGAATAGCCGAAGCATTGCTTTTTTATGGGGATTTCACTGCCCTCGAACAGGGACCGAACAGGCACCGTATGTGCAGGCAATTCGACAGGATTTGGCGAATTGCCTGCTCTCTGCATAGCCGAATGGCCAGGAAAAGTAACCGAACGCTGATTTTCAGCGTTCGGTTACCTTTCTCAAGCAATTCGAATCTCTTTGGATAACCCTGCTAGAATTTTCACTTCTCCAGGATTCTCCTGAGTTTCACCTTTCTTTGAATTGACCTGACAGTATATCCCTTTAATATATAAAGCCTCTCCGGTTCTGCCTTTTAATCTCGACCGCTATGTGCATAAATAGCCATAAAACTGTTTATTGCATAGAAAATGAATAGATGCTTCTCTCCTGTACGTATTTTACATGCACTTAGTTAGTACTATCCGAGCAGTGATATATATGACTGCACAGTTTGCATTTCTTAATATATCTTAACTCTACCATGGCAACTGGAATATGTCTAAGTGCAAATAAAAAGAAAGAACATCAAGCGGAAGAAAGTGTAGAACCAAGTTTTTCTTATTCCACTGCTCAGTCTTTGATGTAAAGAAACGAAAAAGGTTAAAAGAATCTGTTAACAATGAAAAAAGATGTCTTGCGGCGAGGCATGAAATGATTATACGTATGTTGTGGTCGGGTCAAGTTCCGCGACCTGCGACCTCAAATTGTTTTAATAACTTTCTTAAGGCCAATAATTATTTTAAAAAAAGTAAATAAATGTTAATAATTATACCCTTGTCAAAAAAGCATACAGCAGTTTGAATGTGGACAAGCCCAGAGCAACCCTCTTATGGCTGCTCTTAAGCATGACCTTAAAGGGACACTCTTGAGCAGGGCTGTCAAACTCTGGTCCCCAGGATGTTTCTGAACTACAACTCCCATGACTCCCTGGCCATCTATTGCATTGAAAGAATTCGGGGTATTGTAGGCATCAACATCTGGGGGGGAGTGGGAATTTGACGGCCCTGCTCCAGATTAAAAACAGGGAGGAGCAAGACCTTTGAAAGACATTGGCTGAATGTCCTGAGCTGTACATTCTTGACCTAAATCCAGGAAGTCTGATCAATGAAAGCATGTCGTTTTTTAACTACCCTCCTGGTCTGATCATGTTTTAAGCCTAGAGGGTTTCTTTTAACCCTTTTGCTGCTGAGGCATTTCACACCTCTGTGCTGAGGTCATTTTAACCGGTTTTGCTCATCATGTTTAACCGCGTTTTGAAGCCTTATTTTAATATATGACTCAGACATATTATATATCGTTCTTTCTGTCAGACTCGGCAGATTCATAATATGTCATTATTATATGTATACGTCATGTCCTGTCTGTATATTATAACAAAAAATGCAATAAAATTAGAATTTTCAATAATTTACAATGTGTAAAGTGGTTTTGTTCACATTTTAACATGCGAGCATTTGCGGTTATATTTTGTATGGGGTGCGCTTGTTAAAAAAATTAGAAATGGGGACTCGTTACATTTTTTTGGGGGAAAATTTCACTATTTTTAACAAACGCACTGCATACAAAAATCTTTAGTGCAGCATCATTGTTCACATTATAATTGAAATTGGAACAATATTTCTGCATTAATAAACACAAAACAAAAAAACTTGTTTATTTTATAATTTTTGTAAAAATATTTTTTATTTTTAAATTTTTTTTTTACAAAAATTTTTTACATGGTCAAATTTGGTATTGTTGGAAAGGCCATGCTCTGGCCAATCCAACAATATCAAACATTGACCCCTAGCTGCCACGGATTGGGAGATAGGGGGTTCCAATGAACCCCCTATCTCCACCATTGGTGGCAGCTAGGGGTTAATTCCAGGACTAGCGTCATTGTGCTATGCATGATGACACCAGTGCTCAGGGGGAGTTCCTGGAGGCTTGGCCGACATCCAAGATGTCGGCCAGCTCTGGGAGAGGATCACAATCCGGCGCTTTTCAGCGTTGAATCGTGATCCGGCTCCCCAGGGGTTAATGTCAGCCACCGTTTGGAAGGGCAGGCTGTGCCCTTCCAAGCGGTGCCTGCCTTAACTCTGTGCCCCCCGGCGATCGGGAGGGAGAGAGGTCTGAAGGACCTCCCCCCTTCCCTTTCAGATGTCTCCTCCGCACACGCGGGGGGGGGGGCGCCTGAAATAGATGTCATCGCGCCGCCGCAATGACATCTAATGCCCCGCCGGGGTCCCGGAGTGCTGGGCTGACATCCAAGATGTCAGCTCGCACCGGGGGGGCGCAGCAATCGGCCGGCGCGTCCATAGCACAGGAGAATCACCATAGCAGTCCATAGCAGCCAAGTGGTTAAACTATGGCATGGCCATAGGAAATGGGGTGAAGGTGGAGGCTATAGACCTCCTCCCACCCAGTTATCCTCATAGAAGTGAACCTAGGAGTTAGTATTTATTGTACGGATGCAGATTTGCTTTAGCTTACTGCCCCCCCCCCAGTTTCTGAATTTCCCCAATTCATGCGTCATGAACAGTAAGGGTAGTAAACTAATAAACTAAGCTTGCTGGTCTGTGGTTTAATAATATTATGCCTTTGCACTGCCTTACATTGAGAATGTTATCCCTCCACTCCTGATTTTGTTGAGCTCGTACACATGCCAAAGTTCCTATCAGTGAAACTTATGGAAATATAACCTCATTATGTTATCCTTCATTAGTAAACAGTTTTCTATTTTTTGACCAAATTCCTAATGCCTTAAAGGGATATTCTACACACCCTGACCACTTTAGTTTTTTTAAAGTGGCCAGGGTCTGTGGAGTATCCACCCTCCTTCTACCTCCCAGGTCACTTGAACTCTTTAAAAAGTGGAGGAGCATCCCCCATCCATCCCCGCAGGACCAGGCAGTTGGGTGGTTCAAACTAGACATGTGTGTTTCGTTTCAAATCAAAATTCAGACAAATTTACAGATTCGTATTTTGGCAGCATGTCCGAAATAACGAATCGGTTCCGTCCGAAATGGAATATAACAAATTGATTCCATTTCTACGTATCGATTTGTTATTTCGTTTGAAAAATTCAGCAGTGCCACGTCCCTGTCCATGGTGCCCTGTTATTGGACAGCGCCATGGTGCCATCCGGTGGCACTGAAATTCCCAATAGATAAGTAATGGTTAATCTATTCAAAGAACGCTGAACAGCACAGAAATATCAGTGAAATGCCCTGATTTCCGGTGTTTTTTTCGGCAGGTTTAACCACTTGGCTGCTAAGGATGCGCTTAGCGCGTCCAGCCAAGTGGTTCTCCTGTGCTATGGACGCGCTTAGCGATTCCGGCCAATCGCTGCGCCCCCCGGTGTGGGCTGACATCTTGGATGTCAGCCCAGCATCCGGCACCCTGGCGGGGACAATAGACGTCAGCGATGACATCTATTACAGGCACCCCCCCCCCCCGGGAGTGCGGGGAAGGTGCCTGAAGGGGAAGGGGGAGGTGCCTGAAGGGGAGGTGCTTTGGACCTCTCTCCCTCCCCATCCATGCGGGGCAGCTGAAAAAGGCAGACACCGTTTGGAAGGGCACAGCCTGCCCTTCCAAGCGGTGGATGTCTTTAACCCCTAGGGGGCTGGATTGCAATTCAGCACCAACAGGCGCCGTATCGCAGTCCCCTCCCGGAGCTGGCCGACATCTTCGACATCGGCCAAGCTTTCGGGATCTCCCCCTGATGACTGGCGTCAGTTCTGGAGTTAACCCCTAGCTGCTACCTATGGTGGAGATAAGGGGTTCCAATGAACCCCCTATCTCCCGATCTGTGGCAGCTAGGGGTTAATGTTTGGTATTGTTGGAACGGCCAGAGCATGGCCCTTCCAATGATATCAAACATGACCATGTAAAAAAAATAATAATAATAATAAAAAAAATTAAAAAAACAAACAAACATTTTTTTAGTTTTTGTTTTATTAATGCAGCAATATTGTTCCCATTTCAATTATAATGTGAACAATGATGCTGCGCAAACAATTTTTTCTATGGGGGCATTTGCTAAAAAATACATAATTTCCCCCCAAAAAAATTTAACCAGTCCCCATTTCTCATTTTTTTAACAAGCGCAACCCATAGGAAATATAATCGCAAACGCTCGCATGCTAAAAAGAGAAAAAAACACAACACGCTGTAAATTTATGAAAATCCTAATTTGATTGCATTTTTTGATATAATATACAGACAAGTCATGATGTATACATATAATAATGATATATTATGAATCTGCTGAGTCTGCCGGAAAGAACAATACATAATATGTCTGGGTTGTATAATAAAACGTGGCTTCAAAACGCGTTTAAACATGATGAGCAAAAGCGGCAAAAATGAGCTCAGTGCACAGGCGTGAAATGGCTCAGCAGCGAAAGGGTTGGACAGGCGAATCCCATAGGTTTCAATATAAAAAATATTCCTCATTTTTATTAAATATTTATTCAAATACTTATTCTTTTTATTTGCAGCAATAACACTCTTTATTCATTTTTCAGGATTTTTGGGTGAGATTTTTGGATTCATAATTATTTTAAAATAATGAGGCTTTTTTTCTTTGCTGAACACAGCTCTTTTTTTTCTTTCCTTTGGCTGCGTTCGGCGGGTGCTGTCCTTGGTGCTGAAACCTATTCAGCACCAAGGACAGCAGCACCGCAGGGCTCCGGAGCATTGCGTAGCTGCTGTCCTTGGTGCTGAATAGTTCTCAGCACCAAGGACAGGGGGATTAGGTATCTTGTTTTCATCCTAATCTAAGTAATTAATTCATCCTTTTCACATTCCGAAATAACTAATAAAAACAAAATAACGAATCAATCCGAAATACGAGTTAAAGTGCTAATTAAAAATGAAATAATGAATTGATCCAAAATACGAATTACCGATCTCCCGAAATAACGAATCGATCTGAAATATGAATCACGGTAACATAACGAATGCATCGGCACAAACTAAAAAACAGATCGATCTGAAACTAAACAATATTTTTCGTTGTGCACATGTCTAGTTTGAACTTTCCTGTTGTCAGCCACCACTAGTTCGGTCACTCAAGAGGTCAGCACGCTCAAGCGTCAACTATGAATTATTGATTCAAGCGTTAAACTTACTAACTTGCATGTTGAGACAATACGGGCCCTATTAAAATCTTTGCGTTAAAACTCTCACGCAATGCGTGAATTTGTGCACCAAGCGTTGAATGTTAACGCGCGTAAATCAACGCTGGAATTACAATCCTTGCGCATTTTTCATCCGTTGAGCAATAACGCGCATAAAACGGACGCGCAGAAATCAGTGTGCGGACTTTTTTCACGCGATTCAGCCAATCAGAATTTAACAACCACAATTATCTCACGTTAAGTTTTTGCGCCTGTCACAGTCAATCTGAGAATATATGCTGCAGCAATAATAAATGCACACACAACTTCTCCATTTGGTTTGGTATGAGTAGAATGTGTAACTATACTTTGCTGCATTTTTTTTTTGGGCTTGTGTATTTGGGTCGGCAGGTCTTTCAGATTTGCCATTAACATCAGCTTTCAGGAGTTGCCAAAATTATGCGCGCAAAGGCTGTGCGTTACAAACTGCGCATAGATTGTAATACCATCCGCGTACTAGCGCACAAATGCATTTGTGCTCACAATGTGAAGTATAGGACGCGCGCAGTACAGTACACTCGCGCAGGTTTCACCCGCGTTAGACGAATGCGCGCGTTTGTTGCGCTGACTTTGTAATACGACGTTCTGCGCAAAGGGTTTTACCCCTCGCGTTAATGCATTTTTGCGCCGGCGCAAACGTTTGTGTGAAGATCGTAATAGGGCCCTACATTAGCACCATTTATCTAATTGAACCCTAAAGCGATACATGAGGGAACATACAACAAATATTCAAAGGCTCTGAGGGGTGTATGAAACCACGACAGGGCAATGATGGACGGAAACAGCTATTGTAACAATTCAATGTTCTTGAACCCAGGACATACTTGAAAACGAGAGAAATCTCAATGTATCCTTCCTGGTAAAATCCTTTATAAATAAATAAATAAATAAATTTGACAGTTCCACTAAATGAATGATGTCAGATGCTGAAAAACATGTGCGCGATACTGACGCATAGTATAAGAAGTCACCACTAAATGGGACATGTCTGGGCACTTAGTGGAATCTGAGCGCCTTAAATGACATCCGACAGGAGTTACGTCAATGGGACAACACACGAAAGGAGTCGCGTCAGCGGAAAGACACTCTGAAGGGAATGATGCATAGCGCTTACATATATCATGGCAACTAACATGGCGGGAACCTGAGTAGTACATTGAAGCCACACAGTATGAGGCCTGCCATAGACAGAGGTAGGTTGGAATCAGGCAATAATCCTGTCATCCTTTTTGTATCATGATAATCTAGTCATACTTGAAAATACCAAAGCAATGTGGACAGATTTCGCTACATTATCAGTGTAATACTAAAAAAGGCAAACCGTGTAAGAATAAGATGACTTGGTTTCTCATTTAGAATAATCGGGCGATACATAAACAGAGATTGAACTGTTGCCTAGTAAAAACACAAGTGCTATTCACCCGGTAACATGTTTACGCCGCGTCTTTGAGCTGGTGATGAATGCATTCCATAACATAGCAATGCATTTCTCTTTATAAACCTGGAAAACATTTATTATCGGAAAAATAAACTCAAGAATGGGATCAAGTATTTCAATATACTTTGTAAAAGGTGATATTCATTCCGAGCCAAGAGAGGACTGCGAATGCTGCTCAAATTGGAATGTCAAGTGACAATCCAAAGTGATAGTGTGAGGACACGAGATGTAATTGTGTCTGTTTAAGCAGTATCGGTAGGGAAAAAAACGGTGTTCATTGAAATCATCGATGCCGTTGTGAATGCACCCATTGAATCCCTGATAAAATGTATTTTTAGCAGTGGGACAGCTGCCGGTCTACCTTTCATAATGGTGCAAGAAATTGGTCCAACAATTATTTTATCCTCGAGATATGGGTTGACATGGTTGTGCGATCTTGGCATGCTGGTGTGCTGGCAGAGCCCAAGTGTTGGAGACACACGGCATAGAAAGGACATTTCATTGCAAAATCGTGTGGGTTTATTCAGGAACAGGATCAGGTTGCATAGCAATGCCTGATACAAGACAAGAAACACAAGGGGGAGAACGATAGGGAAACAGCGGTGATGGAGACCTCAGTGGGAAGCACAAGGACCAAGAACACAATCACAGGAGCAAACAGGCAACAGATATGATGTCAAGACAAGGAATCTCTAGGGTACTATCCTTTCATAACAAGTCCAGAGAACACCTGAGGTTCTGCTAAAGAAAGTTCCATGGAAAACCTGGACTGGAGCAAGGCAGGAAAGGTGCTACTTGGGTTAGGTTACTGCAGGGATGGCTTTGGCACGGGACCTTTGTGAACTTTACACGCCCTTGAGTCAGGTGTGCAACAGGTCTAGACTCATGGTTTCAAGGATGGGGATTATTTATGACCGGGATCTCAATCTCTGGCCCTCCAGATGTCGATTTTCTACATTTCTCAGAATTCTTTGAATGCAGTTGATGGCGAAAGAATCATGGGAGTTGTCGTATAGAAACATCTAGAAGGGCCATAGTTTGACATCTCTGATTTAAGATGTTGATTAAACCCTATCACTACCAAGCACTTTTTAATGGGGAACGTAATTTTTTTTAGATACCGGCTTATCAGTCATGTTAGGACATAACTTCTTACCAGCTGATCTCTGTTTGCCATATGTGGTTGAAAACTGCACTTAGCTTTAGTGCAGGACGGGATGTCAAACTCCAGCCCTCTAGCTGTTGATGCCAACAACCCCTGGAAAGCTTTAGAACAGAACAGATGGACTAAAAAATCATGGGAGGTATGGTTCGCTAACATCTAGGCTAAGGTGCTGGAGTTTGACATCCTTGGGCAGGATCATGCAGCTTGGCCCATATTTGCTTCAAAATTATTCTTACTGTCTCATATTTATATAGCACAAACAGGTTGGAAAATACAGACAAGATACACCAATACAGACGGGATAGAGTGCCAGCACTTACAGGCCTATATAAAAGTGCTCTGCCAGATGACCTGTGAGTTTATAATCTAAATAAGGGGTGTGATAGACTCAGCCATCACTGGGACAGTTGGAGGAACCTAGGGGCTAGCCTCCTTCCTACTGATTATGGGCCAAGTTGCTACCTAGGGCTTGCCAAATGGACTGCCCAGGAAAATATTATTTATGTTGAACTATGTCTTGGCATCCTGGCGGGCACACCGAAATTATTGTGGACATGTTTTCCTGCATGTGGACTGAGGACTTGAGGAGTGGAGGGGGGAGGTTTATCAAGGCAGCCAGGTTAAGATAAGTGTTGCCTGGTGACTGTGTAAATGGTCCATTGTTTGAATTTCCCTTCCCCTGTCCTGTTATTGGATCTGTTGATCTAATCTGTGTTGTATTCATGAAGGGGGTTGTCCCTTAACTGTATATCTGTATGTATGTCTGTGTAGAGTCAGTTTTTATGCTGTTACTCTAAAACACTGGTGCTGCCTGGTGATTTTAGGTAGATTTGGGCTGAGAATCCTGGATTTCGGGTTCCAGCATGAAGAAAGCCAGAGACTGATGGTTGCACAAAGTCGGGGTGCCAGGCGGTCCGTCACAAGGGGTCAGCAACTGACACTTGTTTTGGAGCTACATCTGCAATAATTCTCAGCAACTTGTCAGATTGGCTGAGCTTCGTGGGAAATGTAGTTCCAAAACATCTGGAGGGCCAAGGTGGCCTACCCATGATCTATATGAATTAAAGACACATGAGTCAAAAGGGAGCCAAGGAAATGTGAAACTGGTGGCCAGAGAAACAAAAAATAATTTTAGAATGACAACAACGACAAACAGAAAGCCAGGTGCCTGGCATAGACCCCATCCATTTTTAGACATTCAGAAATGGGGTGGCTGTTTGCGTGTTTTAATTTTTATCTTTTTTATTTATGTACATATTTTTTTAAAAACTTTAATTATTATCCATCTCTTGTGCCAGATTATCTCTGAAAATATATTTTCAGTCCTGCTTATTGGAAGCAGACAGAGCTAATTGTAGCGCGATTATGTGCGTTTGGGAAAACTGATAAGTATGTCTGTTTGAGCTGGAGACAAAGCCCTTGAATTGGTTGCCAAAGTTGCCAAAATAATGAACTTGTTCTTCGGGAAGATGTTTATTTAAAATGTGCGAATGGGATGTAGACAAGGCAGAGCAGAATAAAAAGGGTAATCGAAAAAAAAGGATTAGGAAAATGAAAAAGAAAGAGAGAGCATCTAAAACCAGTCATAGCTACCTCAGATGGGCTCATTGGTTATTACGCCCTCTTTCAAGTTGCAGCTCTTTGTGCATAGTGCTCTGTCACACAACTCCTACCGTTCCTTTTCTCTTAACTTTTCTTTTTTACCCCTTCTTTGAAAAGCTTTGTAGCGCTGGTTTTAAATCCCCTGTCGTTGTAGTACTTGTTTTTGGCCACCGGAGGGAGACAAGCGCGATGTAAGACACTGAACATTGGGACTACATTTTCCAGCATGCTTTGCGGGCGGGGACAGGAAGTGGGTGGGAGAGAGACGCTGACATCCTGAGCCTCGTGGACAGAGCTGGCAGAGCGCGCCTAGGAGTGAGAGGAGCAAGACGCAGTGTAGCTGAACGTGATAGCGAACAGGCCGGAGCGCAGGTGCGGCCTGACAGAGCTGGAGACCGGGTTTTTCCGCCTTATTATACGAAGACCCAGTGATCCACCGCAGTAACCTGAGCTGATACAGAGTGAGATGGAGGACCCTGAGTTAGGAGAACCGCAGATCGATCTAACAGGGAGTGCAGGCGGTGATCTGGACATCTTGTGGCAGATACAGACAAGCAAGACAGCGGATCCGGTGACACAGAAAACCCCAGTCAAAATCCAGCGGAGAGACGTCCTGGGTCGAGCGGAGCACAGAGTATCTGGCGGAAGGGTGAGAGGCCTTCCAGGCCGTTGTGAAAATCTAAAGCAGGCTGCAGTTTGTTTCAAAACCCACAGGGCCCCAACGTGACTAGTCGAAGATACCTCATAAATAATTCACTGGCCAGTTGAATATTGTACCCGGGTACCAATACACACATACACATACATTCTTTGGGACATAACCTGTACGGGACTCACTCCCCAACCACAAAGGGGGTTAAAGATATATTTTTCTCTTTTCCGCTGCGCGTTTCTCGCATTACAAAGCATTGTATTTCTTTTCCGCTGCGCGTTTCCCGCATTACAATGTACTGTAAATATATATACATATACCGTGTTACTCATTATATGCCAGTTTATCCAGTAAACTATATAATTTATAAAATCCACAGACATGCTGGAGTATATTTATTCCCTAGTGCGGGGAGACTGACCCGAGGTTCAAATTCAGCGGCTCCTCTAGGAGTGAGCGCTACAGCTTCTACTATGCTCCTGATGTTCTTCTCACTCTTGGTGTCCAATCTCAGATCTTGTTGCCTCCTACAACAAACCCTCTTCACCTTGCACACTTTAGCTCTTGCCTATTCTGTCACCAACACTTTGATTCTTTAATGTCTTGTTCCTCTCACATATATGCATATCTCTTGTTTCTCAACCATTACACCTCCCTAACTCAAACTGTTACTTATCCGTGGACCCCTCCTCCCAAACCTCCCTGTTGTACTCCAATTCTTGCTGGATCTTGGCTGCCCGTCGCCAGCCATTTTGAACCAGTTTATACTGTTGTTGAT
This sequence comes from Leptobrachium leishanense, assembly GCA_009667805.1. NCBI lineage: Eukaryota > Metazoa > Chordata > Amphibia > Anura > Megophryidae > Leptobrachium > Leptobrachium leishanense. Next base: position 426,981,007 of record CM019064.1, on the reverse strand, counting down.
TAGCTTTGATGTCCTCTAGCTAGGCAAGTACCTTTCCTGTTCTCAATCATGCAAATGTTTCCTAAATCTAGCTATCTGTGCTAGAGTAACCATCATCAGCCCCTATGAATAGTGCCAAAAACAAAGGTAGTGACATGTTCCCATCCGCCTATAGGCCTTATTAATAAGCTTGAAAAAAAGAGGTTTGTGAGGGTTCTGAGAACGAGCAATGGCACTAGTGGCCTGCTTTACGGTGGGACCCAAACAGGTCTCACAAGGTTTTAGCTTGATTGTGCCGTTACGGGAACAACTGCTCCATATGCAAATCAGACGCTACACCCAGAAAGGGTGGTCAGTACTGAAAGGCCAAGAACGTCATCCATGCATGAAAGGTGCACCAACCCCGATGATCTTTTCGGCCTAGTTAGGCCTCATCAGGAGGGAATATCTGACACCCCTCTAAGCACATCGAGCAAGGGGTTCACGTCTGGATTACCCTGTAAACTTAAAATGAGAACAAGAGAGGTTTGTGAGGGTCCTGAGAACGAGCAACGGCACTAATGGCCTACTCTATGGTGGGTGCCCGCTCAGGTCTCACAAGGTCTTAGCTCGATTGTGCCATTACAGGGACAACTACTCCATATGCAAATCAGACGCTACACTCAGAAAGAGTGGCCAGTACTGAAATGCCAAGGACGTCATCCCTGCATGAGAGGTACAACAACTCCTGACTAATAAGCTAAGCCTTAACCATGGTTTTTTGCTCTACTTGTGACTGAAACTCTGGGACACCACAATAAAATAGAGACTTCACTGAAAAGAATAAAATTAGTGGTGGGACATTCAGTTCTTAAATATATTTATCTATCAAATCTTTACCGATCCTGCACATTTCAGTGGATGTGAGACACTGTCAGGACTGGGTTGTTCCGGGTTTGCAGGGTCGAGCCCAGGTGCGGTGACAGAGTGGAGTGATGCAAAAATACAGGATAAAACAGGTAAATGTTTATTACACAAAGAAATCACAGCAGGAGTAAACCAAAAGGGAACACTGGATAATGTATAAATTATACCAGGTGGCTGTGCAAGACAGGAATGGGACTGACGTACAAGGCACAAGACACAGGATACAATACACCTGGTGGACAGGACAGGGAACTTCACTGGACTGAGTATAAACAGAATACTTTAACAAAAGACAGAGGGGCAGGACGTGAAGAGGGCTGACTGCAACAGAAAGAAACATAAGGAAACTCGAGAAACATAAGGACACTTACTGGGAATGAGACAGAACAAAGTAAGGGTCTGAGAATCAAGAAACATAATGGGCAAAAGTCCAGGCAATATAGGGAATCTGGCAAGGTCTCCAAATGGGGCAATCCAAATGGCATGGTCAGAGTTCAAGCATAGGTCAAGGTTAGTGATGTGCCGAACACCCCCGTGTTCGGTTCGCATTCGAACTCGAACAATTTCAAAAGTTCGAGTTCGAACTCGAACACGAACCGAACTCAATGCAAGTCAATGGGACTCTAAAGTTCGATAAAAAAAAATGTTTTTAAAAGGAACAGTGAGTTTTCCATGAAATAAAGGTTAAGAATAAAAATGAAAAATTCCTTCAAATATCGTGCCTTGGAGGTCCCCATAACCTGCCCGCGAAGTGGCGGATTTGTAGGATGTATAGAAACATTTAAAAAAAAAAAAAATGACATTTCAAGTGACGGTAAATGGTTTTCCTTTAATCTATTCATAAACAACTGCTTGGGGCGGCAGCCTGTATGAAAAGAGGAGACATTTTAGGATACGCAGAACAAGTTTAGTGATTTTTTTGGCTAAATTATGGTGAAACTTATGCAGGCTTTGGATGAAATAGGTGCTTTAAAATTGGGCCTTTATTGTCGGCAACAGTGCCGTCACACCGTAACCCCTCTGAGGTATTGTGGAAGAGTGCAGTGGAGGAGGTTTTGGTAATGCAGAAGAGATCCCGATCTATTCAGTTACATCAGCAGCTATAACAAAACCGGGTCAGCAATGTTTAGGCACTTCTACTGCGCTACTGTATATGGTGAGAATCAGCGCACACCAGTAGCAACAGGAAGCAAACAGAACAGGCAGGGAATACACAGAGAGAATAGTCAAATGGCAGGCAAAGTCGGCAACAGATCGGGTCCTCAGAACAAGCAGGGTCAGTAACAAGTATACAAACTGATTCGGTAAGCTAGCGATGCAGGAATAAAGGCTAAGACACACTGAGCGTGTAGCGATGCACAGCGTAGCAAAGCGAAAAGAAGCAAACATTTTGCAGGCTTGACTTCACTCCGCTCCGCCTCACAGCGTGTCTACACTGCATTACGTTTGCTTCTCACCGCACTGGACAGGAATCCACTAACTAAATTAAAATGTACACACAGACCCGTTTTATTTTCACAAAGATATTGTTATATAGGCAAAAAAAAGTTTCTACTGAAAAAAATACATCAAAAATTACTGTTAATTTAATAGGAATAGTATAAAAATATAAAAAAAAAGGTAACCTCTGATCACATATATTATAGGGACACGGAGCGCTGTGTATAGAGTAGGGATGCATTGATACCACACACAGACATATACGTATATATATCAACACGCAGACCTGATCCTCATTTTCCTACAGAGCACCATAGTTATGGAATAACCTCCCAGACGCCGTCAAATCTTCCCCCAGTCTAAAGTCACTCAAGAGCTCCCTATTAACATACCTCAATGCGGAATGCACCTGTAAACATGTAACATAATGACTATTTCCTACATATTTATTTTCTGTTAATCTGTATATTTGTGTTTTTTTTTTTTTAATATCTTGCATTGTATTACTTTGTATTTCTGTAACAACTGTAACATTTTAATGTTCTTGAGCCCATGACATACTTGAAAACGAGAGAAATCTCAATGTATCCTTCCTGGTAAAATCCTTTATAAATAAATAAATAAATATATACGTATATATCAACACGCAGATATATATATATACACCCACCCACAGACCTCAGACCATATATACACATACGCACATTGGGGGTGGCATGTGGACAATCTCAACTAAATGCGCCCCCCCCAATTTGGCTGATCCCTCCAGAAGAAATGTTGAACCCGACAGAGCAGAGAATATATATATTATTCTCTGCTCTATCGGGTTCAACATTTCTTCTGGAGGGATCAGCCAAATGGGGGGTGGGGGCAATTAGTTGCCAAAATGTGTGTGTAATACAAGTCTGGATATATATTTATAAGAATATAGATGTATATCTTATCTATATATATATATCATACCTGCCCTTACCTTCCCCTATAAATTTGCTAAAAATATACACACACAAAAAAACAAACCACTGCCTGAGACCCTGCGCAGCCCACATGCCACCCCCCCTCTACCTGGCTGAATGTATCTAATATATATAATTAAATACATTCAGCCAGGTAGAGAAAGATTTTTTTTTTAAAATTTTATGTTCCTGGGGACATTTAAAAATGTCCTCGGATTTTATTTGTTTTAGAAATGTGTCGCCTTACCTTAGCCAGGTGGTGAGTGGGGGCTCCCTGGATCCTGTTTGTTGGGGGGGTGTGCGTGGCCACAGGTGCCTGTCTCTGCCACATGCACCCGAGCGTCTAGCCCGCACAGTCGCAGCTCTGTCATCTAGCAGCCGCATGCTCCTCAAGGGGATCCTTGGGAGGCCCCGGCAGGCTGCCCTCTACAGTGCCTGACTAGAGGGCCGTGTCTGCCTGATGTTTTAGTAACAAGAATGTTTTATCCCATAGGCTTCAATGTTAAAAATATTCCCGTTTTAATTCAATATCTAATAAACCGTTGCTTATAATATTCTGCAGTAAAGAGTCTCTTCATTTCTAGATTTTTTAGTATTTTCCAAGCATTTTTTATACTTTTTTCAATTTATTTATTTTTTAGAACTTTTGGCCGAACGTCCCAAAAAGTTCGAAGTTCACGAACTGTCAAACGGCCGATGTTCGATGCGAACTCCAAACAGATCGAACCGAACAGCTCATCCCTAGTCAAGGTGAGCGGCAGACTAGAGAATGTCAGAGTCCAAAGCAAAAGGGCATACATGTGATATCCAATGGCAACGGGTATGGTTGGTTTAGCAGGATCTTTGGGACAGGTCTGGTAGTAGATGTGCACTGCACACAGGTTCAAGGAAACTGAGGGACTTCAATGCAGAAGTATTCTCTTTAGGGTAGAGCGCAACTATAAAAGGAGGCCCAGGCCCAGGTCCACCCCACACCTGAGGTTTGGATTCACAGGTAAAACCTGGCGTGGACTCCTGGAAACCTGGAGAGGGGAAAACCCAGTCTGGAATGTCTATGAAGCTTGGAATGTCACCTTATTCTGCCTTTTTATGGCACCGGCGGCGAGGGCTGTGACAGACACTGTCTTGACAGCCTCTCCAGGTCTCCATCTAAACATTAGATGACCAGGTGATGATCTGAAGTGCTTCAGCAAGGCTGGAATTGTGAAATTCTTCTTTGTGAAGGACGCACGAATCAAGCAACAGAATTGTTCCCCAATTCTGATGATTGACTGAACCAGCAGGACAATGCTCCATACTACACAGCCTGGTCAGCAAAGCTGTGGATTGAGAACCACCATGTAACGGCAACTACGCGTGCTGCTGGGAAAGACGCCGGGTTAAGCCGCTCACTGACTGCGTGGACAACAATCCCCGCTCGCTTACCTATCCGTCCCCGCACACTTTCTCTCGCAAGAAGTACGTAGAGCACGATAAAATGGTCCCAGGATTGCAATGCAGTACCAGTCTTCTCTTGAATCGGGTAGTGACTATGTTTCCCACAATCCCTGGGCCCACTTTCTTATTCTATTAGTTACACTGCCACCAGTTCCCCTGAACGCTACGCGTGTTGTGGCGAAGGACGCAGGGCTAAGCAACCCACTATCTGTCTATCCTATACCCAGATAATGACTGCGTGGACAACAATCCGCCGCTCGCTTCCCCAACCGTCCTCAGCGACCGCAACTCACAATTTCGTAGCTACTCGAGCTTAAAACAACAAGCAATACTCCAGTCTCTTCAGTTAGCATGGATCGAATATCAGGAAAAAAGCAGAACTTAATAAATGGATATTTATTTATGATACAGAAAAAAGCTATATATCGCAGTGCATTTGTTACAGGAAAAATGTATATAATCAATCAATAATTACACACAAACAGCAAATAAAAGAAACATGATTAAAACCACAGACCCTTACTCACGTCCGTAAGCTAACAGGCGCATCCGTGTACTTCTGAGGCTGAAGATTTGAAGCATGGACAGCATGGACAGACCATCAAGCACGCAGCGTGAACCCCCTCTGATGAGCCAGAGCCACATGGCGTGCTCCCAAATATATAGGTTTGTCTTGTCCCTCCCAGGTCAGCCTCCTATCTGGAAGAGCCTGGCACTACACTTCCCAGACTGGCTTGTTCTGGGCACGCTCCGTGCGTTTCTCCATTAATTTTTAATTGCCCAAAGGTGTCAATCATAGCCACGGACCCCCTCTAGGGATCAAGGGACAGGACCACATATACCTTGGGGCCGCGCTGTCTACAGCTGGGCTTGAAGGTGTAAATAGAGGACACGGGACTTCCATTTGCCCAAATGGGTAATTTCCACCCTGATCCTGTATCAAAGGAATCCCATTTCGCAGCAAACTGTTATATCCCTCCCAGGGAAAAAGAACCATTTTAATTACTTCTTGGAAACTCAAGCAGTTACTATCAGCTGCGTAAAATGGACCCTTCGGCTATATAGATAGCATAGAGATAGATATTTATATACAGATATATATATATATACAGTATAGATATACAGATAGATGGACACAGATAGATACTTATATACCTAGCACGATAGAAATACAGATCTAATCTGTCCCATCTCTAATCTGCCACACACCAGTGGCGTAGCGTGGGTTGTCAGCGCCCGGGGCCAACCAAGAATTGTGCGCCCCCCCCAACCTGTGGACACGTTATCGATATTGCCCCAGCTCTCACATGGATATTGCCCCAGCTCACACATGGATTTGCCCCAGCTCACACATGGATTTGCCCCAGCTCACACATTTGCCCCAGCACATGGATTTGCCCCAGCACATGGATTTGCCCCCCAGCACATGGATTTGCCCCAGCTCATGTATTTGCCCCAGCTCATAGATTTGCCCCAGCTCATGGATATGCCCCAGCTCTCACCTGGATATTGCCCCAGCTCCCGGGCAGCGGGAGTGCCTGCCCGCCCGGTCCTGAACAGCGCGCGAGTCCGTCCTGTTGAAGGGGAGTCGGCTGCCTGCGTGCGCAGGTCTCGCGGTCCGGCCAGTCAGGTGGTACAGAGACTCAGTACCACCTGATTAGACGGACCACGTGACCTGCGTCTGCACGCAGCCGCCTCCCCTTCAATCAACAGGACGGACTCACTGTTCAGGACTGGGCAGCCGGCAGGCACTCCCGCTGCCCGGCATCTGGGTCCCCTCAACCCGCGGGCCCTTGCGAGGGCCCGGCGGGTCAGTCGGGCCACAAGTTTTAGGGGCGCATAATTTCAAAAGAAATTATGCGCGCCTAACAAAACTGCGCCCGGGGCCACGGCCCCCCTGCCCCCCCACGCTACGCCACTGCCACACACTATACCAAGGCTGTACATGGCCAGTCCAATCTCCAGACCTGCGTCCCAATGAAAACCACTGGAATTTGATAGAGAGGAAAATCGATGGTCATCCATCAAAGAAAGCCAAGATGTTTGAATTGTTCTGTGCTAGGAGTGGCTTGAAGTCATCCGACAGCAATGGGAACGATTGGTGGAGAGTGTGCCAAGACGAATGAAAGCAGTGATTGAAAATTATGGTTATTGCACCAAATATTGATTCTGGAACTTGTCCTAAGCTAAATCATTAGTATTGTGTTGTTTAAAAATGAATATGAACTTGTTTTCTTTGCATTATTCGAGGTTTTAAAAAAATAAATATTTTTTTTTAGTTTGGCCAGTTGTCATTTTTTGCAAATAAGTGCTCAAAATGACAATATTTCTATTTGGTATTTAGGAGAAATGTCAGCAGTTTATAGAATAAAACAAAATGTTTCATTTTACTCAACTACTTATCTATAAATAGAAATTCTGGAGAAACTGATCATTTTACAGTGGTCTCTTAGGCTAGGGTCAGACTGAGGCAGTGCGAACGCGCGTTCTGGCGCACATAATCACGGCCGCACTAGCAGCAGATGCCGGGCAATGACAGCCAATATACGAAGTACGGTCGCACAAAAGTCCGGCCGCGCAACGCAAGTGGAAAATGAACGCATTTTTTCGAGAACGTTAAACCGCTGGTACTGACGTACAGAGTGCGCTGCGGCCGCATAGCAGCGTGTGTGCGTGATTAGGAGACGTCAGACGCTGCTAGTGTGCGGCCAACATAACGTTCAAACAGCCGGATTTCCCTAGACTTCTTTTCACCCCATCGTCATGAAATACGTCCAGAATTGCGCATCCTCTGACCACTTAAGCGTATTCCGTGAAAAAATGCGTGCGCACGCATCGACGTACATTTTGACGGTGGCCGCAGAAAATGCGCTCATCTGTCCCTAGCCTTAAGGCTAGGGTCAGACGAGCGCAGTATTAACATGCGTTTAGCCGCACTTAATCACGGCCGCGCTAGCAGCAAATGACGTCCAATGCCGGGCAGCATACGAAGAACGGCCGCACGAAAGTGCGGCCGCGCAACGCAAGTGGCAAACGAACGCATTTTATCGAGAACGTCAAACCGCTAGTACTGACGTACAGAATGCGCTGCATCCGCATAGCGGCGTGTGTGCGTGATTAGGAGAGGTCAGACGCTGCTAATGTCCGGCCAACATAACGTCCAGACACAAAAAGTGTTTTATTGATGATCCGTACAAAATCACGGACGAAAATGCGCGTCGTATGACCGCTATCGCATTTTCTGTGAATAAATACGTCCATTCGTTCGAATGCACTTTTTCACGGACAACGCGAAAAATGCGTTAGTCTGACCCTAGCCTTAATTCAAATAAAAAATCTATATATGTATAATAACATTGCTATCTGGCAAGGAGTCAGGTGTCATAGCTAACTCAGGTAAGGTATTAGCTTGGCGATCTTCTATAGATGAAGAAAGGAGAAGTTACCATTTTCTCTAAATAAATCTAAATAAGTTAAATTTTCTCAATCTAAACTAAAATCAGAGTATGCCGCACAAAAAAAAGTTGGAATTATAAATTACATATATATATAATATATATATATATATATATATATATGTTTATTATTGCAGAAGCCACTTGCACATCACAGCAATTCCATGAATTGCATCCCAGAGCTCCTGTGCCACATTCCCCATATGCAGCAAGGAATTCTGGGTAGGATATGCAAGTGACATCTGTCCCACTTTTATGCATCCTGGATCTGTTATTACACAGAACCCTAAAATCAATGCTATGCCTCACTGTGGCTTTCTAGCAGAGATAAGGTTTATGCAACTGGTCAAAGCCACTCCTAGGACAGCGCTGTTTCGGGTTTGTTGCACCCTCATCAGCTAGGAGGTAGACATGATGACCAGTTGCAGTGGATGCTTGGGACCCGTAGGGCAAATCAGTATCTACAAGGGTTGTGGTGGAGGACAAAAAGTGGGATAAAAAGCCTCCACACTATAATAAGTATACACATGCATACAAGGCTCAAAATTTCCACTCGCCCTCTCGCCTAGGGAGAAGGATAATTTAAGCAGGGCTAGTGGAAAGTTTGCAACTGTCATATTTGTTGCTGACCACTTGGGCCCAGAGGTGGCGAGTAACATTTCAGTCTGGCTAGTACCGTAGGAATTAAAATGTTGAGTCCTGTAAATGTAAATTATACCTCTATATATATATGTACTGTCTGGATGGAGTAGAGGTAACATCACTGCTCTATAGCCATGGAGTCACAGGTTCAAATCCCGGCCAGAGCACCTCTTCAGTATGTGTCCTTGGGCAAGACACCTAACAGTACACACTTGCCTACCACACAATATCGACTGTGGAGTCCAGTGGTAACATCCCTTACCCTTCAACCATGGAGAAGCAAGTCAGCACATCCCTCCGGTACAACTGTGGAGAAGTCTCGACTTTACGAGAAGCAGTTTCAACCTAACCACCAGGTCAGGTCACTGATCATTGCTGCAATCATGGAAAGATGACTTGATTCCACTCAGAAGACACCACCAGCAAGTGTCCTTGGGCAAGATACCTAACAATATGGATGCGCCTACCTCACAAAATACTTGTAGATCTCATAGATTGTAAGTTCCCTTGGGAACAGGGTCCCCCTGAATCAGGTCGTATCATCCATGTGTGGTATTCTAATGTATCAACCCCTTGTACACTGAACTTGTAAAGTGCTGCGTAATATGTGGCGCTATATAAATAAAGGATAATAATATATTTTTTTTTCCCTCTCAAGCTAAAATATTTGTTTTAGCCTTAATGCCGTATCAAATTATTTTCTCATCTTCTTAAGAGAGCAGCATCCGTTGAAAAATCCGAGCTAAGATACGTTTCATTAACATCCAATCAATAATATAATAAAGTGAATTCCCATTGTATCCTAAAACCACTATAATGCAATTAAAAAAAAAGTACAAAGAATTCAAAGCGAAGCAAAATCTGTGACCTTTCCGTTCCTTCCACCTCGTCTGTCTTGCTCATCAAAACCCAACCTGAATACCCTAAATACACAGAAAAGTGACGTGATGACAATCAAAAAAATTAGTGTAATTGAATTCAATAATAATATGGAGAATAATCAGCCTCCCAATGATATAGAAAGGCTGGGTAGTCAATCACACGCAGGCCTCACGTACAGGAGCTGAGGTTCCTTGAACGCATCCCACACAATGTCATACATATTCATACGTGTGCACGGCAATTTATAAACCGAAGTGACATGAAGTACCGTTCCACTTAAAAGATAAAACTTTGAGCAGGTTTTTTCTTTATAGGTCATGACATACCGTATAAAAAAACATACCCTGAAGACATGTCATTTTGTTAAACGGCTTCTACGGCAATGAGTAAACTGTCACATTACTCAAAACCTGCAGTTGTAATCTTGAGATATTTAACTGGTGTAAAGGCTTGTGAGCTCCTCGCCGACGGAATATAATGTGCAGCTTAAGACAATGAAAAGTAGTAAAAAATTAAAGATATCGCTAAAATTATTTTTAAGACAGTGAAAGAAAATACAAAGCAGTAGTATGCAACACTATGGGCTCCATTCTTCGTTCGCCAAGTTGCTTTTGACAAGCCCTGCTCGGCTGTAATCATTGAGTCGCAACTGCCAACATCGGCTTGGCTAATCTCGTATGGAAACATCAGCTCGATCTCAGAAGGAAACAACGGCAAATACTCCTGATCAGCCAATCAGAACAGCTTACCAATCAAGGCAAATTTGCACCTTGCAGAAGTAACTCGGCAATTAAGAAGTGGAGCCCTGTGTTGCCACCAACTTGCCCGTTTTGTAGTTGTTGGCACTTAGGAACCTGGATAGGCAGCCTCCGGTGTCCAATGCTGTACAGGGCTGTTTTGGGGACAAAATAGAAAGCATGCACAATGATTGGTTGACTGGGATATTTACATGAATGTGTGCACTCACTGAAGGTATGTGCTCTGGAAGAGGCTTTAGAATAACCATCCTACAGACCTCAAAATTCCAGGGAAACAACAAATCATGATTTAGTTGATGGATCTCCCAAATAAAACAGTGTCACTAATCCCTTTATGGTCATTAGTGAAGATCTTACATTAAAAAAGGTTTGTGATCCACTAACCACAAGCTCAAAAGCAGCTCCATTCAACAAATGTTGTTCAGTATTGAAAAAGAAAGTCTGGACAAAAAGGTAGCATTGTTAATATTTTTGGTGTTTGTGTATGTTTGTGGATACATCCATAACATAAACCCAGAGGCGACTCTAGAGAGTCTCAAATATGAAAAGCTTATTGGAATGTAGGACTTCAGCTTAGTAGTGTGCGCAGCCCATTCCATTTTGGCGACACCATGGAAAAATCAACAAGTTACGAATTTGTGCCCAAAAGATAGAAAACAACATGAACATTTTTTGTAAGGAATAACCCATAATCAGAGATGCAGTCTGTTTTCATGCTGTTCATTTCAGCCATTCCAACAGATACCAACCCCTCCAGGAGGATTCACCCCTCAAGAGAAAGAGGGAGGGGGATTAATTCCCCCTCCACCTGGAAAGAGGCAGGCATCCTAAATCTTACTAGCCTAGTGCTAAGTCCCACTATGATTGGGGTATTGAAGAGGTTGAAGTTTGCCCCTATGTGACGATCGGATGACTTCAATCTGTTTATCGATCTACAACGTTTTCAAAGAAAAATGACTCAAGAGATTTTTTCTCACTAAAACAGTGACTGATACGATACCCCCTCAATTGGACATTAAGGGGAATAGTTTTAAACCCAAATCCACTTTTTAACCTGTCCAGGCCAAGGGACCATTTTTGGAGAGCTTTTGCAAAATGGTGGAATCGGATTTCAACAAATTGGGTAGGAAGAAGGTTGATACATCCAATTTGACAAAGTTGGAGATAGAGTGTGTAAGGGAATTAAGGGGCCACCAGGACATAGTGATCAAGGAGGCTGATAAAGGAGGAGCTATTGTACTTCTCACCAAGGAATACTATAGAATTGAATCGGAGAGAATCTGCTGCGAAGCTGGGACATATCAAAAGCTAAATAGGGATCTAACTTTAATCTTCAAACGTTATTTAATCTTTTGAAGACCGCACAAAATAATAGGATTATTACCCAATCCAATTTTGATTTTCTGTATATAAAAAAAGCAAGTATTCCTGTTTTTTACTTCTTGCCTAAGATCCACAAGGACCTTGAAAAACCGCTGGGCCGCCCAATTATTAGTGGCATTGGATCCCTGACATCGAATCTGTCACAGTTTATAGATTTCCATCTACAGAAATATGCTCAAGAAGCTCCATTATTCATTAAGGATACTACCCATATATTGAAAGATCTAGAGGGATTAATTTGGCATCCCTCTTATACATGGGCTTCATTTGATGTTTCTTCCCTATACACAGTTATTGACCATCAGCTAGGTCTACAAGCAGTTGAATTCTTTCTATGCCGAGATCCAGGGGTCGTTCCTGTTGGAAGCTATTTCGATTTATACTACATCACAATTATTTTTGGGATAATGGTATATTTTATCTTCAACTAACTGGCATGGCCATGGGGACCAGGTTCGCCCCTAGTTATGCCAATATCTATATGAGATATTGGGAATTAATGCACATCGAAGAGGTGCTGATAAAAGGGAGGGGCCTGGTCCTCTGGTGTAGATACATAGATGATATTCTGGTGGTGTGGGATGGCACCAGGACATCATTGGAAGACTTCACCAAATATATCAATCTGAACAATTTTAGGTTGAAATTGTCACCTGTGTATGGAAAGGAACATATTGACTTTCTAGATATAACCTTTCAATTTGAGAAGTTTCGAATACATTCTAAGTGTTTTTTTAAAGAAACAGACGGGAATGGATACGTGCATTATGACAGTTGTCATCATCCGAGCTGGTTGAAAGCCATTCCGAAAAGCCAGTTTATCAGGTTGCATAGAAACTGCTCCAGGGACTCAGATTATTATCAACAAGCTAAATATATTAGAAATAAACTGATTCAAAAACATTTCCCTGTAGAACAGTTGGATAGAACAATCCGAACAGTTGGAAAAATTGATCGAGGAACTTTGATGAAGAAAAAAAGACCCAAGGAAGAGAGCGATGCTTTTTGTTTTTCTTTTATCACTGATTTTAATTCCCAGTATAAACAGATAGAGAGAACTATACAGCAATATTGGCCAATCCTGCGTCAAGACCCTGTGTTGGGGAAAATAATACCAGATAGGCCTGCTTTAATTTTTAGAAAGGCCAATAATCTTAAGAATCAACTAGCTTACCATCCAATCCACCTAGAGATCATCAATTGAATAATGGTTTTAGAAAGTGTGGAAACTGCAAGACTTGTTGATATAATTCACCATACACCACCCACGTTTGTAGCCAAGAAACAGGAAAGAGTTATGAAATTAAGTCACGGATGACATGTAATACGACTTATGTAGTGTATCTTCTCCAATGTCCTTGCTGCAAACAATACGTGGGACGAACCGTTAGAAAATTGAAATGCCGCATATTCGAACATATGAGTAATATTCGTAAGAATCTTCAAACCCACTCTGTCCCGGTCCACTGCAATACGTGTCCGCATTTCAATATTAAGAATTTATTGTTTTGTGGTATAGAGGTGGTTCAGGTAGATTGGAGGGGGGGAGATAGGATCACACAATTATCCAGGAGAGAAACCTTCTGGATACATCAACTCAGAACATTACAACCTGGGGGTTTAAATGTCGACATTGATTTAGACGGTTTTTTAAAATAAGACGCATGAAGTTTAGATAGAAGGATCAATAGATCTATAGGTGGTTGATGAATGGAGCTGTTTTTTTTAATTTTAACATTTTTTTGTAATTTATATGGGGCCATTATACATTGATTTTTAGGAGATAACTGGGACGTTTATATATAGCACCCGTTGGATCAACTAATCTATACATTTTTGTCATCTAATTCACTTTTTTTGTCATCTAATCTATTATGCGTCGGACTGGTGTGCGAAGTGGAGGTGGATTGCCAGTTGTTTACCATCATTAAAGATGGCACCAAGGACTTCAAGTGAAATAACAGTGGACCTTCGGGTTTCCGAGGAGTCTAAACCCATCCCTGATGGGTCCCAAGGATGATAGGAGTGACGTCACTTTCAAGCGCTGGGAACGGGATCTATACGCCATAACTGTGGGACGAATGGGATCGGCGCATGCGCGGTAGCCCGAACATGGCGGCCGCTGTCAGTGAAGAGAATTGGACGCAGGATGAATTGTTTTTTGGGAAATCAATTATGGACTATAAAAGGACTTATGTTGGGGGGTGAGGGGACAACATATCTGCTACTGAGGAAGACCCTATAGGGTCGAAAGGCGTTGAGCTACCCTATGTGTATTTCTGTATTTTTATATTGTAGAATTTATCCCGTTTTTTTATTGCTTATTCATAAAGAGAATCTATAAAAATAAAAGTAAGGGATTAAATACGGAACCCTTCACACAACATTAGGCTGCCTCTCCACACTGGGCACCCTCAATTTGAACACTAACAGGGTTATTCAAAGAGATCCGAATGGCTGGAGAAAGGTAACCGAACGCTGAAAATCAGCGTTTGGTTACCTTTCCTGGCCATTCGGCTATTCAGAGAGCAGGCAGTTCGCCAAATCCTGGCGAATTGCCTGCACATACGGTGCCTGTTTGGTGCCTGTTCGAGGGTAGTGAAATCCCCATGAAAAAGCACTGCTTCGGCTATTCAGAGAACACAAACCAGCAGTGAAAGATTCCCCTAATGCCCTGCCATTCGGGGGTTTAATTCGGCAGATTTATTCAGGAGAATCCCATAGGCTTCAATGTTAAAAATATTCCCGTTTTAATTCAATATCTAATAAACCGTTCATTATAAAATTCTGCAGTAAAGAGTCTCTTTATTTATAGATTTTTAAGGATATTTGAAGCATTTTTCTGGATTTTTTTTTTTTTACTTTACTTATTTTTTCTGTAACAGCCCTTTTTATTATCATTCCCCGGATTTATATGTAAATTTCAGACATTTTCGCTCAGTAGTTTCTTTGCAAACAGCGTTTCACTTTTCAAACATTCATGCAAACTGTTTTCCTAATTTATTCACTGCCTCTTCTGAGGTGTCGGCTTTTTCCGGCGGCTTCGCTACATGTAATCGGCTCCTGCCCGGGTTTATCTGGCGTCTTCGCCGGGTTAATCCAGATGTTTTTACGGGTTTTCGGCATGCATTCGCCGGGTTTTCGGCAGCTTTTCCCTGCACTTCGACAGCCCTGTGGTGCTTGCTGAATACACCGCAGGGTCGCCGAAATGGGAAAGCCGAATTGAAGAGAACGAAAAGTCACCGAACATGCGGTAACTTTTCGAATCTCTTTGAATAACCCTGTTAGTATAGCGATGAGTAAAAATAAATCTGTTAGAGAGCCATGGAGATCAATTAGATTATCTACTTCAAAAGATTCAGAGAAGTGTATTACTTTGTAGACACACCTGTCTTAAGAGGCGTGTGCATCAAAAGAAAGATGACCCTTCTCTTGCAGCCGAAAGTCTAGACTAGGGGTCAGCAAACATGCCCCTAGATGTTTTGGAGCTACATTTCTAATGACGCTTAGTAGTCAACCTAATGAGTATCTAAGCATCAAGGGAGATGAGGTTCAAAAATATTTGGAATGTCAAGATTGCTGACCACCCGAATAGACCATCCATGACAAGAGGTAGGCTCCACAGGCACCATTTGTGTTGTGTTCATGACCTTGGTGTACTTTCTGCCCATGCATCAGTATTTCAGGAGTATCCTGAGCATGCATACCTCATCTATGTGGCACAAAATAAACTGACACACATATTTAAGAAGCCATCCTCGCCAAATGGTAAGAACCATTCTTCACTCCACATCTAAACTTCCATGTTTCAGTGGCCAAATTGGCCCTGTTGAGCTAGTGCTAGTTCTATAGATACTGAAATACTGAAAGGGATATGGAAGCGATCAAGTCTTGTAAATATTTTCTACGTGGAGATATAAAAGATGATGCAAGATGACAAATACATACCTTTATCAGAGAAATTGATTGGAGCAATTGATAGTTTTCTTCTTTCATTTGCGAAGGTCTAATCGAATACAGTCAAATCAATACAGAAAAGCAAAATGCTAAATTACTTCTAGTGGAATCGGTATGATTCATTCACAAGTTCACCCTCGGGCCTCAACACTTATTCGTGGTTATTCAACTTTCTTTAATTTTACAACATATAAAATCATAAATAATGAGTTTCTTCACTGAAAGATTGATATATTACTTTTTTTCATCTCCATGTTCGAAGAAATGGCTCATTAGCTCACTTGATTTTGCATTTCATATTCATTTTATTTTTTATTGTTTAGATAGAAGATACTATTAAGCCTATTTACATTTCCAGCACTCGCATTTTTTTAAGTATTTCATCACGCTAGCTTTACCAGCGTATAAGAAGTGTAACAATGCCTTTTCTAACAGACAATGTGGACAACAAGGTCCTCCGACCACAGGATCCCCGAACAATAGTTTTAATTGAGAATACAGTACTGTAAACGGGTCCGTTCTCATTATGCAGCACATACAGATACAAGGAGTGACTGTAATTCCCAGGCATTATGCAGCACATATAGATAAAAGGTGTTACTGTAATTTCCATACACAGGCATTATGCAGCACATACAGATACATTCAGGGTTATCCAAAGAGATTCGAAAAGTCACCGCACGTTCGGTGACTTTTCGTTCTCTTCAATTCTGTTCCTTTTGCCGATCCCATTTCGGTGACCCTGCGGTGTATTCAGCAAACACCACAGGGTCCCCGAATTGCAGGGAAAAGCTGCCGCAAACCTGACGAAAACCAACCGAATGCACGCTGAAAACAAGCAAAAACATCTGCATTAACCTTCGAAAAAGCCGAACAGGAGCCGAACAGGAGCCGAATCACACAGAGCCGAAGCAGCTGTGACGTGGAGGAGGCAGTGAATAAATTAGCAAAACCATTTGTATGAATCTGGGAAAAAGAAACGCTGTTTGCAAAGAAACTACTGAGTGAAAATGTCTGAAATTTTCACAGGAGGTCCAGGGAATGATAATAAAGAGGGCTGTTACAGAAAAAATAAGTAAACTAAAAAAAAAAAAAAAAAAAATCGGACTTTGAAAAAAAAAAAAAAAATCAGAAAAATGCTTAAAGTATCCTAAAAAGTCTATAAATAAAGAGACTCTTTGCTGCAGAATTTTATAATGAACGGTTTATTAGATATTGAATTAAAACGGGAATATTTTTAACATTGAAGTCTATGGGATTCTCCTGAATAAATCTGCCGAATGAAACCACCGAATGGCAGGGCATTAGGGGAACCTTTCACTGCTGGTTTGTGTTCTCTGAATAGCCGAAGCAGTGCTTCTCTATGGGGATTTCACTTCCCTCGAACAGGCACCGAACAGGCACCGTATGTGCAGGCAATTCGCCAGGATTTGGCGAATTGCCTGCTCTCTGGATAGCCGAATGGCCAGGAAAGGTAACCGAACGCTGATTTTCAGCGTTCGGTTACCTTTCTCAAGCAATTCGGATCTCTTTGGATAACCCTGAAGGTGTTACTGTAATTTCCATACACAGGCATTATGCAGCACATACAGATACAAGGTGTTACTGTAATTCCCATACACAGGCATTATGCAGCACATACAGATAAAAGGTGTTACTGTAATTCCCATACACAGGCATTATGCAGCACATACAGATACAAGGTGTTACTGTAATTCCCATACACAGGCATTATGCAGCACATACAGATACAAGGTGTTACTGTAATTTCCATACACAGGCATTATGCAGCACATACAGATACAAGGTGTTACTGTAATTCCCATACAAAGGCATTATGCAGCACATACAGATATTGGTATTTTTGGAAGCTGCATTGCTAATAATCTCATTATGATCATTACGAATCCCCATAAGCAGGAGATCAAGGTTTTATTATTTGACTGCCCCACAGTTGCGGTATCGGACGCACAGGCCATTTCTGCCTGTATGCTGATAGTGCAAACCCCGTGTGACATTGTGTAATATAAGGGACACCTTCTTGAGTTTAGAACCTTTCATCCCAGCAATATTTCTGTAAAGGATAAATTAATATATGAAAAATTTGAACTGGGCAAACTGATATTATTTAATATTATATATTCTGTTTCATAATAATAATGTTTATCCAAAATTGCTATTTTATCATACATTTAAGAGTTAACTATGCAATCCTTGTTTAAAATAAATATGTTAGGACTTATTTTTTCAACAAAATGTGCTCGGTAGCGAAAGGGTTAAAACGTCTAGGAAATAGAAGGGGCACACTATGATTTGACCCTTTCCTTTAGATAAACCACAGTCTATAAAAAAAATGAAGTTATTCAATCTGGTTTTGATGATGGGTCATTGGCTTACAGAGCTGGACTATGTTAACGAGCTCCTGTGACCAAAAAGAGATCTATCCACCCTACAGATTCCGTTGCAGATTGCAGGCTTATCTGCCAAAAACCGAGGGACATGGCATTGATTCCCTGTGAATATCCAAACTTTCCTGTGAAAAGATTTGCAGATCAAATGTTGTGTAAGCCGCACAGACCCATCTCGCCAGCTCTGTTATCATAACGGCACATCGGCTTTTCGGCTTCAAAGTATAAAATAAAAGAACGCCTGGCCGAGCGCCAGGTAATTGTCAGATAAAAAAAACTGCCGTTCTCATGTGTTGTGAACACACAGGACGCGAGGAGGCATTGATCCCGCTGACAGTAGAACGCCCGTAGCTTGTGACCAAGCCATTCTTTATCTGCTCTGAATAAACAGGGATTGTGTAAGTGGCCTACCTTCATTAAATATTGAAACATGCACTCATGTATGATTTATACATCAATATGTAAAATAAGAATGTAAATTAGCGCTACGATTTATACGCTGCAAGATTAGCTGCCAATTAGAAAGGGTAAAAAAAAAACTTACTGTCTTTGCTTGCAGGTCACTATAAAAAGTCACCTTTTTTCACTACAAGGTACGGGGAAATAAAATATGCTGATTCCGTGACTGTGTTTGAAAAATGTGAGATTATGGATGCATAGTACCTTGGAAATTGGTAAACTGGTTTTTATCAACACCAAATCAACAATTCATTTGTCTTTCTTTGCTTCTTTGTAGCACTATTGGAGATTTTGAGTGTGTCAGTGTCACGTTCCTCCTGGATATAATGTTTGATCCCTGTACGCAGACGAGCTATCCAACAATGCCGGTCCATTTAGTGGACAGAATATCTACCTATTGATCTATATAGATTAACAAGACCAGAGGTAGATGCCAAACAGAAATGGTTAACAGACGCCAGGATGCTCAAGAGCCAGATACCAGGGTTCCTCGTAAGCCAGATACCAGGAGTTAATACAAGATCAGGTCGTCAGTCAAGTGCCAGGGGTCAGATGCCAGATCGGGTCATCAGCCAAATACCAAAGGGTTAAGAGCCAGGAGAAATGTCAGTAAAGCCAGTAACATACACAGGTGAGCAGTAGGGAATAAACACAAAGTACGCACTGAAAGGAGTGAAAACCACACCATTACTCGGGCGTCTGCTTTTGAACTTAGTGGGCATCATGCCCCGCACTCAACCCGCAATTGACCGCTACTACACTCCGCATCCGCCCAACGAGCAGCGAGGAAGGCACTGCCAGCCGTCGGGATCTAGGCACCGCGGGGCTGGATGTGACGGTCAGAGAGCTCCACAGCAATAAAATTCACTGTAATGTGCGGTGTGTATGAGAGCATCAGAGCTCCACAGCAGTACAGCTTACAGTAATGTGCAAAGTGTATTGGTGTATCACAGAGTTCCACAGCAATACAGCTTACACTAATACGCTTTGCACATTACTGTATCACAGAGTTCCACAGCAATAAACCTCAAAGTAATGAGTGGTGTGTATGAGCGTATCACAGAGCTCCAGAGCAATAAAACTCACTGCAATGTGTGGTGTGTATAAGCATATCAGAGCTCCACAGCAATAAGACTCACAGTAATGTGTGGTGTGTATTATCATATCTAAGAGATCCACAGGTATACAGCACACAATAATGTGCAGTGTGTTTGTGCATATCACAGAGCTCCACAGCTATACCGCACACAGTATTGTGCAGTGTGTTTGTGCATATCACAGAGCTCCACAGCAATACAGCTCACAGCAATGTGCGGTGCGTATGAGTTTTTCACCACAATCATGTCCCACAAAAGGATTTTTTATTTCTGCTTTCCAAATCTATGGAAGAGCTTCCAATCACTTTTTTTTTTATCTCTGATGGTATGAAATTCATACACTTGTTTCCAGATTCTCGTGAAGAATTACAGCTCGCAGTATAACAAAGGTCACGATTCTGCCTTTGGAACGTTTTACATCCAGAGCTGTGCTTTTCAACACCAGACCCGCTTAAGCTTGAGTGTTTTGTGGTCAATTAAAATGTTGATTGTGTTAATAACAAACGCTTCCACACTTATTGCAAGGAGTAAATGTATATATCAATGAATCATTACATATAAATAACAAAACATCCATCACATTTCCCCACTGCATATATTACTCACACACAAATTATTGATCTTTTGACTGAAAGAATGATTTTCTCCCGTCACCTGCATGCGTACAAGCCATCCCCGGGATCGAATAAGATGAATTTGTCAATCTTTATAAAATATTCAGCGTTATACATCATGTATCTCTCCTGCAACCACAATATGAGCGTTTCTCAATAAAGGTTTGATGAGTCTCTCACGTGGATTTCAGATGACAAAGAGCCCTGCATACACACAATAAACATATGGGATCCTAGGACGAAGAATAATAGGATAGTAAAGCGGCACATACGTTTGGCAGGTATGATGTGTGGACTTTTCATGGACTTCATTTTACGGCCACTGGCAGTTCTACAATTTTAAATTTATGGGATAATAAAAGTAATAAAGCTGAATGGTGTGTGTTTTTTTGGTGGCATGTTGACTTATCCCCTCGTGACTTACTGAACTTGAGCTTTGTCTCGTCCCACCTCCATGTTTCTTTCCTTCTGCTTCTACCCAGTGTCATTCTTCTCCATCTTTTTCCCTGCTTATGTTCCCCCCACATCCCCTCACACAGAGGTGGCCCTCGGAGTTATCAAGACTTTAGGCAAAGCTCTAATATGAGGTCAATCTTCAGAAAAACATAGAAATAAACCCAATATGTATTGAATGGTCCCCAGGTTCTCTCTGTAAATGAGAAAATATGAATGTAGGAGTGTATTTGAATGGAACGCCATGTACACACTGACATTCTACATAAATTCCATCATATAATTACCCTGTTTGAATGAGGCCTTAGGCAACAGCCTATTTTGCCTAATTATAAAGCCACCTCTATCCTCACCCATGTGGTCTTTGCCCCACATTTCTCTCTCATCGACTCTTAGGTCATCCCCTCTCTTTGCCACTCTTTTTCTATCCTCCCTCACTCTGTATTGTTGCTCTCCCCATCTCATCCCCCTGTTTACTCCATACATTTTCTCCTACCTTCTAATGTTCCGCTCCTCATCTCCTTTCAACTCCTAATGTATATCCTCCCTCACACAGCTTCACTTTACGTCCTCATGTCTCATAAGGTGTTTTGCGTGATCTGGACTCCCCTTTGTTTCACTGTGCCATATTGGTCCTCAATCAATAAATCTCACTTGCCATTTGTTCTACCTTTATCTCTCACATGCCGAACGGGGAGTTACATAAGCCTTTAGGCTGCATTGCACCCCCATGCACCTTTACAGACCTGCTACTGTTTACAGTCTTCCCTGTCCAATCTCGCATACGGTAAAAGTGTGGTTGAAGGACTGGCGTCTGACCTACTTTCTTGTGGTTTAGTAGGTCAGCATTGCAAGAGGAGGGGGGGTTTTCAGTACACACATTTTTTTACAAAAGTTCCATCAGCCAAGGAATGGACATGTCTATTCTCACAATAATGTTCTGCTAGACCGGTCGAAACATACGTTGTCCATCATGACCGACCCCCCATACCATACATCACCTAAGAACAAATCTGCATGGACTCTAGTAGTACTGTTCTTACAGGATTAAACAGATACCATTTCAATTTTTATGAAATTTATTTTATGTGAATATGATTGCATGGAATCGCCATTATAAAGTCAAAGAAATGGAATCAACTTTGCCTTGGGTTGGCGTCCATTTACGGAATCACCCATATAATCTACACTACCTGGCCATAAAAAGTCACACACTGTAATATTTGGTTGGGCCACCTTTTTTTGTTTGTAATCAGAAATGCATTCGCCGTGGCATCTTTTCAATAAGCTATTTATTTGCGGCCAGACTCGTATAAATTTGTGGCCAAGATCTTGTATTGATGATGGGAGAGTCGCAGCGCTGCGTAAAGTCTTCTCCAGCACATTATCCCAAAGATTCTCAATAGGGTTAAGGTCTGGACTGGGAGGTGGCCAATCCATGTGTGAAAATGAGGTTTCATGCTCCCTGAACCACTCTCGCACAATTTGAGCTCGATGAACCCTGGCATTGCCATCTTGGAATATGCCCGCTGTGCCATCAGGGAAGAAAAAAACCCATTGATGGAAAAACCTGTTCATTCAGTATATTCAGGGAGTCACATGACCTCATTTTATACTGAAAAATATTAATCACTGCAGTAATTATCCAATGGAAGGCGAGCACCTATTGGCTTATGGAAATCCGGGCGGGGACGTTTTTGTGCAAGGCGGTGTAATTCTGTATAGTGTTTTCAAGACGATTATGTCTATAGGTTTATGTTTTCTAGGTGTGATTATACAATCTACCCTTTTATTAAGCAATGTATGAATGTAATCGTGGTTTTAGTGCTGAGGTCAGAGAGGAAGCTACCACAATACATCATATACAGAACTGATAACCAAATGTCATTATGTAATGGACATTTCGAGGGTGTTAATAACATCTGGAAATATCAAACACATTTTCACACAATAAAAGCGTAATACATTATGTATGACTGTACAACACCGAAAGAATAACCGAGGTCGAACAATCATTCTAAAGCCATGTATATTATACCGCAAAGTATTCTCCTGCCTAAGGAACATTCTGGAATATATATAAACACATGAGGATGATAACAGGAAATTATCATAGTTTTCAGTTCTAGCTCAAAATAAATTATTTTCATATGTAAATAGACTTGATAAAAATGAAATCTAGCAACTTCTCAGCTGGAAAATGTACAGGGCGTGTGTCACGTGGCAGAGCCATTTCCCTCACACTTTTCTAAAGCTCAGATCATAAGGAGCAGAAGAACAACTAGACGGGTTACTCATTAACCGCCGAATCGGCCCCAAATGGTGAATTTCACTTTTCGATGCAATTTCATGGCAATTTGCCTATTCACAAACCTGTCAATGTGCCAAATACAGGCAAAATCGACAGCGAAATACTGTGCAATTCGTCTGCATCAAAATTGCCCCATAGAAGACTATTGAAGGCCTGAGGCACCTAAGGCGTAGGGCCCTTAAGTGGCCTCTGACGCCAGGACGCAGGGAGGATTTTCCTTTAACAGAAAAGGAGCGTGTGTGGGGGTTTGAGCGGGAGAGGTGTGGGAGGAGTCACCAGGAGGGTACTTAAGGCGCGTGTGGAGACGCTCTGCGTGCCTTTTTCTCCTGAGGTAGAGCTGACAGAAATCCCCACCCTCCCCCCTTTTTTCTATTTTTATGATGGGAAGGGTTGTTTTAGTTGGGGTTGGTTTTGTATGTTTCCCCTTTGTCACAGCAGGGGCTTGTAGGCAGTGCTGGGGTAGGGGTTCCTTTTATTTAGGCTAATTGTAGATCGGTTGGTTGGGTGATGGGAGGAATTTGTAGTTGGTTGTTTTGGAGGTGTGTGGTGGTTGTGTGGAGTCCTCTGGCAGCACGGTTTTATGATGTGTTTTTATGTTATGGCAATTTTTATGTCATGGTGATGGGGATATTGTGTGGAGTTTTTAGCTGTGGCCGATATATATAATAAATATATATTATTCCACAGTCAAGTGTTCGTGTCTTTTTGTGTATTTCTTGTCCCCTTGCGTACGACTCGGTCATCAGTAGTAGGCGACTTCACAGAGGTTTCAATGTAAAAAGGTAATATATATTTTTTTTAAATTTAAAGACTGTCTATTTTTTACATTTTTTGCAAAAACCCTTTATATTTCTTTTTAAAAAAAACTTTGGGCTCTATTGCACCCCTCGCGTATCGGTTTTGCGTGCACGTAAATGCGCATCTGCGCGAGGACAAAACCATTTGCGCAGAACGTCGTATTACGACGTTCGTGCAAACGATGCGCGTTAACGTCCAACGCGAGTGACCCTGCGCGAACCCAGCGCGAGCGCAAGTTCGTGCGCGCATCCCATACTTAACATTGTGAGCGCCAATGCGTTCGTGCGCTGGTACGCGGATGCTATTCCAATCTTCGCGCAACGAAAGTTTGCGCGCATTTTCGTAACGTCTTTGAAAAGCAGGTGGTAACTGTAAATGTGATCGTCCTGGGCTAAACGAAATACACCAGCACGAAAAAAAAAATAAAAAAATACAGCACAGTTACAGATTTTACACATACCCAAACATTAAAATTTATAAATTGTGTCATTGTTAATTTTTTGGCTGGTGGTTAATTTTTTTTCTCCTTTTTTTTAGTTTGTAAATATTTTATTGGAAATGGGTGATTGATGTTGGCTGAATCCCGTGACAAAACAGCCTGTCCACCGATTCCTGCACGCAACGTTCATTTGCAAACGGATCTGCGCACGAAAAAATGCGCTCTGATTGGAATACCACGTTAATTTTCGAGCGATAACGTTTTTTTTCGCGAGCGCATTTGCGCAGAGAATGTAATATGGCCCTCTGTGTTTTTTGGCAACGTTTTTGTTTCCAAGTCATTTTTTATTTTTAAGAGACCTTTTATTATTTTTCGAGGGACTTTGTTATTATTTAGACACATTTTTATTGATTGAAACTCCTATTAGGAGAATAGGAGACTTTTCTTTCAGTTCAGTGGAATTTGGTGATGCCAATTTCGGCGCAAATCAGCTGTTATTTGTGCAATTCGACGGTTTTCGATGAAGTCCGATAACTGCTTTGGAAACTGTGCCAATTTCGGCAATATATGGTGACCATTTGCTAAATAGTGAATTCACCATATTTTTGCCAAAATGGAATTGCCGAAGTGTGAACGACTTATTCATGATTTGGAAATTCAGATACTACCAAATAACTGAATCCCATTAAGAATGACTTTCAACTAATCCTAAAAAATGGTGATGAAAACAAGAATCAATTCGGATTAATTTGTTTCACTTGAATGGCATGATGCGATATATATGCAAATTTATTCGGATCCATTGGTGTTTATCCAAGTGAGCAAAGAATATTCCGATTTTTTGTTTTGCAGTCAACCTTTTCCTTTTTTATCCAAATAGCACTATATGACAAATAGTGATATATTCAAATATGTGCCGGCTAGGTGGAGTAGAGGTAACATAACTGCTCTATAACCGACTGAGAAACTGTGGAGACAAAGGCTCGATCCCAGCAAGAGCACCTCTCCAGTAAGTGTCCTTGGGCAAGACACTTAATGGTACATACTCGCCACACAGGACATACTTGAAAACGAGAGAAATCTCAATGTATCCTTCCTGGTAAAAATCCTTTCTATATATATAGTGACAGAGCAGTGAAAGAAGTTGGGATTGAAGATTCCTTTGGTGATGGAGTTTGGAAAGTTTTAAGTTAAGAAAAAATAAAATCCAAAATTAAACACAGCAACGTTTAATCAATTTCCCAATATTACAAAATATTGATTCGAAACAACACATGTCATTCCGAAATTACGAATCAATTTGGAACAACGTGTAACTATTTTCGCCCCGGAAACTAATCATCGTAACATAACGTAAATGACAAAGCGAAATTATTAACTCAACGAATGAAGTCAAAACTAAACGAATTCTGTTGCCGTGCACGTGTCAGAGGCTAGGGACAGATGAGCGCATTTTCTGCGGCCACCGTCAAAATGTACGTCGATGCGTGCGCACGCATTTTTTCACGGAATACGCTTAAGTGGTCAGACGATGCGCAATTCTGGACGTATTTCATGACGATGGGGTAAAAAGAAGTCTAGGGAAATCCGGCTGTTTGAACGTTATGTTGGCCGCACACTAGCAGCGTCTGACGTCTCCTAATCACGCACACACGCTGCTATGCGGCCGCAGCGCACTCTGTACGTCAGTACCAGCGGTTTAACGTTCTCGAAAAAATGCGTTCATTTTCCACTTGCGTTGCGCGGCCGGACTTTTGTGCGACCGTACGTCGTATATTGGCCGTCATTGCCTGTCATCTGCTGCTAGTGCGGCCGTGATTATGTGCGCCAGAACGCGCGTTCGCACTGCCTCAGTCTGACCCTAGCCTAAAGACTACCGTAGATACGCGAGTAAAGCGCGACCCGAATATGTAAGGAGCTGGTTCCGGGGTGGTAGAATTGAGCCCAATGTGTAATGATACTTGCTGAGAAACGTAGATGTATAAACGAAAAGAGGGTTTATTAGGAAATCATAGAACATAAAAGGCAACAGATGAATATAGAAGGGATCACACTGAATAAACAATAATAACTTTAACTGAAGGCAAGCCAAGACAATACTAAACTAAACTAAACTACGACAAAAGAGAAATATATGGAGGCAGAGTGTATTTGCAGGCAGAGGTTCCTGGGTCTGTAAAGGGTCTTGGCAATGCAGAACAACGGGCTCTGGGGCTTCTGCAGGATACAGGGGTAGCGGATTCTGCGGGAGGATACCGGGCAGCGGATTCTGCGACTCCTGTAGAAAACCAGACAGCGGATTCTGCGGGATGCAGGGCAGGCAGGTTCTGAGACTTCCGTAGATACAGGCAGCGGATCCTACGGGATGCAGGGCAGGCAGGTTCTGAGACTCCTGTAGAATACCAGACAACGGATTCTGCGGGATGCAGGTTCTGAGACTTCCGTAGATACAGGCAGCGGATCCTACGGGATGCAGGGCAGGCAGGTTCTGAGACTTCCGTAGATACAGGCAGCGGATCCTACGGGATGCAGGGCAGGCAGGTTCTGAGACTCCTGTAGAATACCAGACAGCGGATCCTGCGGGATGCAGGGCAGGCAGGTTCTGAGACTCCTGTAGAATACCAGACAGCGGATTCTGCGGGATGCAGGGCAGGCAGGTTTTGAGACTTCCGTAGATACAGACAGCGGATCCTGCGGGATGCAAGGCAGGCAGGTTCTGAGACTTCCGTAGATACAGGCAGCGGATTCTGCGGGATGCAGGGCAGGCATGTTCTGAGACTTCTGTAGATACAGGCACAGAGGAAGGGAATACTGGTGGAAACAGAACAGTTAGGGTCTAGATGGATAGAGTAACAAGAGGCAGCTCCCTATCAGCTTGGCATGCACCAAGACAATGCAGAAGCATTGTGTCTTGGGAGTGGTTCCTTTTTGTAGAGGGGGAAATCAGGATGCATTAGTCAGCACCTGGTTGCTGGATCAGCCTGGCTGTAGAGGAATTACCCGTCTACTTACAGGAAACTGGCTTGCTTTTAGGTTTCCTGCGGCGCTGGCGTCCAGGTTCCTGACAGAATATAACATGAAGGATAGATATTTTTTATGTAAATGAGAGAATACTCAAGACTCGAATATAACGCGAGGAGCAAAATTATACTGTACCGGTAAACAAACCTTCCAGGTTTTCTTAACACAGTCAGGCTCCTCCTCAGGCCAGGGTGCTCTGCTCTAGAATAATTGCAGTTGTTACTAAGCAGGAAGCCGCCGGCCAAGTGTCTTCTTGTCAGGGTGGCACCTGGCATACGCTGTGGTGGGACCCAATTGCTGGGGGTTTGAGCCCTTTAGGCAGGTATAGGCAGACAGTACCTTAGAATAGGCTGGCTGGTAGCAATCCGTAGCGCAGTACAAAATGGGATCACGAGATAGAGAGGTCTGGACAGTCCGAGGGTCAAATAGGCTGGCAGCAAGTAATCAAGGTTGGTGGGTAAATCAGGTTCTGGTACACGGTTATCAATAGAGCAGGTCAGTATAGCACAAGGTTTGACTTGTAATGAGAAGTCAGGTTGCACAGGGGAAGGAGTCTCTTTTATTAGACAGGGGGGTGTGGTGTGTGTGCGCGCGTGCTTAACTCTGTACTTCGGATTAACCCCTACAGGTACTGGACAGGACTGTGGCAGCACTTTTCCTGTATGCACACATGCAGGGCAGGTTCCTGCGCACATACAGGTACTGATCCCTGACACTTCTTAACTAGCGATTAAATGGCCGGTGGAGGGGAAAAATTGGCTTAAACCGAGTATGCCCTCTGGCCGTGATGGATCCCACCTCTTCTGAGAATCCGAGAGTTCCTGAAGTGTTTGCAAGCATCAGGGAGCCCACATCCACTTCAGCGAGACTACCGAAACTTCCGGGAGACTTGGGATCCAGAGCAAGGCAAGTTTTTTTTTCTTTCTACACACAATGCAGATGTCTCGAATATAACGTGACCCCTCTAAGTTTAAGGTAAAGGTTTGTCACCAAAATCTAGCGGTATACTCGTGTATCTACAGTACTTTATAGGTTTGGTCAACCAAAAAAGATAGGGTACGTTTCCCGTATGCCATGCTCACAAAGACGTTAAGAGACATCTGAACCCCCTCCCTTGAATCCCACCAACTTTCACTAATGCAATTTCTTATTTGGAAGATTATAATCACTTTGAGTCATTCATTTGACCTACAATCGTTTGTGTGAAGATGAAAGCTTTCAGTGTCTATCAAGTAGAATGAAGATTTTCCAAAAGCACTAATTGAATAGCCTTGCAAAAGTGCGTTAACAAAAAAACCTTGTCTGCACACATTACGTTTTGAATAGCTGCTCCTCCTTTCATTAAATAAAAAGCCACTTGACATGTTTGGCACAACAGGAACGATAAAAGCCTATCACAAAGCCCTGTTTTAGTCCTCCACATACGATGGAAAACGGCCACAGATTTCAAATCCAGCCCATGTTCCAAGAAAACGTTGTGGTCGGCAGTCTATGTCGGGATAAGTTGTTTCTCGGAAGAAAGATTATCGATATGGTCGTCAGTTCGACAACAAATTGCAAGTAAACGGGGAAATAGTTCTACTCTAAGCCCTGCGTACGCCAGAGGACGTGCAGGACCTTGGAGGGCCGGAGACCCGATATGAGGCAAGAATCATTAATAACCGGGAGGACGTCTGAGAAATGATCTACATCACCCAGGGAATGGGATAGTAAAATGAAATATTAAAACCAGGACATTACACGTCTTGCTTACAGCTTTATGTGGTTTGAAACTCCTAGGCAAGGAGCCATGGAATCAAAACGATATATATGCATAATTTAACCCCTTAGTGACGGGGCAGTTTTACACAAATCCGTCCTTTAGTGACCGCTGCTGTTTTTACGTTTCTGCGCTGTTCTTTTTAAGGTCACATTTTCCTCTTACTCGTTTATGCAACCCACACATATTATACACCGTTTTTCCCGCCATTAATTGGAATTTCTAAAAATACCATTATTTCCATCATGTCTTATAATTTATTCTAAAACAAAATATGAAATATGATGAAAAAATGGTAAAAACACACTTTTTCGTAATTTAATCCCCAAAATCTACAACAGCCAAAAAAGACCCCAGCTAAATAGTTTCAAAATTTTGTCCCGAGACTAGAAATACCCAATTTTTTACATGTTTTTGCTTTTTAACCCTTTCACTGTTGAGCCAGTTCACCTATGTGCGCTGAGCTCATTCTGACCGTTTTATGCTCATTATTTTTAGATGACAGCCTAGGTCCTATTTAACTAAACCCCCCCAGACAAACATTTTTTTTTAAATAAAACCAAAATTTCTTTTTTTTTAAATTTATTTTTATTTATTTTTTTGTTTTAGCTTTTTTTTACACCAAACCTAGTCATGACCCTCTAGCTGCCACGGATCTGGAGAAAAAGGGATTCAAAGGATCCCCCTATCTCCCCTTGGCAGCTAGGGGGTTAACTGGCCCACTGATATCCT
Source organism: Leptobrachium leishanense (assembly GCA_009667805.1). Taxonomy (NCBI): domain Eukaryota; kingdom Metazoa; phylum Chordata; class Amphibia; order Anura; family Megophryidae; genus Leptobrachium; species Leptobrachium leishanense. The sequence continues at coordinate 426,951,121 of CM019064.1, read as the reverse complement.
CACACATAAGGTGGGAATGTCAGTGGATGGGGGGTGACCAGGAGGCCTGGCTGACATCCAAGATGTCAGCTACCTCCATGTTTAAATCGCGCCTCGGTCGCGATCCGGCAGCGAAACTGTTAACTTTGTACACCGCTGAAAAGGGGAGACTCTCCCCTTTCCAGCAGTGTAAAAAGTTTCTAGCTGCCAAGGTTGGAGAGATAGAGGGCTCCAAATGAGCCCCCCCTCCAATTCCTGGTTTTCAATGCAGGTGCCGGGGGGGGCCTGCCGATGACGTCTAAAGCAGTGTGGTTATGTCATCGTGCTCGCCAGCCCCTCTAAAGCAGAGGGGCAGGCTTCCTCCCTGCCAGAACTCCGTTGGAACCAGCGAGGGAGGTAAGTATCGGGCGGGAGGGAGGTTCGGAGTCGCTGACATACTATGTACGTCTGCGGGTCTAAGGGAGACCCGTGGGCAGGACGTACCTAGTACGTCAGCAGTCATTAAGGGGTTAAATATAACTGTCCATGTGTGTGTCCCTTCTATTTATCCCTCAAAGCTAGATATCATTATCAAAGAGACATCTATTTCCTTTGTAGAAAGAGATCAGTAGGAAAATAAAGTCAGAAACAGTTTTTTTAAGTATGTGCAACATTTAAAACAGACCCGCACAACATGTGGCCCGCTGTAGAATTTTGTGTGGCCCGCGAGCAGGTGTGGCTGCCCAGATCTTGACTAGCCCTATTCAATGGGTGTGTGTGAATGTGTAACTGTGTGGCCGGGTATGTGGATGAGTGGCCAAGGGTCTTTAAAGTCAATGCATTTATGACATAAATGTTACGTCATTGGTCCTTAAGGGGTTAAATGCTTACAACCATTCTTATCCCCTTCAGAGTCACTGCAGTTCTTAACCCAAAGCTCTGTTGAAAAATGGTGGAAAACCTTGCAATAAGTCTTGAAAGGGTTAAGAACTGTAGTGACTCTGAAGGGGATAAGAATTGTTGTAAGCATTTAAATGGTTAAATCTGGTAAAATCTCAGGGCCCTATTACAATCTTCACGTTAAAACGCTTGCGCAACGTGTGAATTTGTGCACCCAGCGTTAAACGTTAACGCACGTAAATCACCGCTGGAATTACAATCCTCGCGCATTTTTTTCATCTGTCGAGCAATAACGTGCGTAAAACGGACACGCACAAATACACGCGCAGAAATCAGTGGGCGGACTGTTTTTTTCACGTGATCCATCTGTACTAGACCTGCGAAGTGGGTATCACCAGATACCGATGCATCCTGAAGACAAAGAGAAGACTGCGTTCATCTGCCCACTGGGGTTCTTTGAGTTCAACAGAATGCCTCAAGGCCTTACGGGGGCTCCAGCCACGTTCCAACGGTTAATGGAGAAGACAGTCGGGGACATGAACCTGATCGAAGTGTTAGTGTATCTGGATGATATAATTGTGTTCGGGAAGACTTTGGAAGAACATGAGCAACGGTTGGAGAAGGTCTTGAAGCGGCTCCATGAAGAAGGGTTGAAACTGTCTCTGGAGAAGTGTCAATTCTGTTTGCTTTCCGTCACGTGCCTGGGACATGTTGTTTCAGCAGAAGGCGTTTCGACAGATCCTTGGAAGGTGGAAGCCGTAGCTTCCTGGCCTAGACCCCGAAATGTTACCGAACTCAGATCTTTCTTGGGGTTCTGCTCCTATTACCGAAGATTTGTAGGAGGATTTGCCAAGATAGCTCAACCACTGAACAAGCTCCTACAGAAAGAAGACGCAGAAGAAGGCCACAAGGCCTCCGACCAAAATCCGTCGGCTCCCGGGCCAAGGAAGACTAGTCAATGTGAAGGTGCTTCCTTGAAGCTGAAAGAGAGTCTAACTCGAGCTCCTGTCTTGGCTTACGCGGATCCTCATAAGCCGTACGAACTGCATGTGGATGCCAGCAGAGAAGGTCTAGGGGGAGTCCTATACCAAGAGTATGGTGGATTGCCGAGGCCTGTAGCGTATGTGAGCCAGAGCCTTACGCCGTCAGAAAAGAACTATCCTCTTACAAGTTGGAGTTCCTAGCCTTGAAATGGGCGGTAGTAGACAAGCTAAAAGATTATCTGTATGGAGCCGAATTTGTGATAAAGACTGACAACAATCCTCTTACCTACGTCCTTACTACGTCGAAGCTGGACGCAACGGGACATCGGTGGTTGGCCGCTCTGTCAGGGTTTCGGTTCAGCCTGAAGTATCGCCCTGGGGTGAATAATCGAGATGCCGATGCTTTGTCAAGAAGACCTTACACTACAGAATGGACTCAGTTAACTCCAGATGGGGTGCAAGCTTTATGTCAAGGAGCAGAGCGCCGGGTCAACGGAGGGATTGAAGCAGAAGCCATAGGAGTTATGGCTGCCGCTGTTCCAGAGTTCTATTGTAATCCTACGCAGCTGAGGGATGAAAGTTTGCCTACTTTTTCGAAACGGGACCTGAGCGCTGATAAGGCTGGAGACCCTTTGATTGCATTAACCATGAAGGCCCTAAACGCGAACCAACGGGAGATTCTTCTGACAAATTCCCCAGAAGGGGCCAGATTGGTATACAAAGAGTGGGAACGGTTGAAGATGTTGGATGGGGTGGTCTACCGAAGGGGCCCCTCGAACAATGCTGAAGAGACCCAACAGTTGTTCCTTCCCACCAAACACAGAGAGGATGTGCTGCGGTCATTACACGATGAACATGGACATTTAGGTGCAGGAAGAACTTTTAAGCTGGTGCGAGACAGATTCTATTGGCCCTGCATGAGATCTGAAGTTGAAAGTTACTGCCACTCATGTCTGAGGTGTATCCAGAGTAAGACCCTACCAACCCAAACTGCTCCAATGAGCCACCTACAAAATTAAGGACCCATGGATTTGGTGTGCATTGATTTCCTGTGCTTAGAGCCGGATGCTAGTGGGCAGGGAAATATTCTAGTAGTGACTGATCATTTCACGCGTTATGCCCAAGCTTTTTCTACGAAAGACCAACGTGCTCCTACGGTGGTGAAGGTTTTAATGGAAAAGTTCTTTGTTCACTATGGCCTACCAAGGAGAATACACTCTGATCAGGGTAGAGACTTTGAGAGCCGGCTTGTTGGGCAATTACTGGAACTGCTGGGAATTCAGAAGACCCGAACTAAACCATATCACCCTCAAGGTGATGCTCAACCCGAAAGATTCAATCGCACGCTGCTAAATATGTTGGGGACACTGTCAAACAGAGAGAAGCAGAGCTGGAGTCGTCACATAGCCACGCTAGTACATGCATACAACAGTACGGAGAGTGACGCTACTGGATACTCACCATACTACCGTCTTATGTTCGGAAGAGAAGCTCGACTGCCGGTCGATTTGGCGTTTGGGCTATCTCTGGATCAGACGTCTGTAGCCTCTCATAGAAATTATGTGGATAGACTTCGGAAGAACTTGGCTCTGCGTTTGAACAGGCCCGTTTGACCTCAGGAAACAGGGAACAGAGGAATAAGCGGAACTATGACTTGAAAGTTCGGATACAGGATCTACAACCCGGTGATAGGGTTTTGTTGAAGAACTTGGGTGCTTCTGCAAGGCATAAGTTGGCGGATAGATGGAGTTCTCAGGTTTACATTGTCTGCAAGCAACTGCCGGATATGCCAGTTTACCAAATCCGACCGGATGGAAAGGCTGGGCCTCTTAATAACTGGCACCGGAATCATCTGCTACCTTTGGGAGAGGCTGTAAGGATACCAGTTGGAGACGAACTTTCTCTGCCGAACCCGCCTGCTCCACGTTTAACTCCCGTTACTCGGTCTCAGCAGACACGGGTTGTTGAAGAAAGTGAAGGGGATAGTGAGGAAGAAGGCTTTTGTCTGGACTGGGTGCGTTCACCAGAACCTGAAGAGGTCCTCCCAGTTCCCAAATGGTGAGAAAGTAACCTGAGGCCTGAGGCTCCTGAATTCCAATTGGAAGTTTCCGAGATTTCTGAAATCCCTGTAGTTCCTGAAAACGCGTCCTATGATTACAGTTCTATACCTTCACTGGAAGGATCATACTCTGAAGAGATGTCTGTTCCAGTTGTGGATGAAAGAACTGAACCCACACCTGTAGTACTTCCACCTGAAGAGGAACTGATTGAGCCAGAACCAAAACGCTCTATTCGACCGCCCCAGAGACTCACCTACGACTCACCAGGACATAGCACTGAAGAGGCTGTCACCACAGTGCGAAGGTTGCCCGAAGTGTCTGCCATGTTAGCTGAGGTAGTCAGGAGCATGAGTCAACTTGAGGATGTGTATCTGACCCATTGTATGCTCGCTGCTGAGCCTGTATATGTTGCCTAATGTATGTTGAAATGTAATGCAACTGTTATACCTCCTTGGAGAGACCCAAGAGTTCTAGGAGGGGGAGAGTGTAGCGCTGGTTTAAAACACTGTTGCTGTATTACTCGCGTTTGGCCACCAGAGGGAGACAAGCGCAATGTAAGAGACACTGGACAATGGGACTACGTTTTCCAGCATGCTTTGCGGCGGGAACAGGAAGTGGGTGGGGAGAAAGGACATACATCCGCAGCCTCGTGCAGAGAAGAGCCAGTGCGCGCCAAGGGGTGAACAGAGCAAAACGCACGTGAGACAAGGAGCGATTGTGACCAGGCCAGAGCGCAGGTGCTGCCTTGCGGAGCTGGAGATCGGTTTAAATTACTTGCCAGAGACCTAGTAATCCACCGGTGAGAACTTTACACAGATACAGAGCTGCAGAAGGACCCCGAGTTAGGAGACCGCGATGATCTAATGGGAGTGCAGGCGGTGAGCTGAGCATCTTGTGGCAGAAACGGACAAGCAAGACAAGCGAATCCGGTGGCACAGAGTCCCAGTCAAGTCGAGCGGAGAGACGTCCTGGGTCGAGCAGAGCGCAGAGTATCTGGCGGATGGGTGAGAGGCCTTCCCGGCCACAGTAAAATAATAAAGCACGCTGCAGTTTGTCTAAACCTACAGGGCCCCAACGTGACTAGTTGAAGACACATTGAAATCATTCACTGGCCAGTTGAATCTAGTACCCGGGTACCAACACACGCATACACATACACCTTCTTGGGACACAACCTGTACGGGACTCACACTCCAGCAACGAAGGGGTTAAAATTCCTTTTTTCTTTTCCGCTGCGCGTTTCTCGCATTACGAACTTCTGTAAATATATATGTATACCGTGCTGCTCTATATATGCCAGTTTATTTGAGATCAGTAAACTATATAACTTATAAAATCAACAACAGTGCTGGTGTATATTTATTCCCTAGTGCGGGGAGACTGACCCGAGGTTTAAATTCAGCGGCTCCTCCGGGAGTGAGCGCTACAATTTATATCAAATCTACACTACTTATAGATATATATGCAAACACACATATATATATATATATATATATATTTATATATATATATATATAGGTATATAGGGTAAATATATATATATTTACCCTACGGTCCAAGTATCCACTGCAACTGGTCATCATGCCTAGCTCCTGCTGATGAGGGTCCAACAAACCCGAAACGGCGCTGTCCTAGGAGTGGCTTTGACCAGTTGCATAAACCTTATCTCTGCTAGAAAGTCACAGTGTGGCATAGCATTGATTTTAGGGCTCTGTGTAATAACAGACCCAGGATGCATCAAAGTGAGACAGAGGTCATTTGCATATCCTACCCAGAATTCCTTGCTGCATATGGGGAATGTGGCACAGGAGCTCTGGGATGCAATTCATCGAATTGCTGTGATGTGCAGGTGGCTTCTGCAATAATAAACATATATATATATATAATATATATATATAAATATACTGTATATATATATACAGTCAGGTCCAGAAATATTGGGACATCGACACAATTCTAACATCTTTGGCTCTATACACCACCACAATGGAGTTGGAATGTGCTTTAACTGCAGACTGTCAGCTTTAATTTGAGGGTATGTACATCCAACTCAGGTGAACAGTGTAGGACTTACAGCAGTTTGCAGATGTGCTTCCCACTTGTTAAGGGACCAAAAGTAATGGGACAATTGGCTTCTCAGCTGTTCCATGGCCAAGTGTGTGATATTCCCTCATTACCCCAATTACAATGTGCAGATAAAAGGCCCAGAGTTAATTTCAAGTGTGCTATTTGCATTTGGAATCTGTTGCTGTCAACTCTCAAGATGAGATCCAAAGAGCCTTTACTATCAGTGAAGCAAGCCATCATTAGGCTGAAGAAACAAAACAAACCCATCAGAGAGATAGCAAGAACATTAAGTGTGGCCAAAACAACTGTTTGGAACATTCTCAAAAAGAAGGAACGCACCGGTGAGCTCAGCAACACCAAAAGACCCGGGAGACAGCGGAAAACAATTGTGGTGGATGAATGAAGAATTCTTTCCCTGTTGAAGAAAACACCCTTCACAACAGTTGGCCAGATCAAGAACACTCTCCAGGAGGTAGGTGTATGTGTGTCAAAGTCAAAAATCAAGAGAAGACTTCACCAGAGTGAATACAGAGGGTTCACCACAAGATGTAAACCATTGGTGAGCCTCAAAAACAGGAAGGCCAGATTAGAGTTTGCCAAACAACACCTAACAAAGCCTTCACAGTTCTGGAACAAGATCCTATGGACAGATGAGACCAAGATCAACTTGTACCAGAGTGATGGGAAGAGAAGAGTATGGAGAAGGAAAGGAACTGCTCATGATCCTAAGCATACCACCTCATCAGTGAAGCATGGTGGTGGTAGTGTCATGGCGTGGGCATGTATGGCTGCCAATGGAACTGGTTCTCTTGTATTTATTGATGATGTGACTGCTGACAAAAGCAGCAGGATGAATTCTGAATTGTTTCGGGCAATATTATTTGCTCACATTCAGCCAAATGCTGCTGAACTCATTGGACGACGCTTCACAGTGCAGATGGACAATGACCCAAAGCATACTGCAAAAGCAACCAAAGAGTTTTTGAAGGGACAGAAGTGGAATGTTATGCAATGGCCAAGTCAATCACCTGACCTGAATCCCATTGAGCATGCATTTCACTTGCTGAAGACAAAACTGAAGGGAAAATGCCCCAAGAACAAGCAGGAACTGAAGACAGTTGCAGTAGAGGCCTGGCAGAGCATCACCAGGGATGAAACCCAGCGTCTGGTGATGTCTATGCGTTCCAGACTTCAGGCTGTGATTGACCGCAAAGGATTTGCAACCAAGTATTAAGAAGGGAAAGTTTGATTTATGATTATTATTCTGTCCCATTACCTTTGGTCCCTTAACAAGTGGGAGGCACATCTGCAAACTGCTGTAAGTCCTACATCGTTCACCTGAGTTGGATGTACATACCCTCAAATTAAAGCTGACAGTCTGCAGTTAAAGCACATTGTGTTTGTTTCATTCCAACTCCATTGTGGTGGTGTATAGAGCCAAAGATGTTAGAATTGTGTCGATGTCCCAATATTTCTGGACCTGACTGTATATAGAGAGAGAGAGAAACGAGAGATTAATGGAGCAGACTGGACAGGGCATACGGTTTGAGTTACAATATCGACATTTCAATAAGCCAGACTTCGGCGTAAATACATATTGTCCCGGCCGCCCTAAATACAACATGTACTTCCTGTGGAAAGTTCTAATAAGGGATCCTCATTATAAAACTAGACCTGTCGCCAAAAAAGCAACTTTACATTAATCACTAGGGCTTAATGGAGCATTAGCTGGATCCGCGGAACTGCTAGAGTGGAAACATTTTTTATTTTTACACACACACCTATACACTGCCTGGCCGAAAAAAAAGGCACCACTTAACGTCCAAGCTTGTTATGATCTGGGGTGGCTTCAGCTGGTCAGGTCTGGGTTCATCAACGTTATGCCCAAAAAAATGAGGTCATGTGACTCCCTGAATATACTGAATGAGCAGGTTTTTCCATCAATGGGTTTTTTCTCCCCTGATGGCTCAGCGGGCATATTCCAAGATGGCAATGCTTAAAAGACTTATATGTCTGGATGGGAGCTGAAATGTTGACCTTATTTTAATGGATCAATAAATATTTATTATTTTTACAAGTCCTGGAGTGCTGCCACACCGTCTTGTATTTTTATATATGTCTGGCACCGGGCAGCCACAAATGGATGAGCGTGAGTGCATGATTATTTGAGATATATATATATATATATATACATACATACATACACACACAAGGGTCAAGTAGAGCAAGAAACGGATGGGAATGCAGTTCCTCCACTATGTTCTCAGAAGGAACAGAGTTCCCTTTGGCCCACACATTGAGAAGCTTTCATTAGTTCCTACTCATATGTTTCCTAATTATATCACCCTAAATATTTCATATCTATTACAATTATAACAGGGGTTCCCTAAAACCCAGCCTGTAGTTATGTTTAAACATCGATATCAACTTTGCATGTGGAGTGGTGGGTTAAGTGCAACATGTCAGAGGTTAATGAAGGAGCAGATATCTTGGACAGTTTCCACAGTTATCTTTCTATGACTAGAGATATAAATATAGATATATAGTCGCAGAGGACATTTATACATCCCAGCAATTCAGAGAACTGCTTACAGGCCTCATGTGCCACATTCCCCATATGCAGCAAAGAACTCTGGGTAGGATATGCAAATGAAGTCCACAGCTTCTCACATATATATATATATATATACACACACACACATTTACACGGTAGACAGTGTACACGTATAATATTTATATATAGACACACTCTCTATACAGTATATATATATACTGTACTGCAGGGCTCAGAATTTCAAGTTCCAAGATACTAACCAGGCCATGAGAGTTACTCGCCACCAGTTGCTCCACCTAACCCCTACCCAGCCCTTAACTCTGCCCCTAAACACACCCCCTTAAATTATCTTATGAAATCACACTGTTAAAGGTTTTATTTAGAATAAAGTTACAAAAATAACATTAATACCCAGACACCAGGCCCCAGATACATGTATACCCAGTCATCAGAGCCCAGTGTGAGCAGAGCGAGGAGGCAGAAGCTCCTCTCCACCCCCCCACCCCCCGCCAGTGACAGAGACGAGCTGGGTCAGGTTGGGCTGCTGAGTCCTGCCACCATGCAGCCTCGGGAACCGGGGCTGCACAGTGAAACCGCTGGAATACGCAGCACAGAATAATTTATTGTGCTGCCTGTGTGTGCATTTCCACTCGCCCTCACTTAATTTCCACTCGCCAAATGCTAGTAGGCGAGTGGAAATTTTGAGCCCTGCTGTACTGTATATATATTTCCTTTCTTTTTATATGAGCAGTTCCGCGGATGCATCTAATGCTCCATTAAGCCCTAGTGATTAATGTAAAGTTGCTTTTTTGGCGACAGGTCTAGTTTTATAATGAGGATCCTTTATTAGAACATTCCACAGGAAGTACATGTTGTATTTAGGGCGGCCGGGACAATATGTATTTACTCAGAAGTCTGTCTTATTGAAATGTCAATATTGTAACCCAAACCGTATGCCCTGTCCAGTCTGCTCCATTAATCTCTCGTTTCTCCCTCTGGTTTTAAAATATATAAAAAGCAATGATGCTACTCAAATGAATGTCTGAACAAACCCAGAATGGAAAGAGTAAAAAAAAGATACATGTGACATTTTTTCTTGGGTAAAGCAAAGTAGTCTTTGGTATTCTTAATGTGCACGCACTTCATTGCATCTGCCAATGCCTAATGATAGAGCAGCGCGACTAAATAACGGTTGACAACTCGGCTTAGCTTGGAAGCTCGCCATGTAATTCATGCCACGGACTGATCAACCTATAACCCTACTATTGCCGCTACCCTCTTGTCTCTACTTACCCTCTACTTAGAGAACACGCACTTAATTCGGCACTTTACACCAAGCTTAAAAATAGCACGAACGTCAAAACCGCACAGTATGCAATTAAGTACGAACAAATAAAAAAAATTCCACATGTTTACTGCTCCCTCCGACAAGCAAAGCGTATAATTTTCTTGCGGTTCCCTTCAGATTCTCATTGCGATTTTTTTATTTTATTTTTTCTTAGGGTAGTGTATACAGATGTTTTAAGAGCTCGCACTGTATCCTTCCTGTGTATGTTAGAAATGCACGCCTTGATCGCGATGATGAAAAATCTGACATTAATAACGGGTTAGCACCTATTATCATGACTTTTTTTTTATTACGGGAAGTGTCGGGTAAAATGGAAAATGCCATTATCTTTTCTTTGCCCGATGTTATTCTGTGTTAGGACGGCACGGGCAGCTTGGCTACAGTCGATCGACTTCCACACTTTGAAAAAATGCATCTGTTCTTATGTTTTTACCGAAATTTTTAATGTGATTGTATCACAACTACTTGTAAGGAATCTCAGTTCCCCGACTGGGTATATCCATTAATGTTGCTCCCTTACAGGACATCCGTTCTCCCCCCAGCGATCTTCACTTTCTCCTGTCCTTCCCCACAGCTTAAGGACCAGTAAAACAAAAGCGTGTTATAGAATTCCCCAACAAAAATGAGAAAGGACACAGATTTGTGGTAAAAAGTAAACCGAGTGGGCTTTAATGAGACACATGAGCCTAAATATACACTATATTGCCAAAAGTATTCGCTCACCCATCCAAATAATCAGAATCAGGTGTTCCAATCACTTCCATGGCCACAGGTATATAAAATCAAGCACCGAGGCATGCAGACTGTTTTTACAAACATTTGTGGAAGAATGGGTCGCTCTCAGGAGCTCAGTGAATTCCAGCGTGGAACTGTGATAGGATGCCACCTGTGCAACAAATCCAGTCGTGAAATTTCCTCGCTCCTAAATATTCCACAGTCAACTGTCAGCTGTATTATAAGAACGTGGAAGTGTTTGGGAACGACAGCAACTCAGCCACGAAGTGGTAGGCCACGTAAACTGACAGAGCGCGGTCAGCGGATACTGAGGCGCATAGTGCGAAGAGGTCACCAACTTTCTGCAGAGTCAATCGCTACAGACCTCCAAACTTCATGTGGCCTTCAGATTAGCTCAAGAACAGTGCGCAGAGAGCTTCATGGAATGGGTTTCCATGGCCGAGCAGCTGCATCCATGCCATACATCACCAAGTGCAATGCAAAACGTCAGATGCAGTGGTGTAAAGCACGCCACCACTGGACTCTAGAGCAGTGGAGACACGTTCTCTGGAGTGACGAATCGCGCTTCTCCATCTGGCAATCTGATGGACGAAACTGGGTTTGGCGGTTGCCAGGAGAACGGTACTTGTCTGACTGCATTGTGCCAAGATTAAAGTATGGTGGAGGGGGGATTATGGTGTGGGGTTGATTTTCAGGAGCTTGGCTTGGACCCTTAGTTCCAGTGAAAGGAACTCTGAATGCTTCAGCATACCAAGACATTTTGGACAATTCCATGCTCCCAACTTTGTGGGGACAGTTTGGAGCTGGCCCCTTCCTCTTCCAACATGACTGTGCACCAGTGCACAAAGCAAGGTCCATAAAGACATGGATGACAGAGTCTGGTGTGGAGGAACTTGACTGGCCTGCACAGAGTCCTGACCTCAACCCGATAGAACACCTTTGGGATGAATTAGAGTAGAGACTGAGAGCCAGGCCTTCTCGTCCAACATCAGTGTGTGACCTCACAAATGCACTTCTGGAAGAATGGTCAATAATTCTCATAAACACACTCCTAAACCTTGTGGACAGCCTTCCCAGAAGAGTTGAAGCTGTTATAGCTGCAAAGGGTGGACCGACGTCATATTGAACCCTATGGATTAGGAATGGGATGTCACTTAAATTCATATGCGAGTCAAGGCAGGTGAGCGAATACTTTTGGCAATATAGTGTATATACAGTGCAAGGAGGGACTGGGAGAACAACAGGAGGTGACACCCTGGTGTCCCCTCCTCCCCACGACCTTTCAGTATAACCCTCTGGTGATTCATGGGTGCAACATATCCCTAAACTCAAACAAAAGAAGAAATAATAGAACACATTACTATCACATCTTGGGCACTGGGCTGTCTGAATATGACAGATAGCTAGGCCAGTTTGTCTGTGCAGTTATCCTCCAGTCCTCTCCCAGTGCCTCTTGAAAAAAGTGTCTTTGGGAAGACATTAAGCCCCTGCATGGCTGATCCCCAAACTGTGAGCTGCCAATCAGCAGCCGGTCTGCTGAAGAAAAAAGTGAACTTTATTATCTATTCACTGAAACATATACTTTTTGTTTATCTTGTTTTGCTTGTATTTATTCCATCTGTACCATGTCGCCCAGGATGCCCTATTCACTCTCCAGGCATTTTCCAGTAACATCCCATACCACCCTGGCTGAGCTTGATACAATTGGGCCTCACTGACATACCGGTGTGTGCAAATTGAGGTTGCTGCAGCATTGGGGTATCCCTCAAAAAAACTTCCTAACTCACTGTGAAATCTGTGCCCAAATCCTATAGCGCCTGATAGGTATTTTCAAGTTGCCCTGTGACCCATCCATGCTACTGCAGTGCTCAGCAGAAGCAGCAGATTATTATTGAGACGTTTAGAAATCCGGAAGTGGCTGACAACGGTCAGCCAATCCTAGAAACATAGAAACATAGAAACATAGAAAAATGTTGGCAGATAAGAACCTTTCGGCCCATCTAGTCTGCCCAATTACATGGATACTTTACCTGGATTTATCTTTTGTTTAGGATAGCCTTATGCCTATCCCATGCTTGCTTAAATTCAATTACTGTTTTGGCCTCTACCACTTCTACTGGAAGACTGTTCCATGTATCCACCACCCGCTCAGTAAAATAATGCTTCCTGATGTTACTTTTAAACCTTTGCCCCTCTAATCTAAGACTATGTCCTCTTGTTTTGCTATTTTGTTTCCTTTTAAATATACTCCCTTCCTCTACCTTGTGGATTCCCTTTACGTATTTAAATGTTTCTATCATATCTCCTCTGTCTCGTCTTTTTTCCAAGCTGTACATGTTAAGATCATTAAGGCTTTCTTGGTAACTTTTCTCCTTCAAGCCGTACACCATTTTAGTAGCCCTTCTCTGAACTCTCTCCAAGATGTCTATATCCTTCTGGAGATACGGTCTCCAGTACTGCACACAGTACTCCAAGTGAGGTCTCACCAGTGCTCTGTACAGTGGCATGAGCACTTCCCTTTTCCTACTGCTAATACCTCTCCCTACACAACCAAGCATTCTGCTAGCATTTCCTGCTGCTCTATTACATTGACTACTTACCCTTAGATCCTCTGAAATAATAACCCCTAAATCCCTTTCCTCAGATGTTGAGGTTAGGACTGTATCAAATATTCTATATTCAGCCCTTGGGTTTTTACGTCCCAGGTGCATTATCTTGCACTTATCCACATTAAAACTCAATTGCCACAACTCCGACCATTTTTTTAGCTTACCTAAATCATTTGTCATTTGGCTGATCCCTCCAGGAACGTCAACCCTGTTGCAAATCTTTGTGTCATCAGCAAAAAGACATACTTGTCCATTAATACCTTCTGCAATATCACTAATAAAAATATTAAAGAGAATGGGTCCAAGTACTGACCCCTGAGGTACCCCACTGGTAACAAGACCTTGCGCCGAATAAACTCCATTTACCACAACCCTCTGTTGCCTGTCACTCAGCCACTGCCTAATCCAGTCAACAATATTGGAATCTAAACTCAAAGATTGCAATTTATTGATAAGCCTTCTATGCGGAACAGTATCAAAAGCCTTACTGAAATCTAAATAAGCAATGTCTACTGCACCACCTGTGTCTATTATTTTTGTTACCCAATCAAAAAAATCAATAAGATTAGTTTGGCATGATCTCCCTGAGGTGGTGGTGTCATAGTAAAAATTTGTCAAGGTATAATTCAAAATTTTCCTATTGAAGTGTTAGCAAAAACCAACAGGTATGTATGGGGTGAGTCCCTATCAAATGACCCCAACAAGTGATGGGCATGATAGGGGCACGTTACCATGCAGGCACAGTTTAAAGAGTTACATGAAAAGGATTTTTATATACACAGTATGTTTGGACACCATAGTGTCCCTTGAAGCATACATGTGACGGACCCCGAATACCCCTACTGGATATCTCCACCAAACAGTGCTTCCCTCTCTCCAGGACCACAGAAGAGGATGGCGACAACAAATAAACCAATCACTGTAGAAGAGGCAGGGAAATACAAACTGGGAAATTCCCAGAAATGACACAGCCACTTACAAACCTTTAATCGATAATCCAATTATCTCCCAGGCAGATGGACACTTCTTATCAGCAATTTTTAGTTAGTTGTGGGATGGTCAAACATTGAAAAACCAAATAAATTTTTAAGATCCACCAGCTCCAGATTCCCCAATAGTCTGGTCGAAATAAATCTCTTTTTAATTTAAAAACCTCAGTTTCCACTGTATCCGAAAACGGCTCCAGAGACCTGGCTACAAAAGGTGCGTCTGCCGGGCACTCAAGTCCCAGCTCCCTTCCATGCTCTTACTGGGCAAATAGGTCAAATCCCCTGGTCTCTTCCACAGGCTACAGTCACTGGGCAAGAAGCTAGCTCACAGCCCCCTCCGGATGCCCCATTGACGGTAGGTTCCGTCGCAATAAAGATGATGAATATGGTGGAAGACATAATGGTTTTGGAGAGTCACGACCTCCATTTTCAGAAAAGAACAGTAATGACGCAGATAACGGTTGAGTTAAAAAAGAAAAAAAAAAAAAATTAGTTTGAAAAAGTAAAAGTAATTAAAGAGAAAATATCAGTTTCCACCAATCATTTCTTGATTTGTCACGTATTGCAAAGAAGTGTCTGAAGGTGTACATTCTATTGTTACCTTTATTGTAGATTTCTCCTATATTACATAAAAAAAGTTTTTTTTGTTCGACTTTATAAATTGCACCTGCTTCCTTTGTCTTTTTTTTTCTGTACAGTGAAGCACTTTTTTTTTTTTTACTTGAGACAACATGCCCTCTGCTTCACCTACAATATTTCCCGGGCATTTGTTCTCCCATATTCTACGCCTTTAATCCCTACGAACATAAATCGTACATTCTATGCCTTCTCCTCTTGCTAGATGACCTGAACTGTCTGACCTTAGTCTCCTATTTTCTGGTTCTCTCATCCCTCTTCCTATAGTCTATCTCTGGCCTCCTGTGAGCCTTATCAATCATAGATGGGTCTCTCATTCCTAGCTATTCTACTTAGAGGCGAGAAGCTCACCTCCGTTTAATTAAAAATACACAGTTATAATAATAGCCGTTGACAGCGCTCCATCTATCATGTAATGTTCATAAAAATGCGGGGGCGAAAAGTTAAATTAAAAAAAATAAATACAAAACAACACACATTTGTAATAATGGCCACCGATAGTGCGCCATCTGTCACATGCAGGTAAAAAAAAAAAAAAAGTATAAATAATATATACAAAATATATGGCTATAGCAATGGCCACACACAGCATGTCATATATCATATTTAACAAACACAAAAAATAAATCCAAGAAGAAATAATAGTAAAACAACCAATAATAACAATAAAAGAGTAATAAATCCAAAAATAAAATCATATTATTATTATATTTTTTAATTCATTATTATTAAAAATCCAGAAATATAATAAAACATAATAAAATAATAATAAAGCAGTAAAACAATAAAAATGATTAGTTTTATTATTATTGTATGTTTGGATTTTTTTTATTAAAAATCATCATTATATATAATTATTATTATCATTAAAAAACACAATAAATGAATAAATATAGCCAAAAATCTAATAAAAAACAAATAATAAAATAATTAAATCCAAACAAAAGAAATAAAAGTCATGAACAAAATAAAATGCATACAAAAAATAAAGAAAAACATTTTTGAAAGGTATAAATAAAATTCACACATGGTAACATTACATTTATATGCAAAATGTGAGATTTGCTGAATTGTGCCAGTTTCAGTTCTATAATACTGATTATTTGAGGGTCCTGTAATAATGACTCATCACTGCACCTTGTTTAATGTAAATGGTAGAGCAGGTCTCGGAAAGTCACACCTGGGGGGCGCCGGCATTGGAGATCCCTGACATAGAGAGTTCCTATTGCTATAGGGAGGAGGAGGAATTCTTAAAAGTCAATGAGTACTTAAAGGGATATTCTACACACCCTGACCACTTTATCTTTTTAAAGCGGCCAGGGGGCGGAACTTGTTAGCGCTTTATAAAAACCTGTATCTGTGTGTGCAGTATCCTCTCCCAGGTTCCTTGAACTCTTTAAAATGCCGTGTGAAGTGGAAGAGATTCCTCCACCCCTGCAGGACCATTTCCCGGCTGTAGGTCACTAGTTTGGGCATTTGCGACGTCAGCACGCTCAAGCCTCCTCTCTGAGACTGCCTGCAGAGCCGCTGGTTATCAGGGAGAAAACCAATGGATCGGATCTGCGCATGCATGCACAGTCCCGATCCTTCGTTCCATAGAACTTGTACACGCCAAGAGCGTAGGCCCGTTACGCAATTTGAGTTCCTTAGGCTACGAATTCTTCCTAAGGGACTTGCTATTTCCAGGGTGCTTGGAGAGACATAAAACAAAGGATTTTGTTTCTCCACAGGGGCTAATGAGTGCTTTTCAATGCATTACAATACAAGATCAAGATAATTCGATTTTGGGTGTTTAGGGGTTAAGGGCAGGTGATGGCATAAACTGAACATAAGATGCTGGGGTTTTGCCAAATGTGCTGTTTTTGTCTGATTTTGCCCCGTCTTAATGGGGACTAAGGTCACTGAAGTCATGCTTCACACCAATGTTACCCTATTGCTTACACACTGTAGGACGTACCACTATGTGCAAACCATCTGCTCTCCACCAAATTGTTCCATTATTCTAGATGGTCTTCCATATAGCCCTCATGATACCATGAAAATTTCCATATGCTTTTCCTGCACCATCACTATCTGTGGCCTACATTCAGCCACCTCCCTGAATATCAATACCAATGAAAAATGGAGCCATTGGCGCGAAGATGACTATCTTCACAACCACTCATAGTACATGGATCATCACACCTCATCAACGCAATGCTTCAGGTTTTCTAACCATTGGAACACACAAAAAAGATAGTCAGCACCCAAATTTGTACCACCACCAGTATCCCAATGCCAAATCAGATCTATAGAGGTTTCCTGAAGAAGCCGCAGCACGCGGCGAAACGCGTTCTGGCGATTTAGCAGAGCCTGATTTAATATAATTTTATTATTTTATTATTTATGTTTCAATTAAGGTTTTATTTTTTAAAAAAAGAACCTGGTCCCTTTTTGTTCTGGAATTCGCTAGAGGTTTTTGGTGGATTTGACCCACTAAACAAATCCACTGGCACTACCACCTAGAGCTTGGCCATAAGCTCCATCAAATGTGAGTTGATACTCTATTTGCATTATTTTTTACATTCATTGGTGGACTTGCACAAGGAAGTTTTTTCTTCCGTCTTCTATGCTTTCTTTCATATCCGACGAATGAGAGGAGCCATCAACTGTGAAGGGTGTGGGTCTCCTTCAAAATAACAAGAAAAAGGACCCAGATGTACTTAACCACTCAGAGCCAGTGATAGGGCTCTACACTTGTGAGTGGAACAGCTTATTAGTGGTATATCCCATTACTATTTGTACACCCTACACTATTATATGTATTTTGTGCTTTGCTTCTTTTTATATAATCCATTTGGATGATACATATCATGAGAACCACCTGAATACCAAGAAGCGATTGCCATCGCGCCACCAGATACGTATATTTAGGCTTTTCTAACCATTGGGTTTATAACTGTGGCCAGGCAGGTTCATGTACACTGATGTTGCAGTATATGGGATGATGTAAGGCAGTGTGGTCCTGCTTGTCCCCCTTCAGGTCCTCATCTACACTTTTTGGATGCTCCTTATTTGTCTTGTGATAAATAGCCAGAGAGCTGGCTGTATCTTCACTATACTGGTGAATTATAATGTAGTTACATTCTTGGTTGCAGCAAATTAATGTTCCAGGGGGACAGACGATAAGACCTATGTGGCACGTGTTTATTGATTAGTGCATTTTAATACCAGAGAACATGGTTGTATTGCATCAAGTTATCTACTTTCCAGAGATATATGACTACTATATCTGGAGCACTCGGAAATAAGATTTCACAGTGAATTTTCTAGGAAAATATTTTAAAAGGAACACTCTACACATCCTGACCACTTTATAGTATTAAAATGGTCAGGAGGTGTGGAGTGACCCCCTCCCTCCCAGCCCCCTCCCCCTTGTTTTTCCTAAAAACCTGGGTGAAGTTGAGGAGTTTCCTCCACCCCACCCAGCGTCACCGGTAGCTAGGAAATTTGAACTTCCCAGCTGCCGGTTACTCCTCGATACTACTGACCTCAGCAAGCAAGAAGAGTGCCAACCTCACTATCTGAGACCAATCTCGTTAGCGATCGGTCTCAGAGAGGCCACGATGAATCAGAGCTGAGCATGTGCGTAGCTCTGATCCATTGTTCTGCGCAGGCTCTATGGGACTTGCATACTTCACGTTGTGCAATCTGCATTTCCTACTCTACGGAAGTAACGCAGGATGCTTAAATTGCACTGAAAAGCTTCAGGGACTTCAGATTCGGGAGTCCCTGAGTCGAAGAGGAGAGGCAGCACGCGGCGAGGGACAAAAAGGTGAGCAAACAGCACACCATGCCCACTTATTTAAGTAGAGTGTTCTTTTAAATACCATCCTATGTGTCGAGTTCCAATACTTGTCTTATATTGTTCAGAAGTTTAATATAAATAACGAAAACACATCCACCAATTCTTTTTGAAAGTCCCAGTATCAAAAACCTCTTGACCGATTGCAACCAAGTCGTAGGTTGCAGTAAATGAACGACTCTTCTCCTTTTCCATGGTAGCAATTCTACTCAATCGCGCTGGTATTTAGACACGGATGCTGGCTGTCGCTGGCAAAAGCCAAATCACTTAACAAATCAGTTTGACTACTTTTAAAAATACCAAACTTACGTTAAATCCTGCGGTTACGAGGGCAGCTCGATCTGCCGTGTCCTCTGGGCACATGCAGTGGAAGACTAGGAGCAAATAGTTCCCAGTGTCCTTCCGCTGCTCCTTTTTCCGACTCTTGCGTGACTCCACTAAAGCGAGCTTGTGCAGCGTCGTAATGAGGTCCACGGAGTCCAGTGGACTTCAGAATCTGATACTGGCAGCATCGCTACTGGTATGGATGAGTGATTCAAGACGCTGATGAAGTTACCGGCCATAACAGTCCATAAATGGTGAGGGCAGGAATTTTTCATTTCCATTTCTCTATCGACGGCTCAGTTGGAATCAGGTTCTTCTTGTTTAAACAATAGCATTTTGTCATCCCACTTATTCCACAAGGGCCCAGGTACATAAACGATAGCGTTTTCCAGTGGTTACCGTGTAACGCTGTATTTCACGTCGCTCGACTTGCTTTGCTGATGATCAGCATATCCGTAATTGCCAGCTGCTAACTGGAATACTCTGTGACGATTAAAATTCCCCGAGATAATAACTTCCCATTTGGAGATGGCACATTTACTTGCCTTTAGAATGTTTTTCAAAGTTTATACCTAATTAAAATTCACCGCACATCTGCAACATTACCGAATCACCAGGAGCAAAACAGACAATAAAGCGAAGGAGCTGCAGAAATAGCCGTCATTTTCTGAACTCTTCTACCTGCTGTTCCGACGCATCTCTCAAGCAGAGACTTTTTTGACAAGTACACATCTTGTGTCGGAAACAGAATCTTGACAGTACGGTTCTGTTTATCTTCTTTCTCAGCTTTTTATTTTGTAAAGTCCGAATGAATGAAATGAGAAACCCATACGTTCTATCGGAACACGCCGAGCTTCATCCGTACATCAATCAATATTTCATCTTTCAAGCGCAAGTCATTCAGGGTTATTCAAAGAGAATCGGAGCCACCGCACGTTCGGTGACTTTTCGTTCTCTTGAATTCGGTGTGAGTTGGCGATCCCATTTCGGCGACCCTGCGGTGTATTCAGCAAGCACCACAGGGCTGCCGAAATGCAGGGAAAAGACGCCGCAAACACGTCGAAAACTCACCGCAAAATGAGGGCGAACGCACACCGAAACCCGCAAAAACATCTGGATTAACCTGCCAAAGACGCCGGAGAAACCCGAGCAGGAGCCCATCACAGCGCAGAGCAGCCGCCGGAAAAAGCCGACGCCGCAGACGAAGGAGGTGAAGGAAAAAACAAAAAACAGTTTGCTTGAATGTTTGAAAAGTGAAATGCTGTTTGCAAACAAACTACGGAGCGAAAATGTCTGAAATTTACATATAAGATCCAATGAATGATAATATAAAGGGCTGTTACAGAAAAAAGAAAAAACTATTTAAAAAAAAAAAAAAACGGAAAAAAAATGTTTTGCAAAAAAATGCCTAAAAGGTCCTAAAAAAATCTAAAAATAAAGAGACTTTTTACTGCAGAATATTATAATGAACGGTTTATTAGATATTGAATAAAAACGGGAATATTTTTAACATTGAAGCCTATGGGATTCGTCTGAATAAATCTGTCGAATGAAACCACCGAATGACAGGGCAATTCGGCAACTTTTCACTGCTGGGTTTTGCTCTCTGAATAGACGAAGCATTTCTTCTCTATGGGGATTCACTGCCCTCGAACAGGCACCGAACAGGCACTGTATGTGCAGGCAATTCGTCAGGATTTGGCGAATTGCCTGCTCTCTGGATAGCCGAATGGCCAGGAAAGGTAACCGAACACTGAATTTCAGCGTTCGGTTACCTTACTCCAGCAATTCGGAGCTCTTTGAATAACCCTGTATATTTGCATCTCTTAACTCTGGAATTGATGTGTGGCCAACTGTTCTAAAGGAACGTTAAAGTTTTTTCTGTGCCAACGAGGCATTTTCAACATTAACAAAGACTTGTCAAAATTATGGTCATCATTGTGGGCCGCCATAAGGATCTAGTCACAAAAAGCTTGAACTGTGACTGACGTCAGCATCATCTGGGTTAATTACAGAGGAAAATTTTAAATTTTGCCAATGATCTGAGTCGCACCTGCTCGGCTGCAACTTTTTGTTCAGCCTTTTTTATTAGTAAACCCTCCTGTACGAAATGATGTGGTGTTGCAGAGGATGAGGTTGTTGGAGTTTACAATTGCGAAGATCACTGTCGTGTGTGGAATAGGTATTCGGTGGGTGGAAAACAGTCAACCGAAAAGAGAAAACATAACGTTACAAGAGCGAGCTCTCAAAGAACATTGAAAGGAACCATGACCATGTTCTCCATAAAAGTGGTTGCCACCTGATGAACCCATGAATCTCAAATCTTTAGAGTTATACACTGAGACGGACAAAAGGTGGTCTATAAAACTCCACCTGTAGCTCAGAACAGCAGGCAGATGGTTTTACAAGTTGTGTCCATTATGTGGACTTTATAGTAATTTTCAAAGCAGGTAAACAAAGCCTATGCTATGGGCTAAGGACTAGCAGTCTCCATGTGAGCCATGAAGTACATGGACATTGCTCCTCCCTGGGTGGTTAAGTCGAACTTCCGCTGCACCCAGTGAATTGAAAAATTGAAGGATGGTTTTACTCTTAAGAACAAAAAAGGTCAACCAGGTCTCGCTCGACCTTTTAATGCCTGAAACGTAGGAGCTGAGAATCCTAGCAGGTTCTTGCACCTACCAACACAGTTATATCAACTTTTCGGCAAAGGCTTTTTTTGCCGAAACGTTGCTATAGTTTTGTTGTTCCACAAATCTGTCTTAAAGTAGGTTGAGTGTCCTGTCCAGTTCTTCTTCCACTCTATAAAGTAGAATGAAGACGCCCTCAAGAAAATTAATTCCAAATGACTAATTTATTGACCGTGGACGAGACTACCCATTAGAATAAAACCATATTGAGTGCAGATTCCAAAAGGCAGCCTTGCGGTGGTTTTACTGGTGCATGTCTTGCTGGGTGCTATTGTTCTGCACTTGATTAGGCTTGACAGTTAAGCACAAGAGTCAGACATCGTGCCTCTTATTAATTGGTTACATTGGAGAATGTGACGTAAAGGCTCCAAATCGCCGGTCAGGCGTTTGATAATTCTGTCAGCACTCAAAGCTACTGACTGATCTCTGTGGCGGCTCGGCATCCTCTTTAATGTAGGACATTTGAAAAATAGACATGTTACAGGGTTACACTAGGAACAGATGGAGAATCCATTCTTAGACATGTATATGTTATAGGTAAAGTCAGAAGTTGATTAATGCTAGCTTTACCCAGATAAAGGCCTGTTAAAGCCCACGTTGCCGAAAATCCACTGGGCAAATCTCCCAAAAAAATAATAATATATAAATAACTAAATGCATTTTTGGGGCTTAGCCTGGGAAATCTGTTGAGTATCCAAGCTCACTTGAGTAAAGTTGATCTTTAGGGTTAGGGATCAAGTTTGGGTTAGGATTTTATGACGCTGTAAAGTCTCTGAAAACACATTAACCAGTGGCGTTTGGGTAAATCGCGTTTTACCCGGGTAAAGCTCGAAATGAAACCAAACGTGGGATTTACCCAGGTAATGCACGATTTACCCAAAGCCACTGGGTAGTGTCAGGTTGTAATGCACGGTTTGGGACCCCTGTGTAGTGGTATGAGTATGGAACCCAATGGCAAGCCGTAGAAGCAAGGAAACCAGGAGACCACGTAGCAATAAACAAGGTTTAGTGAAACAAAAAAGAATGTAACACAAGTTCAGAACAATGGTATAACTGAGGTGGTCTTCTTGAGGAGTAGGGGTTTCTAATGAATAGCAAGGAATGCTAATGAATAGCAAGGAATGCAAATCAAGTAACAAAAGTTCCAGATACTGAATGGCAACTAAGGTGGCAGAAGAAGACTACGTAGTCGATGTGGCAATCCGGGTCGATGGTCAGGAGAAGGCAGCGTGATCGATGTGGCAATCCGGGTCGATGGTCAGGAGAAGGCAGTGTGGTTGATGTGGCAATCCGGGTCGATGGTCAGAAGAAGGCAGCGTGGTCGATGTGGCAATCCGGGTCGATGGTCAGAAGAAGGCAGCGTGGTCGATGTGGCAATCCGGGTCGATGGTCAGAGAAGAGAAGGCAGGGTGGTCGATGTGGCAATGCGGGTAGATGGTCAGAAGAAGGCAGCGTGGTCGATGTGGCAATCCGGGTCGAAGGTCAGAGAAGGCATCGTGGTCAAGAACACGGAGGAGCACTAGGAAACTGAAGTGTAAGGGCAACAGTATAACCTGGTTAATGAGTAGAGAAGGGCGGCAGGTTTAAATAGGGTTCAGAGGATCATAGGAACACCTTTCACCTGGGTATCGTAGGTGGGGTTGAGATACCTGAGTTCTTGGTAGGTCAATGGGAGGAATACGAGGATCTCCAGAACAGGTGTCAAGCAGTACCCATAATCGGCCAGCCGAGGGCGCCAGAGTACCAGGCGTTTCGTTACTTAGGGAGGTATGCGGTCGCGCGTGCGCGCTTCCACTCCCGACATTCGGATCTGGTCGGCGGTGTGGGGCGTACCCTGGGCTTCCTCCTCCATCCTGTGGACCGGGAACATGGAGCAGCGCGTCACGAGGGACCTCGGGTGAGTATGGCGTGTGTTCCAGCATGGCGGTCCGGGCAGGGAGCGGGCCGCGGAGCGGGGCATTACACATGTTTACCCGAGTAATGTCAGGATTATCAGTATTTCGGCCTTTACCAGTCACATATACAATCTACAACTACTTTGTACAGTCAAGGAGATTTCCGATTAACTGGAGATTGCTTAGATTGGGTTTTTCAGTCTCTTTTTTTGGGTATTACCCAGGATACAAAAGGTTAAGTCTGATGAACTTCAGTCTCTCCATGTATTTCCATTTCTACTTGGATTTTTAATCTGTACATTTCTCGGATACGTGCCTGGGAACTAATAATGAACAATGGGCATACCTATGCTAGTAAAGTATGTGAGCTATTTTAATGATTTTTGGTTTAGTTTTGAATGTGGAAAAATTGCAAGATTGCGCCGAAGATTACAAAGTCTCCCTTCAATTTATTACAAAACAACACAAGCTGTGACTAGCTTTCAGAAAACGAGCTCATCCCACCCTCTGTAATTAGGCAGATCTGGAAGATAAATGGCGACAGTAACAGAAAAAGACATCACATAAATGTTTCATATTAAGAAAATTCCCATTTTAGGGTAACATGTACCGTCATAAAATGATTTCAGTTCACGTGTGTGACGTACACGGCGTGAATTAAACCAAATCTCATTCTGCACGTTATCTCAGCGAAATCACCAGTAGATATTAATTAACATTAAATACCTCGGATAATCTGAATCTAGCAGGTAGATTGACAAAGAAAACTGCAACACTAAGTATGGGCCATATGTACAAATTTTATAAAATCTGAAGGTGTTAAAAATGGTATCCATGTTTTTATGAAATTGCTAGCAGAACCTGTGGACCATGGACGATCTTGAGTATGAGTTGCTCTTGACTGTTAGAAAGGTTAATGCTCTTGATATTGCTGGGAACCCAAGGCTGGATCCCTGATATATCAAAGTGGGCATGGTTCGTGTTATTGACTATAGGACAGGCTTGGAGTTGAGTGTGTGAAACGTCAGGACAGGCTTGGAGTTGAGTGCTTGGGACTTCTGGAGAGGCTTGGAGTTGAGTGCTTGGGACTTCAGGACAGGCTTGGAATTGAGTTCTTGGGACTTCAGGACACACTTGGAGTTGAGTGCTTGGGACTTCAGGACAGGCTTGGAGTTGAGTGCTTGGGACTTCAGGACAGGCTTGGAGTTGAGTGCTTGGGACTTCAGGACAGGCTTGGAATTGAGTTCTTGGGACTTCAGGACACACTTGGAGTTGAGTGCTTGGGACTTCAGGACAGGCTTGGAATTGAGTTCTTGGGACTTCAGGACACACTTGGAGTTGAGTGCTTGGGACTTCAGGACAGGCTTGGAGTTGAGTGCTTGGGACTTCAGGACAGGCTTGGAGTTGAGTGCTTGGGACTTCAGGACAGGCTTGGAGTTGAGTGCTTGGGACTTCAGGACAGGCTTGTTGTTGAGTGCTTGGGACTTCAGGACAGGCTTGGAGTTGAGTGCTTGGGACTTCAGGACAGGCTTGGAGTTGAGTGCTTGGGACTTCAGGACAGGCTTGTTGTTGAGTGCTCGGGACTTCAGAACAGGCTTGGAGTTCAATGCTTGCAACTTCACAGGAGGGTTGGATGTGAATGTTTGAGACTTCAGGGGATGCTTGGATGTGAGTGCTTGTTATTTGAGGGCAGGATGTGAATTTTAGTGACTAGGGGGTAAAAAATTCTTGTAAGTATTTATGACTCCAGGAGGAGTTTGGTGGAGAACGCTTTGAAGTTGACAAGGCCCATGTTCCTGACTATCATTACACTCACAGTGGAGAAGACTGTTACATTTTAACTTCTTTGAGAATGAAGTGAGTGTTTATAACATCCAGAGGTACATGGAGGAGGGCGCTTAAGACTTTAGGAGGGGGATGTAGGTGAGTGTTGCAGGATGGGATATTTTGTCAATGCTCAGAACTAATCAGTAAATAATAATATCACACCTTAACAAAATAACTTCTAAAAATGTACTTACTGCTCAGAGACCTGGAGGGACGAGGCGCTCATCGACTAATTACAGGAAAACAAAGAAGTTACCAAAGTTGAAGAACTGGACAGAGGGCATTGAATGTTATATGTAAGGTCTTCCCAGACAAGCCCCTCCAGGGAAATGCTCTAATAACCCTGCGCTACCACTCCTTTCATGCCTTTTAATTGGATGTAAATCATCAAGCTATCAGCCTGACCAGCAGCTGCGACAGCAAGAAAGGGATGTCTGTGATGGGAAGTGGGGCGTATTGCTTATTTAGTAGAAATCCGTACAAAAAAAGTGGTACACGAGGAACAAAACGCCATGTGCCGTCCACATAATACTCAATACGTGCTCCTGATTGATAAATGGATACATTATGTTTAATAACATGCTATTAGAATTCTTATGATTATTTCAGACACATTGCCATATTTAAATGTACAACGCAGGCTTTGTGTATGTTCCTTTATATTGACAAACAGTACATAGCATGACGAGGTGTATGATCATAATAAATTATTATATTATCAATGTGCGCACTGGGATATTTCCACCGTATGCGCGCACAAACATAGACAATGACATACAGGGGTTATTAGATTTCGTAAGGGCCAGTGTTACAACGCTGAGGTTTTACAAAAGGTGAACCCGAAGAACGGCAGGAAAATCTGCAGCGTGTGTTTATTGGCATCACAATAACGGCAAACTCCAGCAGTTAATAAATAATCCCCATAGCCCCCATTGTTTATTTTGATGTGCACAAAGGTATATAATATATACACACACACATACACAATCTGTCAAGAAAAAAAAGTCCCCGCCTGGATGTAACTAAGCCAATAGGTGCTTGCCTTCCATTGGTTAATTACTGCAGTGATTAAAATGTTTTAGCATAAAATGAGGTCATGTGACTCCCTGAATATACTGAATTTACCAGGTTTTCCCATCAATGGGTTTTTCTTCCCTGATGGCACAGCGGGCATATTCCAAGATGGCAATGCCAGGATTCATCGTGCTTAAACTGCGCAAGAGTGGTTCAGGGAGCATGAGACATATGGATTGGCCACCGCACAGTCCAGACCTTAACCCCATTGAGAATCTTTGGGATAATGTGCTGGAGAAGACTTTACGCAGCGCTGTGACTCTCCCATCATCAATACAGAATCTTGGCCACAAATTAATGCCACTCTGGATGCAAATAAATGCAGTGACATTGCATGAGCTTATCGACACGATGCCACGGCGAATGCGTGCCGCAATCACAGCAAAATGCGGCCAACGAAATATTACAAGAATAAAGATAAATCAGGGTTAATCAGAGAGCACCAAAATGTCACCGACATCTCGGAGCTCTCTTGTTCCCTGCACTTCAGGGAATCAAATACAACCCCCAAAACAAGACGATTGAACGTTTAAAATTTAAAATGATGTTTGCAAAAAAACTACTGAAGGAAAATGCCTGGAATTAACGTATAAGCGTTCTATGAATGATAATAAAAAGGGCTGTTACAGAAAAAAAGAAAATGTATTTTAAAAAATCTGATAAAAAAGTTTGCCGAAGAAAAAATCCTGAAAAATGCCTAAGGAATCCTAAAAAAAAATAATAAAGATACTTTTTGCTACAAATTAAAAGCATAAATGGTTACATAGATAATGTAACAAAACAGGAATATTTTTAACATTGCAACCTATGGGATTCACCTGATTAAAACTGCTGAATGAAACCACCGAACATCAGGCCATTTCACTGCTGTTCGGTGTCTCTGAATAGATTAACCATTGCTTCTCCATGGGGATTTCACAGCCAAATGGCCATGAAATGTCACCGTTCGGGGAAATTCACTGTTCGGTACAGTTTCAGGGCCAGATCGTCTCTCTCTGAATAACGCCTAATGTTTCTTCTTTGTTCATATTTCCATGGGTACCAATCGTGGTGGGGGCACTGTAGTCTGTACTAGATGAATGACACCCGCACAATAAGGGGACCGGTAGCCGGGATTCTTTATTGCATTATTATTATTTTTTTTGAGAAAGGATTTTACCAGGAAGGATACATTGAGATTTCTCTCGTTTTCAGGTATGTCCTGGATGGTGAGTATGTACCGTTAGGTGTCTTACCAAGGACACTTACTGGCGAGGTGCTCCTGCTGGGATCGAACCCATGTCTCCATATGCTCTCACCACGCAGAGCAGTGACATTATCTCTACTCCACCCAGCCGGTACAGTATTTCACAAACTATCACTTTTTTCTCTTTAGTATCATCCATGGGTTTACCTTGAGCACATCCCGCAGACACTTCCCGATCCCTCACGTCTCTTTACGAAGTGTATGATCGACGTAATTTAAAACCAAGACAGAATTTGCCTTTTGAGTGTCAAGTAAGTGGCATCTCCGGTTGCTATAGCAACAAATGAAAAGGGGAATTAGGGATACACAGGGACACACATTTTCAATTGGCTGCAGAAACCTCCTAAACAAAACCAGCTGACCCCCCCCAAATATCCACACTTAATGAGTGTATGTCATATTTAAAAGGTAATACGGTGACCCTCTGATTAACCCCTTCCCCGCATTTTAAAAAAAACACACGATTAAAGCAGGCGCTCATTAAAACCCACAGTTGTATCAACGATACAAAAGCCCTTGGAGTTTTGTAGCATTAAGGCTAGGGTCAGACTAACGCATTTTATCGCGTTGTCTGTGAAAAAGTGCGTCCGAACGCATTGACGTATTTTTTCACGGAATAAGCGATAGCAGTCAGACGACGCGCATTTTCGTGAGTGATTTTTTACGGATCGTCAATAAAACACTTCTTGCGTCGGGCGTTATGTTGGCCGGACATGAGCAGCGTCTGACATCTCCTAATCACGCACACACGCCGCTATGCCGCCGCAGCGCACTCTGTACGTCAGAACTAGCGGTTCTGCGTTCTTGAAAAAATGCGTTCATTTTCCACTTGCGTTGCGCGGACGGACTTTTGTGCGGCCGTACTTTGTATATTGGCCGTCATTGCGCGTCATTTGCTGCTACTACGGCCGTGATTAAGTGCGCCTAAACGCACGTTAAAAATGCGCTAGTCTGACCCCAGCCTTAGGGTATACATACTAAATGGTGACTTCACCTGAACAGAAAATAGAATTATGGGTTTTTCTGAGCAGTTTTCCTCCTTAAGCCGTATTTAACGCGTTGGTTTTAAAAGCATTCCCTCCTGTGTTGGCGTGGCACTACTCTCCACGCTGCTCTACGACAGTGTTGGCGAATCCTGGCACCGCAGATGTTTCAGAACTACATGTCCCATGATGCACAGTCACACTTTAGGCCCCGTTCACACCTAGATGTTTTAAAGCGCTTTCGTGCACGCTTTAAAACGCATGAACGGGGAAATCCCATTGTTTTCAATGGGACCCGTTCACACCTGGGCGTTTTAAAGTGCGCAGGAACGTGCTTTAAAACGTCCGGCGACCAAAGAAGTCCGGGAGCTTCTTTTCGGGCATACAGCAGCGTGTTCGCGGCCATAGACATAGCCGCGAATGCGCGTTCGTGCGGTTTTTCATATGAGCGAACGCACGTAAAAAAACGCGCGCATTGAGCGACGCAGCGCTACGTCCAAGTGTGAACCCAGCCTAAGACTGGCAGAGCATCATGGGACATGTAGTTCAGAAACATCTCGGGTGCCAAGCTTCACCAACATTGGAGGGAAAGCCTGCGGCGGTGCATGGCAGCGCTGCGGGTATTGCTTTTGCGGCTTGGAATAACTACGTGTCCGTGCGCTGTTATTGGTGCTGACGCATAACTGAGCTGGGTTAGGCGGCTGAAAAAGATATAACGCCTCGGAGGGATTTATGGAATTTCTGACCTTATGGCCGTGATGCTCATAATGAGAAGTTGGTTTAAAAAAAAAATATTTAGGAAATAAAAAAAGATAATCTAGAATTTTTTTTTATAAATCTGCCAGTCTGTGCCAGTTGTCAACACAACACAATTCACCATTTAGTTAATACACCCCATTAGACAATGTAACAGCCGCAAACTAAGTCCAGGGCCAACGTTCTGATAATGTCACAGTAACATCCATACAAGGAGCAGCGCGAGCACGAGGATGTTTTAGTTAAAGTTGTGCCAAGAAAAAGAGAACGTTTCTTAAAAAAAAAAAACTCGTTACCCACGTGTTTCACAACTATGCATTGACCTAACTGTTGGAAAGTGTGACTCATCATCTTTACTGCTGCAAACTGCAACACACATCACTGCCAGCCACACATCCTTAGCTACCCGAAATAACTAGGGGAGTTCAGAGAAGAGACCGCAACGCAAATATCTATTAGATATTGTAAACTCATCTGATCGAGGTCCTCTGCGCTACTCGTAAAGGCAGGGCCAGATTAACATAGGGGCAGATGGAGCAGCAGCTCCAGCCCATGCCTCAGAATAGGAGCAGAGTAAGGATAACTATGTCTGCATTTGGATCCATATATCTCCAACTCCACAGCAGCTACAGGGTCAAGTAGTATCACTGGAAAGGCCAGAGTATGCCCTTTCCAATGATACCAAACATGACCAGGTTTTAAATAACAAAATATATATATATATTTACTTTTTCTTTCCGAAATTAATATTTTTCACTTTTCAATTATAAAGTAAACAATGACGCTGCACTAACTAACCATCACATTTCTCATGTCACCAACAAGTGTGGAGGTGATGGTACAATCCATCAAAAACCTAAACCGCCGCACTGCAGCAAAGAGCACTGCGGGGCACTTCGGAACCCTACGTCGCTAATCTTTACACAGGTCAAGTGAGGTGTCATTGGAAAGTGCAGAGTCTGGCCTTTGCATTAATACCAAACCTGACCATGTAAAATCTAAAAGAAAACAATATTTATTTATTTATTTTTAGTTCCAAAGCGATGGCATCGTCCATTTGTCACGTAGAAAATGAGCAATGCCGCTGCCATTACTCACCTTCTCATTTCCCACGCTGGGAACAAGGTCAATATTTATTTAATTATTTATTTTTCTATACATAGTCATATTATTCGTATAAAAATAAATAAAACATGTTCCAAAACACTTAGGAAATATTTTTTTTAATTTTTTGGTTAAAATTGTATATTCTCTCAGAAAACTGCAGTAACAGGTTCCGTTTGACATTTTGTTTTAACAACAATGCCGTATAGAATATATAACCACAAAGGTTTGGATGAAAAAAATGGGAATTTTATTTTTACAGCCTTTAAGGCTAGGGTCAGACAAAAGCATTTTTTCCCGCGAACGTGAAAAAGTGCGTCTGAACGCATTGACGTATTTTTTCACGGAATGCGCAAAAACGGTCAGACGACGCGCATTTGCGGGCGTGATTTTGTACGGATCGTCAATAAAACTCTTTTTGTGTCTGGACGTTATGTAGGCTGGACATTAGCAGCGTCTCCTAATCACGCACACACGCCGCTATGCCGCAGCTGCGCACTCAGTACGTCAGTACTAGCGGTTCAGCGTTCTCAGAAAAATGCGTTCAAATTCCACTTGCGTTGCGCGGCCGGACTTTTGTGCGGCCGTACATCGTATATTGGCCGTCATTGCCCGTCATCTGCTGCTAGTGCGGCCGTAATTATGTGCGCCAGAACGCACGTTAAAAGTGCGCTGGTCTGACCCCAGCCTTAATGATTGAAATCTGAATGCAAAATGAATCACACAGTATCTGCCTGGTTAGATATACCTGTATCTGCTCTATTAGGCTAGGGTCAGACTAACGCATTTTTCACGTTGTCCGTGAAAATGTGCGTTCGAAGAATGGACGTATTTTTTCACGGAATACGCGATAGCGGTCATACTATGCGCAGTTTCATCCGTGATTTTGTACGGATCATCAATAAAACACTTCTTGCATCTGGACGTTATGTTGGCCGGACATTAGCAGCGTCTGATGTCTCCAATTCACGCACACACGCCTCTAGCGGACGCAGCGCACTCTGTACGTCAGTACTAGTGGTTTAACGTTCTCGAAAAAATGCGTTCATTTTCCACTTGCGTTGTGCAGCCGGACTTTTGTGCGACCGTACTTCGTATATTGGCCGTCATTGCCCGTCATCTGCTGCTAGTGCGGCCGTGATTAAGTGCGCCTGCACGCGCGTTCGCACTGCCTCAGTCTGACCCTAGCCTTAGATAACCAAAAATATGTTTTCATCTCACTAAATTACAAAACAAGCCCAAAATATTCAGCTCCAGGCCCACAGAGATCTTAATCCGGCCCTGCGTAAAGGTCGCCATTATTTCACTCTTACATCAAGAATCATGCCGTTTCAGTGATAATGGGGAGAATTTGGTGAACTTGACATATAAGGGGCAAGACAATAAACACAGATGGTCACCATTGTTGCAACTAGAGCACACTTCGGTCATTCACACGAGGAAAACCTAACACCGGCAGGTGAAGTTCCTGCAAAGTTTGAACAATGGTGACCACTGTTCTTCCATGAAAGGCACACACTTTGGCCATTCTCCATTTACGTTTGTTTCACCGTGTGTCCGTGACGCCAGTGAATGTACTTTGGCGATTTGAAGTGTCAATCTGCATAGACCAGTGATTCCTACAGCTATAAACCTGTCCTCAGAACCCACTACCAGGCCAGGTTTGCCAGACATCTGATGCACATTACGGGTGATATGATTTGCTGCTCAGTGATTGCAGGATTCAGTCTGCATCAGTGGCGTCAACAGGTGCGGTAACTCATGGTGTCACCCCGTAGAGGGTGACAACCGGGTGCGGTCCGCACCCCAGCGTGACGCCACTGGCGACCGCCAGTAAGGTAATTCAAAATTCTAGCTGCCTGGTGACGCCGAGGTGGGTGGAGGAAACTCCTCTGCTTCGTGCGGTGCTATCTAACAAAGCAGGCAGGAGGGAGGGGGGCACTTTACACAGTCTGATCAGTTTAAAAGGGTAACGTGTTCAGGATGTGTAACGTGTCCCTTTAGGCTAATGTCAGGCGAACGCAGTCTGAGCGCACTCTGCGTTCGTGCATAACGGACGGACGTACTGACGGAAGATACTGTAGACACCACACGGTCCGTTTTTTTTGCCAGATTTAGAAAAAAAAGGGAAATATGGGAAACAAAATTAATAAAAATTAAAACACCGGTGGAAACTACAGTGAAATCTATATGAAAACACTATAGCACAAACACCTTTTAAACCGACCCTGAGAACTACGCTAGACAACTTCATCAGAAGCTAGGGTTGCCAGGTCGGCCATGTTTCCCTGGACACATATAATTTATTCATGCTGATGGGCAGTGCATGAAAAACACCACACCGCAGCATGTAGAATCCATATGCTGCAAGTAAGAAATAAATATGGAATCCCAGGGAGCCTGCCTTGATTTCCTTCTGGCATGATATGAATTATACATGTTGCAGGTAAGGTTGCCAGTTTGGCCATGTTTGGAAACTTTGGAAACAAAGTAGCAAAACAAGAGGACATAGTCTTAGATTAGAGGGGCAAAGGTTTAAAAGTAACATCAGAAAGCATTATTTTACTGAGAGGGTGGTGGATACATGGAACAGTCTTCCAGTTGATTGAGATTTCTCTGGATTTCCAGGAAGGATACATTGAGATTTCTCATGTTTTACAAGAAGGATACATTGAGATTTCTCTGGTTTCCGGGAAGGATACATTGAGATTTCTAATTTTTTCCCGGGAAGGATACATTGAGATTTCTCTGGCTTCCCGGGAAGGATACATTGAGATTTCTCTGGCTTCCCGGGAAGGATACATTGAGATTTCTCTTGTTTTACAAGAAGGATACATTGAGATTTCTCTGGTTTCCGGGAAGGATACATTGAGATTTCTCATGTTTTACAAGAAGGATACATTGAGATTTCTCTGGTTTCCCGAGAAGGATACATTGAGATTTCTCATGTTTTACAAGAAGGATACATTGAGACTTCTCTGGATTTCCAGGAAGGATACATTGAGATTTCTCATGTTTTACAAGAAGGATACATTGAGACTTCTCTGGATTTCCAGGAAGGATACATTGAGATTTCTCATGTTTTACAAGAAGGATACATTGAGATTTCGCATGTTTTCCAGGAAGGATACATTGAGATTTCTAATTTTTTCCCGGGAAGGATACATTGAGATTTCTCTGGCTTCCCGGGAAGGATACATTGAGATTTCTCTTGTTTTACAAGAAGGATACATTGACATTTCTCTGGATTTCCAGGAAGGATACATTGAGATTTCTCATGTTTTACAAGAAGGATACATTGAGATTTCTCTGGTTTCCCGGGAAGGATACATTGAGATTTCTCATTTTTTACAAGAAGGATACATTGAGATTTCTCTGGTTTCCCGGGAAGGATACATTGAGATTTCTCATGTTTTACAAGAAGGATACATTGAGATTTCTCTGGTTTCCCGGGAAGGATACATTGAGATTTCTCATGTTTTACAAGAAGGATACATTGAGATTTCTCTGGTTTTCCAGGAAGGATACATTGAGATTTCTCATGTTTTACAAGAAGGATATATTGAGATTTCGCATGTTTTCCAGGAAGGATACATTGAGATTTCTCATGTTTTACAAGAAGGATACATTGAGATTTCTCTGGTTTTCCAGGAAGGATACATTGAGATTTCTCTGGTTTCCCAGGAAGGATACATTGAGATTTCTCATGTTTTACAAGAAGGATACATTGAGATTTCTCTGGTTTTCCAGGAAGGATACATTGAGATTTCTCTGGTTTTACAAGAAGGATACATTGAGATTTCTCTGGTTTCCCGGGAAGGATACATTGAGATTTCTCATGTTTTACAAGAAGGATACATTGAGATTTCTCTGGTTTTACAAGAAGGATACATTGAGATTTCTCTGGTTTTCCAGGAAGGATACATTCAGATGGGAATGATACAAAATTTAATTACAGAATCTGCGATATAAATACGATGACTGAAATTACTGAAATGGAACCGAAATCAGGAATGGAACGAAAATTAATTTCGATTTTACACATTTTTAGTCCATTCGAAAATTCCGAAAAGTTTTCGTTTCGGCTCGAACATTTGTTTGGATCTGCCGTTTTCGGATCCGAAAATTTTAGGAAAATCGGTCGAATCCGAATGCACGAATCGAGAATTTCGTGAAAATTCCAAAATTCCAAAACGCACATCCCTAATTGTAATACCATCCGCGTACCAACGCACGAATGCATTTGTGCTCACAACGGTAAGTATAGGATGCGCACGAACTTTCGCTCACGCAGTGTAACTCGCATTAGACGTTAATGCGCATCGTTTGCGCGAACGTCGTAATTTGCCGGTCAGTGCAAAGGGTTTTCCCCTCGCATTAATGTGTTTTTTGCGCATGCGCACATTTTTGCGCAAAGAATGTAATAGAGCCCTATGATGGTAAGAACGGCAGAAAGTATGAAGACCTAGGGCTCTATTACATTCTTCACGCATTCTTCACGTGTGTGGGTCTCTATTGATCATGATTCTATGCTACGGCAGACGTTAAACTGTGCGGCAACACGGACGTGATCACTGCGTGTGTCTGACGCCGGCCTAAAGTGGGGCAAAAGGGGCAGTTACCCCAGGCCCAGTCATTGTTCTGCGACCCAAAGCAGCTGTCCCTTAAGTCCGCAAAAGCCATGGCCTGCTCTGGTCTGGCGCAGATCGGGGACTTCTCCGCAGGGGGCTGACATCTTGGATGGACATGTTCAGATTTGTTACAAAAATAAAAAAAAATATAAATCTTTTTTTTTCCTCTAATGCAGCACTATTGTTCACTTTTCAAAGTGAACAGTGATGCTGCACTAACTCACCTTCTCATTTCCATGTAGCCAGCAAGTGTGGAGGCCATGTCACAACGCATTATAATGCAGCGTTCCATCAAAAACCTAAACCGCCACACTGCAGCGAAAGGCACAGCGGGTCCTTTGATACTCTGTGTCTCTAATCTTTACACTGTGCAAGGTCAAGTGAGCTGTCATTGAAAAGGTCAGAGTCTGGCCTTTCCATTGATACCAAATATGACCACATAATGTGTAAATGTAGAAAAAGTAAGGCATGATTATTTTTTTTTCTCTCAGTTTTAAGGCAGTGTCATTAAGTGCTTTTACATATAAAGTAAACAAAGTCACTGCACTAACTCACCTTCTCATTTCCCACGCCTGGACCAAATGGGTAGGTGATGGCGAACTGTGTTATTACACTTTCGTCCATCTAGAACACAAGACACCGCACCACTGCGAGGAGAGCAGAGGACCTTTGGATTCCTGTATCTCCATTCTTTACACCCACAAGTTCAAGTTTCTTTGGACAGGATAGAGTCTGGCCTTTCTAATGATACCAAACATGGGCATGTAAAAACTTAAAAGGAAAAAAATATTATTTTTTTCATTTTGTGGATTTTTTGGGGGGGTGAGCAGAATTGCATGGGGGCCCAAGAAAACGTTTGCCTTGGGCTCAGTCAATATTAAAGACAATCCTAATAGACAATGTAGTTTAGAGAAGGCAGGATGACTGATTACTTAATCCAGTTTTTGGGGTTCCTGAGAAACAGTAGCTGCAGGCACCACCAGACCCGTATGACAGGCCCGAATGAAATGAGGTGCCCCCCCAAAGTGTGATTTCTATGGGCATCATTTGCATAAATCTGAGGTTTCTCCGACAGGTGCAGCTCGGGTAATCACATAGAGAAATGTTGACAGAACTTCCCGATTCACGTGTCATTAGCCGACAAGCTCAGCTCGGAGTTTAGTGAACGAAGCCCGCCGCGTCAGAACATTTTATGGCTCAATAAACCCGGCAGAATGCTTTGAAGAATGTCGAGAAATTACAAAAATAATAACAACAAATAAAACAGACTGATCAAAATCCCTGGTCTGGCTGTTTGGGATTGTGTGTTGCCGGTGGGTGGACCCATCCGGTTACTAGATCCCCTTTCCACATTCTGTTCACCGAAATTCCCCCCTCCCCGTAACCGTAGAAACCGCCTGCCGAAAATAATCAGAGAAAAAGTTGTTTTCCTTGGCAACATTCTGGGGAGAAAAACCGAGAAAAGCCGAGAAAATGAATACTTTGTAACGAAACAAGTTTTTGTGGACGAGCAGATGCAGCGGGTATTTATTTTTTGGTGGTGGGGGGAGGGGTTTGGATGGAAATCCCTGTACTCTATTACATTCGCAAATAGAATTTTTAAAAGGGGAGGTGGTACCCAGTCCTAAGGAGTCCATCTTCGCCCCAAAAAGAATGGGAGGGGGCGATGTAACGGTCAGAATGTATTCGGCGAGGCAGACCGGCTGGACCTGATTGATTCTACGCCAGGGAAACCCTGTCTGTCAATCCATGGAAAACAGCATTTTTTTATTATTATTTTAATTTTTTTAACGCTCATTTTTAAACTCTTGAATGGAAGAAAATCATAGGATCAGAATTTAGCTATAAGATCATGAAACGCCCCCTCCCTCCGGAGCCACCGCGTGAAAGAGCGAGGACGCCCCATAGAATTTTCAGAAGCATCCAAATCTCTCTCCGTCTCCGACCGCGAGAAAAAAAAAAAAGAAAAAAGGAATCTGGGACAATCTGTGAATAAATTAAAGCCGGTTTTGAAAACTAAAGTTTCTCTGCCCATCCTCCAACCCAACCGCCACCCCCCCCACCCTCCCCAAATACCACCAAGATCGCAATTAAAGGCGCAACTGTGACATTTTTTAAAAGAAAAAAAAAAATGGAATAAAATGAAACACTTGCAAATCCTTCCAGGCGACAGAAGGTGGATGCTGGTGGTTAACCCGTTCCCTGCCAGGGATATAATGCCGAATCCCCTCCATAATAATAATAATAATAATAAATAATAATAATAAATAAAAAAAAATTGAAATAAAAAAGTAAATTGAAATAAAAAAAAAATATTAAAAAAAATCACTGCTTGTTCAGCAAAGATAATAAATAAATGAAAAAAAAAAAAAAACGTGATAATGCATTCGGAGCATTTATTTACGGAATTTGTCCTCGATTTGGGTAACATTACATGGGACCTACACGAGAACGCCTGCACGCTTGGACAGGTTTGCGGTGGGTCGCGTTATTAAATTGTGCCGGATCTGGGTTAACCCTTTACCCATCAGACATGATCGATAACCTTGTAAGGGGGGGGGGGTACGTCCAGACACGGCTGGCATGTCATCGGTCGTTAAAGGGTTAAAGCGAAAGAAAGTTGCGTGCACTTGCTATGCTGCTGCTGCCTGGAAGGGGTTAACAAGACCGCTGAAAGTCCCAGTAGAACGTGTCGCTCTCCACTTGCCACAGGGTTCAAGCTTAAAGGCAACAGAAATTGTAACTGTGGCCAACAAAGGGTTAAGAGCTTTTTTTGGGGGGGACGGAAGAAAGCGAAATCCATATAAGAGAATTTATTTCTAAAAAAAACAGCGATTTGGGATTATTTCCATTTTTTTTTTTATTTCAGCCTGTGATGCTTATCTTGTCACCATGGAGAATATTTGTCACACAGACCCCCCCCCCCACCACCACCAAGCCACATTGGGATTGCTTGTGTTCCAACCTTGACCCCATCAGCACCTTGTCCTGCACCTTGTTCTGCATGTAGATTAGTTCATGGGGAGGAGGGGGCCTAGACTGAGAAGGGGAGGATGGAGGGGGGTCTTTGAGGAGAATCTCCCTGTGAATTCCCAGTCCCCATGCATGACATTGCACTGTGTCACCAGCAGCAGCAATCACTCAGCCAGCAGAGCAGAAAACTTTCAAAGGGTGCTGGGAAATGGGGAAGGAGGGGGGGCTGACTATTCAATGAAAATGTCATTTCCACTGGAAGCTCCCTGACCCAGACACAGGGTAACCTGCAGGTCAGTGACACCAGGGTTAACCCCTTCACTGCTGCAGCCCATTCATTGACAGTCCAGCAAAGACACCACACTGGCAGGGGCTGCACCTACCCCTAAAAACCTGATGCATGACATTTATATAGCACCCTTCATTTGATATATATATTAAAAGAAAATCAAATGTTTACAGTAATTACATATTATAAAATAAGTTAAATATATATATACACACAATATAAATAACCTGAGATAACTGTATAAATATATACATAGAGATAATTACTAATATAAATATATATATACACAATATATAACCTGAGGAAATTGTCTAAATATATATATACACACACACACACATAATTGCATGAATATATATATATATACACACACACACACACACACATAATTGCATGAATATATATATATATATATATACACACATATTGTATAAATATGTATATAATATATAACTTGAGATAATTGCATAAATATATATATACACACAAACATATAATTGTACACACATATATATATATATATACACACAAACATATAATTGTACACACATATATATATATATACACACAAACATATAATTGTACACACATATATATATATATATACACACAAACATATAATTGTACACACACATATATATATATATATACAAACATATAATTGTACACACACATATATATATATATACAAACATATAATTGTGCACAGAGATAATTGTACATATATATATGTATACACACACTGTATATGCTATTTTATAGATAATATTAACACTATTTTTGGATATAAGATAAACACCAATTATGCATAATGAAATGTTACTATATAACACACATTGTAAACAATAATACAATCACAATGCGCTGCGGAAACTGTTGGCGCTGTATAAATGATGAGGATAATAATAAAATGCATGCAATATAAATGTTTGCATATAGCCATGTCTCCCTGTGTCTGTCTGTCTGTCTGCATGTCTGTCAGCCTACTCATCAATAAACACACATGTATGGGTTTCTAGTTCTGGTCCTGAATCTAAGATGTGCATGGCAAGTCATCACAAAGCATGACCTCCACTGAGACCCAGAGACATAGACCTGCTCCCCATCATCACTGTTACAAGGTGACAGTCCACCTGCACATCCCACACACAGCACCATTTGCATAGCACCTGCACATGCAGTGTCGCAGTGTTGTGGCTGCAGGGGGTTAAATGGGGACACAGGAGGCAGCAACCCTGACCCTGTCCCCCTGTCCTCAGTTCACACCAAGTTTGCCATGTGAGCAGTGTGTGTGAGAGGTGGAAAGTTTGCATGCATGTGCTGCAATGTGCAGAGCACACTGACATCCTCCACAGGCACAAAGAGGAGACTTACAGAGCATGGGGTGCTGGGGATGTGCTGCTCCTCTGTCTGTGCTGAGGCTGGGATGGATCACTGGGTAATATCCATTAGAAGCAGGGAGTCCTGGCCAGGCTGGCCCCCAGGTGACACATGCAGCCAGCTCTGTGATGTGCTTGCTACAGACTGGGAGGCTGGTGCTGTGTGTTCCTGGAGCCTGTGCATTCCCAGCCCACTCCTCACAGCGCAGCCTACTGGGGAGCCCTGCTGCCTGGATCCTGCCTGAATCCCCCCTCTCCCTCACACTCAGCTCCAGCCCTGGGAGTGTACCCGCCAGGCCGCCACTACCCTGCACTGAGGGTATGCAGGCAGGACACTGAGTGTACCCTAAACAAAGCAGGACACTGAGTGTACCCTAAACAAAGCAGGCGGCGAGCGCAACAACTAAACGCATTCTAAGGCTTCAACAATACCTTATACATTGTATACATTTAAACACGTTTACCCAATGTTAACCCTTTAAAGCGTCTAGCTACGCTTAACCCTCTCAGGATTTCAACCGCTTTTAACCCATTCAAGATTATTTACGAGGTCTTTTAACCCCAAGCTCTGTTAAAAAAAAACAATGGGAATTTAGTTCACAATATATGGCCATAAATAGCTTAAGACTGCCACAGCGCCAATGTATCCCACCTCTGACAGATCCTCCTGTACATCGACGCTACGTCCAGGGGATGTCCATGGGGTGGTCCCCAAGCCCCTAGCCTCTTATAGAAACATTGCTTACCCCCCTCACCCAAATAATAGTGAAGGGGACCAATGACCCAACTACCTGTAAATAAAAAGATATTTACAATATAAAATCTTTTTTTTTAATATTCTTTATTTCTGGATTTCGCACAGGCCGTATCAAAAGGAATGAAAAGCAGGAATAGGGGGTTACATAGGGGGCAGGAGAGTGGGGGCGCAGCGGAATGTCATTCAGCCGAAGTCAGAATTAGGGCTGCAGGCCCCCTCTGGGGCAGCTACAGGGAGGCCATTGCAGGCAGTCCAGGGACTCCCAGCCGTGTTAACATGCTCCATGCTTTCTCTTTGATGGCTTCCAAGACTGTGGTTATCTGACATCACTTTTGACCAGCCAAAAAAACGTTAAAAAAGGGACATAATGAACTGAAAAGAAAAAGCAGAATTGGTTTCCTAATTATCCCTTATGCCAGGGCTGACCCAAGCCACTGTGCTGCCCGGATCCAAGGATGAAATGCTGCCCCCCCCAAAAAAAAGCACGCAATGTGTATGAGTGTATCACAGAGCTCCACATCAATAAAACTCACTGTAATCTGCGGCGTGTGAGTCTATAACAAATATCAACAGCAATAAAACTCACGGTAATAAGCGGGGTGTATGAGTGTATCACAGAGCTGCACAGCAATAAAACTCATAGTAATAAGCGGGGTGTATGAGTGTATCACAGAGCAGCACAGCAATACAACTCACAGTAATAAGTGGTGTGTATGAGCGTATCACAGAGCTCCACAGCAATAACACTCACAGTAATGTGTGCTGTGTATGAGCGTATCACAGAGCAGCCCAGCAATAAAACTCACAGTAATGTGTGCTGTGTATGAGCATATTACAGAGCAGCACAGCAATAAAACTCACAGTAATGTGCGCTTTGTATGAGAGTATCACAGAGCTCCACAGCAATATCACTCACAGTAATGTGTGCTATGTATGAGCGTATCACAGTGCAGCATAGCAATAAAACTCACAGTAATGTGTGCTGTGTATGAGAGCATCACAGAGCGCCACAGCAATAAAACTCACAGTAATGTGCGGTGTGCCCCTTCAACCCTAGACAGACACAACTGACCCCAAATAGACCCCCTAGCCACCCTTCCCTACTCTGGTATATATACAAATACCGTCATGCCATTCCCAGGGCCGGATTTATAACTAGGCAGAATAGGCATGTGCTTACATGCAGCTTCATGCAGACATACAGCTTCCACAAGGGGGCGCCATGCTCTGTAAAATATATATTTATTTTTACAATCATTTAGACCACTGTATCTCTGAAGCCCTAAGGGCTAAAGGGACATATGAGGTAACGTTGGAAAGGTCAGGTTATGACCCTTCCAGTGATAAAAATGTAACCAGGCTAGATTTATGAAAAAATAAAATAACAAATAATTTTTTTTTCTAACACAGCACTATTATTCAGTTTACAATTATAAAGTGAACAGTGATGCTGCGCTAACTCTCCTCATTTCCCACACTGCCAGCA
Organism: Leptobrachium leishanense; assembly: GCA_009667805.1. Lineage (NCBI taxonomy): Eukaryota > Metazoa > Chordata > Amphibia > Anura > Megophryidae > Leptobrachium > Leptobrachium leishanense. The sequence continues at coordinate 426,909,024 of CM019064.1, read as the reverse complement.
AGTGTGGAGCTGATGATGCAACTCATTGTTTCATCGACAACCTAGACCAGTGATGGCGAGCCTATGGCATGCGTGCCACAGCTGGCACGCAGGGCCGTCTGTGTCGGCACAGGAGCCATAGGTTAACTTATCCACTGCCTCCATTCAGTGCCCTTGCGTGGTCCGCACTCCGCAGCCGCCTGGCTGTTTCGCGGCACTTATTCCATATTCTGGAAGGGAATGGGAGGAGCAGGACAGAGAATTCTAATCCTGCCCTGACTCCTCCCTCCCTGATGCAGCTCTTGCCGGGAGAGGGGTCTGGCTGCAGACTGTGGAGAGTGTTGGTCCACAGGAAACATGTGACCCCCACTCCCCATGTGACCTCTGCACATGGGTGAGCGGAGGTCACATGGGGAGTGGAGGTCAAATGTTTCCTGTGGAGCTCCACTCTCCACAGTCTGCAGCCAGACCCCCTTGCTCGCCGGTGCCATGACCCACGCGGTGGGGCCCCCGCATGTGACTTCACATCACGTGCTGCAGTCCCTCACTGCTGAGCAGTCCAGCGTGGGAAGGAGCACGGGAGGGCTGGAGGAGTCAGTGTGAGCAGTGAGTGAGACCGGTAGAGAGCACGCCGTGCAACTGCAGCACCTTGTCAGATCCAGAAGCACCAGGGCAGAACCAGCAGCACCCTGTCAGAACCAGCAGCACCAGGTCAGAACCAGCAGCATCCTGTCAGAACCAGCAGCACCAGGTCAGAACCAGCAGCACCAGGTCAAAACCAGCAGCAGTGTCAGACCCGGCATCACCTTCTCAGACCCAGCACCCTTGTCAGACCTGGCAGCACCCTTGTCAGACTCAGCAGAATCCTTGTCAGAACCAGCAGCATCTTGTGAGACCCAGCAGCAGTGTAAGAACCAGCAGCGCCTTGTCAGACCCAGCAGCACTGTCAGACCCAGCAGCACTGTCAGACCCAGCAGCACTGTGTCAGACCCAGCAGCTCCCTTGTTAGAACCAGCAGCACCCTTGTCAGACCCAGCTGCACCCTTGTCCGACCCAGCTGCAGTACTCGTCTGACCCAGCTGCAGTACTCGTCTGACCCAGCTGCAGTACTCGTCTGACCTAGCTGCTGTACTCTTGTCAGAACTAGCAGCACTAGCACTGTGACAGAACCAGCAGCAGTAGCACTATTGTCAGAACCAGCAGCAGTAGCACTGTCAGAACCAGCAGCAGTACGACTGCTGCTGGTTCTGACAAGAGTACTGCTGCTGGTTCTTACAGAGTACTACTGCTGCTGGTTCTTACACAGTGCTACTGCTGCTGGTTCTGACACAGTGCTAGTGCTGCTGGTTCTGACACAGTGCTACTGCTGCTGGATCTAACAAGAGTGCTACTGCTGCGGGTTCTGACACAGTGCTACTGCTGGTTCTGACAGAGTGCTACTGCTGCTGGTTCTGATACAGTGCTACTGCTGGTGGGTCTGCCATGAGTACTGCTGCTGCTGGATCTGACAAGAATGCTACTGCTGCGGGTCCTGACACAGTACTACTGCTGGTTCTGCCAGAGTGCTACTGCTGCTGGTTCTGACAGAGAAACAGCAGCACTAGCACTGTCAGAACCAGCAGTAGCATTGTGTCAGAACCTGCAGCAGTACTCTTGCAGGGTTGGCACTTTGAGACACATAAGTTGGTTCAGCGATCCAGGTTGGACACTCGGGCTGAAAAAGGTTTGCGATCCCTGACGTAGACAGTGGCGCTGCAGTGAGGAGAAAGGGGGACTTTGGAACCTGCATCTCTGAATTGTACACCGCTCAAGGTTAAGTGAGGTGTCATTGGAAAGGTCAGAGTCTGGTCTTTACAATGATACCAAACATGTCCATGTAATGTGTAAAAATAAAAATTTTTAAAAAAGTGAATGCTACATTTTTTTCTCTTTGTTCTATGGCAGAGGCAATATATGCTTTTACATATAAAACAAACAATGCCACTGCACTAACTCAACTAAGGCAACAGATTCTGCACTTTCTTTTGATTTGACGCAGAGAGAAACTGTTTTTCTTTTTTTTTCTTTTTTTAGTTTGCCCCAAAACGAAAATTTTAAAAGTCATTTTGGCAAGTTTCCTTTTTTTGATTGGGGAGTGGCGTCCCAAATTTCTGTGTCTACAGGCTCCAGAGATGCAAATCCGGCTCTGGCCATTTATTACTTATGGGAGGGGGGCTATCTGGCAGGTCCTGGTGGCGGGTGGTGGAAAACATTTCTCCCTGTGCTGCATTGCGCACATGTTTTGGGCCTCCTTCACAGGCGTCAGTGTCCCTTTATTCAGCAGGTCCCAGTGGGCTCCATCATGTTTCAGCTGGCGCGGCTGCATGGCTCTTAGCGGCAGGAAAGCACATTTAAAGCTCGCGCTCTGAGCGTCCTCCTGCACTGAGCAGAGCTGGGCGATTGGCAATTGCTGGTGTGACCCATCAATCAGCAGCCAGTCGGAGGGAGTGGGCCAGCAGCTCCCTGATGCACAGCTGTCACATATGAGGGATTTAAACACAGTCAGCTGCGTCGATCGGTGGCTGTGTGTACTGAAAACCTGCATCCACCAGAATCAACCAGGACGGCCGCTGCACCTGACAGGACAGCAAAATGCCGCCCCCTGCCAGTATGCCGCTTGGAGCCAAGGCTCCATGGTGCTGCATGGACAGGCCGGCCCTGCCTAACCCTAAAAATAACTCTAAAACTAACACCAGTGTCAGTTATATGGTGCTAGTATGCAGTGGCGTCGTAACGTGGGGGCGGTGGGTGCGGCCCGCACCAGGTGACACCCGCCTTTAGGGTGACACCGTCACCCTAAGGGCGGGTGTCTCACCCACCGCCCGCCACCGCCGCGTATTCGCTCCGTGCGAGTGTCCGAAGCATGCAGCTTCGGCGCTCGCCTGGAGGAAATACGTCACCAGCCAATCGCGGCTGGTCACGTGGCTCCCCCAGACGAGCGCCCAAGCTGCGCGCCGCCGGACGCTCAGAAGGAGCGAAAAACGCGGCGGAGAGGTACTGCCTGGGCCGCTATCCATGTGCTGGGACCAGGACCAGGAGGTGAGCTGGGGCAAATCCATGAGCTGCTGGGGCAAATCCATAACCTGCTGGGGCAAATCCATGAGCTGCTGGGGCAAATCCATGGGGGCCTGGGGCAAATCCATAACCTGCTGGGGCAAATCCATAAGCTGCTGGGGCATATCCATGAGTAGCTGGGGCAAATCCATGAGTAGCTGGGGCAAATCCATGAGGAGCTGGGGCAAATCCATGAGGAGCTGGGGCAAATCCATGAACTGCTGGGGCAAATCCATGAGCTGCTGGGGCATATCCATGAGGAGCTGGGGCAAATCCATAAGCTGCTGGGGCAAATCCATAAGCTGCTGGGGCAAATCCATGAGCTGCTGGGGCAAATCCATAAGCTGCTGGGGCAAATCCATGAGCTGCTGGGGCATATCCATGAGGAGCTGGGGGCATATCCATGAGGAGCTGGGGGCATATCCATGAGGAGCTGGGGGCATATCAATGAGCTGGGGCATATCCATGAGCTGCTGGGGCATATCCATGAGCTGCTGGGGCATATCCATGAGCTGCTGGGGCATATCCATGAGCTGCTGGGGCAGTATATCCATGAGCTGCTGGGGCAGTATATCCATGAGCTGCTGGGGCAGTATATCCATGAGCTGGGGCAAAATCCATGAGAGCAGCTGGAGCATTATCAATGAGAGCAGCTGGGGCAGTATATACATGAGAGGAGCTGGGGCAATATCCATGAGAGGAGCTGGGGCATATCCATGTGTGCTGGGGGCAATATCCATGAGAGCTGGGGCAATATCCATGTGTGAGCTGGTCTGGGGCAATATATCCATGTGTGAGCTGGTCTGGGGCAATATATCCATGTGTGAGCTGGTCTGGGGCAATATATCCATGTGTGAGCTGGTCTGGGGCAATATATCCATGTGTGAGCTGAGGCGCAATATATCCATATGTGAGCTGAGGCGCAATATATCCATATGTGAGCTGGGGCAATATATATCCATGGGTGAGCTGCTGGGGGCAATATATATCCAGAGCTGCTGGGGGCAATATATATCCATGTATGCTTTCACTGCCTTCGAACAGGCAACGTACTTGCTGGCAGTTGGCAAAAAGTTGTGTGAGCATATGAGAGAGCTCCACAGCAATAAACCTCACAGTAATGTGCGCTGTGTGTATGAGCATTCAGTGTTATATGGGAGTACTGATTTAGGAGTAAGAGTAGTTAAAAAAAAAATCTGAAAAACTCGGGGGGGGGGGTGACACCATAAATTACCGCACCGGGTGACACCGACCCTAGTGACGCCACTGCTAGTATGGTATAAATTCTGACTGAAAAAATGGTACAAGTGCTGTTTTTTCTTCTTTCAATCATATACTTAAACTTTTTTGCACTCCAACGTCCTATTGATAAAGAATGTTTCAAACCACGACTTTTATATGTGTCCTAATCTGTGGTGAGCACAAGGTGGCAACTTTTTCCTAGTGAAACATATGCCAGTATCAGCAGCTGTAGCAGCTTGTTTCCATTAGGAGCTGAGCTGATAATATAGCACCTTGCTTGTAACAGAGAGCCGCTAAAGAGTTAGGCTAGGGTCAGACGAAAGCATTTTTCCCCGCGAACGTGAAAAAGTGCGTCCGAACGCATTGACGTATTTTTTCACGGAATGCACAAAAACGGTCAGACGACGAGCATTTTCGGGCGTGATTTTGTACGGATCGTCAATAAAACTCTTTTTGCGTCTGGACGTTATGTAGGCTGGACATTAGCAGCGTCTGACATCTCCTAATCACGCACACACGCCGCTATGCCGCAGCTGCGCACTCAGTACGTCAGTACTAGCGGTTCAGCGTTCTCAGAAAAATGCGTTCAAATTCCACTTGCGTTGCACGGCCGGACTTTTGTGCGGCCGTACATCGTATATTGGCCGTCATTACCCGTCATCTGCTGCTAGTGCGGCCGTAATTATGTGCGCCAGAACGCACGTTAAGGCTAGGGTCAGACGAACGCATTTTTATGTTGTCTGTGAAAAAGTGCGTTCGAACGAATGGACGCATTTTTTCACAGAATACGTGATAGCGGTCATACTATGCGCATTTTCGTCCGTGATTTTGTACGGATCATTAATAAAACACTTTTTGTGTCTGGACGTTATGTTGGCCGGACATTAGCAGTGTCTGATGTCTCCAATTCACGCACACACGCCGCTAGTGGACGCAGCGCACTCTGTACGTCAGTACCTGCGGTTTCACGTTCTCGAAAAAATGCGTTCATTTTCCACTTGCGTTGCGCAGCCGGACTTTTGTGCGACCGTACATCGTATATTGGCCGTCATTGCCCGGCATCTGCTGCTAGTGCGGCCGTGATTAAGTGCGCCAGAACGCGCGTTCGCACTGCCTCAGTCTGACCCTAGCCTAAAAGTGCGCTGGTCTGACCCCAGCCTTAGGGCTACATTACAATCCCCGCGTTAAAACGGGGGCGGTAGGCAGGGACGTATTAAGATCTCTATGGGCCTGGAGCTCAATATTTTGTTGGGCTTTTTTTGGAATTTTCACTGAGATAAGAACATATTTTAGGTTATTTATTAGTGCAGATACGATATATATAACCAGGCAGTTACTGTGTGAGTAAATTTCCATTCAGATTTCAATAATTAGGTTAGGTTTTTGATGTAACAATTCATAATAACGTATTGTGCCATCACCTCCACACTTAAGATGGGGAGTTAGTGCAGCATCATTGTTCCCTTTATAATTGAAAGTGAAAAATATTGCTGTATTAGGCTGGGGTCAGACCAGCGCACTTTTAACGTGCGTTCTGGCGCACATAATTACGGCCGCACTAGCAGCAGATGACGGGCAATGACGGCCAATATACGATGTACGGCCGCACAAAAGTCCGGCCGTGCAACGCAAGTGGAATTTGAACGCATTTTTCTGAGAACGCTGAACCGCTAGTACTGACGTACTGAGTGCGCAGCTGCGGCATAGCGGCGTGTGTGCGTGATTAGGAGATGTCAGACACTGCTAATATCCAGCCTACATAACGTCCAGACGCAAAAAGAGTTTTATTGACGATCCGTACAAAATCACGCCCGAAAATGCGTGTCGTCTGAGCGTTTTTGCGCATTCCGTGAAAAAATACGTCAATGCGTTCGGACGCACTTTTTCACGTTCGCGGGGAAAAATGCTTTCGTCTGACCCTAGCCTAAGAAAGAAAAAATAAACAAATGTTTATTTTTACTGTTACATAAAACCTGGTCATGTTTGGAATCATTGGAAAGGTCATGCTCTGGCCTTTCCAGTGATACCTCACATGACCCTGTAACTATGGAGCTGGAGATATAGGGTTCCAAATGCCCATCAATGCACACATAGGTATCCTTTCTCTGGGCCTATTCTGGGGCATGAGCCTGGAGCTGCTGCTCCATCAGCCCCTATGTTAATCCGGCCCTGGCGGTAGGGAGAAAAAACTGCACCCGCAGTTTTCCCCCTACCGCCCCCGTTTTAACGGGGGATTTCAATGCAGGTTCAAAAAATGCTGCCCGCATTGGCAGCGGGTGCTACGCCCCGGGATGCTCGCGGCAGCGCTGAGTCCATAGGACTCCACTGAGCCAGAAGCCGCCGGTCACATGACCTGCCGAATCTCACCTCACGAGATCTGGCCGGTCGGCGTAGTGATACGCAAGGGGAGACTGAGGAACCTTTTCCCCAGTCTTGCCCTGCTCCCACTGGACGGAGGAGGCGGTTGGAGCTGCGGTCCTCACCGTGGGACAAGAGGTGAGTATACGATTTTATTTTTTTGGCTGCTGTTAACGGATTCTGCAGGTCCTGGCTTTGGTTAACTTTCTGCTAACCAGAGCCGGACGTTAATCAGCATTAGGACTTTGTAATCCAGCGCTGATTAACACTTTGCGCTCCCCATGTTAAATTTAGGGAGTGCAAAGTACAGTAACCTCGCGCTGAAAAGAGCAAGGTGCCAAACGCAAATGGGTTACTTAACGTTGGCGTTTCAATTGTAATATGCGGTAGACACCGCGGCTAACGTTAATGCTCACGCAGGTGAGCGTTAACGTTAGGGCCACATTATAATCTATGTGCTAAGACTTTGTGTGACATTTTGCATTTTTGGTTTCAAGTTACTGGCTCGCTCAGAATAGGGACCCGAGGCGCTATAGTACAGCACTCACCCCTACCTCACCGTATGTGATGTTACAGGCAAGCGCCGAAAAACATGTACTTTTGAATTAATTTATCAAGGCTAGTCATATTTATATTTATTAGAATTTCCTTGTTCGCAGAACACATTTATTGTTCCAGATTCCCAATATGATGCACTGTAGAGTCTAAGGCTAGGGTCAGACGAGCGCAGTGCGAACGCGCGTGCAGGCGCACTTAATCACGGCCGTAGTAGCAGCAAGTGCCAGGCAATGACGGCCAATATACGAAGTACGGTCGCACAAAAGTCCGGCTGCGCAACGCAAGTGGAAAACGAACGCATTTTGTCGAGAACGTAAAACCGCTAGTACGGTTGTACAGAGTGCGCTGCGTCCGCTAGAGGCGTGTGTGCGTGAATTGGAGACGTCAGACACTGCTAATGTCCGGCCAACATAACGTCCAGACGCAAAAAGAGTTTTATTGATGATCTGTACAAAATCACGGATGCAAATGCGCATCGTATGACCGCTATCGCGTACTCCGTGAAAAAATGCGTCCATTCGTTCGAACGCACTTTTTCACAGACAACGCGAAAATGCGTTCGTCTGACCCTAGCCTAATTCACAAAGCACCAAAACTTTCAGTGAAATATGGCAAAAAAATCAACACCGGTAGGCGACGTTACTTTAAACAACGGCAGACAGCACTGAACGAGAACCCGGCTGTAGAATTACAAACCCAACAGGTGCCATCGCTATTCTTCTGCAAAATGAGCAAAACTGTGGATATTCTCCATTCAGCGATGTCCCACCATTCTTTGCAGCCAGGGGGGCCAGATCAGCCATGTTTCCTTGGTCACACAGCACTAGTTCATGCAGAGGGGAGCATAGAAAAAATGCTGCCCTGCAATATGTATAATTCATATCTGCTGCAGGATGGAAATCACGGCTGGTTACCTGGGATTCCATTTTGATTTATTACCTGCAGTGTATGGATTATACAAGTTGTGGGGGTTCCATCTTTCATGCACTGCCACTCACCATGAATAAATGAATAAATGGGAAAACATGGCCGATCTGGCAACCCTGAGCATATGGGTACTTTTCATGCACTACCCCTCACCGTGAATAAATATGCATCCAAGAAAACATGGCCAATCTTGCAACCTTACCTGCAACATGTATAATTCATATGTTGCAGGAAACAAATGAAAGCAGGCCGCCTGAGCTTCCGTTCTGATTTTTCATCTGCAGTGTATGGATTATACATGCTGCAGTGTGACATTTTTCATGCACTGCCCATCGGCATGAATACATTACATATGACCAGGAAAACATGGCCGATCTGGCAACCTACATATAAGGGGTTGTTCACTAACCTCCGAAATTGCCACCTAAATGCAACGAACAGTGAATTTCACCTTTGGTGCAATTTCGGGACAGTTCGCCTATTCACTAAACTGTCAATTCACCAAATACAGGCGAATTGAAAGCAAAATACGGTGGGGTTGGGCACTATTTGGTCCTATGGGAAACTATTTATTTATTTACAGAGTGTTTTACCAGGAAGGATATATTGACATTTCTCTAATTTTTAAGTATGTCCTGGGTTCAAGAACATTGAATTGTTACAGTCGTTACAGAAATACAAAGTAATAAAATGCAAGATATTAAAAACAACAAAACACAAATATACAGATTAACAGAAGATAAATCTATTCACTATCAGGGTAATTCAAAGAGATTCGAAAAGTTACCACACGTTCGGTGACTTTTCGTTCTCTTCAATTCGGTTCGTTTTGCCGATCCCATTTCGGCGACCCTACGGTGTATTCAGCAAGCACCACAGGGTCCCCGAATTGCAGGGAAAGGCTGCCGCAAACATGACGAAAACTAACCGCAAAACCCGGCGAATGCACGCCGGAAACCAAAATACCATTGTCAGAAGCCAGAGTTTTTATGTAAAATCATTCTTAATTAATTAAACAGTAATACATAGTTATTACTGTAACTAACTTATTTGGCCAGTAGATGGCACCATCTACTGCCAAACTGAGTTACAGAGGTTAGAGTGGCTGGTCTATGTTTTTTCTTTTCCTGCATCGGCGACTGAAAGCCCAATATTTCACAGCATTCATCAGCTGATTTTACAGTTTTAGCTCTTTAATTATTATTCCCACAGGGCTAAACCATTGGGGTCACCTTCTGCACCCCAGAAGCAAACAAAGTATGTGCAGCAAATAAATTTAATTTGCTTTAGGCCTGCAAATGGAGATATCTCGATATTGAGGCACCAGATAGCACCTTTGAAGCCCCAGATATCTCAATATCTCTGTAGTGAAGGGGTTAAACAGGCAGATTCAATAGGTTTCAAAGTAATAAATGGAATATCTTTTTAAATTTATTCTTCTAATTTTTGGAGGAAACCCTTTTATTTATTTTTTAAAAAAAATCTTAATTTTAAAAGACTTTTTTTATTTTGTAATTTTTATATTTAAAGGACCTTTTTTATTATTTAGACCAGGGGTGGGCACTTACGTCTCTCCAGATGTTTTGAAACTGCATTTCCCTTGAGGCTCTACAAACCTAATGAGCAGCCGAGCATCATGTGAAATGTAGTTTCAAAACATCTGGAGAGCCGTAAGTGCCCACCCCTGATTTAGACACATTTTTACTACGTTTTCGCTGATAAACACTCCTATTAGGAGAATAGGAGAATTCCTTTTTTTTTTTCCGCAGTTCGGTGGAATTCGCTGATGCCAATTCGGTGCTGCAATTAGAAGTTTTTTGCCGTTAGTTGCTTTGGTGACTCTATTCTAGGGATGTTCCAGGGTTTCGGAATTTCGGAATTTTCACGAAATTTCCCGATTCGTGTTTCCGGATGCGGCCGATTTTCCGAAAATTTTTAGATCTGAAAACGGCAGATCCGAAAAGTTTTCTGAGTCGAAACGAACTATTTTCGGAATTTTCGAATGGACTTGAAATGTGTCAAATCGAAATTTATTGCTTTGAAACGAGGAGAACAGACGTTCCGAAAAAACGAAACTTTCCGAAATCACGAAAAGTCGATACAAAAAACGAGCAAAGTGACACGAAAATACGAAAAATGGTCGATATTCCTAAAACATCTACAATTCCGAAAAACAAAAATTTCCGAAATCACGAAAAGTCGATACAAAAAACTAGCTAAGTGACACGAAAATACGAAAAATGGTCGATATTCCGAAAAAAAATTTACACGAAAAATGAGTCGAGCCAAACCGAATTGAAACAGAAATCGGTCGAAACGAGCCGAATCGAAAAGTTTGAAAATCCGAAAAATTGAATCGAACCGAAAAAAAAATCGGTGCACAAGCCTACTCTATTCTAGGCAAAATACGGTGACCATTCGATAAATATTGAATTCACTGTATTTTCAGCGACATGGAAGTTCCGAAATACACGGCACTGAAATTTTGGTGCTTTGTGACTAGACCTCATACAGGTCTATTCAAAGACAGGTGAAACTCAGGAGAATGACTGGAGAAGTGAAAATGCTAGGTCAAAATAGCCAAACCAGAAAACTTCTCCCAATTATCTCACTTTCCAAATCGGCTATTTTGTCTAGATTGTTCTCTTCTCCTGCCAGTTCTCGTGATTTTCACCTTTCTCTGAATAACCCTAATAGTGTATTTGTCGTATAATGGAAACGTCTACAAAGCCTCTAAGGCCGGGGTCAGGCGAGCGCACTATGTGCACCCATACTGACGTGCCTCCTGGCGTCCGTCGCAGTGTTGTGATGCTTCGACAGGGCCGGTAACACGCTGTAGTGCGCGTACGAATTGCGCGTGCTACAGCAGGCGTGCTGCAGACGTCCTGAATGCCTCCCCTTTGAACCGATACGACGCGCGTTCGACGGGGCTGCAAAGCGCGATCCTTCATAGGCCGGGGGCTGTTTGGTTTCGGTTACCAGTGATTTCACATCATAAAGATCAAGGATGAGGGAAATCCTTCTGTAACGACTCGAGTCATTGGTCCTCAGGGGGTTAATCTTATTATAACCACATTTTTAGGTGCCTGCACGTATAATTTGTAGCTGATTGTGCGTGTTTTTTTGGCTAATTTGCCTTTAAAGCATATAATGGGTAAGTAAGCCGTCCTTTAATCATGAGGTTCTAATGTGCTCTAATCCGCGCGGGACGTCCCGAGGGTAACGGGCGCAAAGTACAAAACCTAAAGGGGGCATCGACAAAATCCATAATAGAGAATAATGTGTTCATTATGATTCTATACTCCGCATTATAAGTGCAGTCACTCCCTGTATATACGCATAATAAAAGCAGGATATAAAATATTTAAATAATATTATATATAAGTAATTAATAATGTAATAAGAGCGGCTTGTAAGAGACATGACCTGAGGCATGCCCAGAAGCTTAACGATGCGTCTTGATGATGTCACCAATTCAAGGAAGTCTCCAAAGAGAGGGAGCACACATTCAGGTTTGCCAGATCGGCCATTTTTTCCTGGACACATATAATTCAGGCTGGGGTCAGACTAGCGCACTTTTACCGTGCGTTTAGGCGCACTTAATCACGGCCGCACTAGCAGCAAATGGCGGGCAATGACGGCCAATATACGAAGTACAGTCGCACGAAAGTCCGGCTGCGCAACGCAAGTGGAAAATGAACGCATTTTTTCGAGAACGCAGAACCGCTAGTACGGACGTACAGAGTGCGCTGCGTCCACTAGCGGCGTGTGTGCGTGATTTGGAGACGTCAGACCCTGCTCATGTCCGGCCAACATAACGTCCAGACACCCAAAGTTTCCTGGTTTGGATCCGTAAAAAATCACGCACAAAAATGCGCATCGTATGACCGTTTTCGCGCATTCCGTGAAAAAATACAGCAATGTGTTCGGATGCACTTTTTGACGGTCGCTGCGAAAAATGCGTTAGTCTGACCCTAGCCTTATTCATGCTGATGGGCAGTGCATGAAAAATAAATGTAACCGCGTAGCATTTAGAATCCACACGCTGCAGGTATGAAATCAAAAAGCGTATGGACTCTACATGCCGCAGGGTAGCATTCTTCATGCACTGCCCATCTACAACCGAGAGGACACAGGCTCGAATCGCAGCCAGAGCACCTCTGTGCCTTGAGCAAGACCCCTAACAATCCTTAATGGGTTATTCAGAGAGAATATTCTGTGAAATTTTGGTGCTCTCTAGTTCGGCGCACTTGGGCGAGTTCAGTTCGCCGACCCTGTGATGAATTCAACATTCACTGCATGGTCCCCAAGGTGAGTCGAATGGGATCTGCCGACCGCAGCCGAAAAGATCCCGGAATGCAATCGCAGACTGCCGAATGCAGCTGACAATCTGACAAACGCCGACGGAAAAAGCCAATCAGCCGCCGAACTGGGGGGAAAAGAAGAATTTTTTTTTTTAAAAGCTGTTTAAAACAATAAAAATTCATGAAAATGCATGGAAATAATAAAAAAGTTGCTATGAATAATAATAACTGTTACAGAATTAAAAATAAATACATAAATAAATAAAAATACTTTTTGCTGCAAATGAAAAGAATAAAATGTTAAATAAAAAAATAATAAAACCGGGGAATTTTATTTCCATTTAAACCTGTCGAAGTGAAGCACCAAAGGTCTGGGGATTTCGCCAACTATTAGGCTGGGGTCAGACCAGCGCACTTTTAACGTGCGTTCTGGCGCACTTAATTACGACCGCAGTAGCAGCAAATGACGGGCAATGACAGCCAATATACGAAGTACGGCCGCACAAAAGTCTGGCCGCGCAACGCAAGTGGAATTTGAACGCATTATTTCGGGAACGCAGAACCGCTAGTACGGACGTACAGAGTGCGCTGCGTCTGCTAGCGGTGTGTGTGCGTGATTAGGAGACGTCAGACCCTGCTCATGTCCGTCCAACATAACGTCCAGACACCCAAAGTTTCCTGATTTGGATCCGTACAAAATCACGCACAAAAATTGCGCATCGTCTGACCGTTTTCGCGCATTCCGTGAAAAAATATGTCAATGCATTCGGACGCACTTTTTGACGTTCGCGTGTAAAAATGCTTTCGTTTGACCCTAGCCTAAGGTGCAGTTCGGCGTTCTCCGAATAGATGAACCATTACTTCTCTATGGGAGAATTTCACTGTTGCTGAAGTTCGCCGAATTGCGGAGATCTGAGGTGATTTGCACCGTATTTCCCTGGCAATTCGCCAATATTCAGCGCATTGTCAGCTTTCTAAATAGCCAAACCAACACGAAATTGCAACGTACGGTGAAATTCACCAATTCGGTGGCAAGTTTGGCTCTTATTGAGTAACCCCTATAGTTGCCTACCACGTAATATCAGCTATGTAGTGTACCACCAACAACTGTGGAGGTCCGTAAACTAATCAGAACATCAGACCAGCGTGTCTCTCCACCACCATCAAGGAGTAGTTCTTTGCCTTACGACTGTGGAGAAGCAGGTTCAACCTCACCACCATGGTCAGAATACCACACCAATAAGTGTACTTGATTGCAAAGAGCTTGGGACGCTTGACAAAGGTCACTCTTGCTGGCCGAAACATTGCCTCCAAAGTCAATCCAATAAAGGCTGATTTTACCCAACTAGTGGAGTGTCAATATTCCTTAACTTCACCCATTACTCAGCAATGACCCATCCCTGCTGAGGATAATACAGGGTCCCAGTATGGACCAGGTATTATTATCAATAGCCAGGAAATTATTTTATCATCCTGTCATTCTGTACATCCGGGCAATATTGCAAAGAGGTCGGTAACAGGGAGCCGCTATGGAACAACCGTGCGCATGCTCGCATATACGGATTTGCACTGTGGCAGCGGAAGAACACTGGGAAGTATTTGTGCTCAGTATTCTGTGTGTGACCAGTGGAGGAGTCGGATTGCGCTGCCCTCTGCACAATGGGACCAGAGGCAGACACTGGCGGAACTACCGAGGGGTGCAATAGTTGCACGGCACCAGGCCCTTAAGTCCAGGGGGCCCACAACCAGACGCCAGAGCCTTGCCTGAGGCCTCATCTTGGTCTTGGGGCTGGTTTGAGTTCTCGGGCCCTCATCCTGGGCCCTGGTCTGGGGCTTCCCGCCCACTGACATTGTCGCTCGCACATGGGCGTGATGACAACATAAAGGGACTTCCCCCCTGAGCAATCCATATGGTGGAAGTACGTGGGTCCTTTAGACCCCCGTATCTCCTAATCTATGGGAGCTTAAAGGTTATGTTTGGTCTTGTTGGAAACGGCAGATCATTGTCTCTCCGAAAAATATCACACTTGACCAGGACCAGGTTATGTGTAAAAAGAAAATTAAACAAAAGGAAATTCTTTTTTGGTCCAAAGCAATGGCTTTGTCCATTTGATAAAATGTGAAAAAAATTATTTTACACGCCGTAAATAATTGAAATCTGAGTGCAAATTCTGATTTTTTGTTATAGCATTCAGGCAGGACATGACGTATACATATAATAATGCTATATTATGAATCTGCGAGTCTGCTGAAAATAAGGATATATAATTTGTCTGGGTTATATATTAAAACATGATAAATCGTTGAAATCTGTCAAATTGAAACACCGAAAATCGGGGCATTTCGGCAGAATTCTTTTTTGTAATTCGACAGTATTTATCGAATTCACAGGCTAGTGAATAGATTGAATTCGCCTGAAATTGCACTGAATGGGGAAATTCACAGTTCGGTGCAATTCAGGACCAACCCAAGGGTTAGTGAATAACCACTTAACCTAAAAATGCGGGGGTGGGGTGCAAAAGCTTGATTATTAACCCTCCCCAACCTCAGACCACCCCCTTCCCCATTTTTACCTCATGGCTTCTTCACCTTTCCTCTCATGCTGCCGCCTCCCCTCTGGTCCTCGGGTCTAACAATGTTAGCTGGAGGAAGCTCTGACAATCGATGCCTCACGATGCAAAACGATTGAGAGTCTTCCACCCATCAGCACTACCCAACCAGTGGAAAGCTGTTCGGAAACCCAGAAGGCTGTATGACGACAGTATTTGAAGGCTGTGAAGGCCCCAAGGGTTCAACCATGGCAGGGCACCCCGCGACCAATAAGCTTAGCTCAACTGTGCCCCTTTACGTGTAGAGGGCAAGCTTATAATGCTACTGTATCGCACGCAGCGACCAGATCGTAATCGTTATGAAGGAATATCTTATTCCATTAGTAGCATCACCCCCTGATAAAATATTTCCATAATATCTTAAATGATGTATATCGTGCGTTCCTCGAGCGACGCCTTCAATCGGCCGGCGCTTTATAAATAAAACAGTGTTGCAATAAGATTTATTCTGTAAACGGGAGCTACTTCCAGGAATCGGATACGTGGGAGTCCCCAGATATGTTTGATATTTGTTTTTAGCATTTCATGTATTTCAAATCAAGACGCGTCCGCCGAAAACATTAAATCTCGCGGCACGCGGTGCGGCTGCTTAATCTTTTACGACTGTTAAATTAAAATCTGGGAATCGTACCCGCAGTCTCCGAAAACGCTCACAATTATTTTCAAAAGACAAAAAAAATCGCTTGTACGAAAAAATCCCTACGGGCTGTCAGACAGGATTCACAGCGCACGTTGAAGTGTAAGTGACAGGTACTCAACTCGTGCTGCAAAAAATACACAGGCGGGATGTGGGGAATGGTATCAGACACTTACAGTATATACAGTATAAATACCTTAAGGCAGCCTCTCAAAAACTAATCAGAGCGTAACTACTTATGGAGGACGTGCATTTGTTCTATATGTTCCTAATGGAAAATAACATTTGTCTGTCTGTCAACCCAAACGTCTGCTGTCTATCTATCTATCTATCTATCTATCTCTCTCTCTCTCTCTCTCTATCCGTATCTATCTATCTATCTATCTATCTATCTGTATCTATCTCTCTATCTATCTATCTATCTATCTATCTATCTATCTATCTATCTATCTATCTGTATCTATCTATCTATCTATCTATCTATCTATCTGTATCTATCTATCCGTATCTATCTATCTATCTATCAGGGTTATCCAAAGAGATTCGAATTGCTTGAGAAAGGTAACCGAACGCTGAAAATCAGCGTTCGGTTACCTTTCCTGGCCATTCGGCTATCCAGAGAGCAGGCAATTCTCCAAATCCTGGCGAATTGCCTGCACATACGGTGCCTGTTCGGTCCCTGTTCGAGGGCAGTGAAATCCCCATCAAAAAGCACTGCTTCGGCTATTCAGAGAACACAAACCAGCAGTGAAAGGTTCCCCTAATGCCCTGCCATTCGGTGGTTTAATTCGGCAGGTTTATTCAGGAGAATCCCATAGGCTTCAATGTTAAAAATATTCCCGTTTTAATTCAATATCTAATAAACCGTTCATTATAAAATTCTGCAGCAAAAAGTCTCTTTATTTATAGATTTTTTAGGATACTTTAAGCATTTTTCTGAATTTTTAAAAAAAAAATTAAAAGTCCGATTTTTTTTTTTGATTTTTTTTCAGTTTGCTTATTTTTTTTGTAACAGCCCTCTTTATTATCATTCCCTGGACCTCCTGTGAAAATTTCAGACATTTTCGCTCAGTAGTTTCTTTGCAAACAGCGTTTCTTTTTCCCAGATTCACACAAATGGTTTTTCTAATTTATTCACTGCCTCCTCTACGTCACAGCTGCTTCGGCTCTGTGTGATTCGGCTCCTTTTCGGCTCCTGTTCGGCTCCTCTTCGAAGGTTAATCCAGATGTTTTTGCTTGTTTTCAGCGTGCATTCGGTTAGTTTTCGGTGAGTTTACGGCAGCTTTTCCCTGCAATTCGGGGACCCTGTGCTGTTTGCTGAATAC